>OX637465.1:35761820-36961820 GCA_951799995.1 Trifolium subterraneum
ACACACACACTCTCCCTCTTTACCTTGCATATGAGTAAACTGTGTCTTTGAGCAATCCGCTGCCTAACAGACTCTAATAGATTTAAGTCCTCAAAACAAAATTCAATCCCCCCCCTTCTTGTGTTTTCACACCTTCAAAATGGAGTTGTAGAGAGAAAGAATATAACTTTACAAGAAATGGCCAGAACCATGGCGCCCATGGGTGAGGGTTTTACACTACCCAAACCCACACCCAAAACAATCACTCACCCAAAGGTTGTATGGGTGTCAAATCAAAACTCACACCCTCACCCATTGGGTTCGAGTTTTTTCACCCAAACCTGCAGCAAAGACACGCATAATTAATTAATTATCTGCCCAAACTTTGCCCAATTTTTTTTTTTTTTTGATAAAATGCAAAATGTAGCATAATAATTAAATTACATAGTTAAACATAAGTAATCAACATAGTTTGGTGACATTAGTAAATGAGGTGTTCAAGCGGTCGGGTGAGTGATTCGTGTGAACTGTGAAGGAATGTGTGAATTCTAATTGAGTAATCCCCAAACCACACCCATAGTTTCGGTTGTCACCCAAACCCAGTCAACTCGGGTTTCGCCCGTTGACTTGGGTTTGAGTTCGGATGGGTCTATCGGATTTGGATTTTTCTGCCATCTCTAATTGACTTGCATTGTAGGTCTTATGCTAATGATGAATTTTCCTAAAAAAAAGCTCCGTAAAGGGTTCCTTTTAGGGTGGGATAGTGGAATGAGCCTCCCAAATTGTTTGCAAGTGCATGGCACTCCTGCCACCTGATCATTAACTATCCTCTTTCATTTAACCCTCCATAAAACATTCTCAAATTAAAACCTAGATTTTTTTTTTGTTCCACAACCTTAATAAATTTAATGGTAGAATTGAAACTGCAAGTAATTCATATGTTGATCTATGTATCATAAAACTTGGGCACTTTTCATACTCAATCACAGGAAAAATTATTAACTATGAAGGTCATAATCATCATACAATAAAAAGACAATGAACCAATCCCAAAAATCATGTTGATAGCAAGCCATTAATTGAAATCAAATATTGAACTAGTAATATTGATACTATCAAAATCATGAAGATTGTGAAGATTTCATATGCCTATATATTTTTTTTAATATGAAAAAATCCCATATTGTTTTTTGACACAATTATTAAAACCCAAATTTGGGAGTTAGAGAAGCTTAAAGTTTGGTTGATTCATTTCATCTAGCATAGCTAGCTGCTCATCAAGTTGCATTGAAAGATATCATTCATCTTCTTTTTCACTTTTATGTTTATGACATCAACAATGCTCATTTTCAATTGAATTTAAAACCCATATCGATTTCTCCCTCCAAGTATTCCAAATGCAGTAATGGTACGTAATTGTTAATTTTTGTAATGACAAGGAAGTGTTAGCCATGTTTTGCTATAAAATAGAAAGATGGAAGTTGTGCCAACAAAGAAGATTAAAAACACATTAAAGTTCTCACCATTTAGGATTCTTCCTCCTCACAAATTTGCTTAGGAAGAAGATGGTGGACTACACTGGTTGGATACAAATCTCATGTTGGATACAACACAAAAATATTCAGTCGGAGAGGAGTGTTAAAAAAAATTTCAATTCAAATCTCAGGTTGGATACAACATAAAGATATCCGGTTAAGGAGGAGTATTGAGTAACGACAACAAATAAAAAAAAAGGAAGAAAAAAAATTCAGGACAAATCTCGGATTGGGTACAACAAAAAGATATTCAGTCAAGGAGGAGTGTTGAGAATAATGCCTAGATATTTTTTTGAAGATTTTAGTCTTAAATATATTTTAGATTTATATTTGAAATAAAATAATATTAGGGTTTATGATTTATATTTTTGTTTAGAATTTTAACTATTCTTTTAGAATTTATAGGATTTGTTTGTTATTTAAATTATATGATTTGTTTTTATGTAGCTCTATATATAGAGCCATATAGTTACGAATAACAATGAGAAAGAAAACCAAAAACATGAGAGTATTCTACATGTAACAATCTATTTTCTTCTCCGTTTTCTCCATCAAATATATCACACCAAATTCCGCAATACCAAAATCACAAAATACCACATCACGCTCTTCTTCCTTCAATTTTGTGTACATTAATATTCCCTTCTACAGTTGAAATGGTTGTAATATACTAGAACATAGACCCGTGTGGTGCACGAGTCTAATTAGCCATAATATGTAACAATAAAATAAAATATGAAAATTGCAATACTTCCTTATAGATTACACTGGAAGTTGAGTAACATTAAACAATAGATCAACAATAAATTTGGATAAATATTCATACAAAGGAAATTATGGTATATTACGAAATACTTCCTTATAGACTACACTGGAAGTCTTATTCGTATATTCACTTTCATCGTCGATGATCAATATATATTTTTAATTCTTCTCTAGAAGTAACTCTTGAATCGCAATATACAACTGACCATGTGAAAACACGGGCGATGGAAGATATATCCCAACATGCTTTAGAGATTGTCCCTTGTTAGAAGTCTCACATTGGATAGAGATATGACAGAGATAGTCTGTATAAGGGTAGTGCAAACCTCAACTCTCAAGCTAGGTTTTGTGGCTGAGTATAGACCCCCCAAATTCTCATATCTCTGATTCTTATCAATAGTCATCGCAAAAGAAATCATTAAAGGAAATTGTCTCCATTGAAATTTAAAAGGAATTCTTACGTTAGATGGTGTCAGAGAAAATCTATGTATGAAAACATGATCACCAATATTACTTCCTGAAATAATTTTTCCTTCAAAAGCACGTTTTCCCAATCTCGTAATAATAAGTATTGTTCCATTGCATAATCCTAATTTTTTATTCAAATTCCTTAATAGCATAACTGGAACTCCAACTTTAAGTCTCAACTTGTGATTTTGAAGCCCCGACGTAGAAATCGTGTTAAAAAATTCGGGAGTATGAACATTATCCACTGCAAGACCATCTACATTGTGTGCAAGTGGAGTATCATATCTCAAATATGCTTTTTCTTCGCCAGGCATTAAATCCAACATATAATCATTTATTTTGTCGACTATGAAATTTTTAGGAGATAGTATAGCCCTATTTTGGAAATACGTTATATCGTTCATGTTTTGTAAAAGATGTGGATATGTGCTTTCAACGATAGAAGCAAGAGGATCACCTGAATTTGGAATCAGTAAATATGATGGAATGCCAAGTTCTGAATCTCCATCGTTCCCTTCAGAAACCCATTTAGAAAAGAATCTCCTTTGTTCAACGCATGTACTCAAAGCACCACCAAGAAGCCTCATGTTTTTACTCAATGTTAAAAATTCACAAAAATTCCAAAGAACCGAAGATTAATAGTAGCATGAACAACTTCTGGTCTTGTACCCTTTGGGTATTACTAGTAGAATTTGTCTGAAATCTCCGCCAAAAACAACAACTTTTCCACCGAAGGGAATGTGTATTTTTTTTATCAACAGACTCGAGAATATCTTTTAAAGTTCGATCAACAGCTTCAAAGTAGTGTTTGTGCATCATTGGTGCTTCATCCCATATAATGAGTTTTGCCTTTTCTATTAAGGAAACTATGGAACATGTTGAAAATGCACATCTAACTATGAAACTTATTTATTGCCTCTTTTTAAATTGAAAAATTAGAAAGCAATATTAGTGCGAGATATATATAATAACAACAATAATAATAATAATAATAATAATAATAATAATAATAATAATAATAATAATGGTAAGATAATGATGTACTGTAAAAATCAAAAAATATTTATTATTGTAAGCATTGAATGCGGGTTCAATTCTCATGCTAGACAAATTTGTATTTTTTTTTTAATACAATGGACCACATGAAAATGAGCGGGACAAATATAAGATTTATGGTTAGCTTTTCGGGGCAAGCTTAGAATATATATATATATATATATTCAAAACTAAACTAGATCTAATCGGTTCAACTAGTTATCCAGGAAATCAGTATGATTTGTTTGTTGGTTCAATTCCATTTAAACTATATTCTAGTCAAATGATATTAAATGCTGTTATGAACACTACACCAATTCACAATGATAAGGATAACTTCCAGCTGAAGCCCAAAAGGACAACAACATAGCCCAAACGTTTTAAGGATTTTGTGTCAGCTTCTCTCAAGAAGGGAAGTAAGAAATGAAGACTGAGTAGAGAATATTCTAGAAGATGCTCTGCCTAGATTCATTTTAATAATGAGTCATAGTTAGTTAGAATGACCTGAAGGGGGAAGAAAAACACAAGGGGGGGGGGGGGGGGGTTGAATTGTGTTTTAGAGTTTAAAAACTTTTCAAGATATTTCTATCTATCAGAATCTTTAGCAGCGGAAACAAGAACACAAACAAAACCAATGGCAAAGCAGAAAACAAATGAGAGAGTGTGTGTGAGAGAGAGAGAGATACAAGGATTTATACTGGTTCGTCTCACAAACCGAGAGTACTCCAGTCCCCTTGCACTTCCAAGGGATTTCACTATAATCACTAAAGATTACAATCCTGGTGCTCAAGCACACAAGCAAGAGACTTCTCTATTGCTCAAGTCACACAAGACAAGAGACTTTACAAATGCTCCAGATCACACAGTAGGAGACTTTTACAAATGCTCAAGTTACTAAGAACAAGAGACTTTTCCAAATTACTCACACAAGAGTAAATGCTAAACTTCTAAGCTTAAAACCTATTACACAAAATAACTTTCAGAGGCTCAGACAGTTTTTGTTTTTCACTTCGTCTGAGAGATAATTTTAATTTTTGATTCACGTCACCTGTCTTCCAAATCCTCTAGATCCATATATATATGAGAGAAGAGAGAATTTGAGACGTTGTAAAGAATTCTGTTGTGATGAACAGCTGTTGATTTTCAATTGCTTGAAGCGTGGAGTTTGAATTTCTTTCTGGAAGAGGTAATTCTGCTCCACAACTTCGTCCATAGTTTTCTGCTTGTCCAATTGCAGAAATAAAGGTATACTTCAATGAAATGATTCAGACTCTAACAAAGTTTCTTCAGAGCGTAAATCAAATGTGCTCTTCCATAAATATAAATTTGTCCTGCACACTTAATTTAAAACATTAGTAATACCAATTGTCCATTTAATACTTTGTTATCATCAAAACCTTTTGTAAGGGGTTTTTCTCTTAAAAACATATTTTGTTCAAACAATCTCCCCCTTTTTGATGATGACAAACATAAGTATTAAATACAATTGTTGTTGACAAAATTCAGCTATGTTGTCATTAGGCTTCTGAGTTTTGCAAGCTCCCCCTAAGTCTGATAATCCATAGGGTTAGGTTTGTAAGCTCCCCCTATTTTATATCCATAGATGATTTTAATCAGTTTCAGAACAACTTTATTATATGACTTAAATCATTCATATTTTACTATGCAAAGAACAAGGTTTGTAAGCTTCTTCTCTTCATAGTGAAATAATTTTTGAATAAGGTTGCACCCTTACTTAAAAGCTATCTATGAATAATAAACTTCAATTAATAAATGTGTTCTTCTTAAAAATATAATCTTAATGAAAATCTGACACACTGTAGACAGATGCTACAACAATGTTCGTAGCAATAAATCACACTGTAAATAATGAAGCAGTAAATAGCAGAACAGTAAATAACACAGTAGGTTTGTTAACCCAGTTCGGCGTAATCACGACCTACTCTGGGGGATACCAATCCAGGAGGAATCCACTATAATAGTACTAGTTCTCAGCAAACGCCCCGTTTACAACTTATCACCTAGTCACTACCCGTGCTAACTCTACCTAGGAACTCCTAGATATGAGACCCCGTCTCACTCCTCTTAAACAATACTCGGAAGGTTACTCACTGTAACAGACAATGAAACAAACAATAACAGACCTACCTCCGTGCTTCAAAGCTTAGGAGTAAGTTCACACAATCCTAATCTCCGTACTTAAAAGCTTAGGAGAAGACACACAAATACAACTCAAATAACCAGTCCTAAGCTTGCATCAACTTGACACATGAAAGGCTCACAATAAACAAGAGAGACTCTAAAACCCTAAGACTCACGCTTTATGTAAACACGGTTTTAGATACTTTGAAACAAGGTTATAGTCCTCATATATATAGCCTTGAGATAGCAGGTACTTGTTGCACAAGAAAAGGCTTTAGAATAAATCTGGACCATTGAGATAATCAACACAAAGATTTACTTCAAATATTCTTCAAATATTGTCTTACAAAAGATTTACTTCAAATAAATATTCTTCAAAGATTGTCTTCAAAAAGATTTACTTCAAATATATATTCTTCAAAAAGATTTACTTCAAATATATATTCTTCAAAGATTCAATTATATTATTGAACTAAATAATCCAAACCACCTTTAGAAACTTGAAGAACAAGGCGCAACTTGGTAATTTAAAACGTGCATATTCTTTTATTCTGAAACAAATCTTTCAAAGATTTGATATAAAAATTATGCGCATACCAGTAGCAGTAATGATGTACTCCATATGCTACAGCATCTTGTCCAACATTAGGCTAGAGTTTGTTTTTGCAAAATTGTAGCCAACATACAAAAACCCAACAATCTCCCCCTTTGGCAAATTTTGGCTAAAACAACTTTAGACCAGTTTGTGGAGAGATGCAGATCATACTTTCCTTCGAGTCAACATAAGCACACAACTAGGAAAGAAAGCAGACAATAACATCAGAGGCATGCAACAGCGGATCATACACATCTAAGAGAGAAATAAACTCTCATAGTGGATTCAGAACAGAGACTCTCATACATAGGAAAATAAATTCTTGTAAAGTCATAGTTCCCCCTCATTTCATGCATAGACATTTTCTACTCCCCCTCAATTAATGCATATCATCATACATCATCAACAAAGTAGAAAAACACATATGCCATACCAGATGCTATAGCACATTGTGCATAGAAATCTTCAAAAATATTACTCCCCCTTTTTAGCACAAAATCTTGACAAAGAGAATCACAGGAGCAACACATAGACCAGAACATAGAAAACCACATAGAGCACAATGCAAACCAGAGAGCACATACAGATGCAATGAGTATCATGCCATAGCCCACACAAAACAAAAGTACCAAAAGGAATACATATAAGGATCAAAAGCATATCAAACAGAAGAGCTGTTGTTAGATTGCTCCTTCAACACTTCAGTATCACCTCCTGCATCAGTATCAGGAACATTAGGACTAACATAAGTATTGGAAGGTCCTTCTTCACCTCCTGCAACTGCTGCTTCCTCAAGTTCCAAAGCTTGGATAACACGATCCAAAACATTTTTCTTCTCCCCAAGAGACTTACTAACCTCCTTGAGATCAGCAATCATCTGTTGTCTTGTCAGAACACCTGTAGGTTTCCTAGCAACATGAGCAACAATGGGTGCAACAATATCTACAGCATGTGTCCCTTCAAATAGTCTATAACCCAAAGATAAATCAGAATCACTTCTTTTGGGCACATCAGCCTCAGTATAGATGTCAGGGTGTTGATTCAAAATAGCATCACAAATCAAATTAGGGAAGGCAATTGACATTTTCACAACATGTGATTTGCCATGCATAACAGTCTCATAAAAAATATAAGCCCCAAAGTCAAATTTGGATCTTGTAACTACAACATAGATGAGTTTAGCCAAACATGTAGCTACACTGTTTGAATGTGTAGTGGGAGACAAATATTTGTAAACATGAGAGAGAGAAAGAAAAAGATGAGAGATTGACAATGTGTGAGTAAGTTGGTTATAGGAAGTTGCAATAATTTTCCTTGATTCACGTGCACCATATAGTGGAGAAAGGGAAATGTGGTTGCACGTATTATACACAGTAATTGCTACATCTCTTCAAATAAGCAAACACCAAGTTTGCTTCGTAATTTTTCAAATTGGACAACATCAAGAGCTTTTGTAAATATATCTGCAAGTTGTTCCTCCGTAGTGACATGCTCAAGAGTGACCACTTTTTCTTCAACGAGATCTCTTATAAAATGGTGCCTAATATCAATATGTTTCGTCCTACTATGTTGTATAGGTTTTTTTGAAATGTTGATAGCACTCAAATTATCACAATATAATGTCATAACATCTTGCTCCACATTATACTCTTTCAACATTTGCTTCATCCATAGTAGTTGAGAGCAACTACTACCAGCAGCTATGTACTCAGCTTCAGCAGTGGACAATGAGACACTATTTTGCTTCTTGCTAAACCATGTTATAAGATTGTTACCTAGAAAGAAACACGCTCCAGAGGTACTTTTTCTATCATCTGCACTTCCAGCCCAATCAACATCACAATATCCTATCAAGGTAGTACTTTCACCATGAGTATATAGGATACCGTAATCACACGTACCATTCACATACTTCAAAATTCTTTTTACTTGAGTGAGATGGCTTATCTTTGGTTCAGCTTGGTACCTAGCATAAACACCCACGGCAAATGTAATATCTGGCCTACTGGCAGTAAGATAAAGTAAGCTTCCAATCATACTTCTATATAAACTTCGATCAACATCAACTCCATTTTTATCTTTGGTAAACTTCAAGTGTGTTGCTGTAGGAGTTCTTTTATGTTTCCCTCCATCCTGACCAAACTTTTTCACAATGTTCCTTGCATATTTGCTTTGGGAAACAAAAATACAATCATCCATTTGTTTTACTTGGAGTCCAAGGAAGTACGTTAGCTCACCAACAAGGCTCATTTCAAACTCTGACTGCATTTGCTGCACAAAATGTTGCACCATCTGTCCTGACATTCCTCCAAACACTATATCATCAACATAGATTTGAGCTATAATCAATTTTCCTTCCTCTTCTTTTACAAATAAGGTCTTGTCGTTTCCACCTTTTCTGTAACCTTGACTTAGGAGAAATTCAGTAAGCCTTTCATACCAAGCCCTATGAGCTTGCTTTAATCCATATAGCGCCTTCTTCAGCTTATAGACATGATTTGGTAGACTAGGATCTACAAAACCTTTTGGTTGTTCAACATACACCTCCTCATTTAAGTACCCATTGAGAAAGGCACTTTTCACATCCATTTGAAAGAGTTTAAACTTCAAGATGCAAGCAACACCTAATAGGAGCCTTATAGACTCAGGACGAGCAACAGGTGAAAATGACTCATCAAAATCAACTCCTTCAGTCTGAGCATAACCTTGAGCAACAAGTCTGACCTTGTTTCTTGTGATATTTCCATTTTCATCAGACTTGTTTTTGTAGACCCATTTAGTACCAATAACATTAACATTTTCTGGTCTAGGAACCAAATCCCATACTTCATTTCTTTTGAATTGCCCTAGTTCTTCTTGCATGGCATTAATCCAATATTCATCAGTCAAGGCTTCTTTCACGTTTCTAGGCTCAATCTTGGATACAAAACATGCATTTGATACAACATCATTTTTACTTCTAGTAGTAATTCCTTGACTTGGATCACCAATGATAAGTTCCTGGGGATGGTTTTTCTGAACTCTGATGGAAGGACCTTTCTTTGATAGATCACTGGTAGAGTTAGTACTGATAAAGGTATCTATGTTGTTCTCATCTTCTTTCACTAAATCAGATTCATCAGACTGTTTGTCAGATGCTATAGCATCATCTGCCACATCTGTTGTTCTACCTTCTGCTGAGTCATCTATTACCACATTGATTGACTCCATCATTACTTTAGTTCTGGAGTTATACACCCTGTAGCTTCTACTGTTGGTGGAGTAACCCAGAAATATCCCTTCGTCACTTTTAGGATCCAACTTCCTTCTCTGTTCTCTATCTGTTAATATATAACATTTGCTCCCAAACACATGAAAATACTTAACAGTAGGTTTTCTGCTTTTCCACAGTTTATACAAGGTGGAAGTGGTTCCTGATCTTAGAGTCACTCTATTATGAATATAACAGGCTGTATTCATAGCTTCTGCCCAAAAGGAATATGAAAGTTTCTTAGCATGTAGCATTGCCCTAGCGGATTCTTGTAACGTTCTATTCTTCCTTTCAACCACTCCATTTTGTTGAGGTGTAATAGGAGATGAGAACTCATGCTTGATTCCTTCTGATGCACAGAACTCAGAGAACCTAGAATTTTGAAATTCTTTTCCATGGTCGCTTTTATTCTCAAGATCACTTCATTCTTTTCCCTTTGAAGTTGAACACATAAGTCTTTAAAAACATCAAATGTATCTGGTTTTTCTTTGATAAAATTTATCCAAGTGTATCTGGAAAAATCATCAACAACTACATAGACATACCTTTTTCCTCCCAAGCTGAGAACTTGCATAGGTCCCATTAAATCCATGTGAAGAAGTTCAAGGACTCTTGTTGTGGTCAGATGATGTAGCTTCTGGTGTGGCGTTTTGGTTTGTTTTCCAATTTGACACTCACCACAAATATGCCCTTCTTCAATTTTGAGTTTTGGCAAACCTCTAATGGTTTCTTCAGATATTGCTTTCTTCATGCTTTTCAGGTTCAGATGCCCTAACCTTTGGTGCCAAAGTTTTACCTCATCCTCCTTGGCTATTAGACATGTTGATAGGCTCGTATCATCTTGAGGAACCCATAGATAACAATTGTCTTTAGATCTTATACCCTTCATCAGTAACTAAACATTCAGTTTTAGTAAAGTTTACCTTCAAACCTTGATCACATAATTGACCGATACTTATTAGATTTGCAGTTAATCCTTTAACAAGTAAGACATTGTCAAGTTTGGGAAGGCTATTATTAATCAGCTTTCCTATACCAACAATTTCTCCTTTATCTCCATCTCCAAATGTTACAAAGCTAGTTGAGTAGGTTTTCATGTCTACGAGAAATTTATCAATGCCAGTCATATGCCTAGAACACCCACTGTCGAAATATCAGTCTTCTCTTGAAGAGGCTCTAAATGATGTGTGAGCTATTAAGCCTGCAACTTGATCTTTATTCAAGGTTTCATCAATTTTGGGAATTGAGCTTACATCCTCATTTTTAGGTTTCCACTCTTTTGGGGTGACAAATTGACGAGGCTTCCTGTTAGGGTACCCGTATAACTTATAACAGAAGGGTCTTATGTGTCCTTTTCTACCACAATAGTGACATACCCAGGGATGAGGCTTTGTCTTATACCTGACTCCTCGATGCTACTTAGAATGCTATAACATCTTTCTGCTCATAGGTGATTCTTTTGGTTGAGTGTACATAAGTTCAGGATTGTAGCTTCTGTGTTTATTGACATTCTCATAACTAATACCAGTGAACTTAGGTCTTCTCACATTCTTTTCTAGAATTTCATCTAATTTGTCAGCACCAGTTTTGTTCCACATTTCAGAATATTTTCTCAGCCTTCCAATATCAACTTCCAACTTATCTATCTCCTCATTAGCTGCATCAAGGTCAGAGGTTAAGCTGTTTACCTTTTTCTGGAGATCATCAATCTTTGACAGAAGGCTAATTTTTTCACCCTGAAGTTGTGAGTTGAGTTTCTTTTGCTTTTCAAGTTCTTTGCACTTTTCTTCAGAAACTAGGCATAGGTCTCTGTATGTTTCTGCTAGTTCATCATAGGAGACTTCTTCATCACTTGATTCTGTATTAGATGTTACAATTCCAGTTAGGACTGTAACATGTTTCGCAACTTCAGATTCTCCTTCTTCTTCTGATTCATCCTCATCGGACCAAGTGACATTCAGACTTTTCTTTTGTTTCTTTAGATAAGTAGCACATTTTGTTCCGATGTGACCATACCCTTCACACTCATGACATTGAATCCCCTTACTTTGAGCTGGTTTTTCGTCAGTCTATGTTTTTCTTGAGTTACCAATGCTGCGACTCATGTCAGTAGCAAGATGCCTAGCATTCTGCCTGGGTCTTCTGTCCATCCTTTTTAGAACCTTAATAAATTGTCGTACAAGCAAGACAATAGCTTCAGAAACACTGTCAGTTGACTCCATATCACTCTCAAGATCTTCATCCTTAGTGTTTGATACAAAAGCAACGCTTTTGTTTTTCTTTTCTATTCTTTCATTAACAGATGATTCATAGGTTTGTAGAGATCCTATTAATTCATCAACTTGCATGGTTGATATGTCTTGAGCTTCTTCCATTGCAATCACTTTCATGTCAAATTTCTTAGTAAGAGACCTAAGAATTTTCCTTACAATTTTTTCATCACTTAATTTTTCTCCTAGATCGTCAAAAGAATTAGCAAAATCCATAACATTCATGTAAACGTTGTGAACACTTTCATCCTCTTTCATCCTAAGATTTTCAAATTTCCTGGTTAGATTTTGAAGTCTTGAGATTTTTACCTTTATAGTACCTTCTTGAGTGGTCTTTAATATCACCCAAGCATCTTTGGCAACCTCGCACTTTTTGATTAGCCTAAACTTGTTCTTGTCCACACCATTAAACAAGGCGTTTAAGGCTTTAGAGTTGCCAAGAGCTAATGAGTCTTCTGCAGCAGTCCAATCCTCCTCTGGTGTCAGTTCATCTGTATCAGCTCCATTAGCATCCTTCACTTTTGGATGATCCCAACCTTTAAGAACAGATTTCCAAGTTCTGCTGTCCATAGATTTCAAGAATGCTATCATACGAGCTTTCCAAATGTCGTAGTTGGAGTCATCTAGAAGAGGTGGCCTGGTTACGTATCCTCCTTCTTTGTCCATGACATCAGATGTCTACCCTGGAGCTCACCCACGCAGGTTAGGGTGCCTGCTCTGATGCCAATTGAAAATCTGACACACTGTAGACAGATGCTACGCAAGATGCTACAGCAATGTTCGTAGCAATAAATCACACTGTAAATAATGAAGCAGTAAATAGAAGAACAGTAAATAACACAGTAGTTTTGTTAACCCAGTTCGGCGTAATCACGACCTACTCTTGGGGATACCAATCCAGGAGGAATCCACTATAATAGTACTAGTTCTAAGTTCTCAGCAAACGCCCCGTTTACAAGTTATCACCTAGTCACTACCCGTGCTAACTCTACCTAGGAACTCCTAGATATGAGACCCCGTCTCACTCCTCTTAAACAATACTCAGAAGGTTACTCACCATAACAGACAATGAAACAAACAATAACAGACCTACCTCCGTGCTTCAAAGCTTAGGATTAAGTTCATACAATCCTAATCTCCGTACTTAAAAGCTTAAGAGAAGACACACAAATACAACTCAAATAACCAGTCCTAAGCTTGCATCAACTTGACACACGAAAGGCTCATAATAAACAAGAGAAACTCTAAAACCCTAAGACTCACGCTTTATGTAAACACGGTTTTAGATACTTTGAAACAAGGTCATAGTCCTCATATATATAGCCTTGAGATAGCAGGTACTTGTTGCACAAGAAAAGGCTTTAGAATAAATCTGGACCATTGAGATAATTGACACAAAGATTTACTTCAAATATTCTTCAAAGATTGTCTTACAAAAGATTTACTTCATATAAATATTCTTCAAAGATTGTCTTCAAAAAGATTTACTTCAAATATATATTCTTCAAAGATTGTCTTCAATTATATTATTGAACTAAATAATCTAAACCACCTTTAGAAACTTGAAGAACAAGGCGCAACTTGGTAATTTAAAACGTAAATATTCTTTTATTCTGAAACAAATCTTTCAAAGATTTGATATAAAAATTCTGCGCATACCAGTAGCAGTAATGATGTACTCCATATGCTACAGCATCTTGTCCAGCATTAGGCTAGAGTTTGTTTTTGCAAAATTGTAGCCAACATACAAAAACCCAACACTTAAAAAAAATGATGAGATAATGTCAAGATAATTTAAATGAATGACAATAGCATACAATACATATACATTGGATTCTCATAGGATGTCATGTGATACAGTTTCAGAGTTTGTATAACACAAATTTTTAAACAAACAAGAAAAATTGACCACTACTCTTTACTCTTTCTCCCCGAAACAATACAAAGCTATAAAATAACTGTATATTGCTCTTTCTTCAACAATTGAATTACCAATACTCTTTCTCCCCCTTTTTTCATTATCAAAAAGGTTTCTTAAACAATTAAAGCAATTGTAACGACCAATGCAGTCAAGTCAAAAAGTTGGTTACAACTATGTTCACCATAAATGAACTGTATTGAACGCATTTAAGACATTAGCGTTAAGTGAGCTTATTAAAGGAGAGAGCCTATTCATTTTATCCTCAAGGAATAATCTTAGGCAATAGTAATCAATTTGAGAGAAAAGAAAATGAAACGCCCAGGGAAGAAAAGTGTTGTTCCAAAGAGAATTAGTCAAGAAGAAAGAAAAGCTAAGCAAGAAAAATCAAGAAAAGAAAAGCCAAAGCCTGAGGTTGAACTCAGTTCAGAGTCTGATGAAACAGATTCTGACTATGCTGAGTTTCTGAGAACATATCGTCCTAAAGAAGATCAATGAGATGCCCCAACCAAGGCTGGTAAGGAGGCTGATTCAGCAGAATCATATGCTTCTTCTGAGAGGACGGTGCAGTCCAAGAAAAGAGACCCACCCTCTGAAGAAGATTCTAGTTGATTTTCTTTAGAATTCTATGTAACAGTCACTCATTGTTTTAAATGAAATAAAATTTTATGTTTGGCTGCTTATTTGATCTTTATTGTTTTGCATTCTTTCTTTTGATTTTTTTTAAAAAAAAAGTTTTAAAACAAACATTCAGAATAAAATAACTCAAGAATACATATCAACAATGAATACCAATTGAGAATAAATGCCACTTTCAAGATTAAGATACCAATAGCACAAAGAATATAAGCAAATATAGGATTGACATTAATCAAATGTTAAAAGAATACATAACAAAACAATCCTAACAATGTGCTTAAGACAAAGATTCAAGTAAACAAGTATACATGAAAAGAAATCCTATTGGTTTTTGTTTAGAAGGTTGAGGATGGTTCCCATGGTCTTGAAGATACGATCTTAACTAGCAGTGACCACTTCTAGCATCTCATTATGCTTATCCACCTTTTTCTTCTATTCTTGCCATATTAGCTTCATATTCAGGATTCTTCAAATGTTCTTTGTTGATTTGACTAGGACCAGCTTCCAAATTGATCTTGAGATGTTCACTTAGATCCTTTTCCAAAGATAATAAGTTTTCCTTCAGCACTGTATTAGTATTAGCTTCAGCAGGAATGGGTTCAGGGCCTGTTAAGCTTACTCTTTCTGTTCTCTCCAGTGTCTGAACTTCTATCTCAGAATTAATTTCTTGTGAAGTGGAAGCCAAGTCCTTCTGATACTTGTCATGCTCCTCAACATCAGCTTTCTTGATCGCAGTCAACTCCTTCACAATTTCTTCAGTAACATCATCCCAATTTGCAGCATAGCTTGAAGAAGATATGTTAGAATGCCTTAGCTCATGAAGGTCTTGTATCTTCTTGAAAATACTATTACATTTCCTCAAGAGATCATAGGTTGTTGGGGTTTCAGGATGAGGTTCAGATGTTGAAGGAATGGTGTGTTGGGTTGAGGTTTGTGGTTGATTGTTGGTTTGGTTTTCAACAAAGTCTGAGACTGAAGATATCCCAACCTCTTGGGTTTTCTCAGCAACAGTACAATGTTCTTTAGATGAAATGGGTATTTCTGAAATTTGTTGTTGTTGTTGTTGGGTTTGAGTTTGACTAGTTTGATCAAATGAACTAAGATGAATGCCAGAAACAGTAAGTTCATTTATCATTTGATCAACTTGAATTCTGTTTGGTGAGTTAGGGGATTCATCTAAAAGACATACCTCAGTGTGTACTGAATCATCAGATAGATGTCCAGATACAAGCACTTCAGTATGTGTGCTAGTTTCAGGTTCTGGATGAATTTGTTGTTCTGGTATTGTGTGTTTTGGTGAAGTGTATAGTTTAAAGTGTGTTTGAATGTGTTCAGGTATAACTTGTTCAGATGGTGAGTTTGGTTCAGAAGGTTGATTTGTCTTAGAATTGGTTTGGTCTTGGTTTGTGTTTGGATTCTGATCCTGTTCAGAGTCTGGTATAGTATCAGAGTTCTGAACATTATCAGATGGTTTAGGTGAGGGTTTAGGATGTGTTGGTAGTTCACCTTGTAAATGTTGTTCTAAGAAATTTAAAGGTGATTCTGATGGATTGGTTGTGGATGGGGGGTTTTGAATCTCTTGAGTACTTGTTATAGTATCCTCAAGAATAGATACCATACCTGTATCAGCAATGGTGGAGCTCTCAGCATTCTTCTTCTTTAGCTCCTTAGAGATTCTCTTCCTCTTGATCTTCAGAGGTTCATTGTCATCCTCTTCATCGTCATCCAATTCAACAACACCTTTTGAACCTCCAGCTTTAGACCTTATCTATCCCATGCTCTCTTTCTTTGAAGTAACATTCTTCACAACCTTATCTTTGACCAATCTCTTCCTCTTCTTCTTCACTTCCTCCTCCTCTATTTCATAAGCTTCTCCTTGGTTTTCCAGCAGTTGAATGTACTGGTTAACAATACCTCCAGTGATAGAAGTTAAGTTAATTTTTAACCTTGCTACCAGAGAGAGTCCAGAGTGAGGTAGCAGTTCCAAGGGTTCTGAGAACTTCAATTCTTGTCCAGCTAGAAAGTACATGTTGGACAGAGTGTTCACAGAGATAGCACAAGCTCTAACCTCTCTAATCAATCTCTCTTGCCCAGCAGCTTTAATCACATATATTACCCCACGTTGATAAAATATTTCACTGAGTATCCTTGGGTAAATAACATGGATGTTTGGCTTAGTTGACTTCTGACTAGCACAAACAACATTGCTGAGATGATTAAAGATGTACTTAGCCCAATTTAGCTGCATTCTTCTAGTGAGAAAATAGACAAAGTGCCTATGATCCCATGAAATTTGATCAGAACTTCCACTGCTTGGAAATATTGATCCCAACATTATCTTGGCCAACAGCTTCTGAGTAGTCTTCAAATCACCAATTTTGTTATGTTACTCTCACAACTTTTCTCTTTTTCATAGCACTTCTTAGTCATGTCTGTGAGAAATTCAGAATCTTTGACAGATGTTTGACTGAAGGCATAAAAAGCACCTTCATTGGGGATGTACAGAACACTTGCCAAGTTTGATTGAGTGAGGATGACTTCAAAACCGCACACCACTGACCTAATCTCGTCCTCTTTGACTACTCTAAGACCTAGTTCAGCTGGTGTCTTGTCCTTGTTCTCAGGTTTTGAATTCTTCAAAGCCGTGTATTCCCTATCAAATTCTTCAACCGTCACCACTTTACTCCTTATCCAAAAATCTTTGACTAGAGTAGGATAAATTGGACCGTTCAATAGCTTCATACTAAAACCTCCGTCTTGATCAATGAAGTAACTTTCGACGTCATGCTCATTCAATCTTAAGCTCTCGAAATCAACAGGTTGTTCCATAACCATGTTGAATGTTTTCTCATCCATATCCAGTGATTTTTCCTTACTGAACATTTCTTTGCAGTTGATGATGTTGATTGGAATGTCCTTAGGGAATGAAAACGCAATAGTAGAAGTTGATGAAGTAGATGCTGCCATTTCTGAGTTTTGGGAATTAGGGTTTTGCTAATTTGAGAGAGAAAGAAAGAACTTTGTGGTTTAGAAGAAGTAGAACGTGTATGTTGTGAATGTGTAAAGTGTGCAAGTTTTTTTGTGATTTTCTTAAAAACAAAGTTAAAACACACATTTAATTAAAATAAAAGAAATTCAAACCATCACTAACCGCTTCTAACCAGTGAGATCGTGTATACGTATAAAGAAACGTGTTTAAGAATTCGCACCAAAACGTACAGATGTAAGACACTGAACGTTTACTCTTCTTTCACTATCGGAGGCTTAACCTTCAGAGGTTAAAGACTTTTCGGAGTCTGAACTACTTCAGATGCCAAAATCTAAAGTACTTCAGATTCCAAAAATAAATCTTTCAGGACTCAAATGTATGTTCAAATATCATTTTAAAAGGGTTTTCTTCTGAACATTTGTTTATCAAAGAGAGTGTCCAAAAAGAATCTTTAACATGATTGTTATTCCTATGATATGTCACACATAAGTTAGGAACACTTACCTGTCATTTTTGGAGATATTTTGTTCCAATTAATAAGCCTTCTTATTTAGTATTTACATTGAGGCTTGTCTTGATCAATCTCTTTCAGTATAAAATTCTGAGCAACCATCCCACCATAATGACTTGCTATCATCTCTATCATCATTAAACAATGCTTCATAGTCTTCATCTTCAGGATCATATTTCTTTATGTTCTTTATGAAGTCCAATTCAGATTCATCATCTGATTCATAAAAAATGTGCCTTTTGTGCACAATTGCTCGTCTTCCTTTTGTTGTTACATGTATCCATGTGATTGGAAGGTTCATTGTTCTCATTTGACCTGCAGCAAGATAAACTATTCTGTCTTTTGGTACCCATTTGTTGAAGGGTCCTAGACTGTTAGTTACAAAATCTTTATTCTTGTCTTGTGCCTTTTGTACTGTCTGAGTACTATCAGGCACAAAAGTTGAATAAAGATCAGAAGGTAAAGCATTTTCAAATATGCTTGATGAACTTCGTTCTTCACATGTGTCACCACATGAATAACCAATTCCATTTACACCGTTGTTTTTAAAAGTACACATAAGAGAAGAAATTTTACTACTTTCAATGTGTGTATTGCAAAAGTCTATAAAAGCAAGTGAATACTTGTCATAAGGTTTGCTACATACAGCACAACCTTTTTCAAGATCTTCAATTCTTTTTAAAGCCTTTTGATATAGACACTCAAAATTATTTGCTTGTTCACTTAAGTGCCCACAATTAACTTTGAGCTTACTATACTCATGTGAACTAGCATTTAGTAGTTTGATAAGTTCAATTTTAGGGAGTTGAGAATATACCTGATTTAGTATGTCTTGGTCCGAGTCATAACTTACATGTTCAGAGTCTGAGTCCATTTCAGACTCTACTTTTGCTTCAGGTTCTGAGATGGGTGTTTGCTTGATTTGTTTCTCTCCTTCGGATTTCCCTTCAGAGAAGCTATCCAGCTCTTCCCATGTTGTCATCCCTTTAGATTTCTCTTCACTATTCAACATCTTGTATGTAGACCATCTTTCCTTTAGCTTTCAGAACCAACTCATGGTTTCTGAGTGTTTCAATCAATGATTCAAGGCTCATTGAGTTGAAGTCTTCAGTTTCCTCTATAGTTGTAGCAATTTGATTCCAGTTCAGAGGCAAACTTCTCAGCATCTTGCTTACAAGCTCTTTCATGCTGAGTTTCTTCTTTAAGTCTTCTAGCTTGCTTGTGAGTGCTTGCAATCTTGTACTCATTTCTTCAATACTCTCATTTTCTTCCATAGAAAACCTCTCATATTGATCTATCAGACCATTAACTTTTGTCCTCTGAATGCTTTCATGATCATCACTGATGAGGCAAATAGTTTTGGTTGTAGTTTCAACACTTGAAGTCTGTTCAGCACCAAATGAGGTAAAGTTTTGGTTATTGCTTAGATCCTCATTATTCAGATTTAGTCCATCTTCAACTTCCTTAATGAGATAAGCAATGTGTGTGTAGATCCTCTATTTCCACTCATTTAGATCATTCAAAAGTTGTGCCATAGTGTTTTTCTTCTTGGATCTGAACTGTCTCACTGTTAAATGATTTGCAACAGAACTCTTGATACCAATTAAAGGGGGAAGAAAAACACAAGAAGGGGGGGGGGGGCTGAATTTTATTTTAGAGTTTTAAAACTTTTCAAGATATTTCTATCTATCAGAGTCTTTACCAGCGGAAATAAGAACACAAACAAAACCAATTGCAAAGCAGAAAACAAATGAGAGAGTGTGTGAGAGAGAGATAGAGACACAAGGATTTATACTGGTTCCTCTCACAAACCGAGAGTACTCCAGTCCCCTTGCACTTCCAAGGGATTTCACTATAATCACTAAAGATTACAATCCTACTGCTCTAGCACACAAGCAAGAGACTTCTCTATTGCTCAAGTCACACAAGACAAGAGACTTTACAAATGCTCCAGATCACACAGCAGGAGACTTTTACAAATGCTCAAGTTACTAAGAACAAGAGACTTTTCCAAATTACTCACACAAGAGTAAATACTAAACTTCTAAGCTTAAAACCTATTACACAAAATAACTTTCAGAGGCTCAGACAGCTTTTGTTTCTCACTTAGTTTGAGAGATAATTTTAATTTTGGATTCACGTCATCTGTCTTCAAAATCTTCTAGATCCATATATATATGAGAGAAGAGAGAATTTGAGACGTTGTAAAGAATTCCGTTGAGATGGACGGCTGTTGATTTTCAATTGCTTGAAGCGTGGAGTTTGAATTTCTTTCTGGAAGAGGTAATTCTACTCCACAACTTCGTCCATACTTTTCTGCTTGTCCAATTGCAGAAATAAAGGTACACTTCAGTACATCATGCTCCTTTGAGGATAAGATCATAATGCATTTGAACGTTGCAATGGTGTTGTCCGTTATGAACTCATCAAACTTAGAATATTCCATAACAGAGGGACATAGCCTTCTGATGAACGTTGGAATTCTTGGCTTCTGACAAACTTTGATTCCTTGGAGTCTGATGGTCTTTGAATCTTTGGCTTCTGATAGTCTTTTGTAATTCAGCTTCTGAACGTCTTCGTCTTCTGAATGACACTTGACTAAGTAGCTTCTGAGAGTCAATACCAAGTAGCTTCAAAACGTTTTTGGCTTTTGAACGCCTTTTGGCTTCTGAACGCCTACAGAGTGAAATGATTCAGACTCTAACAATGTTTCTTCAGAGCGTAAATCAAATGTGCTCTTCCATTAATATAAATTTGTCCGGCACACTTAATTTAAAACATTAGTAATATCAATTGTCCATTTAATACTTTGTTATCATCAAAACCTTTTGTAAGTGGTTTTTCTCTTAAAAACATATTTTGTTCCAACATGACCACGTCATTGTACTGACTCTAGATCCTTCCTAGATTTGCTATAAATGTAATGATTGGCTCATGAAATAAAGGCAGTGAAAAATATCAAGAAAGTTGTTTGTTTGTTATCTTTTCTCTTTTGTCTGTATTCCAATTTTATTCATAACAATTGGTGCTCTGATTCAGCCGCTTACACTGAACCAAGCTATTAACCTTGCTAAGCTTCAAGAGGAGAAGCTTTCGGATCGTTCCCCACATGCTCTGGTTCCCAAACCACTGCCGGCCAACACTACAACATCATCTTCCTCATCTTTCAGACCCACCATGACTGCTCATACTCCAAAACCACAACCAACTATCAAACGCTTATCTCCGGCTGAAGTCCAAGCTCGTCGTGACAAGGGAATTTGTTACAAATGTGATGAGAAATACGTCCAAGGTCACCGTTGTAAACGCACTTTGTAACATCCCGACTTTAATTAATAGAAGAATATTAATTAGAGATAATTTTGGAATTACTTGAAGAATAATTGATCAAGTATGATTTAGTTAAGAGGCATGAGCATGTTTAAGTGATAAGTTGAAGGGTAAGATGGACAATTATCATTACTAGTAGGACTAGTAAAAATTATCATTACAATTATGAATTATCAATACTAGTAATGATAATTGTCCATCTTACCCTTCAACTTAACACTTAAACATGCTCATGCCTCTTAACTAAATCATACTTGATCAATTATTCTTCAAGTAATTCCAAAATTATCTCTAATTAATATTCTTCTATTAATTAAAGTCAGGATGTTACACACGTTTCATCTCTTGATCGTACAACCTGAGGAAGAAGTCTCTGATGCGTCTACTTTGCAGATGCAGGTATCCAACACTGAAATCCAAGTAGATTTGGTGGATCCAGAACCCGACCCGGCCCAAATTAGCTTGCATGCCCTTATGGGCCACTTTATTTCTCAGACCTTACGAGTTGTAGGTCAACTTAACAGCAGCTCAGTGGGGGTGTTAATAGATAGCGGGAGTATGCACAATTTTGTGCAAGATCGGGTGGTTAAACAATTGGGCTTAAGCACTCTTCCAGCCCAATTCTTCAAGGTGCTCGTTGGTAACGGTGAACAACTGGATTGCACCACAATGTGTTCTCAGGTACCATTACTATTGGACTCTCATGAATTCACTGTGGACTTGTTTATTTTACCATTAAGTGGTGCTAAAGTAGTATTGAGGGTGCAATGGTTAAAAACCCTAGGGCCCATTGTCACTGATTATGAACATATCACTATGAGCTTTACAAAGGATGGAATCCCAATCCATTTATTTGGAGTTCCTAAACCTAGTCCACAAGAGTCCAACATCCACCAACTTCATCGTTTAGTTGAAACAAACGCCATTGACACCCTCCTTCACTTTCAACTCATTGTCCCCGACACCACCATAACACCACCCATATGTAATCCAAAACTTGAATCAATTCTCACCAAATTTGAGGATCTCTTTCAAATCCCTACCTCTCTTCCACCCATTCGACCAATAGACCACAAAATTAACCTCTCAAATTCAGCTAATCCTGTCAACGTGCGTCCCTACAGATACCCTCATTTCCAAAAAAACAAAATCGAACTCCAGATCAAAGAGATGTTAGCCAATGGTCTTATTCAACCTAGTTATAGTGCGTTTTCTTCACCCGTTTTGTTAGTGCGAAAGAAAGATGGATCCTGGCGTTTTTGCGTCGATTACAGAGCCCTTAACACCATCACTATTAAAGACCGTTTTCCTATTCCATCAATAAATGAGTTGTTTGATGAACTCTATGGTACAAAATGGTTTTCCAAACTGGACTTACGATCAGGGTATCATCAGATACGAATGGCTCATGGGGATGTGCATAAAACTGCATTTCGCACTCACCAAGGACACTATGAATTCTTGGTGATGCCTTTCAGACTCTGTAATGCTCCCTCAACCTTTTGTTGGAACAAAATGAGTTTTAGTTATAAAACACCCTAAGTTTTGATGATAACAATGTACTAAATGGACAATTGGTATTACTAATTAATAATCTAGTGTGCAGGAACAAAGTAAAAATCTTATTCACTCAGATCATCAATTGAGCTTTTGAAGGACACAGTCTGAAGCGTATAGACTCTGAGAAGCAAGAAGCTTCAGAGCCTCTGAAGAAGTCCTCAGATGCCAAAGAGAGAAACATGTCCTGAAGCTTGCGTACACTATTCAGAAGATCAATGAAATGTTATTACAATATTCTGAATGACACTCTCTGAAGAAAGACAGCTCATAACTAATGGAATAGTACAACAATCTTATCATCAAATGGAGCGTGCAGTACTCTGTACTATTTTACCTAATTTACTGAAGCGCCATTTGACAAAGAGAAGTAGTGGAATTGATTTACTCCTTCTGGAAGAAATAATCGAATCCAGCTCAGCAAAAGAAGATTGTACTACCAACGGTCCTTTCTCAACGTCATTATACTTAGAGTATAAATAGAATACATTCTTCTTGAGAGAAGACTACTGGAAGACTACTGGAAGACTACTGAAAGACTACTGAAAAATATTGAAACTCAGATAAAGATTTACTTTGTATTCAAGATGAGAATTGTTTCTTTCTTGTGTAATTTCTAAGTCAAATATCTTTTGATATTGTTAGGCTCTGAACTGTGTGTTAAGAGAGTCTAGCTTAGAACTTTCAGTCTTACTTAATCTGTGTATTAAGTTAGTGTGTGAAGTCTCTTATCCTGTGTGATTAGAGCAAGGAAGTCTCTCTGTCTTGTGTGACTTAGAGCAAGGAAGTCTCTCTGTCTTGTGTGACTTAGAGCAAGGAAGTCTCTCTGTCTTGTGTGACTTAGAGCATTAAGAAAAGTCTCTTGCTTGTGTGCTTGAGCACTAGAATTGTAATCTTTTGTGATTATAGTGAAATCCCTTGGAAGTGCAAAGGGACTGGACTACTCTCGTTTTGTGAGAGGAACCAGTATAAATTTTGTGTGTGCACTCTCTTCTCTCTCTCTCTCTCTCTCACTGTCTTATTCGTGTTTTGCATTATGACTAGCTTCTCTTATCCGCTGCTTTAAAATCTAATAGCTAGAAAAGAATTAATTTTTCAAAACACAATTCAACCCCCCTTCTTGTGTTTTTCACCTTCACCTTTCAGGCTACTATGAATGTAATTTTTGAACCGTTTCTCCGACGCTTTGTAATTGTTTTCTTCGACGACATATTAGTGAAGGGGTAAGGAAATACAAGAAGGGGGGGGGGGGGGGGGGGTTGAATTTTGTTTTTAAATTGTAAAACTTTTTCAAGATATTGCAATCTATCAGAGTTTTATAGGCAGCGGAAATTCTAAACACAATCAAACAAAATAACAGAGACAGAGAGAGATGAACACACAGGATTTATACTGGTTCCCCTCACAAACCGAGAGTACTCCAGTCCCCTTGCACTTCCAAGGGATTTCACTATAATCATTAAAGATTACAATCTTAGTGCTCAAGCACACAAGCAAGAGTCTTCTAATGCTCAAGTCACACAAGACAAGAGACTTCTTACAAATGCTCAAGTTATAAACAACGAGAGACTTTTCCAACTAGAATCACTCACACAGGAGTATTCCTAAACTTCTAAGCTACTCTAAGAACTTAAAACACTTAACACAATTAAGTGAATTACAAAAGAACTCTTTTGAGGCTTAAACAGTCTTTTAGAAGATTTTGAATGAATATGGTTTTCTCTGTTTTTGCTTCTACTCTTCTCTCTTAGGTGTGTCACACATTTTTCAATCAAAGACGTCTATTTATACAAAGATAGAATAGAGATGTTGATGAAAAAATCCGTTGAGAAATAACAGCTGTAGAAATCTCATTTGCTTGAAGTATGATTTTGAATTTCTTATCCAAAAGAGGTAATTCAAATCCACTACTTCGTTCTTGTTCCTTTGCTCTACCATTTAGAGTAATTGATAGTACAGATAGTACACAAATTCGCTCCAATTGTAGATAGGATCAAATAATGATATTAAACAATCTTATCCTTTGATCTTGAGCTGTCATCTCTTGAGAATGATCTAGAAGCTTGAGATTATTTACAATAGCTTGAATCTGTTCAGAAACAGAGTCTTCTTCAGAGTTGAAGCATTTAGCTTCTGAGGTACTTGAATCTTCAGCTTTTGATGGTCTTCAGAGATAAGCTTCTGAGGGTTATTTAAATTTCAGCTTCTGATGCCTTTTCAGAGTATAGCTTCTGAACGTCTTCAGAGTCTAACCAATATAAAGTCTTCAGAGCTTCTTCAGAACTGAGTGATCTTCAGTTGTTTGATTATCCTTCAGAATGCTTGTATATACATCATTCAAATCTTAATAATAATGTGTCATAATGATTCTGCACACTTAAACAAATCATTAGTATTCCAATTGTCCATTTAATACTTTTGTTATCATCAAAACTTCTTAGGGTATTTATCAATTAAACTAATTTTGTTCCAACAATTAGTGTATAGTCCTACCTTGGATACTCACCTGCAACACCTTGAAATGGTGTTTCAATGTCTCATAGATAACAGTTTTAGCCTGAAACGATCCAAGTGTGAATTTGCTCAGAATTCAATTGACTACCTAGGTCATGTTGTGTCAGCAGAGGGAGTTGGTCCTGATCCTGTCAAAATTTCTGCTATGCTTAACTGGCCAACACCCACCTATGTTAAATAGTTAAGAGGATTCTTGGGTTTGACTGGTTTTTATCGGAAGTTTGTCAAGGGTTATGCATCATTAGCTGCACCTCTCACAACATTGCTTAAGAAAGAAGCATTTGCGTGGAAAGAACAAGTGCAAATAGCATTTGAAGCTCTTAAGCTCGCCATGGCCATGAGTTCTGCACTAGTGTTACACTTACCAAACTTTGAAGAAAAGTTTGTCTTGGAAACAGATGCATCAGGCATCGGTATGGGGGCAGTTCTAACCCAACAAGGTCATCCTATTTGCTATTATAGTAAGCAATTTTGTCCAAGGTTATCACAGGCTTCCACTTACATTCGTGAATTATGTGCTATCACTTCAGCAGTGAAGAAGTGGAGGACCTATTTACTAGGCAACACTTTCATTATTCATACAGACCAAAGAAGCTTAAGAGAACTCATGACCCAAGTAATCCAACCACTAGAACAGCTGTTTTATCTTACAAAGTTACTAGGGTATTCATATGAAATTGTTTATAAACCAGGAGCTCATAACAAGGTGGCAGACGCATTATCTAGGATCCATTGTCTTGTCATTACAGTTCCTCACTTTGAATTTCTGGAGAAATTCAAAGAACAAGCGAGTAAGGATGGTGAGTTGATGACAATTTTAGCAAGTGTACTAAAGTCGTCGCATGTAATAAAAAAAAGCTTAAGAGAACATACTTAGGGATTGCGTTAAATCACATTTGAAAACATACTTAGGTAAATTAACATGAATATAAAAAGGTGGGATTTTTCTAGGGTTCGTTTTGAGAAAATTCTTTGAAAATAAGGTTTGACTTAAGAAGGAAAGCGATTGGACCATTTCGGTTCATCTAATTACTATTGTCTCGGTAGTTCATGTATTTTAACAAATTACCAAACTAGTTTCACGATTTGATTAAAATAAATAATTATGTTCAATTTCTTGATAACATTACCATCTCCCTTGATCATAAATCCCTAATGTCTTAGGATGATTTATGATCCGGGAGGAATTTGCGCTTTAATCTTTAAATTCTCAATTACCAATACACAATCTCTTAAGTAAAGGTTATTTGAATAATTATTCCTAGGTCGATGATTCGTTTCTATTTTCATAGTAAAACAAATTATTTAAATCATCACACAATTGATCGGATCATGCAAAACATTAGATACAAGGAATAATTAACTGAAACTAACTTCGTAATCTATTAAAATAACATATGAAACTACATGGTTCGAAAACAATAGCAATTAGAATCTCCTAAGATCCAATCATAGAAGTTTAGCTAGACATAATTAAACAAGAAATTACATCAATAAGGGTGAAACAAAGCATTACAAGAATCTCTGGAATAACCTTCAAATGTCTGCCGTTTTTCGCCGTAAAATTTTGTACCTAATTCTGCTTCAGAAATTTCAATATATAGGTAAAAGTCACGCATCCGCGCCCCGCGCAGGGCAAACAGAATGTAAATTTATAATTGATAAATAATTGCGCCCCGCGCAACTTCTCCCCGCCCCGTGCAGCTGTTGACTTTTTCCACAAATTTTATGTTTTTCTTGTGCTTTCAGCAGCCTTGTACTCAATGTAACTTCCACTTATTATTGTGCAAAAACATAATAAAAACCTCGTAAATAAGTCTTGGAATATGTTAGAAATATAGTAATGATGTGGAATCATCACAACCCCAAACTTGAACTTTTCCTTGTCCTCAAGGAATATCTTCATCCATTGGAAAACCTGGCACTATCATCAACAATTTTATTCAAAGTCATCCAAATCATTCAAGTTAGACACTCACAATTACCATTTCAATGATCAACGCTATCATGAATTTACTCGCACACAGATTAACAATAAAAATCAAGAACTTTTCACAAATATTGACCAAACTTTAATCACTTCACTCCCTCACATTCTCTCCTATTTAAAGATGATTTATATTTCACTCAATCAACACAAACATAGCCATTCCACCATAGGCTTGCAATCATTCTCAAATTCAATCAACATGCATAAGAGTTACCCCTTTTAGAGGACTTGAGGGTTATAACGGGGCTAAGGTTGTAGGGTGGATGTTTTTGGAAGGTAAGCAGAAAAACTTGGAGTTTCAAAGATCACATATTTAACAAGATTGGATTATTCAAACATTTCCCCCCTTAATTTCAAGCATTGTCATACTAGAGAACTTATTTATCCAACTTCTATTTTTTTCTTTTTCATATCATTTGGTGTTTTCTTTTTGTGTACACCATTTTTTTTTATTTTTGTAGTTCTCTAGTACCCCACCCCAAACTTAATCGGTTGCAAATATCAAAAGCAACACCAAACTTAATGATGAGCATCGTGCTCGAATCATAAGTAAAATGATCTAACTCCAAGAAAATCATCTTTTTTTTCTTTTTAAATTTTGAAACTTGGGTTATCGAATAAAGACATTTTTCTTTTGGCTCAATGGGGTTAACGAAGGATATACCATAAATAATGGTGGCTTCAATAAGGCTCAAGGTACAAACAACATGCCTCGGTGTGTAACTCATAGCAATCAATCAATTAAAAGAACAAAAGCAAGTTCTAGAGAATTAGCTAAGTTGTGGAATCTCTCATGACAAAAAAAATTTATGTGTTTGGGCTCAAATTCTCACGGCTTAGACGGATTATCGAGTGGTCAATGTTTGAGAAATTTCCTCAACTTTTCTAATTGTAAATCAAATACGACAAGCAATTAAATAAGGGAATCACTAATTCATGTATCATGATGCTAACAAATTGACTTATAATAATAATATTCAAACAAAACCATTCCAATAGTGCACAAGTTTTCAAATAGCCAAAAACATTCATCAAAGACAAAATTAAATTCAAGTTAAAAGGAAGTGAGACTTACCTTGGGTTGCCTCCCAAGCAGCGCTCGTTTAACATCAATAGCTTGACGGTCCGTGACCACTGTTAGGTGGCCTAAATGATAGCAAGAACACATCACCTTTCTTCCTCCTCTTGTTTGGTAGGAACCCCATGAATTTTGCTTAGGGAATTACGTGTTCCCATGGTCCAACAACTAAGCTCTTGTAATTGATCATAATCACTCGTGGCTCTTCATCCTTACTACAAGGTTTCTCACAATAGTCCTTGTGATGCTTTGCCCAAAAAGAATCCCATCTCACTTTGGATCTTGAAATCTCTCCATCTACCCATTCTTGCTGACACGATAGCATGAAAAGTTCATAGTAAATAGTACATATTTCTTCGGTCTCAACCAATCTATTCTGAGTCCACCTCATGTCATCTGAGCAAACACAAATAGGAAACAAACCAAGCAACACCACAATATACTAAAAAAATGCTCAAAAATAAAGATATGTACAAAAATCCTAAGTATGGTTCAATTGGACTATTAATTTAATCAACAATCCCCGGTAACGGCACCAAAAATTTGATGACAATTTTAGCAAGTGTACTAAAGTCGTCGCAAGTAATAAAATAAATTCGTATCCAACAAGGTCGTCCTATTTGCTATTATAGTAAGCAATTTTGTCCAAGGTTATCACAGGCTTCCACTTACATTCGTGAATTATGTGCTATCACTTCAGCAGTGAAGAAGTGGAGGACCTATTTACTAGGCAACACTTTCATTATTCATACAGACCAAAGAAGCTTAAGAGAACTCATGACCCAAGTAATCCAACCACTAGAACAGCTGTTTTATCTTACAAAGTTACTAGGGTATTCATATGAAATTGTTTATAAACCAGGAGCTCATAACAAGGTGGCAGACGCATTATCTAGGATCCATTGTCTTGTCATTACAGTTCCTCACTTTGAATTTCTGGAAAAATTCAAAGAACAAGCGAGTAAGGATGGTGAGTTGATGACAATTTTAGCAAGTGTACTAAAGTCGTCACATGTAATAAATAAAAATTGTATCCACAGGGATTGCGTTAAATCAACAACCGTGATTTGAAAACATACTTAGGTAAATTAACATGAATATAAAAAGGTGGGATTTTTCTAGGGTTTGTTTTGAGAAAATTCTTTGAAAATAGGGTTTGACTTAAGAAGGAAAGCGATTGGACCTTTTCGGTTCATCTAATTACTATTGTCTCGGTAGTTCATGTATTTTAACAAATTACCAAAGTAGTTTCACGATTTGATTAAAATAAATAATTATGTTCGATTTCTTGATAACATTATCATCTCCCTTGATCATAAATCCCTAATGTCTTAGGATGATTTATGATCCGGGAGGAATTTGCGCTTTAATCTTTAAATTCTCAATTACCAATACACAATCTCTTAAGTAAAGGTTATTTGAATAATTATTCCTAGGTCGATGATTCGTTTCTATTTTCATAGTAAAACAAATTATTTAAGATGGGTTTGTATTCTTTAAAGGAAAACTATTTGTATCTCATACTTCACCCATTAAAGAGATGTTATTAGAAGAGTTTCATCCCTCACCAGTTGGAGGACATAGTGGAGTGCATCGCACTTTTGGCCGTTTACAAGAGAATGTATTCTGGGATGGCATGCAAAATGACGTTATTGAGTTTGGTAGAGCTTGTGTGATATGCCAGCAAACTAAACCAGGCACACATTCCCCATATGGATTACTCCATCCCTTACCAATTCCGGATCGTGTATGGGAAGACATATCACTAGACTTTGTGGTTGGGCTCCCTTCTTTCCAAACAAACACAGTCATATTGGTGGTAGTAGATCGTTTATCCAAAGCAGCACACTTTGGAATGTTACCTACACAATTCACTGCAGTTAAAGTCGCTGAATTATTTGCAAAAATGGTCTGTAAACTACATGGCATGCCAAGAAGCATTGTATCTGATAGAGATCCCATTTTTGTAAGTCATTTTTGGCAAGAACTCTTTCGATTGAATGGTACTAAGCTTCAGATGTCCTCAGCCTATCACCCACAAAGTGATGGCCAAATAGAGATTGTTAACAAGATGCTACAGCAATACTTGCGATGTTTTGTGCATGACAAACCAAAAATGTGGGGAAAATTTCTGCATTGGGCTGAATGGCACTACAATACTGCAGTTCACACTTCCACAGGTGTGTCACCTTTCCAAGTGGTTTATGGACGAGCACCACCAACATTAGCTTATTACATTCCTGGGACAACTACTTTGCAAGCAGTAGAAACTAATGAAATGAAAAGAACTGAAACTTTGCAACTTTTAAAGAAGAAACTGTTGAAGGCACAAAATACTATGAAGGAACAAGCTGATCAGAAGAGAATTCCTCACAAATTCAAAGTGGGAGATAAGGTGTTTGTGAAGCTTCGACCTTATCGTCAAAATTCTGTGGAAGGTAGGCATGTTTACAAGTTAGGAAAAAGGTACTATGGACCTTTCAAATTAATCAAAGACGTTGGGGAAGTATCTTTTCAATTGGAATTGCCACCAACAAGTCGCATACTGCTGCGATATTTCTGCAAGTGCACAGAATTATCGTGTGTAGTTATAAAAGATTATCGATCCCACAGAGACCCAAAGTCGACCTACCGTTATCTAATTCTACGTTGTAAATCTAATGCTGAATATTAGAATAAGATTGTTTTGGATTATAAAATATTTTTGGATTTTTTTAAATAAATAATAAAAGAAAGTATTACTAGGATGATCTCTTAGTTGCTTCGAAGGGTTCAATACTTAATTCGCGCTTTGATAAAAGGGATAGTTTTCGAAACTATATTGATTTAAAAATACTAATCTCAGCTCTCACAAATCTTGACTAGTATTGTAGATTATAAATGTGATGTTTAACTCTCGTTCTCACATCCGCTAATAAAGTACTTTTTAAAAACCAATATAATTTAATTAACTCTAATCCTAAGTGGTGTTCTTCCAAATCAGAATCAATGTTCAGTTTTTACTATCTATTAGAAATTTCATGCTCTTGCTCTATTGATTTTTACTTTAATTAATTCTCACTCTCGTGACAAATTATAATCATCGTTAAATTAAAAACTGCTTAAGAAAACGATTAGTTCATTAATCCTAAATAGCTCTCGCGGATTCTAGAATTAATGCGTCGGTTTTTACTATCCGGTATAAACCTCAACTCTCGTCTATGTTGGCTTATGCCTTAAATAATCCTCACTCTCATGACAGATAATGAAACGTATTATTAAAAACCGATTGTTAAAAACGGGCGCGCGAACTAACTACCGAACCCCTACTTGCTCCTAATTACACATCCTAGCAATATTAAATTAGCTAGACATAACTAAAACTAAAACTAAAGACGAAATAAATAAATAAATAAACAGGAAATAAAAACATAAAGCAAATAAATAAATAAAGCATAAATAAATAAAAGCAATAAAGAAAATAATAAAATAAGAACCTGAATAAAACTCCGAATATAATGCCGGTACAAAACAAAATAAAATTCAACTTAAGAGAAAGAGTTCCCGCACTAAGGCCTGAGTACTCTTTCGCCAACCGACTATACGAGTGGTGTGCTCGTTTTACAAGTCAATTGTTCCAAGTTGTGTGTTTAGAATGTTGGAAAGAGGGCCTATTTATACTAAAACATAAGAGACAAAAGCTTGGAATTGACCGATGTGGGATAAATTTCGGTTGTACTGCGCACCGTTGGATCAATCATGGAAGGTTGTGATTGTTGCTTGGAGAGGAATCTTGTGGCGTGCGCCACACATGCTTTTGCATGTGTTGAAAAATGCATGGCACCCGCCATGGTTGTTGTGGCAGGCGCCACACACATGTGCTATATGCCATGTGTTGTGGGCTTGCCCGTTTCTAGTCATTTTTGCTCCTTTTCGGTCCGTTTTCGCTCCTTTCTTCAATTATATTAATTTTTATCTGTTTATATAAAATAAGAGCATTTAGTAACGATTCATAATATAAAACTTCGAAATCAAAATAAAAATAATTGAAATATAATAGTAAATTAACTAAATAAATAGCACATTTTCCGGTGTATCACATACATCCGGCTTTCCATGTGTCACAGCTCAAACCATGCTTTAATGATGCCACTCCTTCTTTAGATTTACCCTTAGAGATTGTGGGTAATCTGCCACAAATCCGTCCACTGGCTGTATTGGATTGGAAACTCTGTGATGATGAAGGAATAGTCAAAGTACTAATCCAGTGGGAGGGTTTATTCCCAGAAGATGCTACTTGGGAAAACTATGATGACATTAAAGATACATATCCAGCATTTGACCTTGAGGACAAGGTCTGTCTTCAAGAGGCCTGGAATGTTATGAACACTACACCAATTCACAATGATAAGGATAACTTCCAGCTGAGGCCCAAACGTTTTGAGGATTTTGTGTCAGCTTCTCTCAAAGGGAAGTAAGAAATGAAGACTGAGTAGAGAAGATTATAGAAGATGCTCTGCCTAGATTCCTTTTAATGATTATTCATAGTTAGTTAGAATGACCACGTCATTGTATTGACTCTAGATCCTTCCTAGATTTGCTATAAATGTAATGATCGGCTCATGAAATAAAGGTAGTGAAAAATATCAAGAAAGTTGTTTGTTTGTTATCTTTTCTCTTTTGTCTGTATTCCAATTTTATTCATAACAAATGCACTTCACTATGGTTGGTTCAATCGACTTTCTAATATATTTTTGTTACTTTTTTTAATTATTTAATATCAATTGGTTTGATCCTAGTTAAACTAACTAGATCAATTGAACCATATGATTCGAAGGTTTATACATTCGGTCTATAACCGATTTTTAAAAACATTTGTTTAAAGTATAGTTTAAAAACGAACCGATCTAATTTGTCGAATTAGTTAGACCAACAACCAGATTCAACACCAATTTGGTTAGGTTGTTAGATTGTATATGCTACTAACCCGACCAAAAAAGCAGTTCGCTGGTCAACATATTTAATATACAAGCGGCATTAAAAAATTCAGAAAAGTCACCATAAGAATTCAAACCTGCATCCTCATGGTGAAAAAAGTTGCACTTTTGATGTGTAATCTGCTAGGTGATTTCAAGTCGGGATCTTCTTTCCTAAAGGAAGTGACCAACGTAGGAATAAGAAACTCTTACAGAACCAGACACTCTTAGCTCTTAAGAAAGTTATTTTTTTCACGTCTCTTAAATTAGACCGATTTAGCTTTATAGAAGCACCCTTATCTCTGTTTCGCCCACTTTACAACTAAGCTAGCTAAATTAATTGTAGAATAAGTTGTTGGAAAAAAAATGAGTTTTTATAGAAAAGTACCCTAAATTTTGATGATAAAAAAGTATTAAATGGACAATTGGAATTTCTAATTATTGATCTAGTGTGCAGCAACATAGTAAAAAATTCATACACCCGATCATGTTTTTAAGTTCTGACGAAATTATATTAATCCTCTGAAGAACACAGTCTGAATAATTTCTTAAACCTCTAAAGCGACTCAAGGTCTGAAGACTATAAGAGCTTCTGAAGATGTTCTTAGAAGCTAAAGTTCGTCATGCTCAGAAGAAGCATACTCTGTTTTTCAAAGAAATATCGTAATTTTGTATAAAGCTTCTATGACGTTTTTTTTTTTAAGATTGACAGCTCATAGTTAAGGAATTATCAAGTAGTACAATATTCTTATCCTCAACCTTATCATCAAATGGAGTGTATAGTACTTTGTAACATCACGTTTTTATTTAATTAATTATTTGATTTAAATTATTTATTTAAATTCCATGTTGTGTGATTTATTTAAATATGTGGCTTTTAGTGTAGTGGTGTGAATAGAATAGTAGTGTTTTTAGGAGGTGTGAATAGAGGATTTGAGTGGGCTTATGAGGAAGGGCAATTTGGTAAATTGGAAGGGAATTAACCTAGGTATAAGTTTTGAAAACTTAGAGAGAGAAATCATTTATCATAAGTTTGTGAAGAAATAGAGAGAGAGAGAGAGAGAGAGAGAGAGAGCTAGAGAAGAAGAAGAAGAACATAGAAGAAGGAGCTAAGAGAGGAAGATTGGGGAGCTAATTCTTGAAGAATTAGAGCTAAGAGAGTAGTTATTTATGATTGTGGGTGACCAAGAGGGGGGGAGAAATTACATTTCTCTTTGCCCAAACCCTCTCACCCTTTTATACTCTAAAGTTCATAACTTTATGAGTTCTATGAATCAAAATGTTATCTTTCTTGTTGATTTAGTGTTATTCATGTATTATAATGCTAGAAATGTGTGTTGATGATTTCAATTTCAAAAATCTATGGTTGTTGGTTTAAAATTGCATGTTTATGAGCTTTTGATGAAAAATATGATAAATCTCACATTGATGATGATTTTTATGGTTTTAAGTTATGAAACTTGTACTTCTATGTATGATAACATGTTTATGATCTAAAGGAAACATCTTTTTAAAACTGGAACATGTTTTGGGTGATTTGGGGGTGGAATCCGAACAGCCACGAAAACAGAGCAGCTATTTTTGGGTTTCGTCGCTGAGCGGGAGCTAGCGAGGGAACTCGTTGGGCTCGCCAGTGCTCTCCAGCCAACCCTGTTCTGTCTGACTTGCTTCGCTAACAGCGAGAACTAGCGAGAGATGGCGAAGGGCTGCCAGACTTGCTCGCTAGGACTCGCTATGTGGCGAGTAAGCTTCTGACTTGCTTCGCCAGAGCTCGCCTAGCGAGAGCTAGCGAAGGCAGTCAGATTTATTTGATTATTAATTGATGAAGGGATAGTTTGGTGTATAGGTTGCTAGTCTTATAGTAATACATAAATGATTGACGTTGGACTTATAATGAATATGATTGATGATGATGTTTCTATATGATTGTTGAATATAGATACACATAATAATATTGATGATGAATGTATATGAGTATGTTATGTATTGACGAATGATTGATGGTGGAATTATGTATACATGAGGTTGCATAATGGTGGTGAATAACATACGTTATATATATGTTCATGCATCATGATTGAGTCTATTGATGAAGCTTGGGCGTTTGACCCATAACGAATTGATGAAGCTTGGGCGTTTGACCCATAACGAATTGATGAAGCTTGGACGTTTGATCCATAACGCATAGGATTCTTGTATCCTTATTTTGGTGAATGGTACCGCATGCATGTAGTCGTGTCTAGGGGACATGGCATGAAGGTGACATTAGATGCATTTAGGAAGGTGAACCTTAAATTTGCTATATGTGATAATGATGTGATATTTGTCCAATTATGTGCTAAGTGTTTTCTTGCATATAAGTTGTTGATCATTGATGGTGTGAATTTGGATACGTATATTAGATGATTAAATATACATGTCTTATTGATGTCGTTGGATTGCTATTATATACATGCCCAATATATGTACAATAGATTCATATATGCATGGTATATGTTGGATTAAATGTTAGTATTTACTACATTTGTTATATGTTGATTATAAGTAACTAACTCTCTATTTTTGTATGTAATGGATCGTTGGGCGATTCAGATTCTCAGGCGTGAGGATTTGCTTTGCTTGCTTAGGAGGAGTACCCGGCATTTGTTGCTAGTATTTAGGGTAAGGGGATGATTCGCTATCCTAGTGTCTTGTCCATTTGCTCTGGTGGTTGTAACACCGTGTTGGGGTTTAGTCTTATCGAACTTATGTCTAGCGTTGCTTTTAGACCTTGTTTTGTATGATGTTGTAAGGCTTTATGCCAAGCACTTAATGATCTATTTGTTGATGACACGATATGTGTGGGTGATTTATGTGGATGTGGATTATTATGTTGATGGATTATTTAGCCATGACTAGTGTTTATGATTTGAACTATATTCGTGATGATATATCTATGGTGATATGCTATGTTGTTCCGCTGCGATGATCTCTTAATCATGTTTTGTATGATACGACATGCTATTTTGGTTTTAAATTTATACATGTAACGCTCTACTTGATTTACTTGATTTCATTTGCTGTTTAGTCACGAATTTTTGGGTAGAATTAAGTGGGGTGTTACATACTTTCTGTACTATCTTTATTTCAAATGGTGGAGCGTTATGGCAAAGACGAAGTAGTGAAATTGATTTACTTGTTTTGGATAAGAAAATCAATTTCGTATCTTCAAGGATTCACAGCTGTCTATCATCAAGGAATACACCGGTCTTATCTTAACGTCTCAAAATACTTGGAGTATAAATAAAAGACATCTCTCTTGCGAAAAGACGACTGCACAACTGAACTTTCTACTGAAACAACACTATTGAATTACTAAGCTATAATATCTTTTGATATTCAAAGACTTTGAGCTCTGAAACTCTTTCATTCACTCAAATTTAGTTTAAGTGTTAGTGAGTCTTATTTAAGATTAGAAATTTAGAACACCTTTATTTTACAACTGTTTCAGTATTTGCTTAATTGTTTTAAGTTTGCCAAGGTACACACACAATACAATATTTATTGTTTTCTTAAATGTTTCTTTTAATAAACATAAAATGTATTAGTAATATATTAGTAATATTAACATTCAATTTTAATAAACATAAAATGTTTTATTATTTTTTTTAAACAAACAAACCAACTTAATTCATATCATTAACTAATAAATGTACAATACATAAAGAAATAATCTTAAATTTATGGAAACTAGGCCAAGCTTTGGTGGCCGCCCTAGCAAGAGTATGAGCTACCAAATTCTTATCTCCTAACAAAGTTAACCTCAAAGATTACATAAGAAGATGACATAAGGAGAATAATGTCATTCATAATTAAATTAAACTCTGAATTGTCTGGTCTTCTTGAATGGATAACGTCAACCTACAACTTTGAATCGCTTTCAAATTGAACTTGCTCAAATCCACGATGCGTAGCCTCTTTCATAGCATGTAATAGAGCACATGTTTCGTCTTCCACTACAGAATAAACAGACTGTTGCCATTGAGTCAAACCAGCCACAAATTACCCATTGGTATCACGAAAACAAAGACCAATAGAAGTCACAACGGACCCACCTACAAATGCAGCATCAACATTACATTTTATCCACCCCACATCTGGTTTCTCCACCGACCCGACCTAGGATCCCCAATGGAAACAACACTATGATACTGCAGTTGGTGGACGGTAAACCATTTGTTCCAGACAATGAACGTCATTCTCCCAACTTGGCTCGGTTATGACTAAATAAAATGTTTTATTATTAAAAAACAAACTAAACGGTTTATCTTATTTTCTTAATACATAAGCTTAAAATTAACTTTTTATTATTTTAAATTTTATATTGTGGAATTTATGTTATATATTTTTTTAATATTGATTGGATTAAGAGTCATTGAATCATGCAGTCTGATCGGTGACCCATTGATGGTGTGACCGAATTTTAAATGTCAAATGTTTTGCATTCTACAAATGTGGATGAAACTTATACAGGTTGCAGGTGTTATAAATCATTTCTCATTGTTTGGAAAACTAGTGAAAGGAAGGAATAACAAAAGGAAGAGTCATATTATTTGGTTGGCAACAACTTGGAGTATTTGGCGAATACGCAATAATATATTTTTTAGAGGAGCAAGTATAGATGTTCATACGTTAACGGAGCAAATTATTTATTTTTCGTGGTATTGGCTAATTGGTCGTATAGGTAATGAGGCGAACTTGGTGTTTTCTAATTGGTGCCATAGCCCTTTAGCCTGTTTACAAAGTGTTTAAGGAATTTTTTGTAATGCTTCGTAATGAATTGTAAGGGTTGAGTACCCCTTGTACTCCTTATAATTCAATTTTGCTTATAAAAAAAAAAATGTGGATGAAACTTATTTTCAATAAATTTATGAAGTTTCCACCACCCCATTTTCTGTTAAAGAAAGTTTGGTTAAAAACACCCTTATTCTTAAAAGATAAATTTCATCAAATAGTAACATTTTAGCCTTATTCATTACATGATCACTCATCTGCTAAAACCACAACTTTCTTTCCAACGTTATCTCCATTGAAAAGCCCAACAAATGCAGAAGGGATGCTCTCTACACCCAATGACCTATCTTCAATCACCTGCAACTGACCATCACTAATATAGTCCAATGTTTTAGCAGTAAACTCTCCAAAAACATTCATAAAATCAGCAGCTAAAAATCCTCTGATAGTGATTCTCTTGTACACGAGGTTTACCAGGTTTGGCGAAGCTTTTTTTTCGGCATTTGTATACTCAGACATTACACCACAAACAGCCACTCTACCGAATGCTTTCATGTTATCAACTGCTGCTTCTAGCATTTTCCCCCCAACATTATCAAAATATATGTCAATTCCATCAGGAAAGTATCTGCAATATTTAAAACAAATTACATCAAAAAAAATTAATTTCGCGAAATATTCCTAGTGTTGAACTTTTATTCATCGTACTGATATAATTGACCTATGTAGTATTGGCACACTAGATAAAAGATGTGTTTGGTGTCTGACACATGAAATTACATTCAATCACTTTCATATTTTAAAATTATTATTGGTGTTTGTGTGTCAGTGTCGTGTCCAATGTATGTGTTGGTGTTTTGTAGTATTTGACATCACTACTAACAAACCTTTTAAGCGTGGAGTTTAGATCTGTTTCTTCCTTGTAGTTGAAGGCATCATCAAATCCTAGTTTTTCTTTGAGTAATGCCACCTAAGATACATCATTCACCGATTAGTATTTTCATATTAAAGCCAAAATTAGGTTTTCAAGGGCTTGATCCTAATAAGCCTTACCTTTTTTTGGCTACCAGCACAGCCAACAACATAGCAACCCAAAAGTTTTGCATATTGTCCTACAATATTTCCAACTGATCCAGATGCTGCTGACACAAATACTTTTTCACCCTTTTGGGGTCTGCAAATTTCAAAAAATCCTCCATAAGCTGACAATCCACTAAATCCTGCAATAAAGTAGGGACATCAATGATATGCATATCAATAAAGAAGTATTTCAGTTCAAAAAATCTTTCTCCATCTTTTATGTATATGAATTTCATTCGCAATGTACACAATGTATATGATTCCCTGTAGTTGGATTTTAACTGCAGGGTGATGCTGTAGACATACTTTTTTTATTTTATAATTTAATTAAGTTATTTAAATAATAAAAAAAATTACTTTACCTTGTGGGCCTGCAGTTTATTTCAACTGCAGGTGATCTCAATTCTCAGGGTACTAGTTAGTATGGCCTTATTTAAAAGCCAGAAAGGAAGAGTATATTGGAGATATGCTTTTAAATGTAGTTACATGTTGTTAGGACATGTAACTTACCACACAAGTTATCTACTTTTGTACCAATAGTTAGTTACATGCAGTTAGAAGTTAGTTATTCGCCATAGTGATTTTTTTTTTTACCAAAGCCTTAGTGTTACTTACTAAGCTTTTACACTTTGTATATAGAGCAATGCTAATAACACACCTTCTAACACACTCTTTCCAACACACACTCTCTAATGGGTTGAAATTCAAATGGATCCCACTAAATCATGTAGGCCCCACATAAATTTAGTGGGACTCATTTAAAATCTAACCAATTAAAAAATGTGTGTTGAAAAGAGTGTATTAGAAAGTGTGTTGCTAGCATAATTCTTGTATATATATGAAACACTTGTAACTTTACGCATTAGTGAAAATCAATTCTTTTTCTTTCAAATCTTTTGTCTAGTTTTGTCTACATTGCTTACTTTCTTCTTCTTCTCAATTCACTTTTCATGTTCATTGATACCATTGTTAGAGTAGTTTGGTGCTAAGTATAATAAATAATTACCAAGAACTCCAAGATGATAAGTGAGTGGAAATTCAGAGGACTCTAATTTCTTTATTATGCTTTGTTCCTTAACCACACTGTATTCAGCCCAAGTGAATAATCCTATAACCACATCATCTTTCTCAAACTTAGCATTCCCAGAAGCAATAACCTTTCCAATAACAAGAGCGTCGATAGCCTGCAGAAGTGCCCAAAAATGACAATAACAAGAAACTTAGAAACAATGTTTTAAAAAATTGAGAAATGATATCAAGCTGGTAATACCTCAAGTCATAGTACAATTGGATCAGTCGGTTCAACCACGGTTGAACTGGATGACAAATAAATTAAATATACGTTGTATTAAAAAATAAATAAAAATGAGCACACGTTGAATCAACAATGGTTGAACCCGCAATTGAACTAGTTCAATAGGGTTCAACTCCGGTTTAAGCTAGTTCAACTAAACCGTAAGTATAACTAGATTCAAACCAACTTGGAATTGGTCGCTTCATACCTGGAAATGCTAAACTAACAAACTGACTTGACCTATAACAGAATAAAATTGAGTTTGACAAAATTGATTTTGATTAAAAGTGAGTTTAATAGAATTGATTTATGTTTGGATATATTAATATAAAAGTGATTCTTAACATTTGATTTTGTTGGGATAATTTGACTCAAAATTACTTTTAAATGTGTAAATTACCAAAAGGGTCATGAAATATGTACTAGATAACATTTCTATTTTATAAAAAAATTAAATTTATATTATATTTAATTTTTTTGACATAATTTATATTATATTAATTAATATATAATTTTTATACAAAAAATTAACATATATTTTTTTCCTGTAAAAAATATATATTAGCACATGCCTTGTTTATTTAAATCATACAAAAAAATTAACAAATTTTTTTATTTTTTTCTCATTAAATTAATGGGCTTGTTTTTAGAAAAAAAAAAATGGACGCTATTATAAATGTTCTGCTCCAATCACTCCACCTTCTCTAACCTAGAGATTGCAATTTTGCAACCTGACGTAAGACATGGGCATGGCGGCTTATAAGAAAAATTCAGGGAGCCTAATATCATGATATTTTTCGCCTTATTCTTCACTTGAGCACAAAATCATGATAGTTAAATGGGTAATAAAGGAAGAAAAAGAAACATGCAACTGCCAAGCAACAGTAGATGATGAAGTGATTTTGGAGTTCAACGCAAAAGCTAGGATTTGTGACTTCTCCTAGAATTGCTTTTGGAAGACATAATCAATTTTAGAAGATACACACAAACACAGTTTAAAATGTGAAAATCACGTTGAAAGTTCAAAAACGCACGTTTATGGGTTTCTAACGTGGAACCAAATACTCACTAAGTTTTGGGAATCCAATACATTTCATTGGAACGCACAAATTATTAATGAATAAATCAACTTGTAATCTTTCTATATCAATATCAACAACTTTTAGTACAAAACAAAATGAGTACGTACCTGACCAGGAATCAAGGGAGTTGCAAAGTTTATAGCATTATGGGAAGCACTGTAGCTTTTCATGCGGTTAATGAGATATGGGTCAATAGAGATATATAGATTCTTCACTATGACATCATCAGAACCTGGCTCCAATGAAAGATCTATAGCCTCAGATTTGACCTCAAAATGAGACTCTTTGGGGGCATCTTCTATGTGATGCTTTATCACAATGTATTTGTTGGTCAACTCCATGTTTCACTATGCTAATTAGTTGCTAGCTATCATTCTAGTACTCTGGTTCTATAAATAAATAAAAATTTGACTTTTTAGATTCATTCAAAACATTATGTATCTAATCAATAATATAAACTAGATACATTACTTTTTCAATGTATTTAAAAAGTGACTTTTTATATTCATTGAAAACATAATGTATCTAGTCAATAATATAGACTTTTTAGATTCATTGAAAACATAATATATCTAGTCAATAATATAAACTAGATACATTACTTTTTCAATGTATATAAAAAGTTAAATTTTAGTTATATATAAAACTGGAGGAAGTAACAAGTTAGTCGCATAGCAAATTTCAAAAGACACATGCAAAGTTGCAATTGATTATATATATGTAAACAAAATATAAAAGACCATTGAGATGGAACAGTACCAGTGACGATTTGCGATTAACACCAGTGACGATTTGCGATTTGCAAAAGCAAAACACCAGTGGCGATTTGCGATGCGATGTGCGATTAACACAACAGCACCAGTGGTGATTTGCGATGCGATTTGCGATTAACACAACAACACCAGTGGCGATTTGCGATGCGATTTGCGATTAACACAACAGCACCAGTGGCGATTTGCAATTTGCGATTTTTCAAACAACTACTGTGACGACTGCGATTTGCGATGGTAGTCTAGAGGATTAAACAAATTGCGATTGAAAATAAGTCTACTGTGACGACTGCGATTTGCGATTTGCGATTGAAGTTGGGCGGCGATATCCGATTTGCGGTTGAATGAAGTTGCGATTGAAGGTGCGATTGAACACTCCATATGAAGACCAGTATAGAGAAGACGCACTTGCGATTGAACACTCCAGTGATTGATTGAAGTTGCGATTGCAAGTTACGATTTGCGATTGACTCTGTTAGTTTACTTAGTAAAAACAGAGCGGTTGAATCCTTACTTTCTTCCTGTTCTGCTTGCTTTTCGGTTGCTTTTCTTTTATATGTTTGTGATTATCTTCTCTGCTCTTGTAAGTTGCTGCTCTTGTTAGTTGAGAATTTGCTTTATTTGTTGTCTCTGGGTAGTCGGTGCTACTCGAGAGTTGGGTGTCTCTCCGATTTCGGGAGAGTTTTGTGTGGTCCTTTGTTTCTGTTTGCTCACTTAATTTTCGTTAATATGGCTGAGGTTAATTTTGAATCTCTTAATCTTGATGAGGAGGAAGAATTGAATTTTGTGGTGGGCGAGGATACTGATGAACAACACGACCTGAATCTATGTCTGGTGGGTCGCTTTGTTCATGACAGACCTATACGGTTTAATAGTATGAAGGCGTGTTTAGCCGATGTTTGGAAGTGAAGGGTATGACAGTGAAGGAAGCTACTCAAGGGTCGTATCTATTTAAATTTTTCCACCCTCTGGATGTGGAGGAGGTTCTCAAAGGCGGGCCTTGGACTTTTGATAATTTTACATTGATTATTGACAGGGTGAAGATAGGTGTTGCTCTACAGGATATCCCTCTTTTCCATGTCAATATTTGGGTGCAAATACATGATGTACCAATTGGCATGATGCTTGAGACGGTGGGGAAAGGTCTTGCGAATTATATTGGAGAATTTGTGGAGTATGATAAGAATAAAATACAAGTTTCTGGAGGAAGTATATGAGGGTGAAAGTTAGGGTGGATGTTAGGAGTCCGTTGAAGATCGAGAAGAAGATCAAATTGAATGGTGGTAAGGGGGTGTGTTGTGAAGTTTAAGTATGAAAAACTCGGTTTATTTTGCTTTGTATGTGGACGACTTGGTCATGCAGAAAATAAGTACGAGGTTAAGTATGCTATGGAAAGTGATGACGGTCGGAGGAGTTGGTCAAATGAGATAAAGGCGGAAGTCGTAGGGTGGGTTTGCGATGGCTGCATGAGGAAGGGCGAAATAGGCCTGACGTGGATGCGAGTGGCAATTCCGGAGAGAGGGGGTCACAACAGACTGGACTCACCCAAACTAATGTGGCATCCCCACGTGCGAGTAGTAGAGGACCTGAGAATGGTGGGATTGTGTCTACTATTAGGGGCCATATCCCTCCATTAAGGCCAGTAGCAGTTAGACAATCAAGTTCAATTCACGGTTCATTTATTGAAGCACCTGCTGTATCTTTGATCTCCAATCGGCCTATACTAGCCATAACCAATGACAATACCACAACAACACAGTTGGCCGAAACACCAGCTCTAAATGAAGGAAATCAGCTTGATCCTGATGATATGGATACTCAGGTGGAGAGAAAGAGAAGAAGGGCTACAAGTCTAGTAGCGGAAGGTTCAGAAGTTCGAACTCATCAGCATTTTTTATCGGCAAGTCCTGCCAGTTCCCAGGACTGCCGGGACTCATGATTATTCTTAGTTGGAATTGTCGGGGTTTGTGCGGCCCGAGTGCAATTCCTAATTTAACAAAGCTTTCTCGGGGACACAAGCCAAATATTTTATTCTTGTCCGAGACTTTATCGCATAATAGACATATTGAATCCATTCGTGTTATGTTGGGATTTGATTCCTGTTTAGCTATTGATGTGGAGGGCAGAACTGGAGGTCTGACAGTGTTCTGGAAGGATAGTAGTAAGTGTCGAGTGCTTAATTACACGCGTAATTTTATTAATATGATAGTGGAAGATGAGCAGTGGGGCGAGTGGAGGCTAACGTGTTATTATGGGTATCCTGAACGGAGTAGGCGTCGTGTTGCTTGGGATCTCTTACGAGATTTAGGTAATATGTCTTCTATTCCTTGGTGTGTTATTGGTGATTTCAACGACTTACTCTCTCAGACTGATAAAAAAGGTATTCATCCTCACCCGAATGGTTTGTGTATGGGATTCAGACAGGCAGTTAGTGATTGTGATTTAACAGATATTCCAATTGAGGGACATCAGTTTACCTGGATAAAGAGTCGAGGTACCCCTCATGTGATTGAAGAAAGGTTAGATAGGGCTATGGCTAGTACTAGTTGGCTTCAGTTATTTCCCCAGGTGAGGTTATCTAATCATCTGGCTTCACATTCAGATCGTAGTCCAATATTGTTACAATGAAAGCCTATTATTAGGACACAAATAAATCATTCTTTTCATTTTGAGAATAGTTAGCTAAAGGAGCCTGATTTAGAGGATGTGGTGGTTGAGGGTTGGGGGGGAAGGGAGAATTTGGAGGTTATTGATCGAGTGACTAGATGTGCTAATAAGCTTCAAAGGTGGGGAAGAAAGAAAGGGATAAGGTTTAAAGAGGAGATTGATGCATGTGTTAGGCGAATGAATGAGTTACGAGGTAACCAGGATGAAGAGGTGAGTATGCAATATCAAGAGTTATCGAAGAGGCATGCCACTTTGCTGATACAAGAGGAGGGGTACTGGAAACAACGAGCTAAAATGTATTGGCTCCAAGAGGGGGATATGAACACTAGATTTTTCCATATGTCAGCAACTGTGCGTAGCAAAAAGAAGAAGGTCACAAAGTTGATTGCTGATAATGGTATAGAGGCACATACTCAGGAAGAACTTTGTGAGGTGGCCAAGAGTTACTTTGATACTCTCTTTAAGCCAAGAGATGGAGATCATGACCCCATACTTAATCTTATTCAGCCGCAAGTGACCGACGATGATAATTTCGTTCTGACAGCGCCTATTACAAAAGTTGAAATTCAGCAAGCGTTGTTTCAGATGCATCCGGACAAATCTCCTGGACCAGACGGGTTTAATCCAGCTTTCTATCAGAGGTTCTGGGAACAGTGTAGTGATGATATATTTAGTGCCGCATCTACTTGGCTAGAGAGGGGATATTTCCCTACCAGTCTCAATGAAACAAATATTTGTCTTATTCCTAAATGTGACAATCCTACGTCAATGAAGGATTTGCGCCCTATTTCGCTTTGTAATGTGCTGTATAAAATGATTTCTAAAGTGCTAGCCAACAGGTTGAAGTGTTGTCTAGATAAATGTGTTTCACAAGAGCAGTCAGCTTTTGTGGAAGGTAGAGCGATCCTTGATAATGCTCTTGTTGCCACAGAAGTTATCCATGCTTTGAAGCGGAAGACCCAGGGTAGAAGAGGTGAGTTGGCAGTAAAGATTGATATTAGCAAGGCCTATGATAAGGTGGATTGGGATTTTCTCCGCGGAGTTATGACTAAGATGGGGTTCACTGATGTCTGGATTCGGTGGGTTATGATGTGTGTTAGTTCAGTTAACTATTCGGTGTTGATGAATTCTGACCGAGTTGACCCTATTTCGCCAGGTCGAGGATTGCGACAGGGTGATCCATTATCTCCTTATTTATTTATCTTGGTAACATAATGTTTAACTGCTCTCATTCATCAGGTTGTTGGTAGGGGTGACCTTCATGGTTTGAGGATTTGTCATGGTGCTCCGGAGGTCTCTCATCTTTTGTTTGCCGATGATTGTTTCTTATTCTGTAGGGCTAATGTAGCTGAGGTGAATGAACTCCTGAGGATTTTACATACTTATGAACAAGCTACAGGTCAGGAAGTTAACTTAGTTAAATCAGAAGTTTTTATTAGTCGAAATATGTCTCAAGCAGCTAAAGAAGATCTCTCTCGTATCCTTGGTGTCAAACTTGTATTGGGTACTGGTATATATCTTGGACTACCGTCCATGGTTGGAAGAAGTAAAAAAGCATTATTTTCCTACATCAAGGATCGTATTTGGAAAAGAATTAATTCCTGGAGAGGGCGTGCGCTGTCAAAGGTAGGTAAGGAAATAATGATAAAGTCGGTTCAGCAGGCAATACCATCCTATGTAATGAGTATGTTTATTCTTCCTGCATCACTTATTGATGATATTGAAAAAATGATAAATGCTTTTTGGTGGAGGGGCGGTAAAAATAATAATAATAATAATAAAGGTATTCATTGGTTAGCATGGGAGAGACTTGCTTGCCCGAATGCTCATGGGGGTTTAGGCTTTCGTAATTTCGAAGCTTTTAATAAGGCTATGGTTGCAAAATAAGTTTGGAATATCGTCCAGAATCCGGAATCATTGGTAGCAAAGTTAATTAAAGCCAGATATTTTCCACATTCCTCCTTATTTGAGGCTCCATTGGGATACAACCCTAGCTTTGCATGGCGTAGTATGTGGCAAGCTAGACAAATTCTTTCTCTTGGATGTAGGTGGCGGATTGGGAGTGGGGATAATATTCGTGTTATGCATGACCCTTGGTTGCGTGGGAGTGCTAATAGATGGGTGCCCTCGCCTCAACCAGCAGGTGTATATCAGTTATCTGTCAGAGATTTGCTACACAAAAATTATAAAGCGTGGAATATTGCTAAGGTGCGAAACTTGTTTTCAAAGGATGTGGCAGAGAGGATTCTGGAAACACCACTTGTTAGCTCGGTCCGTGAGGATAAACTAGTCTGGGAGGAGGAAAGAAATGGGTGTTATTTAGTGAAATCCGGGTATAAGTTAGCTATGCGTTACATAATAGGTAGCGACAAATATCATGTAGTGGGCAATTGGAATGGTATTTGGAAAGCTCAAGCTCTGCACAAGGCACATCATTTACTTTGGCGCTTATGTATAGGATGTCTCCCGACTCGTTCTCGATTGTTGGAAAGGCGAGTGGAGTGTACTCTCAATTGTCTTGTGTGTGATGAGGAGATTAAGGATGAGCTTCACATATTCTTTAGGTGTGCAGTAGCCTGGGATAGTTGGTGTGCAGCTGGTCTGTCGTCTGTCTTACATAATGTTGCGTACCAACAAACTAATGCTATGGATCGTATTTTCGCTGTTTGCAGTAATGAAAGTAGTGATACTGTTGGTAGAGTGACTATGTTACTCTGGTGCATTTGGCACAATCTTAATGATAAGCTTTGGAATGATAATGTCCAGATGCCACGTCAAATTGGAAGATATGCTTTTGATGCTTGGAATGATTGGTACTCAGTACATAAGTTACAGAGTAATAGTGTGAGCGAGACTACAGAAAGAGATTTGGTAAGGTGGGAAAAATCAGCTCTAGACTGGGTAAAATATAACGTTGATGTTGGCTTTGTGTCGGGCTCTGGAAGGACCTCGGTGGGATTGTGTTTTCGCGATAATAGTGGTCATTTCATGGCTGGTATGACACATTGGCAGCAAACTGTGATTTCTTCTGTAGAAGTAGAAGCATGAGCTTTACTTTTAGCATCGGAAGAAGCTAGACATAGAGGACTGGATCGAGTTCAATTTGAAAGTGATTCGAAAGTTTTGGTAGAGGCCATTCATATGAAGCGTAGAGACAACTCTGAGTTTCTGGCAATTGTTCATGATATCCTTAGTCTTATGTCATCTTTTATAAACTTTGAGGTTAAGTTTGTTATGAGGCAAGCGAATTTGGTTGCTCATACTCTTGTTAGGGCGGCCAATTTTTGGCCTTACTTCCATAGATTTGAAAATATTCCCTTATGTGTTAAACATTTAGCTTTTAATGAAATACAGTAAGTTTGTTTGATTAAAAAAAAAAAAAAAACCGGAGGAAGTATAGTATACAGTACAGTATAAAGTTGAAAGATGGGACAAAAAAGATGAACGGCGAATAAGTGCTTTAACGACATTTTGAATATGGACAAACGTGGAATCATAGGATAACATGATTGTATGGTAATTTCAGATTCCACGTCCTCACACTATTTTTGGACTCATGCTTATATAGAATTCATGCTTAATATGCTTAATACAATTTTGGTTCTACTATTTTAATTTATTTACAAAATAGATTCTTCAATTCTAAAACTATTTTAAAACATCTCCTATTTATTCTAAAAATATCTTTTTAATTTTAAATGTCACATAAACAGAGGCTAACAAATACAAAAAAAAAAAGTACTAAATTTTAGTGGCCAAAATTGCACAATTGAAATTTGAAGGTTAAAATCGAACAATTGTGAAATTTAGGGGTTAAAATCGCACAATTGAAACTCGGGAAACTAAAATTACAAAATTGTGAACTTGTTGCGTCAAAACTGCATTTAAGCCTTAATACAACATGGTATATCCATAAAGGTCATCTGATGATTAGTTAAAGACGTGACTACCCTTGATAAAGCATGAATTACCTTATTTTTGCCTCCTAACAAACTCAACATGAGAGTTTTTAATAAAAATTAAAAGGAATCACTCCATAAGGGGTGGACTGGACTAGCTAACCAATTGATAATGAAACGATATAAAAATTAGCATGTTGTTCATCTCCCTCTCACCCTTTGTAGCCTCTCTCTGTTTTTATTTTGTTTGAGTTTTTATAACTCTTTCTTGTATATATGTTTATTAGAAGTTAAATGATTTGATAAAGAACATTCCTTGTTTAGGAAAACATTTTTAAAACCAGAAACACAATTCAAACATTTCATTTCTTGTGTTTCATCACCAACTAATGTTCTCAAAGTGAACATTAACACTATGTTTGGATGGGAGAGAAATAGAAAAGAGAGAAATAACAAAGAGAGAAATAGGAGAGAAGAGAAATAGCAAAGAAGTATAGTAGAAATTTTGTATTGTTTGGATGAATAGAAATAAAGAAGAGATATAAGTAGAGAGAAATTAATAAAAATTGTAAAAGACCAATTTAACCTTTATAATTATAACTTAAATATATTAAATTATTATGGTTTTCACATCTACTAATAACATAAAAATCAATGACTTAAATATTACCGTCATTGTACAATAATACTATGATATAAAATTTGTATTAAAAAAAAAATTACTGCCAACAAAAAAAAAAGCTACAACGAAAAAAAATACTACCAATGAGAAAAAAATTACTGTCAATATGAAGTTCGTATAATTAATAGTTGTAACAATTAAGAAGAACGACAACAAAACAAATCGATTAAAAAGTCAAAAACAAATAGATAACAATGGAGATATATTCTAAAAAAGTGGCTATAAAAAAAAATAATAATATAGTAGAAGTTGAAGAGAAAAAAAAGGTAACCGTCATGTCATGAGAATAAGGGAGGGATAATATGGAGAAATCATAAATAAAGCTTCTCTTGGAAACAAATCTAACCTCTTTTGAAGAGAACTTTTTTTGTGTGGGTCCCATTCCAAAAATTTCTTTCTCTCTTTATTTATTTATTTTTTTTGGTCAAATAGCCTAGTGGCTAGAAATTCCACCTTAAAGGAGGATGAGTCGAGTGTCCAAGGATCGAACTCTGGCTCCTGCGTTTACAACGCTATGTCCCTACCAACTGAGTTAAGCTCACGGGGACTTTTCTCTCTTTATTTCTATCATCTTCCAAACCATAGAAATGTCATATTTGTCTCTTTCTAAATAAACACAGTGTAAGTTGGTAGCTTTGACTAAAATGAAAGAGTCGGACAAGTGCACCACTAGTCATTAACTTTATAACAAATACGAATTTTATAAAATTCACCGTTAGATTGAAAGTTTATATCATATAGATTATCCAAACAAATTTTTAAAAAAAATTGAAAATCATTTTATTTATTATTGAGACCCATCACAATTAACGGCTTATGAATTTTTATTGAATACCATTAATCTTGCACTTTAAACCATGGATTAGAGCTCCGGTCTCTCGACATTGCATTTAAAACCATGGATTGATAAACTAAATTGTGTATAAAATTGTCTACAAGTTAAAAATAAATAAAAATGCTTTTGCAAATAATATTTTGAAACTTTAAAATTGTTGTATTTGTGTTAACTCATTCTTTTATGATACCTTGAGATGGACAAAAATTGCAACAGAAATCAACTACGTGATGAGATCTACTATTTTTCAAGATCTGGATGTTTGTAATATTTTCTTGATGTAATATAGAGAAAATGTGTCAACGTATGAAGTTGGACATATGGTTAAAAACTTTGTCCGAGTTTCAATTATCTATATTTTGTGTTAAAACTTCTAATAAGTCTGTTATTGTTATTATCTTCAATAAAAATTGTTCAAAATAGAAATCTACTCAAAAGAGAAGATCAAATAGATCAAGTGTTAAGTATACTCTTCTGTAAACTTAATCTTGAAATTACCATGAAGGTTGATAAGGGATCACATTTTTAAATGTAAAAACTAATCGTATCGATCAATTATAAAATATCATATCATTTTAATAAAACTTAAAAAATTCCAAAGGTTTTTTTTTTTTTTTTTTTTTTGGTCAAGTAGCCTAGCGGCTTGAAATTTCACCCTTAAAGTGGATAAGTGGGATGACCCGGGTTCGAACCCCGGTCCCCTGCATATATAATGCGGTGTCCAACCAATTGAGCCAAACTTTTAACAAGCCAAAACGAGACGTATATATATATATATATAATAACAGGTCCAGGAAATCCCCTCAGCACAAGGCGTGCCGAAGGAGATTATGGATGATTACAAAAGAGTCAAAGACAAAGTTCCAAAAAAAACAGTAAATCATACAAGGTCCAAACAAACCAAAGGACTAGACCACCAACTATGGTAGTTTAAGGCTAAAGTACTACTCGTCGCCTTCAATCACCTATAAGAGAATAGCTTGATCTTGTCCAACACATGATATAAAGAGTTTGCGGAGCCTCTGAACAGTCTTTGATTTCTTTCGTGCCACACAACCCACACACAGGCTAACCAAATGTCTGCATAAAGGAGCGACGTGTTCGAGAAATGTAACGACCCAATTTTCATTTATTCGTTATTTGTGTATATGTGTATATTTATATATTGATGTGGCTTATTATTATTATTATTATTTTATTTTGTGGCGATTAATTAATTACTGAGAGTATTAGTTAATTGGGCGAATTTGTGAGAATTACACGAGTGTGGGCTTATTGGGCTTTGGATGCTATTGGGCCTAAGTGAATCACAAAATGGGGAGAGCTATATAAGCCTAATGTGAGAGAGAGAAAATCACAATTGTCACATTTTGTGACTTTGGTGAGAAAGAAGAGAGAAGGAAGAGCAAGAGAGAAGGAGGAGAGCTAGGGCAAGGAATTTCTTGGAGATTCAAGAGCCAAGATCCGAGAATCGCCGAGCTAAGGTAAGAGAGTTAGTTTTCATAATTGTGAGTGACTAGAGAAAGGGGAGAATGTCGATTTCTCCAAACCCAAACTTTCTCCACTCAATTTTCGTGGGTTTTTCGGGAGATTTTCCTAAATGAAAATGAAATCTAACACTCATAACATGTTTAATATACTAAGGATAAGTAGTATGAACAATTTTAATGGGTATTTGTAGATGTTTGTTAAAATTTGTGAATGTTTATGAGTTTTTACAAATATGTCAAGATCCATGAACAATAAGTGATTATTTGTGTTAATAAGTTACTTTTAATGTGTTTTGAACATGTATGAACATAACCCATGCTTGGTATAATTTTTGGAACTGAAAATAAGTGATTTTGGGTCAAATAAGTGATTTTTCGCACACAAAACGCATTTTCTGCAGGTCACTCTGATCCCTGCGCGGCGCGCAGCTTTTTCAACTTGCTCCTCTGACTGCTGCGCGGCGCTCAGGAGACTGATCCCTGGTTGACCAGAGTTGACTTTTGGTTAACTTTTTGACTTTTTGACGGTTTATGCACCCGGAACCTATTTCACTCGATTTTTCGCGTAGATTCCGAATCCAAAGTTAGTTTTATAAGATGAGGCTTAGTTTATGAAGTTTCTTATATTTTTGTATACTTCCTATACTTTTAAAATTGTTGATAAATGTATTTCGATGAATGATGTTGAATGTATGATATGTATATATATGAATGAAGAATATTAGAATTGTGTTATTCTAATAAAGAAGTATATTAAGGTATTATGTTATCTTAATAAAGACGGATATCGAATTTTATTTGATAAAGACGAATATTAAGATTGTGAGATATCTTAATAAAGACGGATATGGATATTGTTCCATATCATAGAGTAAAACTTAATATTGTGTTATATTAAGTGTTTGTGGTTATACATGAATCATTCATGCATTCATGTATTGAGTAGGGATATTAGAATCTATGATTCTAATAAAGACGGATATCGAATTATATTTATTCGAGAAAGACGGATATTAGAGGTGAGATACTCTAATAAAGACGATGGTACCACATGCATTAGATATGTCTAGGGTGACATAGCATGAGTTGTGGCATTAGATTGCATTAGGATTATGTGCACATTACGTGGTAATTGTTATGTGACATTGTGTGTGTGATGTGGATTATATGAGTGAGTTATATGGTTTAATATTGATTAACATTGTTATTTCAATGTGATATATTGATAATCTTATGTATGATTTAAGATTGAGAGAATATGTATGATTATGTTTATGAGAGTTAGTTTATGCATGATAATATGATGAAGTGTTAAGGATATTTCTTACACTTGTATTTTGTTGGTTATGATTTACTAACTCTCTGTTTTGTGTACTTCTGGACCGTTGGGTGGTCCAGGTTTACAGGTTATGTGCTTATTTGATGCCCTAGTGTTTGGTGAAGCTCCGCTCTGAGTGTGACACGGGGAAATGGTTGTATTTAGGATATAGGGTCCTTTATGACTTAATGTATTTAATTTGAAAAATGTATATTTTATAAGAATGATTTTGTAGACGATGTTTTAGGCTAATTAATCAATCAATTAGTTAAGTTCATTGAAGTTTGTAATACCTTAACCAAACATTTTATAAATAAATTGTAATTTTCCGTTGCGTATTTTGAAAAGATTTTTAATAAAGGTACAAATATTTAAATAATGGGTTTGTGTGTTACAAAGTGGTATCAGAGCCCCGTTGTCTTCGGACTGTGTGGGTTATGTGTCAATCAGAGCAGGTCTGTGCATTCAGACCGAGTGAGTGTCGTGTTTGTCTATGAGTTGTGATTTGTTTTATGAATTAACTTGGTGTGTTTATTCATGAACAATAAATGATGCGAATTGGATTAAGTGATCCATTCTTTTGTTGAGTAACTGTGTGAATGCTATACTTCTAGGTTTATAATTGTTGTATATGCTTAAAGTTTAACCTTGTGTTGTTTAAACTTGGTTAGTTGATGTTTGTTGCTAATTGTTGATGATCCGGCATGATATAAAACTGCATGTGGTGATAATTTGAAATAATTTTAAAAACTAATATTATTTCTTAATGATGAAGATTTTGTTGAAAATATAAAGTTTTCTTTTGAGTATGTGTATAGAGTAAATAGTTTAATTTAACTATTTGTGATAGAGTTAATGAGAATTCTTGTATATGTTTACATGTGTACTTTTGTGGATAGTTTTATGACATGAAATAATTCTAGAATTGATGATAATTCTTGATTATGTGGACTGCGTTGGAAAATGTAAGTTATTTTCTTTTGAGTAAGTGAAAAACTAATTCTTTTTCATGAAGTAAGAAGAGTGGAATTAGTAATTCTTTTTCATGAACTAAGTATATTCTAGTATGTATTTGATATATGTTTTGTTTATAACATGTAGTAGATTATTACTAGGAACTTGATTTGTTCTTTGTAAGTTATAGTAAATGACTATTCTATTTTTCTAAGAATAGAAAATTGATGGTATAAAGTGGATTCTAGAATATGTGTGACATATGTTTGTCTTATATGCTATGTGCTAGATTATTGTTATCAGAAAATTGATTTGTCTACTTGTTATTTGTGAGTAGTAGTGGATAACTATATTATTTTCTTTAAGAATGAAGTGAGTAAATGCGGTATACGAGTTTGACTCGAGTTAAATAATTTTCTTACATTAATATGCTTGCATGATTTTGTGTAGATATTTGAGTATCGTGTTTTGGTGTTTTACCCTTTGTATGCGACATACGTGTAAACGTTGTCGGTACTAGTTTCTTCTAGGGAAGAATGAGTTTAGAAACGATAGAACGACTAGGTGTGAGCACTAGGAGTTCCGGTAGAAGGGTACGATGGGATTGAGATAAGTGGGGGAGTAGGTTATATTCTCTGGGATGTTTCGAACGTGAGAAGTTAGGATATGTGGAGATGTTCTTGAAGCAGAGTGTTCAGGATTTAGTGACGTTTGTTGGAGCAAAATGAACGCGAGCAACAATTATGGGAATTTCTAGAGGAAAAATTGTTAGACGAGTTTCGTCATGGGGACGTCAGTGAGATTGATTAAGTATGAAGAAGAGTATTCGGAATGGTTGGAGTTTATACGTTGTATTGAAAGTATGGAAATATTGTTGTGTGGATTGAAGTTGAAGTGCTTGTTTGAGTAGAAGGAAATTGAATATGAAGTAGAGGAGGTGATTAGGATTCTTGGGAGAATAATGATTTTGAATTAAGTTATTGTTCGAGCGAGTCTAGTGTTGTAGCGGATGCTTGATTAAAGAAGGTTGTGGATATGTTAGTACTTATGGTAAGAAGTTGAATTTGATCGAACAATTCAGAGTTCTAATTTTACTATACGAGGTAATTTCTAGAAGTATGAGGCTGAGAATGTTAGATATGATTTGTTATTTCTTGAAGAGGTTTGAGAAGCTTAGAAAATAGATGTGGAGATTAGTGAATCGTTGGTGTTAATTAATTAAGGAAAAGAAGCGGATTTTAAAGTAGATGAGAATGAAATTAAGGGATACCGTGACAGGATTTGTATACTTGTTAAGGTTTGTCACAAGAAAGGGGGGTTTGAATTGTGACCTTTTAAAATTTTAAAATCTTATCCTGGTTCACCCCTTAATAGTATGGGCTACTCCAGTCCCCACTTGCGTGAGATTATCCACTATAATCTAGGCCAAGATTACAGTCCTTCCTTTGATCTAAACCAAGATCAAAATACTTCCAGCTTAACACAAGTTGATCTATCAAGGTACACTCAAACAATTATAGCCAATTGACTTGAGTTACACTTTACAAATATTATCAAGGTTTTTTGGATCTAAGCTTAAGCACACCTAACCGGTTGTGAAGCTTACAAATAAATTACACTCAAGATACTCACTGAAATTATAGATCCTAGATTTCTAGAGAGCTTGGAGTATGAGTGAAAAAGAAGAGCTTGATTGCTTGTAAGATAAAACAAGTATGAATGCTTTTGTGCTTGAAACTCTTGCTCTTCATCTTGAACTAACGTGCTATTTATAGATGGAGATGTTCCCTTGTTGCTTGGACATCAAATAAGTCTGTTGTGAGTGTAGAAATAGCCGTTGTGAAAGAAACAAAACAGTCCAACCAAATATGTACTTTAGATGCTTCTGGAGACCATTCTTTTGGTGGTCTCTGACATTGGTACTGCAAAGATGGCAGAGATATTCGTTGTGCCAACTGTAATGAGTTGTTTCTGATGATATATAAGTTGTAAAGTATTTTCCCATGTGTGGAAATAAAACTAGGACAGCTTGCTTCTTCTAGAAGAAAATCTGGGAGACCATTCTCTCAGTTTCTGGAGACCATTCTTCAAACAGATGTGGATAAGATCAAAGAGCTCAAGGAGCTGTTGCAAGCTGTCTTGCTGCTGTTAATATGCAGAATAGAGTAGTAGTGCACTATTCAAGTCGTCCTTTGCAAGTACAAATAAATAGTGAAATAAGGACACTTGTTATGGGAGAATGTAGCCACCCATTTCTTGCAAATCTGAATTTGTTCAGCTACTATACATTAGCAAGCTGTTTGTACCTTGTTGTTGAGTTTCTATTGGTCTAGATTACTTCTTAATGATGTTCTTGGAGAACATAAAGTCTTTGACATAAAATGTGAGCTTGATATTCTTAAAGACCCTTCAAAGAGCATGTCCATGAACCAAAATTGATTCTTTGCCTTAAATGACTTATTTCTTCTGTTTTGAATGCTTTAAATAAGTCATACATAAGTGTAATCTTGTCTTGTTTCACGTTGACATTTATAAGTGCTTATTCATTGATCACGTGAACTTGAACATCAACTTGTGGTATGGTCTCAGACCATTCTCTTGAGCACATTTTTGCATGAAACATGTTTTAATTCTTTTCTTATGAGTGAAACCTAATGATTTTAATCCATTGCATCTGTCTAATATTAAATCACTCAAAAGCACTTGTTAGATCACAATATGATCAGAATCCAATTAAAAATAATTAATGATGTTTGTTATCTTTAAAACATCAAAATAGGATTTTGTCTCAACAATCTCCCCCTTTTTGATGATGACAAACTCTTAATTAATTTTTAGATTGAGATTCTGATTAAACCAAATTGGTAATAATACTTGTGATTTAATCAAAGAGCTCCCCCTCAATTTATGCATTCTTTATCAAGGCTTAAAAAATTATGCATATGCAAATTGAGTAAAAATAAGATCATGCAATTTTGAATCATTCATTCATTAATTAAATCTCAGACCTGAGGATATAACATTGATCATACAGGATTAATGACTTTGCAAAAGAGAGATTCAAATCATAATTAGAGTTTAGAATAATGTGACATTTAAAGAGAAGTTCTAAAACAAAATATAACTTCTCATCACTTCTCAGCAAATTCTAAACTTAGCAAAAAAAACATAAGTACTTAAACATCATAAAATGTAGACAAGACAAATCACAACATAAAAAGACAATCTCCCCCTCAAAATAACAATCTCTTCTCCCCCTTTGTCGTCATCAAAAAGAACCGGGAGAATCACTGAGGGATAGTGGGTGAGGAATCATCAGAACTGGACATATTGTCAAATTTTGGAGCTTCAGGAACTGGAGCTGGTACAACAGCAGGAGGTGGATTCACTCTCATTGCAGGGCAGAATTCATCAACTAGCCAAGTCCTAAAGGTGGAGAACTCAAGCTTCATGTGAGAATACATTGTATCCATAAGCTAATATATTTTGACCACGTGTTTCTTGGTCTGCAAGATATCAATCTCAACCTTTGATCTTTTCAAAGCTCTTGAGTCAAAAGGAGGCATAGCTTCAGAGTGCGCAGCATTGGTGTATGAGTTGGAAATGAGCCAAGTGATGCAAAGTTTGATGGAAAAGATGGTAGAGATGGACCAGCATCAGTGAAGATTGGCTGGGGCATTTTTGGAAATTCTGGTGGAGGAGTTCTTATCAAATCTCTGAGAAATTCAGAGGTGTGGAATGAATCAAAAGTTTTGTGAGGTGAAGTTGCAAAAGGTGGAGATGATGTGTTGACAGGATTGTCATAAATGGGATTTTCAAAAGTGGTGTTTTCAACAGTGGGATTTTCATTTAGAAAAACAGAAGTAAATTTGTTCAAGGATGAATTCAAATTTTCTTCAAAAACAGCATCAAATTCGAGAGAAACATAAGTGGGTTCAGAAACAATGGGATTACCTTCAGGCAAGATTTCTTTGCCTTTATCACAAGGCATTGAGGTAGGGAGAATGTTCTCCAAACGGTCTTCCTGAGTTGTGACTACTTCAGCTAGTAAATCCAGATTGGCATTTTGCTCAAAAATTTCTCTTTTTCTCTTCTGACCATGATCTTCAAAAGACAAGTCTTCTGCTTTCTTCATCCTATCAATGTTTTTGGTTGTGAAAGTGGTGTAGGTATTTTTGCTTTCCTCTCCTACAAAGCTCACTTTGAATTCTCTAAAAAGCCTTGTTAAAAACATTCCATAGGGTAGGGTTACCTTTTTGTTCTCATTTTCAATGGTGTTGATCATGTGTTGAATGAGAACATATGGAAGATTGAGTTTGATTTGTTGGGACAAGTGATACATGATCATCATGTCATTATGGGTGACCTTGTCTTTGCTGCCTTTTCTAGGAAAGATGGAATGAAGGCAGACATTGTGGATCATTTTGAATTCATGTTTCAGTTTTGAGGAGGGAGGATCTTTTATTAAAGGGGTTCCAGGTTCAAAAATTTGTTTCATGAAGGAGGTTGTATCAACACAGAGTTTTGAAAACCAATTAATTCCATATACTTTGTTTCCCTCAGTAGGAATTTTTAAGAGTTTTCCAAGTAACTCTTCAGTTACCCTAACCTTGATTCCCTTAAGATCAGATACAATTTGATCTTTTTCGGATAAAACAACAACATTGAAATAAAAAGCAGAGATAAGGGATGGATAGTAAGTTTCTTTGATGTTGAACAATTTTGTCCAACCAAGAGGATTAGTATATTTGGTTAGATCATGATCAGTGTTGATCAGATCATTGAAGTTAAAAACACGACCAGGAAGAACAGGTTTCCTTTTTGAGAATTTTTCAAAATTCTCCAAACTATTTTGATTGATCAAAGGGACAGGTTTTTTGAGAATTTTGACCAAAATATCTTCCTCAGAGCTTTGTGAGGTTTTTGGTAGCGATTTTGAAGAACTAGGTCTTCGTGAGTAGGTTCTGATATCTGGAGCAGATTTGATGGGTGAAGAGTCAGAGTGAGTTTCTTCTGAATCTTCATCAGTGATTGTATAGACATTGGTGTCAATGGCAGGTTTTCTACCACAACCAGACGCAATCCTATTTGACCTTCTAATCCTAGAGGAGTCAACAAATTTTGATTTCTTTGATTTCTTGGATTTTTTGGATATGGGAGAGGGTTTGGATTGTTGAGTTCTGTTCTCATCATGAGGAGGATGTTCAGTGTTTAGTGGTTGGATATCAAGAGGTTGACACGTTATTGGAATGCTTCCAATATAGATTTGGCCGATGGCAAGGGTTTTGACTGGAGATTGCCTTGCATGTTCAATCTCTACAGTACCATGAACAGTGTTGGACACAGCTTGAACATGATCAACAATTTTGGTTTAAGCAGGAAGTGAGGAATCGACTACAAAGTCATTTTCATGATCAGATAATGACTTAAAAGAAGTTTCAGATGAAGATTTGTTACCTGAGTGATTGATTGGATATGGAGGAGATGGTGGTGAAGGAGATCGTTTAGAAGATTGAGAGGCTGAGGATGAGGCATTCTTGTCATGGAGAGATTTTTTAGCAGCTTCTTTTACTCTAGCCATTGAATAGATTTTTGAGAAACAAAGAAAGTGTTTGGAAGATGAACAGTGTGAAGGGAAAGGTTTGTTTCGGTTTTTACGGAGGAGATGATGAGTTTTGGGAAGAGAGTGAGTGGATTTAAGTAGAGTGACTTGAGAGAGTGTATAGAGAATAGGAAAAGATGTGGTGATAGGATTAGGTAGCTAGTACTCATTGAATAGTGTATGGAGTGTACTTAGGAAAACTAAACAATTAAATTATTACAAAGAGAGAGGGAGAGTGAGTGTCAGCGAGAGAGAGAAGAGGAAGAGGAAGAGTTTTCATTTTTTTTAAAAATAAAACATAATTTTAAGTAAAAACACAAAAACACATGATAACTAAATATATGAACATTTTATGTTCCCTTTTTGGAGCAGAGAGAAAGAACATTCTCTTGACGGTCTCTGAGCATAATATTTTGCTCAACAATGTCTAGTTGGGATTTTTGATAATTTTCAATTGTTCTTTTATAAAGTTAAAACGATCCTCAACTAAAGGTTTTGTAAAAATATCAGCTAATTGATATTCAGTATCAACAAACAATAATTCAACATCTTTTTTGCAAACATGATCACGAATGAAATGATGCTTAATTTCTATATGCTTTGATCTAGAATGTTGAATGGGATTCTTTGATAAATTTATAGCACTTGTATTATCACAGAGAATTTTAATATTTGTGTACCTTAGAGAAAAATCTTCAAGTTGATTTTTTATCCATATCACTTGAGAACAACAATTTGCAGCTGATACATATTCTGCTTCAGTTGGTGAGAGTGCTTTGGTATTTTGCTTTCTACAACACCAACTTACAAGAGCTTCACCAAGAAATTGACAAGCACCACTTGTGCTTTTTATTTCAAGTTTATCACCAGCATAATCAGCATCACAATAGGCTTTTAGGTCAAAATGTGTTCCCTTTTTGTACCAAAGATCAACATCTGGTGTTCCTACTAAATATCTGAAGATTCTTTTGACTGCTGTAAGATGAGATTCTCTTGGAGAGGTTTGAAATCTTGCACAAAGACCTACTGAGAAGACAATGTCTGGTCTGCTTGCAGTCAAGTATAGGAGTGATCCAATCATTCCTCTATATTCCTTTTCAGACAAATTTTTACCACCTTCATCTTTATCTAAATTTGTTGAAGGATGCATTGGAGTGGTCATAATTTTGCTTCATTCATGTTATATTTTTTGAGAAGATCTTTGATATATTTTTCTTGACTAATAAAGATTCCATTTTCTTGTTGCTTGATTTGTAATCCAAGAAAGAATCTAAGTTCTCCCATCATGCTCATTTCAAATTCACTTTGCATTAACTTTGAAAAATCTTCACACATTTGTTCATTAGTGGCACCAAATATTATATCATCAACATATACTTGAACTATCAAGAGATTTTGATTGTTTGTTTTTCTAAAAAGTGTTGTATCAATTTTTCCTCTAGAAAAACCATTTTCAAGTAAAAAGGTGCTCAATCTTTCATACCAAGCTCTTGGAGCTTGTTTTAGTCCATAAAGTGCTTTGGTGAGTTTAAACACATGATTAGGTTTATGTTCATCTTTGAAACCAGGAGGTTGATGTACATAAACTTCTTCATTTAAAAAAACCATTTAAAAAGGCACTTTTGACATCCATTTGAAAAAGTTTAAAACATTTATGTGATGCATATGCAAGCAAAATTCTTATAGCTTCTAACCTTGCCACTGGTGCAAAAGTTTAATCATAGTCTATACCTTCTTGTTGGTTGTATCCTTGAGCCACAAGTCTTGCTTTGTTTCGAGTTACCTTGCCATCTTCATCCATTTTATTTCTAAAAACCCATCTGGTTCCAATGATAGAATGATCTTGTGGCATTGGTACTAGTTTCCAAACTTCATTTCTTTCAAATTGGGAAAGTTCTTCTTTCATGGCTATAATCCATAATTCATCAATGATAGCTTCTTCAATGGATTTTGGTTCAATTTGAGAGATCATTGCTAAATTATTTTCATCAACTTGAAATGATCTTCTGGTTCTTATACCATCAGTGGTGTCTCCTATGATCTGATCTTGAGGATGATAATCCACTAATCTCCAAGATTTTGGAGGCCCTTGAGAAGGTGGTGAATCTTCTATTTCTTTTTCTTTTGATGAGCTTTCCTCTTCTTCCTCATCTCTTTCTTTTGTTAAGGTCATATCCTCAAATTCATCAAATTTTACATGCATGCTTTCTTCTAAAATTTTTGAAGTTAGATTGTAAACTCTAAAAGCATTGGAGGTTAGAGAGTATCCTAGGAAAATTCCTTTATCTGATTTGGAATCAAACTTTCCTAAATTTTCTTTGATATTTAATATATAACAATAGCAACCAAAGATATGAAAATAAGAAATGTTTGGTTTTCTATCTTTCCATAGTTCATATGGAGTTTTGTTCAAAATTTTTCTAATAGAGACTCTATTTAAAATATAGCAAGAAGTGTTTATGGCTTCAGCCCAAAAATATTTTTCAACATTTGATTCATCAATCATAGTTCTTGCCATTTCTTGTAAGGTTCTATTTTTCCTTTCAACAACTCCATTTTGTTGAGGAGTTCTTGGACAAGAAAAATTATGAGACACCATTTTCATTAAAGAAGGTTTCGAACTGAGAATTTTCAAATTCTCCACCATGATCACTTCTTATTGAAACAATATTGGTACCCTTCTCATTTTGTACTATCTTACAAAAGTTTTTTAAAAGATTCAAAAGATTCATCTTTATGTTTTAGGAATAAGACCCATGTGAACCTAGAGTAATCATCAACAATAACAAAACCATAATTTTTACCACCTAGACTTGTAGTTTTGACTGGTCCAAATAAATCTATGTGAAGTAGTTCAAGAGGTCTCTTGGTAGAGATGAATTCTTTAGGTTTAAAGCTACTTCTTACTTGCTTGTCTTTCGTGCAACTTTCACATAGTTTATCTTTGTCAAAACTTATCTTTGGTAATCCTCTTACTAAATCAAGTTGAGAAAGTTTTGCCATTGTTCTCATACTTACATGACCTGCCCTTTTGTGCCAAATCCATTTATCTTTTTCTAGAGATACAAAACATGATTCTGTAGGCAGTTCATCCAAATATATAACATACACATTTTTCTTTCTTGATCCATTAAAAAGAATTTTTCCAGTAGATATTTGCTTGATTTCACATGTGTCAGTTTTAAAATTAACTTCTAGACCATTATCACATAATTGACTAATACTAATTAAGTTGTGTTCTAGACCTTCAACATAATGAACATTTTCAATTTTTGCAGAATTAATTTTACCAATTATACCTTTACCTTTGATGCTATCTTTTTCATTGTTTCCAAAAGTAACTAATCATTCATCCTTTTTCTCAAGGGATAGAAAACTATGTCTGTCTCCAGTCATATGTCTTGAGCAGCTACTGTCCAAGTACCAAGGTTTTCTCTTGATTTTCAATAGACATTCCTGTATTTGGTTTAAGTAAGTTTTTTGGTACCCAGATAGCTTTGGGTCCTTGAGAGTTAGATTTCTTATAAGATATCTTCTTATGAATGTAAGATGATCTTTTATAAGATTTATGATTTTGAAAATATCCATGGAGATCATTCTAAGACTGTTCTCCTCTTGGATAAGTAGATTTTCTTTTAAAACAAAAATTTCTACTATGACCATATTTATGACAGAAGGTACAAAGTAATTTTTTTGTTTGTTGTTCCTGTTTAGGAGCAAAAAGGTTTTTATAGAGTTTTTGATTTTGATAAGTTTTAAAACCTATTCCATTATTGTTCCTAAACCTTAATTGAGATCCTACAATATTTTCAAAGGTTTCTGTGGATGTAACAAACTTTGATATATCTTTTTCTAGAGCAGACACACTTTGTTTTAAGCTAAGATTTTCTTTTTGAACAATAGATTCATCTTTAGGTTTTTCCATTTCCTTCTGAGTTGATTGTTTAAGAAGTTCTCTCAAAGCTATAACCTCAGATTGATATTGGTCTCTTTCTTTAGTTATTTTAGTAAGCTTATCATTTAGTTGATCATTTTTTTTGAGTTATGATCTGAGCATCATATAAGAGGTTATCAAAGAGATGTTCAGTTTTTATACATAATGCACAAGGTTCAAGAGTTACCTCATTAGTTTCTGATTTAGCCATTAGACACACATTTGCTTCTTCATCTTCTGGTAATTCTTCTAGATCATCCCATGTAGCCATCATAGATTTTTTGAACGGTGGTTTTCTTTGTCTTTGCTTAGGACACTCATTTTTGTAGTGTCCAGTTTGATTGCAACCATAGCATGTGACTTGACTTAAATCTGTTTCAGGATTTCTTTTTGCTGGGAATGCTTTCTTGATTTGATTTCTTCTCATCATTAGCTTTTGAATTCTTCTTGAGAGAAACGCCAGCTCTTCTTCATCATCTTGTTGGATAGTATCTTCTTCAGTATAGAATGTGTCTATCTTTGATTTCTCATCTATTTGTGATTCTAGAGCAATCATCTTTTTCTTTGCTGGTTTCTTTTCTTGAAGAATTGCTTCGTGTGCTTTTAGAGATCCAACCAGATCTTCTAGATCCATTTTATGAAGATCTTTTGCCACAGTTATTGCAGTTACTATATGTTTCCATTCTTCTGGTAAACATCTAAGTAACTTTCTTATTCTCTCATGTGAAGAGTATTTCTTTGAGGTTAACTCATTTATAATGACTGTGAATCTACCATACATTTGATCCATGGTTTCATTTTCATTCATTTCAAATAGCTCAAATTTTCTTACCCCTAAATCAATTCTTGTTTCCTTTATATGACTGGTTCCTTCATGATGAGTTTGCAGAGTGTTCCAAATTTCCTTGGCCGTCTTGCACTCCATGATCCTGTCATATTCTTCCCTGCACAAAGCACTTTTAAGAAATAATTTAGCTTTAGTGTTTAGAAGTACCCTGTCAGATTCTTGAGTTAACCATTCAAGCTGTGGTTTTGGTGTGAATGAATCTTTGACAAGTGGAGTGTATTCTCCAACTTCAACAACTGCCCACATGTTGTTATCTTGGGATCTTAAGAACAATTCCATTTTATCTATCCAGTAATAATAGTTATCTCCTTCAAAGAGAGGAGGTCTAGTTGATGAGCTTCCTTCAGAGATAAATTTTGCAGGTTTCGACATTACTTCCTTCCTGAATCTTTTCCTCAAGCACTTGTTAAATGCTTAGATTTTAGAGCCAGAGCTCTGATGTCAATTGAAGTAACAAGGTTTGTCACAAGAAAGGGGGTTTGAATTGTGACCTTTTAAAATTTTAAAATCTTATCCTGGTTCACCCCTTAATAGTATGGGCTACTCCAGTCCCCACTTGCGTGAGATTATCCACTATAATTTAGACCAAGATTACAGTCCTTCCTTTGATCTAAACCAAGATCAAAATACTTCCAGCTTAACACAAGCTGATCTATCAAGGTACACTCAAACAATTATACCCAATTGACTTGAGTTACACTTTACAAAGATTATCAAGGTTTTTTGGATCTAAGCTTAAGCACACCTAACCGGTTGTGAAGCTTACAAATAAATTACACTCAAGATACTCACTGAAATTATAGATCCTAGATTTCTAGAGAGCTTGGAGTATGAGTGAAAAAGAAGAGCTTGATTGCTTGTAAGATAAAACAAGTATGAATGCTTTTGTGCTTGAAACTCTTGCTCTTCATCTTGAACTAACGTGCTATTTATAGATGGAGATGTTCCCTTGTTGCTTGGACATCAAATAAGCCTGTTGTGAGTGTAGAAATAGCCGTTGTGAAAGAAACAAAACAGTCCAACCAAATATGTACTTTAGATGCTTCTGGAGACCATTCTTTTGGTGGTCTCTGACATTGGTACCGCAAAGATGGCAGAGATATTCGTTGTGCCAACTGCAATGAGTTGTTTCTGATGATATATAAGTTGTAAAGTATTTTCCCATGTGTGGAAATAAAACTAGGACAGCTTGCTTCCTCTAGAAGAAAATCTGGGAGACCATTTTCTCAGTTTCTGGAGACCATTCTTCAAACAGATGTGGATACGATCAAAGAGCTCAAGGAGCTGTTGCAAGCTGTCTTGCTGCTGTTAATATGCAGAATAGAGTAGTAGTGCACTATTCAAGTCGTCCTTTGCAAGTACAAATAAATAGTGAAATAAGGACACTTGTTATGGGAGAATGTAGCCACCCATTTCTTGCAAATCTGAATTTGTTCAGCTACTATACATTAGCAAGCTGTTTGTACCTTGTTGTTGAGTTTCTATTGGTCTAGATTACTTCTTAATGATGTTCTTGGAGAACATAAAGTCTTTGACATAAAATGTGAGCTTGATATTCTTAAAGACCCTTCAAAGAGCATGTCCATGAACCAAAATTGATTATTTGCCTTAAATGACTTATTTCTTCTGTTTTGAATGCTTTAAATAAGTCATACATAAAGTGTAATCTTGTCTTGTTTCACGTTGACATTTATAAGTGCTTATTCATTGATCACGTGAACTTGAACATCAACTTGTGGAATGGTCTCAGAGCATTCTCTTGAGCACATTTTTGCATGAAACATGTTTTAATTCTTTTCTTATGAGTGAAACCTAATGATTTTAATCCATTGCATCTGTCTAATATTAAATCACTCAAAAGCACTTGTTAGATCACAATATGATCAGAATCCAATTAAAAATAATTAATGATGTTTGTTATCTTTAAAACATCAAAATAGGATTTTGTCTCAACACAAGATAGTTGAGTTTATTCAAAGATGGAAGTAGGATAATATTTCGATGAATTTTGTGAGAGACTTTTCGAGGAAAGAATAGTTAAATTTGAATAATGATCGGACAATTAGTGTTGAAGTTGAATGAGATTTTGGAGGTCGACATGAAGCTAAGATTGAAGTATCATTTTTGGATGATTAGAAATAAGAATATTAGCCGTTGAAAAACATGTTGAGGACGAGTACTAGAAAGAGAAATGGAAAGTGACTTATGTCAAGAGAGAGTTCACGAAAGAAGTTATTTCAAATGAAAGTGGATATTGTGTTTGTGAGTATATATTAAGAATTTGAAGGCGATGCCTAGAGTAAGTATCGGAGGGTGTTTTTGTAGCATTCGGAAGATAAGAGTGAGATTAGAAATTATGTATTGGAAAAGATGATTATGGAATAGAAAAGTCGGTAGAGACTAGTAATGTTGGAAGCATCGTGTATGTTGGTATAGTATGGTCATATAGTGTGATAAAGAAGTAAAGGATTATAGATATTTTCATCACGGACGGTGGAACAATAGTGATTCGATGAATGACTTAAGATGCATTTTGGATGAGATTATGGCGACAGAAGGAGTAGTATTGGAAATGCTTGTGTTAAGAAATCCAGGGTTAGCGGTATCGGACGAGTGTCGGACACCGACACGTGTCGGACACCGCGACACGCCTAATCATAGAGGTGTCCGTGCTTCATAGCTATAAACTAATTGGAAAAAGAGTAGTTATGTTGGAATTGGACGCGGTGATTTGAGAAATGCGAGAAAAAGGAATTTAACGGTTAGAGATGGTTAATTTTGGTATGTGTCAAGAAAATTTGGGGAGTTGGTTATCAGATGGATGTTGAGATCATGTTATCGAAGGAATGGTTGGAATAAGATTTATATATGAATGAGCAATTTGGCGTAGTTAAATGATAAGAGAGAATTAAAGACTTATGGATTCAAGGAGTTGTGAAGTATTCATCGGATGTATCTTTTCGGAAAAAGAGGAATTGGTAGTATAGTAGTGGTAGTATTGTGAGAACTATGGAATGATACTTGACGGAAGTTTTTGTGTTTAAGGAAACCATTATTGTAGTTTGGTAAGAATGGTTTGTGCCACCATCATGATTGTTGTCCATCTATTGACAAATTGAGGAACTGGCCGTCCTTGATCTCTTGTTAATAGTAGATGATATTGTGTTGATTGGGATAGACTAATTTTGTCGAACTCGGTAATGTGTTGAGTTTTAAATGTTTTGTTGGGAAATCGGATGAAGGAGTTTTATCTGGAGTTGTTTTAGTCGTGTAATTTTCGAGGGCGAAAATCTTTTAAGTGGGGGAGAGTTGTAACGACCCGATTTTCATTTATTCGTTATTTGTGTATATGTGTATATTTATATATTGATGTGGCTTATTATTATTATTATTATTATTATTATTATTATTATTATTTTATTTTGTGGCGATTAATTAATTACTGAGAGTATTAGTTAATTGGGCGAATTTGTGAGAATTACACGAGTGTGGGCTTATTGGGCTTTGGATGCTATTGGGCCTAAGTGAATCACAAAATGGGGAGAGCTATATAAGCTTAATGTGAGAGAGAAAAAATCACAATTGTCACATTTTGTGACTTTGGTGAGAAAGAAGAGAGAAGGAAGAGCAAGAGAGAAGGAGGAGAGCTAGGGCAAGGAATTTCTTGGAGATTCAAGAGCCAAGATCCGAGAATCGCCGAGCTAAGGTAAGAGAGTTAGTTTTCATAATTGTGAGTGACTAGAGAAAGGGGAGAATGTCGATTTCTCCGAACCCAAACTTTCTCCACTCAATTTTCGTGGGTTTTTTGGGAGATTTTCCTAAATGAAAATGAAATCTAACACTCATAACATGTTTAATATACTAAGGATAAGTAGTATGAACAATTTTAATGGGTAAAAATGGGTATTTGTAGATGTTTGTTAAAATTTGTGAATTTGTGAATGTTTATGAGTTTTTACAAATATGTCAAGATCCATGAACAATAAGTGATTATTTGTGTTAATAAGTTACTTTTAATGTGTTTTGAACATGTATGAACATAACCCATGCTTGGTATAATTTCTGGAACTGAAAATAAGTGATTTTGGGTCAAATAAGTGATTTTCGCACACAAAACGCATTTTCTGCAGGTTACTCTGATCCCTGCGCAGCGCGCAGACTGACTGCTGCGCGGCGCGCAGCTTTTTCAACTTGCTCCTCTGACTGTTGCGCGGCGCGCAGGTGACTGATCCCTGGTTGACCAGAGTTGACTTTTGGTTGACTTTTTGACGGTTTATGCACCCGGAACCTATTTCACTCGATTTTTCGCGTAGATTCCGAATCCAAAGTTAGTTTTATAATATGAGGCTTAGTTTATGAAGTTTCTTATATTTTTGTATACTTCCTATACTTTTAAAATTGTTGATAAATTTATTTCGATGAATGATGTTGAATGTATGATATGTATATATATGAATGAAGAATATTAGAATTGTGTTATTCTAATAAAGAAGTATATTAAGGTATTATGTTATCTTAATAAAGACGGATATCGAATTTTATTTGATAAAGACGAATATTAAGATTGTGAGATATCTTAATAAAGACGGATATGGATATTGTTCCATATCATAGAGTAAAACTTAATATTGTGTTATATTAAGTGTTTGTGGTTATACATGAATCATTCATGCATTCATGTATTGAGTAGGGATATTAGAATCTATGATTCTAATAAAGACGGATATCGAATTATATTTATTCGATAAAAACGGATATTAGAGGTGAGATACTCTAATAAAGACGATGATACCACATGCATTAGATATGTCTAGGGTGACATAGCATGAGTTGTGGCATTAGATTGCATTAGGATTATGCGCACATTACGTGGTAATTGTTATGTGACATTGTGTGTGTGACGTGGATTATATGAGTGAGTTATATGGTTTAACATTGATTAAAATTGTTATTTCAATGTGATATATTGATAATCTTATGTATGATTTAAGATTGAGAGAATATGTATGATTATGTTTATGAGAGTTAATTTATGCATGATAATATGATGAAGTGTTAAGGATATTTCTTACACTTGTATTTTGTTGGTTATGATTTACTAACTCTCTGTTTTGTGTACTTCTGGACCGTTGGGTGGTCCAGGTTTACAGGTTATGTGCTTATTTGATGCCCAAGTGTTTGGTGAAGCTCCGCTCTGAGTGTGACACGGGGAAAGGGTTGTATTTAGGATATAGGGTCCTTTATGACTTAATGTATTTAATTTGACAAATGTATATTTTATAAGAATGATTTTGTAGACGATGTTTTAGGCTAATTAATCAATCAATTAGTTAAGTATGTTGACGGTTGTAATACCTTAACCTAACATTTTATAATTAAATCGTAATTTTCCGTTGCATATTTTGAAAAGATTTTTAATAAAGGTACAAATATTTAAATAATGGGTTTGAGTGTTACAAGAAACACCTGCCGAAAAAGTAAACTGCATAAAGTGATCTGATAATGTCTGAGAGTCCACCAATGTGGAGCCAATCCATGAACTAACAAGTGACCAAAGAGAGCCAAAAGTGCTGCAAGATAGGAATAAGTGTTGCGCAGATTTGGCCATGCCACAGCCGGATACACAGTGATGAGCCTTCAATGATAAAATGTCACGTGAGACCTTGTTTGTTTTTGTGGGTAACCTGTCCCTCAATAAACGCCACGCAAATATGGAAACCTTCAAAGGAACCTGAGTGTGCCAAATGAGACCTGCCGCATCATCTAGGGTGACAAAATCCTGAGACGTAAGTAAGTGATATGCTCCTCGAACAGAATAGCCTATAACAGGGTCAGGCTGTGAATGTCATCTATCAGAAGAATGTGCCTACAAGGAAATGGTAGAAAGTAAATTCTGACACTCCCTCAAATCCTCCTCCCACCCCCTCAACGGTCGCCGCCACACCCACACCTCTCCACCAGCACCCCACCCTAATGCGAACATCTCAGCCACCGTAGCCGATTTGGCCTCTGCCAAGTCAAACAAACGTTCAAACCTCTCACACAAAGGAGTCCTAGCCGCCCAGGGATCAGTCTAGAAGAAAGTATCTGACCCATCCCCACCTGTTGATACACCGAAAAATGTGCTATTTATTTAGTTAATTTATTATAGTATTTCAATTATTTTATCTCGATTTTGAAGTTTTATATTATGAATCGTTACTAATTCCTCGTATTTTAAATAAACAAATAAATGATGCGACAACAACGTGACTGCAAGTATACAGTCTTGTTGCGTGTAGTTATAAAAGATTATCGATCCCACAAGGACCAAATTCGAACTACCGTTATCTAATGTTACGTTGTAAATCTAAGGCTAAATAGTAAAATAGAGGGGTTTAGAAATTATAAAATATTTTTAGATTTTAAATTAATAAAACGTATTACTAGGATGAGCTCTTAGTTGATTCGAAGGGTTCAATACTTAATTCGCGCTTTGATAAAAGGATAGTTTTCGAAACTATATTGATTTAAAAATACTAATCTCAGCTCTCGCAAATCTTGACTAGTAATGTAGATTATAAAGGTACTTTTTGAAAACCAATATAAGTTAATCAACCCCAACCCCAACTGTCGTTGCAAATTAGAGTCAATGTTCAGTTTTTACTATTTAGTAGAAATCTCATGCTCTCGCTCTATTGATTTTTACTTTAATTAATTCTCACTCTCGTGACAAATTATAGTCAACGTTTAATTAAAAACTGCTTAAGAAAACTCGTTAAAAGTGGGCGCGCGAACTAACTACCGAACCCCTACTAGCTCCTAATTAGACATCCTAGCAATGTTAAATATAACTAAAACTAAAAACGATGTAAATAAATAAGCAGGAAAAATAAACATAAAACATATAAATAAATAAAGTATAAAATAAATAAAAGCAATAAAGAAAAACAATAAAGAAAATAAAATAAGAACCTGAATAAAAACTCCGAGTACAACTCCGGAACAACGGAAATAAAATTTTAAACTATGAGAATGGGATTAAGCACAAAGACTTTGTCCACTCTTCTCCAATCAACTATCACAAGTGGTGTTCTTGTTCAAGTCAATTGTTGTGTAGAATGTATGAATTGAAGACCTATTTATACTGTTTCATAAAAGGCAAAAGTTGGAATTTGCATGATGTGGGACTTAAGGTGGAACAATTCTCCACCCTTGGATCTCCTGGCGAATGCCAGGATTCTTTCTTTTCTTCCAAGACTTGTGGCGTCTGTTGTAGTGTGGATGGCATCCGCCAGCTTGTGTGTGGCGTGCACCACATGCTTTGCTGGCTTGGGCTGCACATGTGTGGCCAATTGACTGCACTTGTGTGGTCCTTTTTGTCTCTTTTTGGTCTGTTTTCGCTCATTTCTTCAATTCTATCAATTTTTTATCTGTTTATATAAAATAAGAGAATTTAGCAAAGATTCATAATATAAAACTTCGAAATCGAAATAAAAATAATTGAAATATCATATTAAATTGACTAAATAAATAGCACATTTTCCGGTGTGTCAATAAAAAGTCAACGAATTGAAGAAATGAGCGAAAACGGACCGAAAAGAGACAAAAAGGACCACACAAATAGGGGTGCTCAAATCCAAACCAATCCAAATAAAAACCGTAAACCGATCCAAAAAAACCGAAAACCGCAAAAAACCGAATATTTTTGGATGTGTTTGGATGTCCTTTTTGTGAAAACCGCTGGATCGGATCGGATTTTGGATTGATTTTTTAAAACCGATTCAAACCGAACTAAACCGCATACATATTTTTAAATATTTTTTTAACTTTTTATTAGTATGATATATTGCATTAACATATTAATTATTGATTTTAAATTTTCTCAATAATGCTTATGAGTTAAAATTTTAATCTATTTCTTTTTACTATTTCATAGGTTTCACACATAATTGATCATTTACATTGCAAAATATTAATTTTTAACGTATTATATGTTATATTTGACATAAATATATTAATTTATCGTGTCTTAATAATATTATTATTTAATTAAAAAAATTAATTTGTAATTTGGATATCCAAAAATCGATCCAAATTAAGCCGCACAAAATTGGATCGGATTGGATCGGATTTTTTTTAATTAGCCATCCAAAACCGAACCAAACCGCAACTAATTTTAACTTTTGATCGGATGAATTTTTGCCTCAAAACCGATCCAAACAGAACCGCGAGCACCCCTGCACACAAGTGCATCCAAATGGGCAACACCTGCGCAGCCCAATACACAAGGCAGTGTGGCGCACGCCACGCACACATGCAGCACGCAACAACCACATGTGGCGCACGCCACACACACAACAAACAAGCTTGTGGCGCACGCCACAAGCCTTTCTCTCAAAGGAAAGATCATGCCCGTCCATTTTCATCGTGTGGTGTTCAACGCTACTGGAGATTTAGTCCCACATCGCCTATTTCAAAATTCTTTGGCATTTGTAAACAATATAAATAGGTCATCCTTCTTAATTCAAAACACAACTAGTAAGCTGACAACTTGAGAGTTAAATAGAGAAATTAGACAGAGCCTTTGCGCTTAGTCCGTTCTCTTAGTTTAAATTTTATTGTTTCCGTTCCGGTGTTGTAGTCGAAGTTTTTATCCAAGTTCTTATTTATTTTGTTTTCTTTATTTTCTTTATTGCTTTATTTATTTTATGCTTTATTTATTTATTTGCTTTATGTTTATTTTTCCTGCTTATTTATTAATTTTGTCTTTAGTTTTAGTTTTAGTTATGTCTAATTAAATTAATATTGCTAGGATGTGTAATTAGGAGCTAGTAGGGGTTCGGTAAATAGTTTGCGCGCCCGCTTTTAACGAGTTTTCCGGAATCAGTTTTTAATAATACATTTCATAATATGTCACGAGAGTGAGGATTATTTAAGGTAAAGTCAACATAGACGAGAGTTGAGGTTTATACCATATAGTAAAAACTGAGCATTAACTCTAATCAGCAACGAGAGTTGGGGTTAGAGTTAATTAAATTATATTGGTTTTCAAAAAGTACTTTATTAGCGGATGTGAGGACGAGAGTTAAACATCACCTTTATAATCTACAATACTAGTCAAGAATTGCGAGAACTGAGATTGGTATTTTTAAATCAATATAATTTCGAAAACTATCCTTTTATCTAGCGCGAATTAAGTACTGAACCCTGAGAAGCAACTAAGAGCGCATCCTAGTAATACGCATTCTTATTAATTTAAAATCTAAAAAATATTTTACAATTTCCATAGCTCTCTATTTGATATTTAGCCTTAGATTTACAACATAACATTAGATAAAGGTAGTTCGACTATTGGTCCTTTGGGTTCGATAATCTTTTAAAACTACGCGACACGACTGTATACTTGCAGTCACGTTGTCGTCCGATCACCTGTTTCGAAATGTGCTCCCTGAACCACCCTCCCCATAACCCTGCTCCAGTATCCCTAATATGTGCTATCTCCCTCCACCACGAAGACCCTATCCGCCCTCCCTCTCTCACTCTCCCTCTCTATCCACTAACATCCTCCAAGACCATTTTTCTAACAGGTATAGATTAAACTCCATCAAAGGCCTTACCCCTAGACCTTCTTACTCCTTTAGTAAACAGATAGTTTGCCAATTAATCCAAGAAATTTTCCTAGTGTCCTCATTCACCTTCAGACCCGACATAGCCTCAAACAACACAATAACAGCCCGCAAAGCACGAACATTAGTCCAAGTTTTAACCCCTACAAAAGCGTATCGTCGGCAAACTGGAGGTGCGAAATCGTGACCGAATCAACCTCACCTACACTATAACCTATATACAAGTTATGTTCTACCATAGCCTCCATCAGTACATGCAAACCCTCAGCAGCTAGCAGAAAAAGAAAAGGGGATATAGGATCCCCTTGTCTTAATCCCCGTTCAAGAGGAAACTCATATGTTGGGCTACCATTGACTAAGACCGACGTTGTAACTATGCATATGCATTCTTTAATCCATTTCCTCCACAGGGTTGGGAAGGACATTTTCCCCATAACGCCATCCAGGTAGCGCCAATCAACTGAATCGTAGGCCTTCTCAAAATCAACCTTAAACAACATCAATTCCTTCTTGGACTTGCGTGCCTCAGCCACCACCTCATTCGCAATGAGGATTCCATCAAGAATCTGCCTATCTTTTACGAACGCGGTCTGTGATTCTGAGATTACACTACCTATCACTAAGCGCAACCTGTTCGCTAAGATCTTCGTCAGAATTTTATACAGACAACCCACCAGCAAAATAAACCTGAAATCGTTAAGCCGTTGAGGGCTGTCAATTTTAGGAATCAATGCAATAAAGGTGGAGTTAAGACCTTTGGTCAATTTGCCATTCCGGTAAAACTCATATATAAAGCGCATGACATCTCCCTGAAGCTCAATCCAAAAATCCTTGATGAAACCAAAGTTGATCCCGTCGGGACCCGGACTTTAGTTGTAACGCCCCAAAATTTAGAACTATTATTTTATTATGATTCAATTTATTTTAATTATTGAATAATATTTATTAAGGAAAGAATTAATAGAAATATATCTTTTTGGAAATATATTTTTTGGTCACATAGCTTGGGATATGTTTTAAATTATATATTTTAAAGATATGCTTTAGGAATATATTTGAAAAACAAAGTTTGTAAAGATATGTTTTGGAAACATATTTTGGAAAGATATATTCTAATTTTTTTTGAAACAAAATAATAGATCTTTTAGAAAATTAAATTTTGAAACATATTAGTAATAGATTGACATTAATTTTATAGTTAAGAAAAATAATTATAAATAGAGAAGGTTAAAGAGGAATTAGGATGAGCCACAAATAAGAAGGAGAGAAATTGGGAAGAAGAATCTCTGCAAAAATCTAAGGTAAGGGGGTGAGTGAGTTCATATATAGGGCTAGTGTTAACCATGAGAGTAGTCGAGGGGACCTTGTCCTTCTTCCTTTAACCCTTTTCTTTTGAATGTTTTGATGTCGTTCATGAATTAGAATTGATAGTTAACCATGTGAATTATCAAACCAATTATATTTGTTTTCATGGATTCAATTTTAATAATTAATAATTAAAGTATCCCCGACTTAATCATACCTTTGTGCCACTTATTTGATCATATATGCTAGCTGCTAATAATTTTCCGTTGAAATACCTTCATATAAGTGAACCAAATAAATTCATTTGATTTGTTCTTTTACTGTGCGATTCAAATTCTTGCCAACTCTTTAATACAATTGCTTCAACTTTTGATTTTAGTCAATAGTTATTAAGGATCTGTTTATCTATTTATTTTGATAAAACAACTTATTTCTTGTACTAATGGTTTCAACTCTTGTTTATATATAGATGCTTAATATGTATATATACTATAGTTAATCGCATAGTTTTTCGTTTGTGATTGAAATTTAAAATTGAAACCAATATGAATGTTGTATTTGTGATTAAATGTCTCATAAGTCAAGTCATTACGTGAGGTTGTTAGGTGCTATTTATATATTTTATGAACTTATTTTGAGGTCTCTTAGATAGTTGAACAATAGATTAATTTGTGCTTGTTGCATTAGTTTCCTGTCAATGATGCTTAATTAATTTCAAATGAACTGATGTTTGCATTAGTTTCGTGTCAATGATGCTTAATTAATTTCAAATGAACTGATGTTTGCATTATGGATAGAGACGAGAGAGCTGAGTTAAGGATAATTAGAGAGAACATTATCCTAAATTAAATTAAGATGTAGAGATTATTTTAATTGACGTTGAGTTAATTTAATTATTGTGTTGAGTATGAGTAAACAAGATGCCGCGATAAAAAAGGATGCCGTGATGAAAAAGGATGCCGTGATAAATATAAAAAAAAAGATGCCGTGATGAAAAAGGATGCCGTGATAAGAAAGGATGCCGTGATAAAAAGGATGCCGTGATAAAAGTGATGTGAGGCCGGTAAACAAAAATGCCGGGTAATAAATGATGCCGAGAGGAATGTTTAAGAAAATAGCTATTAATTAAATTGTTGTGTATTGTTGTTACATTAATGCATTTATTTGCTAATACTTGTGATATGTTTGATCGTCTAAATGACGATATGTTGTTTTCCCTATTCTTATGTGTTAATACACCGTTGCCCTGTGTGAATAGATTCTCACCCCTTGCTATTTGTGTTGTTTGGCTTGGTCATGCGATTGTGAAATCGCAGTATCTAGAGGTTGTCGAGTTTTTGAGTTCGAGAAGCCCGCTCTGATTGTGACACTTGGGAAGGAGTCTTAGAGTCTATGATATTTTATGACTTGTAATCTCATGTAGTTACTTCTCTTTATAAAGACAAAAATTTAGTCGTGCTTTTTAATGAAATAAAGTCCTTTTTTTAGTTATTTAATTGTTAAAATTGGGTCGTTACATTAGTAGCTGTCACAGTCCCATACAGTCACCTTCACCTCCGCCGCTGTGAAAGGCGTGGTCAAACTACTTCTCTCAAATTGATTCAACCTTTTGAAAGCAAGGTTGTCAGCCCCGGGCCTCTCCACAGTGGTGGCCTTAAAGTGAGATTCAAAGTGTGATACAACTGCCTGACGAATAGGGTTCACTCCCTCCAAGGTAACAATGTCCACCTGAATGAAAGAAATAGCATTCCCCAGCCGACAGCTAGCTACAACTGAGTGAAAATACTTGATATTTGCGTCCCCTTCCTCGAGCCACACTGAATGAGACTGTTTTCAACAGATGCCGGCATGAAGCTGAGGCAGAGAGTAAATATCATACGTGACCCCATGCAACTCAACTAACTCTGCATCAGACAAATTCTCCTCTTCCCCCTTCTGATCAAGGGTCGAGAGCCGACCCTTTAGAGACTCAATTCTGCTGGGCAAATTTTCGGTGTGAGTCTTATGTCAATCCTAAAGGGCCAACTTGATCATCCTAAGCTTTTCTTTCAGTACAAAACCTCCCCATCCCTCTACCTGGAGGGAATTCCACTTATCTTTGACAAAAAGATTATAGCCAGGTATATCTTTTGAACATTTAAGCATCCTCGAGAGACGAGGTCCCCAATCTTCCTCATTTGCTAAGAGGACCAGGGGGTAGTGGGCAAATAATCCCCTCATCTTGGCTACCTGCAAGATTCCAAAGATTTTAATGTTGACTCTTGAAAATTATAAACAAAATTATTATCTAAATATCTCTGTTGACATATTCACATTGTGTTTGCACTACGTTATGAATAAGTATTTTCATTAAAATTGTGTGATAATTTAATAGTTTTGTATTTTTTAAAATTGATACACACACATATAGTTTCACAATTTCTTGATTTTGACCTCCTAAGTTTCAATTGATTGATTTTAACCTCCTAAGTTTCACAATTGCTCGATTTTAGCCCCCTAATTTTGAATTGCTTGATTTTGGCACCCAAGTTTACCCTTTTTTACATTTTCTAGCCCCCATTGACTTTTTTGATTAAAAATTGGTTATGTGGCATTTTAAAATTAAATAAATATTTAATATATAAAAATAAATATAAATATAAATGTTAGTAAAAAAATGTTTTTAAATTTTTAAAAAATTACAAATTGTTATTTTAAAAAATAAATTTTATTTTTTTTATTATATGTTATTTATAAAATAATTGGTTATCATAAAAAGTAAAAAAAAAATTATGAACTATTTTTTAAAAACTTTGTAAACATTTTTTTAAACAAAATATTATTAAACCTTTTATTAATAAAACAATTTTTAATAAATTTTTAGAAAAATAAATATTATTTTATAACATTTTTTAATTTGAAACATATTTATAATTTGAAAAACATATTCTATTTATTTTTAAAAAAATATATTTTCTAAAAGCCACAAAAGGAATTTTTAGACAAAAAGTCAACCGAGACTATAACAAATGTAAAAGGGGTAAACTCGGGGGCCAAAATCGGGCAATTGAAACGTGAGGTGCTAAAATCGAGCAATTATGAAACTTCGGGAGTCAAGATCCTCTCCATTTCTTATCCTCTCCATTTTTGCCATTACTAATGTTTTGGGAAGATAAGAGTTAAAATCAAGGAATTGAAACTTGTAGGGTCAAAATCAAGCAATTGTGAAATTTGGTGGTCCAAAACTGCATTTTAGCCTTTAAAATTAATACATCACTCAAGCTCAAGCTAACCGAGCGGAACGGCGGCGTGTGATGGTCTTCGTTTCTGTTGTGTGGTGTGTGATGGGGTTGTGGTGGTTGGAGGTGCTTGGTTTTGGCGTCGTCCGTATATGGTTGATATTGCGCGTGTTTGATTCTCTACGATTCTTGATTTGCTGACCGCTTCCAAATCTGTTGAAATTTGCTAGATTCATATTGAGTCTTTGTTGGTTTCCATATCTGTTGAGATTTGCATGATTCTTTGTATCTGGTTGATCTACGGTGTCAGTGTTGACCGTCAGACTTATCTGACTAGGTTCTCTTTCTACCGTTGCATCAATAACTTGACTTACGGAGCTGTTTTTAGATTCTGATGGGCCGACCACTTTTGATTCGAGGTCGGAGTTAGTATTTAGAGGCAATTTTGTTGGTCGAGTTGGTTGTTTTCATTCGTTGTTTGGAAGCTGAGTAGTGATATAATGAAAGAGGTCACATCTCTCTAAGTATGGGATTAGATGTGACCTCTTTTAGGTGGTTTGTTTGGGTATTTTTAGGCGTTCCGCTTATATACGGTGCTTTTACTATTTACTTCCACTTTTATGGGTCTCTGCTCGTCTTGTGCAGAGACGAGATTATCTAATTAGTGCAAAGACCTGATTATCTATTTATAATAATATATTTGCCGTTAAAAAAAAAAAAGTTTTGTGAAAGTCTATATAGTGCATGAAATGGTGGAGCAAATGCTCCACTCCACTACTATAGATTTTGGTCTATGGACATATTTTCTTGAATGATGGAGCAAATGCTACACCCAGACAATTGAAGGAAAATCAACCATAAACTCAAGGTATACAATCTAACCAATCTATACATATATAGAACATTAAAACCAAACTTGTAAAAGACTAAATACAACATGAACATTTGATATATTGTGACGAAAAAAGACAACATTAAATATTTGAATTTCATCACTCGACCCTTGGAAACAAAAAAAATAACTGATATTGTCTTCCTTAATCATGTTCAATGAACAGCATCAATCAACTTACTCTGCAAGCCATGACGCCGGTGTAATCCCCTAAAGTAACGGAACATCCAAGACAACATAGCCACAACAACAATACCAAACCCACAAGTTGACAAAAACATCACCGTAAACACAAACAAAATGGTGAAAACCGGAACCCAAATCGGGCTTAACAAAATAATCAGTGGGCTGAAGAAAATAAGACCCATAATGATTATCACTAATGTTAAGCCTGTGAGGATGAGAGAAATGGTGCTAATAATCAAAAGAGTCAATAGGCCAAAGAGCTGAGTTGAGTTTGAAACATTGTTTCTAAGCAATGGTGGTGACGCTGATCCGGTGGTTGCGATGAGTTTTGGTGTTTGGAATTGGATTGAGTAGTGGTCAGCCATGGTTGTTTGATTTTTTGAAATGAGGAGAAAATATTGAAGTTGAGGTTAAGATAGGAACAGAACAGAAAATCTGAATCATAATTTAAGGGACAAGTGTGACATGCAGCGCACACGTGGAGACGGAATGGTGTTTTGGTCATCATAAACTTAAGCAAAAAATCAATCCACATTTATTTTGTTTTTTTTACCAAATTTCAATTTAGAGTAAGTCTCACTTAACTACTGATCGTTAGTTGGTTCGTGATGATTGACTTTGAATTTGATAGAGAGGACCACGGTTCGATCCCTGCAACTGTAATTGGAAGGGGGCTGAAACCACTTGATGTCAGAACTGACCTCCGAAACAGATTAAACTGGTGGTGAAAAAAAAAGTCTCACTTAACAAAGAAATTTGGCTCAATTATTAGGAAAAATTCGAGTTTAATGTATAATAGAAATATTTTTTAATTAAACTTTATTTATCTTACACTCAATTTTGTCCGTCACAATTTTCTTGTGCAATTTAATTTCAAATAAAAATAATACTAACTTTTTTTTGACAAAAAATAATACTAACTTATCTCTAAAAAATTTATACGAAAATAAATTAGTCTCTATGTTAACTTCAGTTAACATGTCTCATATATGAAAATATTGGGTCCCAGGTAAAATGTGTGACTAAATTGAGTTTTAGTCTTCAATTTAAGTGGTTAGCCTCTCGAGTATTAGTTAAAAAAATCAAAAAAGATAAATTTTGTATTAAAAATTATACAACTTTTTTTTTTACATTTTGATATAAAGAATTAGATAAGTTTTAAGACCATTTTATTATACTAGTCTTCTTGATAGGTGTTCTTGGGATATCAATTTAGCGGTGGTAAAATGGGTCGAGTGCCTTAAATTGGCTCATCCCGCCTAACCCGCTTTAAAAACAGTCATTGGCGGGCCAGAGTTTACCCTCAGACTTTTTTTTACTTAAAATGAAAATTGAATAGTGCATGCATTGAGGTGGCCAATCCACTATTTTTTTTCCCTTCTCTATTTGGTAAAAAACTGATATTTCCCTCTTCCTTATATAAATATATGTATTCCATATACTTCTAAAACTAGGTTTTTTTGCTTTTTGAACCAAATAGATCATTTTGGTGTTTTAATGTGTGTTTGTCTTATTTTTTGGTGTTATAGTTAAGTTGTTTTCTTTATGTGTTGTTGAAAAATATAACATTGATATTAAAACTTGTGGAAGTAATGAGTTAATAATTTTGTAAATTATGTAGCAAATAAACCTATATAAAAAAAATGTAGCAGGGCGGTCCGCTAACTCGTCAATAAACAGGACGGATTTAATTTTTGAGCTCGGACATCTAAGTTGGTTCGTTCCGTTCTGCTTTTGAATGGACTTAAACAGGGCGCACCGATCCACTTTGTCATCCTACACTAAATAACATATTCCTCAATTTAATAACAGATAAATGTTAGACATTAATCTCTTGTAAGTATAGTTTACTTATAAATAGTTGCAAAGGTGATGAAATATAGGAACTAAATTTGAATTCAAAATTTTCAATTTAATACATTTAAGGGTAAATGATTTTTACCCTCCTACAAAATTAGCAAAATTTACTTTACCCTTTACGTAACTTTTTTTTCTTTTTACCCCACTGCAATGTGAACATTCTCTGATTTTGCCCCTAGATGGACAACTAGGCATCTGACTGTGCATCTTCGATGACGTGACATGCACACATGGAAATACATTTAATTTACATTTATTTTTTAAAATTTCATGTCAGTTAATATTATTTCTTTTCGAAAAAAAATAAAAAATTCAAAAAAAATAATAATTTTTTAAAACAAATTTCTTAAAACTTATTTTTTAAATTCTTAAAACTTTATTATTATTGTTTTGACATTAAAAAAAAAATGTTTTAAACCATGTCATCGAAGATGCACAATTAGATGCCTAGTTGTCCACCTAAGGGACAAAATGAAAGAATCTTCACATTGTAGAGGGCAAATTAAACAGGAAAAAAAAATTGCGTAGGAGGTAAATGAAATTTCGCTAACTTTGCAAGGGTAAAAAGTCATTTAGCCTACATTTAATCACTAGTCAATTTAAAAAAGTGGTAGACGTAATGGTTAGGTATTTTACAAGAATAAAAGATTTTATGTGTAATTTTAATATATAAATAATTTTAGGTACACGAAGTTTAATGATGTGAGATATGAAAATTATACGAGAGATAAATAGTACTCATTAGCTAAGTTGTGTCTTGTTTTATCTGGAACAAAATTGGTTGACTTTGACGGTAAGGTTGAGGTGGTTATGGTGGCGCTAAGCCTCTAGAGTGATGGTTCACAGCGATGAAAGTTCTGCAAAATAGTTAGCCTTCTGTGATCAAGGAGGAGTGAAAGTAGAAAGCGAATGAAGTATTCCTTGGCGTGAAATGTTTATAGCGGTTGTAACCCTTAACGTGAGAATCGGTGTGAATTGCGAAGAACTGTCGAGATTGTTGGAACAAAATGAATTTGTACAATGCCTATGGACTTTTGATGATAACAAATTATTAAAAGAACAAATTAGAATTGCTAATGTATGTTCAAGTGTGCAGTACGATAAAATTTGCATGAACATATATAAGAGCACATGTATCTTATTGAAGAGAAGATGAAGATTTGATTGGTCATAATCAAGAAGCAAGACTCTAGTTATGAGCATTAGAATTTGAGTGAAGGTTAGAAACTAGAAGACCAGATTTTGAAGGGTCAAAATCTAAAGTGAAGCTTTTGAAGATCTTAGACTCTAAACTACATGTCAAGATCTAAAGAACCTAATGGGTCACTTTTAAGCTCAAAGTCAACTTTGTCTTCTTCTGATTACGTGCGGAAACAAACAAAACCTTCAAAGACAAATGGAATGAAACAGTAAATTTCTTTTGTTGCAAAGGATTTTCAAATGTCTTTCAGCAACATTATCAATATCAAGGAATATATCAACGTCATCGAATCAAGCTTATCAATGACTCTAATTTGTGCAAAGACTCTCTTCAACGAATCTTTTATCCTTACCTATTTAAGGAGTTGAAGACTTGAAGAAACTTAAAGTCTCTTTGAACAATCAAGCTAAAACTCGGCCTAAATGTCTCTTTGAGCATAAGTTTAACGTACAATTTTTATCAAAGTTTGTATCTTAATGTTACTCCATATTTTTGTGTGGAACAAAATATGAAATAAAAGATAAGTTAATTGTTAATGTATACATGTTATCAATATGTATACTTAAAAGTTAATATAGTCTTTTTCAGAAGAGTTTTTTGCTTTCGATTCGATTTTGGTGTAAATCGAAATCTATTTATATCGAAAGAATTTTGGATATTACGGGGAGTCTAAGTACTTTTTCAAATGATTTCAAACTTAACTCACTTCGATTTCGACTAATTGGCGACGGATGCAACGGTTCAAAACTGAGGACAGCGCATAGAGGCAAAGACACGCGTCATTTGGTCAAAAGGCAACCGTTACATAGCAGTTGAAATAGGAAGTCTATATATATGTATTTTGTAGTCAAAATCAGGGTCACAATTTCACATACTAAATCCTTTTATAAACTCAGAGTACCCAAGCGTTCGAGCGAAATGAGTAACACAAAGGAAATGTATGATTCTGTGCACCATTTTAAATTCTTTGTAAACATTTTACATTTGAATGCAATTTACTTTTCAAAAGCAAATCTTTATTTCAACGCTATTTTACCAAATTCATTCATTCGAATGAATTTTGCAATTGCCTTTTAAATTCAATTTAAGTTTTATCTTGCAAACTTTACTTTCCTGCAAAATCTTTTTAACAGCATTTCCAAATCATGAACTTTAAATGTTTTTTCTACCAAGAATGCACAAAAATGCCCAAGATTTACTAGTTGATCTTACCAGTAAACAAACTAGCGCTTGTTTACCAAAAAACAGAGTAAACAAATTGGCACGCCCAGTGGGACAGGTTTTGTGCATTTTTCTTTAAAGTTCTGTTGATTTATTTACTTTCTTTTTCGTTGTTTTGTATGCATTTGAGAAGCGGTAAATCTTTACCAGACTTCGAAAATTATAAAACTCGTAAGAAAATGGTTAAACCATCAACAAGTCTAAACATAAATCAAACAATTCCAGAGGGACAACCATCGCAACCTTCTGGTAGCAATGCCAATATAGGTTCTGGAAATGGGTCTACGACCTTTAACCAAAATGAGGCCACCATAGGTTCGAGTGGTCCTTCTGCAGTCCTGGAACGAATACCATCGACTGTTCCAGTGACCATTCCTTCGATTCCCTCACCATCTGTGAATATAGGGGGAGGAAATTCTTCACAGCCAACGAATGGCGATCAGAGAAGCCCAATTCGTTTGTTTCGATTACCAAACAATGAGCGTCAATATGGCATGCCTCCCGAATTGATGGCTGGCCTTCATAACTCCAGTAATGAAGGACCAAATATGTTTTCCCCTTCGACTTCAGCAGTAGGAAATCAGGGAAGACAATTTCAGAATTTAACTAATACATCCTTGATGTCTCTTAGACAGCAAATGGATGATAGCAACCATGAAATGGTTCATATGTTAACACAACAAATTGGGGCAGTATTCAACCCATTGCTACAAACTACAAATGATAGTTATCAGTTGTTAGCCAACCAAATGGGAAGGATGGCAGATTTCTTTGGAGCACCAAATGTTCAAAATGGTGCTAGGCCTAATGGTCAAAACGGGCCATTACCCAATGAAATCGAAAACATTAACCAAAGGCAGGACCCATTGCCAGATATTATAATGAATGCCAACCCTAGGCCAGGTCCAGTCGCAGTGGTCCAACAACCTTTAAATCAAAATTTTGTATATCAAAATCAAAGGGTAATATTGGTAAATCGAAACCAGGATGCTGACGAAGTGGTTAGAAATGTCCAACAAAATAATTTTGCTGGACAGAATAATTTGGCCCATTTGGTCGAAAATATTCTTGCACAAAATGGCCTTAATGTTGGTTTACATAGGCCAAACTTTGTATCTGCTTTGTCTGAATTTGTGCTTCAAACTGAATTACCCAGAAATTGGAAAACTCCTAACTTAACAAAATTTTCTGGGGATACTAATGAATCTACTGTCGAACACATTGCTCGATATCTAGTAGAATGTGGGGATCTAGCAAATAATGAGAATTTAAGAATGAAATTTTTTCCAAATTCTTTGACCAAAAACGCTTTTACTTGGTTTACAACTCTTCCCCCCCATTCGATTCATAATTGGGCCCAATTAGAAAGGTTGTTTCATGAGCAATTTTACATGGGCCAGACTAAAATTAGCCTTAAATAATTGGCTAGTGTTAAGCGCAAAGTACCAGAGTCTATTGACGAATACCTTAATAGGTTTAGGATCCTTAAGGCAAGGTGTTTTACACCAATCCCTGAACATGAATTAGTCGAAATGGCCGCTGGCGGTCTCGATTATTCAATTAGAAAGAAGTTAGATACACAGTATCTAAGGGATATGTCACAATTGGCTGATAGAGTTCGACAAGTCGAAAGGCTAAAGATCGAGAAAGCCAGAACATCCAGGTTTCATAAAAAAGAGAAAATTGCTTATATAGAAACCTATGATAGTGATGATGAAATTATTTTCGATTGTGAGAATATTGAAAATAATGAGGTAGATGTGGTTGAATTAAAACCAGGCCCTCCTTATATGTATAAATTACTAAAGCCATCTAATGGAAAGAATCCTGTCGAACCCAAAAATGATAAATATGTTGCAAAAACCTACACGTTTGACATTACTAAATGTGACGAAATCTTTGATTTATTGGTTAATGATGGCCAGATAATTGTTCAAAAAGGGTTAAAAATTCCTCCTTTAGAACAAAGAAAGAAAAGAAGTTATTGCAAATTTCATAATTTTGTGGGTCATAAAACATCTCAATGTGTTCTTTTCAGGGATCTTGTCCAAAAAGCATTAAATGAGGGGAGATTAAAGTTCGATGAGAAATCAAAGCCTCCGATGAAGGTGGATACTGACCCTTTCCAGATTGCTGACACTTCTTTTGCTGAACCATTTGAATTTATGATGGTGGAGGCTATGGAAGTTACGACTCTCGAATCAATCCCAGAAGAGGAGTATATCGAGAAGATTAAGGTGGTTTACCCTAAGGCTGAAGAGGATTTGCTAGATTTTCTTATGAGATGTAAAGCAAAGAATCATCAAGTCATGCAATGCCCTAGGTGTAGTGCTGTATGCGACAAAGAGGCTACTGCATGCCTCGAGAATTATCTGCCTTATGTGAAACCAAAGTTCAATGGTCCAAACAGAAGACTGAACTTCAGTAGTGGACCAAATCAACAGCCTAACAAAGGTAAAGCTATAATGCCAAATCCTTCGATTCATGAAAGGATTGGTCATAAACAAACTTTCTTACCATCAACAAAAATACCCATGGGTCAATGGGGACATGGTAGATATGCAGCTTTCGACAGGAGAGTCAAGCATCAAGGAAGTTCTAGTAAAGGTTGGCAAGCTGATGTGCAACCCAATATGGCAATGGATGCCAGTAAATACTCTTATAAGTATAACTATAAGGGTAAGAATCCAATGACAAGAACACAATGGCGTAGGTTCCAGCGCCAGAAGAAACAAGAATTCCAAAATGTTCCACAAAAGAACAACTTAAAAGGAATCAAGATTCAAGAAAAGGCCAAGAGGCCTGTAATCGAAAGACTCTCACAACCAAACATTCCAGAAGAAAATAATGAAAAATTAAATGAAGAGGAATGTTTTGATGGTGAGGATGATGATTTTGGGTCAGTTGATGACTTCGATGTGGTTTGTAATGTGGTATCTGTGTTGCCACGAGAATTTGATGTTTGGTCTTTTTCTGATCGAGAACAGGATTGCTATGAGCCACCACTGGTTGATGTCAAACCAGTTTGTTATTATGTGATGGACAATGGATGCATCGAAGAACAATGCGCCAACTTTGCAAAGCCTGATGAAGGGATGAAGAATCACCTTAAACCTTTGTTTGTCAGAGCAAAAGTCAACAATGTTGGCATAAACAAGGTTTTAATTGATGGAGGAGCAGCTGTGAATCTAATGCCTTCTTCATTAATGGAGAAAATAGGGAAATATGACACTGATCTTATTTCTCACAATATAGTCCTTTCGAACTATGAAGGGAAAAGTGGCCACTCTTGGGGTGCTCTCCAAGTTGAAGTTGCCATTGGAAGCACAGTTAGGCCAACACTATTTTTGGTGGTCGAATCCAAAGCAAACTTTAATCTTCTATTAGGAAGAGAATGGATTCATGGAGTGGGGGCAGTGCCTTCGACTCTTCACCAAAACTTGGCTATTTGGAGAGATGACGGCATTGTCGAATATGTGGAAGCAGACCAAAGTTATTATTTATCTGAGCAATGCCACATAACAAAGCAGACTTTCGATAAGAACCTTGCTTCGATTGCACCATGCGGCGACAAAGACGCTGCTTTTGATAAAGTGGTTTCTGAAAATGTTTACCACTCTGTAAAACTCCACCCAACTCATGGATTCTGTTGGAGAAGAGAGGAAATAGATCAAGATTCCTCTGAAGATGGAGTAATTCCACCATCTGGGAGGGATTGTGATTTCTACTATCCCGATGACTGAGCCCAACCCATGGGCAAGAATTTCGGCTTATATGGCCGAAAATAGATTAAATACGGCATTGGAAGCTGTAATATTGAAAGAAGAAATGGATTTCGAAGCCAGTGATTCTCAAAAATTGGCAAATAAAGCCAATGATCTTGAAAATGGCAATAATGTGTCAAACTTGCAAAACTTGGATTGTATTTATGATGACGAACCTTTGGGTTTCGAAAAAGATCCTTTAAATATAAATCATAAAATGCAAGCCCAAGACACATTGCAAGAAATAGACATTGGAGATGGCCTGATAAAAAGGCCAACTTACATCAGTGCCAATATTAACTCTGATTTCAGGACAAAGCTGATCGAACTCCTTAAGAAATACAAAGATTGTTTTGCTTGGGATTACAACGAAATGCCTGGTCTAAGCAAAGAATTGGTTGAACATAGGTTACCTTTGAAACCATAAAAGAAGCCAATCAAACAATTACCAAGGAGATTCGCGCCAGAAATAATGTCTAAGATAAAAGGCGAAATCGAAAGATTGCTGAGAAGAAAATTTATTCGAACTGCCAGGTATGTTCAATGGTTAGCAAATATAGTACCTGTAATTAAAAAGAATGGAACTCTTAGGGTATGTATAGATTTTTGAGATTTAAATAATGCTACACGTAAAGATGAATATCCTATGCCTGTAGCAGAAATGCTTATTGACTCAGCAGCAGGTTTCGAATACTTGAGTATGTTAGATGGTTATTCAGGCTATAATCAAATTTTTATTGCTGAAGAAGATATTCATAAAACTGCTTTTAGATGCCCAGGAGCATTAGGAACTTATGAATGGGTAGTAATGCCCTTTGGTTTAAAAAATGCTGGGGCTACATATCAAAGAGCAATGAATTTGATTTTTCATGATTTTATTGATAACTTTATGCAAGTCTATATAGACGACATTGTTATCAAATCTTCATCTGATGATGGCCATTTGGAACATCTTAGAAAATCGTTCGAAAGAATGAGAAAATGTGGATTAAAAATGAATCCACTAAAATGTGCTTTCTGTGTGCATGCAGGAGATTTCCTTGGTTTTGTTGTACATAAGAAGAGCATTGAGATAAATCAGAATAAGACAAAAGCAATAATGGAGACACAACCTCCAGTTACCAAAAAGCAACTTCAATCTTTGCTTGGAAAAATCAATTTCTTAAGAAGATTCATTTCGAATCTAAGTGGTAAATCCCAACCTTTTTCACCACTACTCAGATTGAAGAAAGATGATATTTTTAAATGGGAAGCAGAGCACCAAAAGGCTTTTGAAGATATCAAGTTATATCTTTCGAAACCACCAATACTGATGTCTCCCATTTGAAACAAATTTATGAAGTTGTATATTTCAGCATCTGATTCAACCATTGGTAGCATGCTTGCTCAAGAAGATGAAAATGGAGATGAAAGAGCCATATATTATTTAAGTAGGGTTCTAAATGATGCTGAAACTAGATATAATGCTATAGAAAAACTATGTTTATGTTTATATTTCTCTTGTATGAAACTTAAGCATTATATAAAGCCTATTGAAGTTTATGTCTATTCTCATTTTGACGTTATTAAACATATGCTTTTAAAACCAGTTTTACATAGTAGAATTGGAAAATGGGCATTGGCCTTAACTGAATATGCTTTGACATATAAACCTTTAAAAGCAGTTAAAGGTCAAATAGTGGCTTACTTTATAGTTGATCATTCTATAATCGAATCGACTCAAGAATTTGTAGAAGTTCAGCCTTGGATTTTATACTTTGATGGTTCTAAACATAAGTTTGGAACCGGAATTGGGATACTGATTATTTCACCACTGAAAATCCCAACGAAATTTAAGTATAAAATAAATGGTCTTTGCTCAAACAATGAAGCTGAATATGAAGCTTTAATAGCAGGTCTAGAAATTCTAATAGACTTGGGGGCAAAGAACATAAGAATCAAAGGAGATTCAGAATTCGTATTGAAACAATTAACACAAGAATATAAATGTGTGAAAGAACATCTTGTCAAATATTTCGAAACTGCAAGACAAATGTTACATTGGTTTGATACTGTTGATTTCGAACATGTTCCTCGATTGCAAAATCAAGAAGCAAATGACTTAGCTCAAATTGCTTCAGGATACAAAGTGTCAAAAGAACAATTACATGAATTAATCGAAATCAAAGATAAGTTGGTATCTAGTGAATTATTGTTTCCAAACTTGTCAATGTCAAAACTTGTGGGGGCAAATATACCTCAAGAAACTATTGATAATAAATGTCATGATGAAGAAAAATTTCAAATTTTGGCAATTGACAATTTAACAAACACTGATTGGAGAAAACCAATTGTGGATTACTTACAAAATCCAACAAGTGATACTGCTCGAAAGATCAAATACAGAGCTTTAAGTTATGTGATCATTGGAGACAATTTATTCAAAAAGACTTTCGAAGGAGTTTTACTTAAATGTTTGAACGAATCAGAGGCTCATATAGCCGTCTCTGAAACTCATAGTGGAGCTTGTGGATCACACCAAGCAGGTCACAAAATTAAATGGTTACTGTTTCGACAAGGGTTATACTGGCCTTCTATGTTAAAAGATTGCATAGAATTTGCTAAGGGTTGCCAAGATTGTCAAAAACATGCAGGAATACAACATGTGTCTGCAAGTGAATTGCATTCCATAATTAAACCATGGCCATTTAGAGGATGGGCTTTAGATTTAATTGGTGAAATAAAACCTGCTTCATCAAAAAATCAAAGATTCATAATAGTAGGAGTTGACTACTTCACAAAATGGATTGAGGCAATACCTATGCAAAATGTAGATCAAGAAGCAGTGATTAGTTTTATTCAAAAATATATTATTTACAGATTTGGAATTCCTGAAACTATCACCACTGATCAAGGCTCAGTTTTTACTGGTCGAAAAATGCAAAAATTTGCAAATCAAACTGGTTTTCGTTTGCTAACTTCAACACCATATTATGCACAAGCAAATGGTCAAGTCGAAGCAGCCAATAAAATCCTTATTGGTTTAATTAAAAAACACATTGCCCAAAAACCTAGAAATTGGAACAATACATTGGACCAAGTATTATGGGCATGCAGAAATTCTCCAAAAGAATCAACTAATACTACCCCTTTTCGTTTGACGTATGGTCACGACGCAGTTTTACCAGTCGAGATACATTTGCAGTCAATTCGAATTCAAAGACAAATGGAAATACCAAATGACCATTATTGGAACATGATGTTAGACGAATTAGTTGATTTAGATGAAGAGAGGATAAGAGCTTTGGAAAGGTTAACTCAGCAAAAAGAGAAAATAGCCAAAATTTACAATAAAAAGGTCAAATCTAAAACCTTTAACATTGGAGATTTAGTTTGGAAAACTATTCTGCCTATGGATCGAAAGGATAGGATTTTGGGAAAATGGTCACCCAATTGGGAAGGTCCGTTTAAGATTTCACAAATATATTCTAATGGTGCATATGAGATCGAAGAGTTAACTTTTGAAAGGCGCACTCTTAATATAAATGGCAAGTATTTGAAAAAATATAAGCCAACATTATGTGAAATAAACATAAGCACAGAATAAGAAAGATAATGAAATCGAATTGGCAAAAAACAACAAAATTGCCATAAAACAGGATATTCTCAAAACAACACAAATTTATTTAAACCAATCAAATAATAGAAATTGTATTCCAAATCAGAGAGTACAAGAATTGGTTACATTCGAAACCATCTATGGTTTTATTTGACCTAACAGAAATCTATCCTAGTGCATCTTTATTTTAAACAGTAAAAAGAAAAGCAAGAAAGAAGGTGCAACTGCTAATCCTTCCCAACTGGTTAAGAAGTTCCACCACACAAAGAACAATCCCCAACAGCAGTAAGGTGGATCGTTACACCTCACTTCATCTTCGAAGAACTGGACTCAATGTCCTTTCCATTCTTATGAGGAGAGTTGGTAGGATCCTCAACCAATATAAGGGAATAATCTTGATCTTGACAGAGATCTTCTTCTGGGACGTAAGTCTTCAAAAATTCAGCGTAATCTGAATCAATCTCATCTGAACCAGAATCATCGTGTTCTTGGACATGGCGTTGAGATTTCGTTTGAATCTTTTGAGAAGATTGGCTAGGTTTAGATTTGGGAGTTTGATGTTTCTTGCGTTTAGAAACAGAAGAAGGTTTGTTTGTTTTCTTAACAGAAACAACACCTTTAGATTTTCCTTTCATGGTTTCTTGAAGAAAGGAAGAATGTGAAAAACTTGGAATGAAAAATCATAATAGGGACGTTCCTTTTTATAGAGAAAATTTGGACGGTTGGCAGTTAGATTTTCCCTTGTTTCTCGCAAACAATAAATGTGGATTGACTTGACTATTTTGGAAACAGAGTCAAACACGGTTTTTAAAGAATATTTGTCAGTTGCACATATCAAGAAGTGGAAAAAAGATTTTCCCGCCGTGAATTCCGAGGTTTTGTTATAAAAGCTCCAAATTCGAAGTTTTAAAAGTTATCTGGATTAGCAAAGCCTATAAAATAATTCGAGAACATCGAAAGTAGAGAAATCGAAATGGCAAACATAATTTGCCACAAAACAGGGCATTGTTAATATTACAACCAAATTAAAACTTGTTCAAAAAACTTTGAAACTTAACATAGCAAAATTGTTCGAAACAAAAGAAAATGAACATGTTCAAGCCTTGGATTTCAAACTAGCATAATGGATTTTAAGCAAAGCCAATTCGACGTCGATAACTTGTACATTGCTCTCGAGGGATTTAACATCTTCCTGCAAAGCTTCAGAGGCACTAAAGTACCTAAGACCTTCTCGAGCTTCCTTCTCGATTGCCTCTTGATGAGCTTGAGTAGCAGCCTCCTTGAGTTGTTTACGTTTTTCTTGTTCAGAAAGAATGAGGAGCTCTCTCTTCGAAATTTCTGCTCGCAATCCTATGATCTCTTCTTGCCATTTGTCAATATTGGAAGTACATTCTTGGACTCCTTCACCAGAGTTGATTTTTTGGGTCTTCATTGCCTCTACCTTTTCGACAGAGCGGTTAGCTTTATCGAAAACAATGGCTTGAGCCAGTTTCTGATGACTCATCCTTCCAAGAGTATATTCTTTCTTTTGGACAGCTTTGGCAAATTGCTCGATTATCGACTCGAATTGAATAATTTTACTCAAAGTATCTTGATCAGTAAGAGGGTTATGTAGTTGGTTCAAGAAATTCTTATGGGCAAAGGCAGCATTGGTATTTTCTTCAATGGACTTCAACATATCACCATTTATGTATTCTGTTTGAAACTTGAGCAACAGAGAATCCTGGCGAACGTTTTGTCGAATACTGGCTTCAGATTTGCTTGAAGTATCGCCAGTATCGCTGCTTGAAGCAGGTTCCCATTTTTTAGCCATGAGAAGTCTTAGTGCAAGGTCTGGTTTCGAATTCCTCATATTGTCAAATTCCCCTTCAGACATGCCAAGGCTAGCCGAGAGTTTCGAAGTCGAAGACTCTGGCAAAATCTCTGATCCACCTTCTTCTGCTTCAGGAATGAACTCAACATCAAAATCCATCTGCTCATTCGAGTAATCTGGGTTGGCTTGAGAATTGGAAGTTGTATGAACAAATTCCACATTCGAAGCAGCAGCGTTAGCTGCCTCCGGATTCCCTTCATCAGTGACAGTCTTGTCACTATCATCCTACAAAAATAAGGATAAAATGGTAAAGATAAAAGGTTAAAGCATTAACATTGAAAAAGAATTCGAAGTTAATTTACCTTTATAACTTCGTTGGTAGGTTTTCCAACTTCATTTTTGGTTTGATCTTGGTCTAAATCTTCAATCAAAACCTCCTTGGATTTATCTGTTTCTTCTACAACCTTAGGGGGATCATCTTTCGATGTCTCTGTCGAAGCAGCAACAGCAGGTTGAGTCGAAACACTCGGATTTGCTTGAGTATGATCTTCAGGAGATGTTGATTTAGATTTTGATTTGGATTTCTTCTTCTTTTTCTTTTTCTTTGGCACCCTTTCGTCTGCTTCAAGACTAGGCTTTTGAATAGGGGCATTGTCTTCATTTTCAGCTTTGTCTTTGTCTTTTCCCTTATCACCTTCATCACCTTCAATCTCTTCGTCCGTAATTTCAACAATTGGAGGACTAATGACCTCAGCACTTGGTGCTGGATTCACCTCTTGAGTAGCAGGCTTTAGAGTCGTTGTCTTTTTCAATGGGGTTACCACTTCTTCTTCCTGTGTCGATAAGAAAATTTTCAGAAAATAAGAAACAAAAATTGAAAGCAAAAGGCATTATGGAAGAGGAGTTGAACTTACAGATTCATCACTAGAAATAGTGACAGTTGGTCTGGTATTCTTCGAAGCATTTCCAGTTTCAGTCGAACTGTTTGCTCTCTTCTGACCCTGAAAATTTGCTTAAGGATTTGCAAACTTGATTTTAAGAAGCAAATGCTCAGAAGAAAGAAAATTTGGAAACTTACCTTTACTTTCATCTCCACATTCTTGCTCCCAGTAGTCTTGGTCTTGTGGGTTTCTTTCAAAGCATCTTCCAAGGCTTGTTTCGAAACTATAAAATATAGTGTGAATCGAAACTCAATTAATATAATTTGGAAATACGATTAATAAAGTTATCAAGAAATACCTTTTGGTTTCGATTTCTTTGTCTTCATGAAGGATGAAATTCCTCCATTTACCAGCAAAGGGAACTTTAACGTCGCGATTGCCTTCAGCCATGGTTGATTTTTGAAGAAAAGTTTTTGGGAAAATCACGTTTGGAAAGGGATTAAAACTTTCTGGAAAGTTTTGAAGTGTTTTAGATCTAAACAAGTTTGAACAATGCGTTGGGTTTGTGAGTAAGTTAAACTAAAAATCGTTGTTGCAAGTTTTTTCTAGAAAGTTCAGAATGATGGAGCTTGTTTGAGAGGTTGCAGAAACGTTTCAATGACGAAGAAGAAGGCTATTTATAGATTTTGAATAAAATCTTGAATTAAATAAATCAAAAAGAAATTTAACTGTTCACATGCAGTTTTCTTTCAGCTTCCGAAACTGCCACCTGGCCCACTCATGCGAAAAAGCAGGATTTTTTCTTTGATAATGGTGAAAATGGCAGTTGAAAAGACTGTTAGTGACGTCAGCGCAGTCTTAGGAAAGCGTGAAGACGTTTTGTGGAAAAGAAAACGTTTCAATACTTAAAATGCCAACTCCTCAATTTCATTCGAATCATTCAAATCGAAATTGGCATTTTGGGGGCAATTTGTTACTCCATATTTTTGTGTGGAACAAAATATGAAATAAAAGATAAGTTAATTGTTAATGTATACATGTTATCAATATGTATACTTAAAAGTTAATATAGTCTTTTTCAGAAGAGTTTTTTGCTTTCGATTCGATTTTGGTGTAAATCGAAATCTATTTATATCGAAAGAAGTTTGGATATTACGGGGAGTCTAAGTACTTTTTCAAATGATTTCAAACTTAACTCACTTCGATTTCGACTAATTGGCGACGGATGCAACGGTTCAAAACTGAGGACAGCGCATAGAGGCAAAGACACGCGTCATTTGGTCAAAAGGCAACCATTACATAGCAGTTGAAATAGGAAGTCTATATATATGTATTTTGTAGTCAAAATCAGGGTCACAATTTCACATACTAAATCCTTTTATAAACTCAGAGTACCCAAGCGTTCGAGCGAAATGAGTAACACAAAGGAAATGTATGATTCTGTGCACCATTTTTAATTCTTTGTAAACATTTTACATTTGAATGCAATTTACTTTTCAAAAGCAAATCTTTATTTCAACGCTATTTTACCAAATTCATTCATTCGAATGAATTTTGCAATTGCCTTTTAAATTCAATTTAAGTTTTATCTTGCAAACTTTACTTTCCTACAAAATCTTTTTAACAGCATTTCCAAATCATGAACTTTAAATGTTTTTTCTACCAAGAATGCACAAACATGCCCAAGATTTACTAGTTGATCTTACCAGTAAACAAACTAGCGCTTGTTTACCAAAAAACAGAGTAAACACTTAAAAATTCTTTTTTTAATAAGGAAAAAATATTAAAAAAAATCGGCCTAAACCTATATTTTGATATCACATGTTTGAGATATTGTATGTTTACATCCAAGCACTCATATAATATCCAATAATTCAATAACAAAATTCCAATAATGAAAATTTGAGAATGAAATTTTTCCAAATTCTTTAACCAAAAATGCTTTTACTTGGTTTACAACCCTTCTCCCTCATTCGATTCACCATTGGACCCAATTAGAAAGGTTGTTTCATGAACAATTTTACATGGATCAAACTAAGATTAGCCTTAACGAATTGGCTAGTGTTAAACGTAAATTACCAGAGTCTATTGATGAATATCTTAATAGATTCAGGATTCTTAAGGCAAGATGTTTTACACAAATCCCTGAACATGAATTAGTTGAAATGGCCGCTGGTGGTCTCGACTATTCAATTAGAAATAAGTTAGATACCCAATATCTAAGGGATATGTCACAATTGGCTGATAGAGTTCGACAAGTCAAAAAACTCAAAATCGAAAAAGCCAGAACATCTAAGTTTCACAAAAAAGAGAAGGTTGCTTACATAGAAACTTATGATAGTGATAACGAAACTGATTTCGATTATGGGGATATTGAAAATAATGAAATAGATGTGGCTGAATTAAAACCAGGCCCTCCCTATATGTGTAAATTATTAAAGCCATCTAATGGAAAAAATCCTAGTGAACCCAAAAATGATAAATATGTTGCAAAAACCTACACATTTGATATTACTAAGTGTGATGAAATCTTTGATTTGTTGGTTAATGATGGCCAAATAATTGTTCAGAAAGGTTTAAAAGTTCCACCTTTAGAACAAAGAAAAAAGAGAGGTTATTGCAAATTTCATAATTTTGTGGGTCATAAAACATCTCAGTGTGTTCTTTTCAGGGATCTTGTTCAAAGAGCATTAAACGAGGGAAGACTGAAGTTTGATGAGAAATCAAAGCCCTCAATGAAGGTGGACATTGATCCTTTACAAATTGTTGAGGCTTCTTATGTTGAACCGTATGAATGTATGATGGTCGAAGCCATGGAAGTCACTACGCTCGAATCAATCCCAGAAGAGGAATATATCGAGAAGATTAAGGTGGTTTACCCTAAGGCTGAAGAGGATTTGCTTGACTTTCTAATGAAGTTCAAAGCAAAAAATCATCAAGTCATGCTATGCCCCAGGTGTAGTGTTGTATGCGATAAAGAGGCTACTGCAGGCCTCGAAAACTATCTGCCTTATGTGAAACCAAAGTTCAATGGTCCAAACAGAAGATTGAACTTCACTAGTGGACCAAATCAACAACCTAACAAAGGAAAAGGTATAATGTCAAATCCTTCGATTCATGACAGGATTGGTCGAAAATAAACTTTCTTACCATCAACAAAAATACCCATGGTTCAATGGGGACATGGTAGATATGCAGCTTTCGACAAGAGAATCCTGCATCAAGGACGTTCGAGTAAGGTCTGGCAAACTGATGGTCAGTCCAACATGGCAAATGATGCCAAGAAATACTCTTATAAAAACAATTATAAGGGTAAGAATCCAATGACAAGAACACAATGGCGTAGATTCCAACGCCAGAAGGGACAAAAGGTCCAAAATGTTCCAAATGGGAACAATGGTAAAGGAATCAAAGTTGAAGAAAATGCCAAAAGGCCTGCGATCGAAAGAATTTCCCAGCCAAACATTCCAGAAAAAGAGAATGAGAAAATAAATGAAGAGGAATGTTTTGATGGTGAGGATGATGACTTTGGGTCAGAAAATCATTTCGATGTGGTTTGTAATGTGGTATCTGTACTACCACGGGAATTCGATGTTTGGTCTTTCTCTGATCGAGAGGAGGATTGTTATGAACCACACTGGTTGATGTTAAACCAATTTGTTATTATGTGATGAATAATGGATGCATCGAAGAACAATGCGCCAACTTTGCAAAGCCTGGTGAGGGGATGAAAAATCATCTCAAGCCATTGTTTGTTAGGGCAAAAGTCAACAATGTTGGCATTAATAAGGTTTTGATTGATGGAGGAGCAGCTGTGAATCTGATGTCTTCTTCATTAATGGAGAAAATTGGGAAGTATGACACTGATCTTATTTCTCACAATATAGTCCTTTCAAACTGTGAAGGGAAAAGTGGCCACTCTTGGGGAGCTCTCCAAGTTGAAGTTGCCATTGGAAGCACAGTAAGGCCAACTTTGTTTTTGGTGGTCGAATCCAAAGCAAATTTCAATCTTCTTCTAGGAAGAGAATGGATTCACGGAGTGGGGGCAGTGCCTTCGATTCTGCACCAAAACTTGGCTATCTGGAGAGATTATGGCATTGTAGAATATGTAGAAGCAGATCAAAGCTACTACCTTTTCTGAACAATGTCACATAACAAAGCAGACTTTCGACAAAAATCTAGCTTCGATTGCACCATGCGGCGACAAGGATGCTGCTTTTGATAAAGTGGTTTCTGAAAATGTTTACCACTCTGTAAAACTCCACCCAACTCATGGATTCTATTGGAGAATAGAGGAAATAGACAATGATTCCTCTGAAGATGGAGTGATTCCACCATCTGGGTGGGATTGTGATTTCTACTATCCTTATGACTGAGCCCAACCCATGGGCAAGAATTTCGGCTTACATGGCCGGAAATAGATTAAATACGGCACTAGAAGCTATAGCAATGAAGGAAAATATGGCTTTCGAAGCCAATATTTCTCAAGAAATGGCTAGAAAAGCCAATGATCCTGAAAATGGCAATACTATGCCAAACTTGCAAAACTTGGATTGCATTTATGATGATGAACCTTTAGGTTTCGAAAAAGATTTTTTAAATACAAATCATAAGATGCAAGCCCAAGACACATTGCAAGAAATAGACATTGGAGATGGTCAAATAAAAAGACCAACTTACATCAGTGCGAATATAAATTCTGATTTTAAAGAAAAATTGGTCAAACTCCTTCATGAGAACAAAAATTGTTTTGCCTGGGATTACAACGAAATGCCTGGTCTAAGCAAAGATTTGGTTGAGCATAGGTTGCCTCTAAAACCAGAAAAGAAACCAGTCAAACAATTACCAAGGAGATTTGCACCAGAGATAATGTCCAAAATAAAAAGCGAAATCGAAAGGTTGCTGAAAAGCAAGTTCATTCGAACTGCCAGGTATGTTCAATGGTTAGCTAACATAGTACCTATAATTAAAAAGAATGGAACTCTTAGGGTATGTATTGATTTTCGAGATTTAAATAATGCAACACCTAAAGATGAATACCTTATGCCTGTAGCAGAAATGATTATTGATTCAGCAGCAGGTTTCGAATATTTAAGTATGTTAGATGGTTATTCATGATATAATCAAAATTTTATTGCTGAAGAAGATATTCATAAAACTGCTTTTCGATGCCCAGGAGCATTAGGAACCTATTAATGGGTAGTATTGCCTTTTGGTTTAAAAAATGCTGGGGCTACATATAAAAGAGCAATGAATTTGATTTTCTATGATTTCATTGATAACTTTATGCAAGTCTATATAGATGATATTGTTATCAAATCATCATCTGATGATAGCCATTTAGAGCATCTTAAAAGATCATTCGAAAGGATGAGACAATGTGGATTAAAAATGAATCCACTAAAATGTGTTTTTTGTGTGCATGCAGGGGATTTCCTTGGCTTTGTTGTACATAAGAAGGGCATTGAAATAAATCAGAATAAGACAAAGGCAATAATGGAGACACAACCTCCAACTACAAAAAAGCAACTTCAATCTCTGCTTGGAAAAATCAATTTCTTAAGAAGGTTCATTTCGAACCTAAGTGGTAAATCTCAACCTTTTTCGCCACTACTCAGATTAAAGAAAGATGATGTTTTCAAATGGGAAGCAGATCATCAAAAGTCTTTTGAAGATATCAAACAGTATCTTTCGAAACCTCCAATCTTAATGTCTCCCATTTGAAATAAATTCATGAAGTTGTATATTTCAGCATCTGATTTGACCATTGGTAGCATGCTTTCCCAAGAGGATGAAAATGGAGATGAAAGAGCCATATATTATTTAAGTAGGGCCTTTAATGATGCTGAAACTAGATATAATGCTATAGGAAAATTATGTTTATGTTTATATTTTTCTTGTATGAAACTTAAGCATTATATAAACCTATTGAAGTTTATGTCTATTCTCATTTTGATGTTATTAAACATATGTTATTAAAGCCAGTTTTACATAGTAGAATTGGAAAATGGGCTTTGGCCTTAACTGAATATTCTTTAACATATAAACCTTTAAAAGTAGTAAAAGGTCAAATAGTGGCTGATTTTATAGTTGATCATTCTATGATTGAATCAACTCAAGAATTTGTGGAAACTCAGCCTTGGATTTTATACTTTGATGGTTCTAAACATAAATTTGGAACTGGAATTGGGATATTAATCATTTCGCCATCAAAAATCCCAACTAAATTCAAGTATAAAGTAAATGGTCTTTGCTCAAACAATGAAGCTGAATATGAAGCTTTAATAACAGGTCTCGAAATATTAAAATATTTGGGGGCAAAGAACATAAAAATCGAGGAGATTCAGAATTAGTACTGAAACAATTAACACAAGAATATAAATGTGTTAAAGAACATTTAATAAAATACTTTGAAACTGCAAAGGTTTTATTAAATTGTTTCGATTTAGTTGAATTCGAACATGTTCCTCGTTTACAAAATCAGGAAGCAAATGACTTAGCTCAAATAGCTTCAGGGTATAAGATTTCGAAAGAAAACTTCTCACAGTTAATCGAAATCAAAGAGAAATTATTATCTAATGAATTATTATCATCAATGCCAAAACTTGTGGGGGCAGATATACCACAAGACATGATTAATAATGAAAATCATGAAGAAAAATTTCAAATTTTGGCCATTGATAATCTTTTGGATAATGATTGGAGAAAACCAATCATAGAATACCTACAAAACCCAACAGGTGATGCCAGTCGAAAGATTAAATATAGAGCATTAAGCTATGTTATTTTAGATAATGATTTGTTTAAGAAAACTGTGGAAGGAATTCTACTTAAATGCTTGAATGAATCAGAAGCCTATGTGGCAATTTCTGAAATACATAGTGGAACTTGTGGATCTCACCGAGTTGGGCATAAAATGAAGTGGTTACTTTTTCGACAAGGGCTATATTGGCCTTCTATGTTAAAAGATTGCATAGAATTTGCTAAGGGTTGCCAAGATTGTCAAAAACATGCAGGAATACAGCATGTGCCTGCAAGTGAATTACACTCTATTGTCAAACCATGGTCATTCAGAGGATGGGCCTTAGATTTAATTGGTGAAATAAAACCTGCTTCATCAAAAAATCAAAGATACATTATAGTTGGAGTAGATTATTTTACAAAATGGATTGAGGCTATACCTATGCAAAATATAGATCAAGAAGCAGTGATTAGTTTTATCCAAAAACATATTATTTATAGATTTGGAATTCCTGAAACTATTACTACTGATCAAGGTTTAGTTTTTACTGGTCGAAAAATACAAGAATTTGCAAAGAAAACTGGATTTCGTTTGCTAACTTCGACACCATATTATGCACAAGCAAATGGTCAAGTCGAAGCAGCCAATAAAATCCTTATTGGTTTAATTAAAAAACACATTGCCCAAAAACCTAGAAATTGGAATAATACTTTAGATCAAGTATTATGGGCATGTAGAAATTCTCCTAAAGAATCAACTAATACAACACCATTTCGTTTGACTTATGGTCATGATGTTGTACTACCAGTTGAAATACATTTGCAGTCATTTCAAATTCAAAAACAAATGGAAATTCCAAGAGAACATTATTGGAATTTAATGTTGGATGAGTTAGTTGATTTAGATGAAGAGAGAATAAAAGCTTTGGAAAGATTAACTCAGCAAAAAGAGAAAGTAGTCAAAGCCTACAACAAAAAGGTTAAGTCAAAAACCTTTAATAGTGGAGATTTGGTATGGAAAACCATTTTGCCTATGGATCGAAAAGATAGGCTCCTAGGAAAATGGTCACACAAATCGAAACTTTATTCCAAAATTGATAATACATAAATGGTTACATGGAAACCAAATATGGTTTTATTTTCTAAAAGATACCTAACCTAATGTGATTCTTTATTTTAAAAACAAAAAACAAGAAAAAATAAGCACGGAGGCGCAGCCGTCAATCTTCCCCAACTGGTTGAGAAGTTCACCTAAAACAAGGAGCAACTTTCCACAATGAGTAGAAAGATTCACCCGTTTAGATAGACTCTCTTCTGTGCAGAAAAGTTGACCACCCATCTCACTTCTTCTTCGAAGAACTGGCCTTGAGTTTCTTCTCTTTCACGTGTGCAAATTTGGTAGAACTTTCAACCGTTATAAGAGAACCTTCGTGTTCGGAATCACAGAGATCTTCCTCTGGGACATAAGTCTTCAAGTACTCAGCCCAATCTGGATCAATGTCGTCTGAACCAGAGTCTTCTTCTTCTTGAGCATGGCGCTGAGATCTTGTAGGAATTCTTTTAGAAGAATGGTTTGGTTTAGTTTTGGAAGTAGAAGGTTGAGTTTTCTTGCGTTTAGAAGCAGAGAAAGGGTTGGTTTCCTTCTTACTGGAAATAGTACCCTTAGAATTTTCCTTCATGATGTGTGAGTAGAAAGGAAGAATGTTGAAAGAAGGGGTTGTGAATGAGGAAACACGAGGATAGCACCTCCTTTTATAGGATAAAGGGTGCTTGGTTGGAAGTTGAGCGGTCCCTTGTTTCTCGTGAGCTTGGTTGGCAGTTGGGCGGTCCTTGTTTTTCGCAATGCATTAACTGCATTAGCGGTTTAACCACTTTGGGAAAAGAGTCAAAGCACGGGTTTAAAAAATCTTTTTTAGTTACACAAATCTAGGGATTTCAAGAAGTCCTTCCGCCGGTGATTCCAGGAGTAGTTACAGAACTCAAAAGATAAAGTTCAATAAAATTTTAAGATTTGTTTGAATTTTGTTGATTCTTTTTATGAAAGTTTAAATTTGGCGAAAATTTAGAAAGTGTATAAACGATTCAATTTTAAAATGCCAACTCCTAATTTCATTCGAATCATTTAAATCGAAATTGGCATTTTTTGGGCAATTTGTTATCTCATATTTTTGTTGAAGACAAAATATGAAATAATGATGAATTAATCGATAAATATATTAACAATATATTTAGAAACTAAGAAAATCTTTTCAAAGGTTTTTCCTTTCGTTTCGATTTTACTATGAATCGAAATCATTTGATAAATCGAAAGAAGTTTCGATGTTAAGGAAAAATCTTAGTATTTTCAAGAATTTCAATTGGTTCATCATTACTTCGATTTCGACTTCTAGCAACGAATGCATTGGTTCAAAAACTGAAGACAGCGCATCAAGCAAAGACACGCGTCAACAAAGCAAGTTGCAACCGATACGTAGCAGTTGAGATAGAAAATCTATATATATGTATTTTGTAGTCAAAATCAGGGTCACAATTTCACATACGAAAATCCTTACAAAAACTAAGAGTACCCATGCGTTCGAGCGAAATGAGTGATTACAAGGAAATGTATGATTCTGTGAACCATCCTTTATTTGTAAATGTTTACATTTAAATGCAATTCTAATTCCAATAACTTTTAATTCTTTGTTTTCTTTAAGAAATTCATTCATTCAAATGAATTCTGCACTTGTCTTTTAAATTTATTTTAAGTTTTCTGCAAAGTTTACTTTTCTGCAAACCTTTTTTCATTCAAAGTACTTTATTGCATTTTTACTTTCATTTAGATGCCTTCAATTTAAGTTTCTTTAACAGATTTTCCAAATCATGAACATATTGAATGTTTTCTCATCATAAAATGCAGAAACATGTCCCAAGATTTACTAGTTGATCTTACCAGTAAATAAACTAGCGATTGTTTACCAAAAATCAGTGTAAACACCTGGTCATGCACAAGTGACAAACACAATTATGGTAATTCCAACTATGTCCTACAACAAGAAAATAGAAACATGTCAAACTGAATATAATAAAATATAAAAATACTACGATAAATCTAATTAAATAAAATAAGGATGACACAAATTTTTTGGAATTTTTTGAAAATATGAAAACAGAAAAAAATTAAATAAAATAGAAAAACAAGGAATTTGGGACTGAGAGGGTCCTGCCCCGTTATTTTGTCGCAAAATAGGGGACTTTGAACCCTGATTTGTTTCTGATGTAATGGAGGGGTCAAAAAGCAAAACAGATGCAAACTACACCCTAACTAGTTTTTTGTATATTCCGCGCACAGTAACAGTAGGAACAAAACACACAATTCTAATATTGGTTAAACACAATTTTGAGTCCCCGGCAGCGGCGCCAATTTGATCACTGTCGTTTCGTGGTCAAAATATGTTTAATTGAAGAGTGGTACAAGGTAGTTAACCTTGGTCGTCTCCCAAAGACTCACAATTAGTATTCAATAATTATTAGAACAATTAAACTGAAATTTGGGGGTTTTCGATATATGAAACAGAATGTAAAAATTCGTAAATGTGAAGTTTAATAAATATTAAAACAATCAATCCAGTGGTTTCGTCTAACTTCGTTCATTATCTATCATAGGTTCATGGAAAAAGAATAAATTCGTTTCAGATTCTATCTTGATTGATCATAAAACTAACTAATCAAGCGTCAATTAGTTTTATATGAATTTGAAATGTTTGAAAAGCTTATAACAGAACGTTCAATTAACCATGATAGAGCAAACAAGCGTTACAGAATCACGATCAATGTTACAAAAAACGTGAATTCAATCAATCTAAGCATATAGACTCTGTAAATTCCTAACCGAATTAAATTAAACAAGCAGTAACTTAATTCGAATAACCTTGTACAAACTTGCAAACCGAAATACATACAATCAAGCATCAAATGATAACGAATTGCAAGTCATAAAATAAAGGAGGCAGCGAAATTTACAGAGAAAGAAATAGAAACATAAATTGAATTTGCATTAGGATTCAAACCTCAACATAATGAATCGAAGTGTCTTAAACCAACGGATTGATCTAGGGTTCTTAGTTCTCCATTCAAAAGTGGTGGCTAGTTCTTTTCAATTTCGTACAATAAGTGTGTAACCCTGACCTAGGTCAGATTTTTCGTTTTTATAAGCAAGCAAAACGGGCCACAAAACAATTGGGCCAAAAAATATAAGCTATGCTGAAAATAATTAAATTTGAAACATTGACGGGTAAATATGACTCCTTTGAGCTCCAAATTGGCTTTCGGCTTCAACATGAAAGTTGTAGCACTTTCTCTTAGCATTCCAACGCATCTTCCCGCGCCTCAATCCGATATTTGTAGCTCAAGTTATGGTCTGCACAATGAGAAGGTGTGGAATTACTATTTATTACGAAAATAAATAGCAAAACTAGACTCTAAACACAAAACATGATAAATACACTAAAATAGCAGGAGAAGTCATAAAATTGTCATAGCACAGCGAGATTAAAAAGTGCATTAAAATGCACTGATCAACGCGTCATCCTCACTGGCGAGCAGCCCTACGGCGCGTCAGCCTTCATGGGCGAGCAGCCTTGACAGGCGAATAAGCCCTAACGGGCGAGCAGCCCTATGGCGCGTCAGACCTCATGGGCGAGCAGCCCTCACGGGCGAGTAAGCCCTTACGGGCAAGCAGCCTTACGGCGGGTCAGCCCTCACGGGCGAGAAAGCCCTTATGGGCAAGCAGCCTTACGGTGCATCAGCCCTCACGGGCGGACAGCCGCCACGGGCGAGTAGCCCTTACGGGAGATCAACCCCATTTGGGCGAGTAAGCCTTACGGAATATACGACCAGTACCGCGAAAATAAACAGGGCGGTCACATATTGATTTTATATCGCAACAGCCTACGCATTGATGGATATAGATAAAAGCAATACTCGCCACCAAACAAGGAACAATCAGCACTACGACTCAGTTTCTGAGCCTTGTGCTTGGGGGGCTATGTACCAGGGAACCGGCCAGGGTCCAATTCAATCAGCACTACGCCTCAATCCTTGAGCCTTGTGCTTGGAGGACTGTGTACCGGGAGACCAGCCAAGGCCCAATTTGCCTAAGCCTGGTATGTATCAGCTGTTGGACCGCCCCAACTAGAGAACTCGTCTAGCCCATTGAAGTCTGGAAGTTATCAGATCAAACTCACGATCTACCTAAGAGCACATGGGGGAGGGCGAGCAGACAAGTCAAGGGCACGGCATTGACCACGTTCTGACAGCTCCCCAGAGGAGATCGTGAGAAAATGGGAAGTCTAAAGCAATAACGGTTACCTCAGGCCTACTATATATATATACCCCTCTACTAATAACAAAAGATGGATCTATTAACTCATTCAACATACAAACCTAACGTACCAACTACGAATATACACCCTGTATCTTTTAAATAAAAAATCCAAATATATCTCGAAATTAAGGGTTACACTTTACGGTTACAACACACGTACTGTACTTACAGTAGTACACAACACAAACATATTTAGGCGTGCGGTAGCGTAGTTACGGCTGCTCGTAAATTGAACCTAGATTTCTTTTGTCAGAATACAACTTTTGTCTTATTCTTTGATCTTCGTTGTCATTACTATCCACGCGCCATGGATATTCCACGCGCCTCACACCCCGTTATCGATCCCAAATTAAGGCGCGTTGGTTTCTTCGACCAACCCGAACCCCCGCACCTTCCGGACTCTCCACCACTCGACCCGGTCTCCTCCGTCATCATGCCACCTCCACGTCTTCTTTCCGAACGAACCGCCGCCGTTCCTGTTCCCGAGTCCAGGTTCCGACGCCACGAACTCGACGATCAGATGCCGATTGGGAGTTACAATCCCGCCGGGATTACAATCTCGCCGACGGCTTCAATTACTTCTAGCAGTGCCGGGATCATTGACGGCGAGTTCTCTGAGGATTGTTCTGGTACCGGATGGTTTCGTGGCAGTGAATTAAGTTTTCCTGACGGAAGGTTGGATTTATCGGCCGTGAAGCCTCATGAAGTTTTGGCGGAGAACAGGTATGATGATGCGGTGAACGTGAATAATCTTCGTGGAGGCACTGGTATGTTGTCATTGTATGTATAACTAGTTGTTTTTGTCATTCAATTCAATTAAGTGATGTTGATGAACTCCAATCAACAGCACATAATTAATTAGGTTTAGATGCCTCTTTGGATAAATAACTTATTTGTAGTTTATAGCACAAAAACCTTATCACCAGGATAAGCGATTGTGCCTAAACTTACGTAAGCTATTTTTATAGCAAAAGAAAAAGATAAACTGTATTTATATATATTACGGTTACTTTCATAAGCTATACCGGAGAATGTACGAAAATAAGTTGAAAATATGCTTACTTTTTTTCCCCTCAACTAGTGCCTCACGAGTCACGCACCAAATAGCATGACCCATATTTTACAACTTTTCTATATTAATATTTGTTTAGGTTTACTACCTTCAGTAGTTATCGAGTGTGGTACAGTGTTGTCGATCGCAGACAACTGAAAGTTATGGTTGGTTCTAATTCTACCATGCTATAGCTGCCATTTGAGAACACTTCATGCTAAATTGCATATTGCTGAACAATTGCGATTTGTTCAAATATTGCAGAACAATTTTGATTTATTCAAATATTGCTATGCTATAGCACTATACCACTGTTATAGCCTATATTTGAAAACCCTAGTCCTTATAGGATTATCATTTTATACTTATGGCACGATTGCATTGGTTTTGGACCAAGTATAGGAGTTTTTGTACACAAATGTAAAACTTTCTTTGGAACTCCATGTTTAACTTTATGAGATTTTGGCAAATTATTGTTTACATGGAATGGAAGACAATACTGAATATTCAGCCAATGAAAACCCAACTTGATTATCTGTCTCTATTTTTTAAAAAACTCTAAAATCCATCAAAACTCAGACACAGAACTAATCGATATTGTTTACAGCATCCAAGTCAGTCACCACCAATATAACCCAATTCCTTGTCTATTGTCTGCAAATTCCCGCATACCTTCAATCCACATGTTATCCACTCTTCAATTGCCATAGGATTCCTAATCCTTTTGCCGTCTTACATGAGTGCTTATATGTCTAACTTAGTGAACAATAACAAAACTCTTTCAGGGCTCAGACCATCCTACTCAAAGTAAATCTTAAGCTGTTACATGGAGGGTCAAACTTGCCACATTATATCTTTAATATGATTTTTCATTTGTGTACCAAACCCCAACTTATATAAGTTTGTCTTTTATGGCTATTATTAGTTGCCTAATCAAAGCCTGTTGAACACGATTATTTCAAACTCATGTATTCTGTCAAATGGATTCTAAATGGCATAAGTGAATTTGAGTCTTGAATTTAGAAAAGGTAAACAATCTTGAAATGATCCTCACGCTTTGCCAAGTTCTTTATAAATTCACTTAATGAAAAAGCCCTGCCCTTGCCAGAATCTTGGATCTGTATTTTAACACTTTCTTTTAGGTGTATTTTAGTTTTGTACCAGACGATATATAAATGGAAAAAACTATACAATTGTTTAATTAATAAAATAATGAAGCAAGTAGCCTATCTTGTATTTTAGTTTGTGATGTATAAATCTACATATTTTCTTGGGTGTGTTTTGAGCCTATTCTACCTGTCAATCTATCATGATTTACTGGAATGGAATATCTTATTCTCTTACATATTAATAATGCCGAGCAAAATCTTGCAGAAAAGAAGCACGAGGCTGTCAAAGTATGTCCTGATACGCCATCAGTTTCACAGCCACTGAAAGCAAAAACTACAAAGGCTGAGAGACGAGCCCTGCAGGAAGCACAAAGAGCTGCAAAAGCTGCATCTAAAGGTTATAGTTAAGATTCAACTTGAATTTTTCTGCATTCGGTAAAACCTACGGGGATGACTTCAACACATGATATATATTTCAGAATTCAAATGTCTATATATTTTTGGATTGATATCATGTGTATTCCTATAAAGTTTAAATCATAGCTTCTCAATATTGACAACTTACACTATAGACATTCCTGTTTTCTCAATGGACCAAACACAGATCAAATTTCTTATAATCATGCCATCAAGTTATCAAAATTTGGCCCTGAAAGAGAGAATATGGAGTTCAGTGTTTTAGTAGATGCTTCTTAATGTCTTAGTTTATTTTCTAGTTGCTGATATTCAGGAGTTCTATGCCGTCTATATTATTTTTGCAGTCTGTGGTTGGTTGGTTTGATTGTTGTTCTGTATCCAGCTAATGGAAGTTCCGCAGTTGCTGAATCTGGCAAAGCATCCCCAGCGAAAAGTAAAAAGCAGTCTTCACAAAAGAAAGATGGTCCTCCAGTTATGTCATCAGTCACTATTGATAAGAAATCTGGGAATCATCCTTCGGAGAAAGAGAGAAAAAAAGATCCTCCTCCTCAACAAATGCAATTTGATGATCAAAACAGAGTGGAAAAAGCTAAAAGGCGTGCACTAGTAAATCAAACTGAAGCAAGAAACAGAGTTGAATTATTTCGGCATTTGCCTCAATATGAACATGGGGCTCAGCTTCCTAATCTTGAGTCGAGGTTTTTCCAACTCGACTCGATACATCCTGCTGTGTTCAAGGTACTCATTTTTAAATTATTCTTTTCATCCACTAAAGACCATAAATTGTTCTTACATCTAAGTAAATGCTCAAGTTAGGCATCCATAGTTACTCAGCACCATGAGTATTCCAAAAAAATTGGCTATGTATTCAATCTTTTAAAAATCTACATCATTAGCACATTATCCTTTGTCTGATTTAAAATAAAATGGTTCCTTTTTCTGTGAGCTCTGTTAAAGTTGAAGTTTGTAACGTTGTAATATAACCTGACCAAACTCAAAAAAATTAATCCAACTCTCAAAGAAATAAGAAATACGAACTAGCTAGAGCTGGGAGATCCCCTTTAAGGTTGGAACCTAAACTTGAGATATATAGATCTATAAATTTTGACGTGACATCCAATGCTTTTTTTTTTTATAAATTAATTTAGTTGGTCCTTTTGTATTTATCATCATACATTCTTATGCCCCTTTTTTCGTTTAGAGTCTAATGATTTTGCAAATGAACTTAAATAAAATGGCAATTTAGGTATGGTGTTTTATTGTCAAAAAAAGGTATGGTGTTTATCAGCTTATTTAATTTAATTGTCAGGTTGGATTGCGTTATATGGCCGGAGATATATCAGGAGTTAATGCTCGTTGTACCGAACTGCTTAGAGCGCTTCAGAATGCCATTATAGACTACTCCACTCCGCCTGAAAAAGTACTTATTAGGGATTTAACTACAAAAATTAATAGTTATGTTTCATTTATTAGCGAATGCCGACCAATTTCTATTAGCATGGGAAATGCAATTAGGTTTGTGAAAAATCGAATTGCCAAGCTGCCCTTAAGCTATATTGATGCTGAGGCAAAAGCAGCTCTTTGTTCTGATATTGACCGATTCATTAATGAAAAAATAATTATTGCGGATAAGGTGATTGTTGGACATGCGACTACCAAAGTTAGGGATGGAGATGTTCTTCTTATATATGGATTGTCTTGTGTCGTTGAGATGATTCTCTTATCTGCGCATGATCTTGGGAAAAAATTCCGAGTTGTGGTGGTAGACTCACGACCAAAGTTTGAAAGTCAGGCCTTACTTGCTAGGCTTATGGCCAAGGGCCTGAGTTGTACGTATACTCATATAAATGCTGTTTCTTATATCATTCACGAGGTTACAAAAGTTTTTCTGGGAGCTTCTGCTGTCCTGTCTAATGGAACTGTACTTTCAAGGATTGGGACAGCATGTATTGCAATGGTGGCTCATGAATTTCGTGTTCCTGTGTTAATTTGTTGTGAAGCTTTTAAGTTTCATGAAAGGGTGCTACTTGATTCAATATGTTGCAACGAATTAGGTAAGTTTGATCATCAGCTTGTTAATGTTTAACTTTCCAGCTATGTTAAGCAAAAATGTATCCCTATTTTGAAACCACTGTTGGCGACAAAGTTTAACATACTTAAAATTACATGCAGGCGACCCAGATGCTGTTGCTACAGTTCCTGGAAGAATGGATATCAATTATCTGGACAATTGGACAAACAAAGAGAATTTGCAGCTTTTGAATTTGATGTAAATTTATATATTTCATTATGTGAAGTTGACCAAACAGCCCCTCAAAATTGGATTGACTGGTTTTTATTTTGATCGACAGGTATGATGTTACTCCTTCGGATTACGTCTCAGTTATTGTTACAGATCATGGAATGGTAAGTTGATCAGGGTATAAAGTACAAAGATTCTGGTTATCCAGTACTTAGTACTATCTGTTGATATTATGCGACTTCTATTTAGCTCGTTTTCTGCATTCCATGTGGAAATTTTAGAATTCTGATATCTTCCATTATTATTTTGCTTATGAATCCGTATTTTAGCTATTTATGATATAACATGAAAAATGCATCATTTGTCTTACGCACGAGAGCACGCCTGATCCGTTTGGTCCAAAACTCCTAAATGCATTTAGTTTCTTGATGAACAAGGTTTTTTTTTTTTTAGCATTGATGTATAGGGTTAACATTTGGAATATTTTTGCATCGTCATTCTTTTTAATTAGTTTTGCTTAAATTTCTAGTTTCACAATCTTTTATCTGTTTTTCTTTTTGCAGATCCCTCCTACAAGTGTGCCTGTGATTGTACGCGAGTATGGACAAGAGCATTACATTACTTGATATAGAAAGGTTAGAAAAGGACTTCGGTAACACCCGTACTAATTTTGATAAACAGAACTTCTCAGCATAGTTGATGCCTAGTTTTACAAAATTGATTTTTTATTTATTTTTAGCTTTACTTCTCCAAATGACTTTGGAGATATACAGATAGTTTAAGTGGTTTTTTCAATTTGTCCAAGTAAAATAGTTTTGCACCATATACAAGCTTGTGTTTTTCACAATTGGATCAATACGTTCCATAATATTTTATTTTATTCAATGGTTGAAAATAACTTGTGCATGATGCAAGACTTATCTTACTTGTGCACCATAGAACTAGCATGTTTCGGTAGTCCAAATTTTTTTCAATTTAGGTACCTTTGAACGAAATTATAAGTAACTCATAATTAGAAATACATCTTTTACAAAGATTATTTTGACGGTAATTCACTGTTATATAGTAAGTAATTCGTATAAACTGCACCTGATATTTGTCTAGACTCTGATAGAAAGTAAAAGTTCAAATAATCTTTTTATTAAAGATTTGAGCCTAGTTTTCCAAAAATGAGTATTGTCATATTATATTTTTGGTTTGTTGCTCCTCTCATTTTATTTAGAGTGCAAAGTGAGTATGATTTTAACAAATCAAAGGTAGGGATATTATTGTAGTAGAAATCATAACAAATAGTGAAATTGTTGAAATTAAAATCATTGGTTTTTTTCTTCACTTTACACAATTCACTTTAAAGGAGATTAATACAATTTACAATGGTTGAGTCGTGTTGGAGAATTGATTCCATCAATGAATATAAATATGTTAAATAAAGTGACTTAGAGCATCTCTGTATCATCAATTTTGATATCCTCCATGTCACGTCATGGAAAAAAAATTAAGGTACGTATCATTAACCTATGAAACTCTCTTAGATACCCTTATTGGAGATGCTCTTAGTGGGAAAGAAGTAATTTGACTGAAATTAAAAGTTCAAAATTGGATCATCACACTTTGTGAAAAGTTTAAGGTCCGTTTGGATTCGGCTTATTTTTGAGCTTATGCAAATAAATAAAGTTTATGTTAATTCATAAGTTTTCACTAACAAAATTTGTATTTTTATAGGCTATTTTTTCATAAACTACCTTAAAAAGATTATAATAATGCATAAAAATTTATTTATTTGCATAAGCTGTTTTGCATAACTCAAAAATAACTCAATCCAAACATGCCCTTAATTAGTACTAACTTGTATTGTATATATGTTTTTCAATTTTTGTTAAATAATATTTTTTGAATAAATGTAAAAAAGAAAAAGAAAAATAACTACATTTTAGAAATGTTGACTCAAGCTGATTCATATTTGAAAAATGTTATTTAGCAAAAAAAATTTGATGCAAGAAAAAGAAGAATATTATGTGATAACATTGAATACTCAGTAGGCGTCCTAAATCCTAATACAAGGTGGTCTATGTAACAATAAAAATACACATTTGTTTTTTAAATTCGGACAGATGGATGTCATTGGTGCATATGATCTAACAATGTATTTCCACTTAGCAACCTGAAGAGGGATCAAATTACATCTCAAATGTTACCAAATAAATAACATCGTACCAAATAAATATTTTCATCGGAGTGAAACAACGGCTCACATTTTAACTTGTGAATGATGTTTCATTCAAAATATTTTCATGCGGTGAGGGGGACAATTTTATAAAATTGTTTAGTTAAGGTACGAACTGAATTTGTATTTTTTTTTTTTCCTTCTTCCAGAAAAGTAAAATTTCAAAAATAGGAGCGCCACAAAGATAGGAGACGCAAAATTAAATTCTCGCTACTTGAACCCTTTAATATGAGGCATGGTTTATGCAATTCAGTTTTCATAATCAATCCACATCCTCACTCATTTTTATGTTATTGATTCACAAATACTTTATGTTATTTATAACTTAAATAAAAGATTTTTTTTTTTTTTTAAAATTATGCTTCTTTTTATTAAAAGTCTAATTTTTAAAATTAAAATAAAGTCTCCAAATTATTTTCAACTGTCATCTCTAATTGAACATATTCCATACAACACAGTCAAATGAACGATTGAACTGTGTGTTGTAAGTGTCTTTTTCAATTTAACTAAATATCGTGAACTCAAATTAAATCTAAGTCATTAAATTTAGTAAAGTGATAAAAAATTTAGATAATATATGAATTCCTAAGTTCCATCCCTATTCACAACATTGTAAAATAAAAAAATCTAATCTTATGAATAGAGCCATGTTTACACTTATAGTTTTGCTACCTATTATTATAATCGTAAATTGACACAAGGAGTTATTATTATTTGCAGTTGAGTGTAGAAGATACGTAATTTACACACAAAAATTTGCACCCTTAATTTAAGATCCTGGATCCGCCACTATTTACATCAAAAGTAAAGACATAATCGACGTCAATTCATTAGGATATTCTTTCATTTTAGTAAAATCTGTACCAATTAAGTCATTATTTAAGTCGTAGAAACTAGAACAGTCATTAACTTATATTTACGAACAAACAACAAATAATATATTATTTTTAAAATTTTAAATATCTTTTAAATAATAATACATATAGACCACATATAGAAGTAATCTATGTTAGAATTTTTTTAAAAAGAGACCTTAAAGAAGTAGTATGTACAAATTTAATAAGAGATTAAAATATTAGATGGACTAATTTGATCATGAATAATAGTTCCACAAAGAAATGATTCGTGGAAGTGACACATGTACCCTATATGTTTGTTTTATAGTGATAATTGAGTGGGGGGAGAAACGTGAACAAGTAAGAAAAATAGTGCTGCGTCATGGAGAGACATGTCATAGCATCTTCGGCGTTATCTACGTTGTGCAAGATTCGTATGATAATAATTTAAGACGTAGTCCAACAAAAATGATGTTGTTTGTTTTGATGGTACTAGTAATGTTGTAAGTTGTAACAGTATCCTTTAATTTACACAATAAGAAAATTATGAAGGCATAATCATCAGATTATTATACTATGTTAATTGTACTCTTCTTTTGTATACAGTGTATGTGTAGTAGGTGAACATAAATTAAATTATTATAGGATATTGACAACAAGAAGAAGAAAAAATTGTGAACTGAGATATTGGGTCCTTGATCAGCTTCTCCTTGTTCTCCTTGATCTCCAAATAATTGCAGATGGGTTTGGACAGATTCTGTATCGAATTTTTGGTGAAGGGGTATGTGGTACTCTGCAATAATGCAATTCTAAAACTCAGTTACTACTAGCAAAATAAACCTTAAATATGTTGAATGTCTACTAGCAAAATAAACCACATTTTTTTTTTGGATTTGATTTTGCTATGTTCAACAATCCATTGTGCCGGTACATCCGTTGTAGTGGATAATTCTAATTGATTCACAAATAGTACAGTATTTACATTAAACACTATTTATAGACCTATTAGAATTATCCGCACTAAAATATATCATAATAAGATATGCGACATATTTTAAGTGTGGAATTTCTCTATGCATGCATGGAGTCCGATTTTCTCATTATGCACTTAATCATTAGTAGAAATTTAGAATGTCCCATTTGATAAAAGATGCATTAAATAATGTAATGATAATTTTAACAATAAATTAAAATTTCCAAGTAGTACACAATAGAAAGTAAAAATAAATAAAAAATCATGATGAGGAATTATTTTGATATTAAGATTGATTGATTATAAGGAAACTTACTGTAAATTAGAAATGTCAATCTGTGAAAAGTCCAAGTTGGTTGAACTATCTACAACAGCTACTGATGATGATATCATGGGTCTTAGTGGGTCACCATGATGATGAGGCTTCTTGATGGCAAGTACTCTGCAGTTGAAATTGATGTGGGAATGGGCCATTGCGAATCTGTAAAATAACAAATGAATAAAAACATTTCTTTGAGTTTACTAATTTCTCTAGTACAGTATCTTGAATTGCAAATAGGTAAAATTAATTAAATAAAAGGAACATACAGAAATCAATGCATTTGAATATGTGTGTGTAAGTATCTGATTAATTATGACAAGAATACAATGAATATGTGTCAAATGCATTTGAAATGGCTGTGTAAGTTTCCGTTTGTCATAAGAAAAATAAACAAAATGGTTGTGTAAGTACTTGATGGAGCCACCACACACATCAATTGACTAAGCCAAATGTTTGACCCTATTAGAGCCAGCTTAGAGCCTATGATGCATTGTATTACATTTGGGGGAGACTGTCGGGACCAAGTACATATTCCTACCAGTACTGAGTATGTATTCATACTTTACAATTTATGTTCATACCTACCCTACCTGTATATTAGTTTTTCTATAAATATAATATCGTACTTTGTACCCGTATTAAATACTGGTACTATATCCACACCTAGGCAACGTAACTTAGAGCTCATATTATTTTTTACTAAAAATTATTTAGTTGTGTTTTTTTTCATATTTAATTTAATTATAGAGAAAATTACCCCAATATTTTTTTGTATATGTGTTAGTAACTAAAGGTATCATCTGCACGCAATTGTAGAGACTAAATTTTTAGAGGTAACTGTGATTCATTTGACCTCTCCCAACAAATGTTTTTTCATATGCACCGATCGGAGATCGAATCCAAGACCAAACTGTTAAGGGATTCAAGTATCTATCAATTGTGTTACACTATGTTGGTTGTATCTGTAATTTATCGGTGGCACTTACAGAGAATTGAGAAGTAGTTGCTATAATTGTTTCAACAAATAAAATGGTAAGTATGTTTGTTATTTAAGCCCATTTTAAGCATGCCTCACATGAGGTGAAGCCAAATTATAGGTAGATAGATAGATAGATAGATACATAAGATAGCATGGAGCTGTACTACTTTAGAAGGCTTCCTTCTGTTACCATAAACTTAAAGAATAAATTGGCATATTAGAGAGTTAGAACATAGTCATTTCTAAACGCAACATAGGTGCTGCCTTCTTTTATTAGAAAACAGATTAACAAGTGGATCCCAAAAGCTCTTGGCATGTTCTGGCACCATTAATGTAAGCACATGCATTTGCCAAATCTTTTTGTGACCAATTTTTTTATGCTCACTGGCATAAATCTTTTTATTTAATGCAGCCAAATTAAGAACAACAACATGCGTCCACAAATTTTAATTTAACTGACATAAATGTTGAAATTATTAAATCAACTGTTATGACTGAAATTTGAATTCCAATCTTTCCATTTTATAGGTGTGATTTTCTAGGATCCGGATCCTCTCCTTCCGGAATGTCTACATCAGTCTCTCAACTAATAATATTGACCAATAGATCTATCCAATTATTTTTAGAAAAAAGTAATAAATGTGGCTACTATCCATTTGATTATGCATATCTCAAAACTTAAGTAATTAGTGCAAATTTATGGCTTAATTTTCTGAGAGAGAAATTTATAGTTATTTTTAGAGAGAGAAAATAAAAGTTAAGAAATCATTACAAAAAAATCAAAGGAGATTGAAAACTGAAGTCATTGCAATTTTCTTCTATCTTTCAATCTCCATTATTTTATTTGACTGTATTTTGTGAAATTTGGATTTGTTCATGGTAGTTTCCTCAAAAGTTTTCAAGTCCATGTTTTATTATGGAACTAGCATATCCTCCTACTAAGTCACTAACATGAATTTAAAATCAAATATAATAATCTTAAAAACTATCCGAATTAATTAAATGCAATACAGTGATGTTAATGTGCTTGATAATGTAATAATCTCAAAAACTAGCGTACATTGATGTTAGGGAATGTTTAGAAAATGGAAATTATCAATCGGTGCTGTCAATGTTGGTATCATCAAACGATAGCAGATTACTAGCAGTTAACAAAACATTTATATTTAGGGATGCGACTAAATAACTTGGGAAAGAAAACCCTACGCGCCAGTTCAGGTACAAAACCTACGGTATATTCCAATTTTTTTTTGTTATTTTGAGATTATTAAATAACAACATTTATTGTTTTTCTAAGAATCATTGGATACATCTATTAGTCTATATTAATAGTTGAGAGTTTGATGGAGACACTTCAGAAGGAGAGGATCCTCATTCGATTTTCTAATAGTTTATCATTTTATTATCTACTAAAAAAATTTTTGAATCATAAAATTTCAAAAGAATATCTAAAAGAAGCTATTTTAAATAGCTATTCATATAAATCAATTTTAGAGATATCTTTTTTAAAAAAATTCAATTTTTATTAAGTTAGAACGTCTAACATGAATATTTAAATTATTGAATGTCAAAATCAATCATTTAATTTATAAAAAAAAATCAATTTAAAATAAATTTTACTATTTTTAACTAAATTATCATAAAAATTTTAAAAATACAAAGAAAAAATAATTTTTTTTAGATAGACAAAATGACAAAGTGAAGGGACATGGTTCGAATCCCAATCATGACGTTCGACATTAACAATTTCGACATTTATCTCAATTGAACTAGGATTTGTCAACGAAAAAAATCATTTTTTAAAAAACTAAAACAAAACATCCTAAATTTAGGGACTATCTTTAATTTTATCTTTAAAATCACAAACTTTTGTGGTTATTTCAAGTTTTTCTCGTACAAAACTTGGACAATAATAAACCCAGGTCCCACAAACCCATGTACGCATTACATGAAGGTTATGATCAGCCAAATTGGTGAGGAACATGTAATTAAATTGAAATCCATAAAATACATATGGTAGAAGTTGACCTCTAACCACAACCTAACCATTTCCTTATACATCAATTAATACATTATACATATCCAGAAAGAAACTTAAATTTCATGTTCACATTGATCACACACACCAAAATATAAGGAGAAGGAAAAGTACTCATGTTTTAAGGAAGAGTTATTAAAAAAAATTGTTTGATTTGCAACAGCATCGCAACTGCAATTGTAGCGTCGTAATTGGAATTCGTCACTACTTTTCAAGATTTGCACTGTAATTTTTCGAAGATAAAAGAGCATTTGATTTGCAGCTGTATCGCGGCTGCTATTTTTTTTTTTTTTAAGATTCGCAATATAATTGCAGCTGCAATATCTATGAAAACTAAGTAGGCAATGTACTCATAACAATTTCAATAAGCTAGTGCTACTATAATACACTTAATTAAAAATTGACATCAAAATTAAAATGAATTATATTGAAATTAGGACTTACTTGTAAAGAAAACTATGATCATGGAGTCCAACAACAAGCATAGAAGCACCAATCTCTCTAACAGTAGCAGCAATCTTTGTTCCTTCTTGGTCCCCTTCTGTCACAATAATCTCAACCTTTGTCTGCAACACAATCCTAAGATTTTTATATGACACATATCCGTTAATTTGAACATAAAACAAAAACAACATTAACAAAAACATGTAAAGTAATAACAAAACTAAAATTATACATACATTAGGATAATTGTTGCAAATGTCTTGAAAGGAAAGTGCTAATCGAAAACCGTTGAGGCGAAGAAGACGAGCTTTGCTTCTACTTCTTCTTGATCTTGTGTTAGAATTAGAATTGTAAACATGAAGAAGTGTGATTATATCACCATGTCTAATGATGTTTATTAGAGCCCATTTTAGTGCTGTTCTAGCTGCATCTACATCTTCTACAACCACAACTATTTTCTTCACATCCATTTTTTTGTTTCTCTCTCTTTTTTCTATCTACTCTACTTTGTTCTTTTATTTATATTTTCATTAACTCAACCAAACTTGTCTCTTTCTAATAGTTGGTATATGTGATCCATTCTTTTAATTTTTATACTTTATATATTTTAGTCATGATGGATTGAATTAAATGAGTTTAATATTTAGTATATAACAGAATCATATATTATGTATGACAGGGAAATTTCTCTGTATTGTTGCCTCATGTGGAATTGTTGGTCCTATGTTAGTTATTTGTCTACAAAATTAATGAAATGATAGAAATTGAAAGAGATGAAAATTTAAAGGATAAGAACAAAGTGAAAATTGTGACCTTAAGGAAAAAAAAATTAAGTTTTGTTTTTCTTCATAAGTTGTCTTTCCTGGAGATAATTATTTTTGAAGCGTGTCGGACACTAAATTTAAATACTTCTTTTAATTAAAGTTCAAACTATTCTTTTTGTATACCACAAAGTTAAAGATCGAATCCAAAACTTTTAGTATAAAACTTAAACCCCTTATCACTATAGGTTAAATTTAGTAACTTATTAAGGTTCAAACTTTAGTTCACTGCGCTTTGGCAAGCAGCTAGCAATCAAGCTGCTTCTACTAGATGCAGCTCGATCCATTTGTAAATTATGTTAATTAGTGAGAGATAAAATAAAAGTGAAATTTTAATTTTTGTTCTATAAAACTAGCATAATACCATCCCGTGAGTTTAACTCAATTGGTAGAGCATTGCATTATATATGTAGGGGACCGAGGTTCAAATCCCGGTCATCCCACCTATTCACCTTAAGGGTATAATGGAATTTCTAGCCACTAAGTTACATGACAAAAAAAAAACTAGCATAATACCCGTGCGTACGCACAGGTTGCGGCATTGCCGCGATATTTTTTATTTTAGGGTGAGCGTTGTATAGTATGGAATTAGCCCCGATATAAAATTATTCGTCGTTGTAAAATTGTTGTCTAGTGTGTGATAGATATAGAATAAGGTAAAATTATTTGTGATAATATGATCGAAAACTATTTTTCAATGAAATGTTTTAGTCAACAAAAAATTAAAAAAATTGATATGGATGGAGTGGCAATATGAGTTATTACTACATTGGACAAACTTACGGTTATATTAGGCATCATTGATAGATATATGTCCTATACCTTTTTTATCATGTGTTTATTTGAATTATAAATATTACTAAATATTAAAGTTGATAAATTTGATTAAGAATTTTTTTTATAATTAAAAAATTGATATATTAATTATTTAAATTTTTCATTGGCAACAACTTATTTTTCATGTACAGTAGTTACTTAAATTTTTCATTAGCAACAACTTGTTTCCCCTGTTTATAATAGTTAATTTAAATTTTTATCAACAATATTTTATCATGTGTATAATAGTTATTTAAAAAAATGTTATTGATGATAACTTGTCCACATATATATAATAGTTATTTCAAAAAACTTATGAGCAATATTTTGTCTAGTCTATATTAATTAGTTATTCATTAAAATTCATATTTAATTCATCCCTCCATAAAACATAAAAAATATTAACCATTTCATTGATGAAAAAAATATTAACAATTTGGAAGAGAGATTTCTATAATGTATTAAAGATGACAGCAAAAAAAAATTCAAAACTTTTAAGCACAAAAAAATTTAAAAATTTATAATTAATATATTTTTAAACTAAGTTAAAATGCATTCCCAAAAAAAAAACTAAGTTAAAATGTTGCTAGAGGGATTTCCATACTCTACTAAACATAACAGCGGAAAAAAATTTAAAATTTGGAATAATACACATGAGTTGATTTAAAAGCATGAACCAAAAGTTGTGACTAAAAGTATTTGGAGGGTCGAAATTTGCTAAAAAAATTATAGGGACTAAAGACGAAATTTGAGATATATATTTCAAAATATTTTACCTACTCAGTTTTTAATACAACTATTTACAATAGTTCCATCTAATTATTACTACTTTCACAACTCTCAATTCAACATCTTTTGCTTAGTATTTAGGGCACCAATACTTGATAAATGTACTATGAGTAAAAAGATAAGTCTCGTAGAAATTATCAAAAATAGAAAAAATTTATTAATATATGAGTAAAAAGATAAGTCTCATAGAAATCACAAAAAAAATTTGGTTCTCGTATTCATATATAAGTAAAAATATAGGTCTCGTAGAAATTATAAAAAAATTGACAACTTTATTAATTTATGAGTAAAAACATAAAGATGATACAATGTTTTCGACTGCCTTTTTATTTAGTCAAATTCACCCCTCACTTGAAATTCAAATACTTCTTTTAATTAAAGTTCAACGTATTTTTTTTATTTACAACTATGCTACATGTAGCGAGAGATTTCACGCGAATTTTTCGCGATTGCCATTTTTTATTTAATTATTATATTTCTTTCTTGTCTAGTCTTAAATAGAGAAGAATTTAATTTATATGCACCGTCAATGTAAAGTTATTTTACACATGCGTCCAATAATATATCGACACATCATGTATGGTAATTAAAAATACATGATATGTCACATTCATTAAATGATGTGGCAACACATTATTGGATGTATGTGCAAAAAAAATTTACACCGACAGTGCACAACAATTAAACTCAATAGAGAAACACAACTATTCATCCTAAGAAAAATAAAAGGTAAATTTTAGTTGTGTACTGTATTGATAAATATTATTCAAAATTTTAATTTAATTAAAATAAATTAATATTAAAATATATCATAACATTAAGTTTGATAAACAAAAAATAGTGGATTGGCCGATAAATTAGGTTATCTTATAGTGGAAGAGTTTATAGCTTATCAACTGGTTTATAGCAAATAAGTATTAAGTTTGTAGTGTTTAATATATAATCAGTGGTTGAATTAATTTTTTTTTGACTAAAAATAAGATTCATTCATTTAAATTGAAAATACATAGATCATTACAAATTCAACATTGCTAAAAATTGAAAAAGGTGAATCTACAAACAAACTTGCAGCACCTAGGTTAATAGCATACAACGGCATCATGAAAGTGCCTACAAATATGACAACATAAAAGAAACCGGAATATTCATACTTCTGGATTTGCAACGTTGACGTCCAAGTCTTCAAAGTCTTCATCAGATCTGTAATGAGTTGACGTAGATATGCCAATTTGAATCAACGAAACAGTGTAATGAAAAACCAACGAACACCGTACAAGACAACCACAAACAAAACGCCGCACAAGACGACCACAAACAAAACGCCGCACAAGACGACCACAAACTTAAAAAAACAAAAAACAAAGAGCAAATCTATGTGAATAATCACTTATTTTATTGAAAAGAAAAGCAAAAACAATTTAGAGGGGTGATTTTGGATCAAAAATTGACCCTAAAATCACCCCTCCTTGATGGATGAACAAAAAGGATAATCTAGTGGTTGAATTAACTTATAAATATAAAATGGCATAAAAAGTATATGTTTAATTAATATTTAATTTTTTTCAAATAATTTTTTTTTAAGTAAGATGATAGAGGTAAAACTTGAAGAAAAAAAGTTTTAATTACAGTTTTGGTCCCCCTATTTTAACATTTTCACAAAATTGGTGCCCCCTACTTTAAAATCACGTTATTTTGGTCCCTCCATTGGATTTTTGTTCTTAAAAATTGTGATTTAATATATTTTAAATGATATGGCATATGATTTAATGATATAGATTCATCCAGGTGTATTAATTACTTACATTTCATTAATTGAATTTCAAAAATGAATAATATCTGAAATTGAAGTTTTTATTGAGTTTTCTAGTAATTTCATGACTTTTGATTATTTATTTATCATCAAGTTATATGCCGTATCATTTAAAATATGTTAATACACCATTTTTAAGTACAAAAATTTGATAGATGGACCAAAACTGTGTGATTTAAAATAGGGGGACTAATTTCGTAAAAAAAGTAAAAATAGTGGGACCAAAACTGTAATTAAGCCAAAAAAAAATCAGTTGGGAGAAAAGAACCCACATTGTATGCTCGGTTTTTCGACATATATTGGTTATCGCTAACGGCAATGGAAACTTCGTATCAATATCAAGATAATCAAAAATAAAAACTCTAAATTTGACGTTATGAAATAGAGACCGAATAAAAATTGAATAATGGATACAAATCCAACTTTATGTTACTAGTAGAGTGTTGCCTCCAGAAGAAGAAGAAGAAATGAAAGATTTTCTCCCCATTCCCTACATATCTTTTTCACCCCCCTTAACGTGCAAAAAAAAATCCATTTCTATTAATCGAACTTTTTTCAGTGTAAATGTTACACTAAAAAACCGTTTGGGCCGTATTTCCTGAACATTTTTGGGGAGTGAGGGGGTGAAAAAGACATGTGGTGGGTGGGGTGAGAATTTTTCAAGAAAAAATGTGACTAGAGAACCCATTAAAGACAAAACAAATTGTCACACTTGTTGAAATACATGTTTCTTATGACATGTAGCTTCATAAACATGGATCCATTCACCACTCAGTAGATTCAGGGTGCAAGAGAGGTTATGAATAGTGGCAGAACTAGGGATGACTAGGCTGGGACACTGCCACCCTCAAAAAAATGATAAATTACCTTAATACCCATAGTATTTTTATAATATATATATATATATATATATATATATATATTTGCTTGCACACATATATTGTCATAACATGTGCGTAGCCTGTTGGTTTTGAAGCAAAGAGATAAACCCTTACCATTTCAAGGTCGCGAGTTCAATTTTTTTGTAGGGAAAAGAACATATGTTCGGTTAGGGGTGTTCATGGTTCATGAACTGCACTGAACTGAACCATATAAATGGTTCGGTTCAGTAACTGGAACCACTTTTTATAAAAACTGTTTTATTTTTAAAACCTATTACAATTCGGTTCAGAACCGGTTTAGAACCAGTTTACACATTTTAACTGGTTTAGTTTTAGATAACTGGTTTAAAACTGGTTTTTTAATAAAAACCGGTTTATTTTTGAAAAACTGTTTTCAAAAATATTTTTATTATAAAACTATTTTTTTGTTTAAGATAAAGTACTGATTTTTATTATAAAAAAATTTAGATTTTTTTTATTAAAAAAAGTAATAAAAGACAGATTTTTTAAATCAAAAAACAAATTTTTAAAATTAGAAAACAGTTTTTAAAACTATTTTTTTTGTTTAAAATAAAGTACTAATTTTTATTATAAAAAATTCAGATTTTTTTTATTAAAAAAAGTAATAAAAGACAGATTTTTTAAATAAAAAAACAAATTTTTAAAATTAGAAAACAGTTTTTATAAATTTTAAAATAAAATAATAATTTCAATATTCTATTTATTATTAAATAAAAAAAAGGAGTGGTGGAAGGTGGTGGTCGGCAAGCAGAGCTCCTCCACCGGCCGTCGTACCGCTGCCAGACCACCACCATGAGTCACCGGAAAATCTCGGTCCACCGCCGTGAACCGGTGTACCAGCACCGGAGGTCCGGCGTTGACCGCTGTGTTGACCACCGGCCACCTCCACTAGTTTTAAAATATTTATTTATTTGTGTTTATTATTTAATTAAATTATGTTTGGGCCTTAGTAGTAGAATGTCGCGGTGATTTTTGGATATCGAGTTATTAATTAACTTCGAATCGCAAATTAATATTCCACCACCGATCTTTAATTTATCCGAGGGAAAGGGAAAAAGTTCGAAAAAACCCTATTTTTTAAGAGAACAAGGTTCGGGGGTTGGTTATACGAAGGGAAGGTATTAGCACCCTAAGTATCTATAGTACTCTATAGGAACCTCTTGTTTTATTTCTATGCGCTTTATTCTATTTGTTTGTAAAAAATGTATAAGTGTGAAATTTAAGTGATGATAAAAATGCTTAAAGAATGAAAAAGAAGAAAAATGTTTTTGTTGATTTTATTGATTGAAGAGACAAGTCTCATGCCTACGTACCCGAGGGATCAAACCACCGTAGTTCGGGATAAAAAGACGAGTAAATTTGTTTGTTTGTTTTTTAAGGTTTTGAAAATGGTTTTAAAATACCAAAAGCCAAAAGTGGCAAAATGTGAGTTTGATTGATGTTAATTTGTGAAGAAAGTCTATATAGTTAAATTGATTGAAATTTGATTATGAAATAAGATGCGGACACTTGGTTTAAAATCCAAGGTTTGTTGAGAAAATGTTTGAAGTGATAAAAGACACTTGGTTTAAAATCCAAGGTTTATGCATGATTAATGATGTATGAATGAGGAAAATGCACTTGGTTTAAAATCCAAGGTTTTAGGCGAGAAAATCGGACACTTGGGTTAAAATCCAAGGTTTTAGCGATAAAAGAAGCCGTTGGTTTAAAGTCCAAGGCACTTGGTTTAAAATCCAAGTTTGGAATGAAAAAAGACACTTGGGTTAAAATCCAAGGTTTTCACGATAAAAGACGCCGTTGGTTTAAATTCCAAGGCACTTGGTTTAAAATCCAAGTTTGCGGTAAAAAAAAGACTCTTGGGTTAAAATCCAAGGTTTTCGCGATAAAAGGAAATGTTTGGTTTAAAGTCCAAAGTTTGAAAATGTTTGATGATGAAATGTTTTTGATGCTTGATGATGTTGAAAATGAATTGTGTTGACTATTTTTTGAAAGAGGTTTTGACCTCATTTTGAGAATAAAGTGATTGACTATTTATTTTAGAATGTTGGGTTAAAATTAAAAAGGTGGTGCGCTAAAAAAGATACAAACGTCGCAATAGGCAAAATAAGCGCGAAGACAATCCGTAATGATATTTTGATCAAAACGGTGTCTTTTCCCTCGGAATTAATATGCTAACGTTTTGCGGAAAGCGATAAATAAATATGCATGAGATGCAATTTTTCATTTATAGTGTACACTTGCTCCTAATTACATTCTAAAATATTTGCGAAAAATAAATATGAAATGAATGCAACATGATGCTATGCAATTTATTTAAATTTACATCAAGTCCTAAAAAATACAATCTAAGGAAAAAAATAAAATAAAATAAAAGCAGAAGGGGGTGCAAATAATAATTAAAAACAGAAAAGGGGTGTAGAAAGTAAATCTGGGCCCAAGCCCAGCTGGGTGTATGAACAAAAACGTGAAAATCAGATCAGAGCCGTCTGATTGATCAGACAGCTCTGATTTGATTACAAATATAATGGATCAGGGACGTTGGATTGAATCTGAGGGACATTGGCGCGCAGGTGCACCATAAGACCGTGCACCTGCGCGCACTGGATCATAACGGAGGTATATAAGGAAACAAAACCCTAAAAAATCAGAATCTATCTTCTTCTCCGCCGCGGAGCTTCTTTCTTCTCTCTCGGACCTCTCTGTTTTTTCTCATTTTTTAACTTCCAATTTTCTAGAACAAAATTCAGCATCCAATACATATATAATCAAACCTTTAACCCAAATCCAAACATGAAATGAATAACACTAAACTACAACATCCAGATTAAGCGAAACGGAAGCAGAAAGGGAAAGAAAACCTCGGAGCTTTTTGATTTCTGATTCACCTCTTCTCTTCTTCTTTTTCTTTCTCGTTGTTTTCGTTTTTGTATTTGATTTGGATTCCGGTCTTGGTTTTGATTTAATCGGTTTAGACGGTGAACGAATGAAATTTGTGGGTTCGGATTTGATAAGGGTTTGATGGTTCGGTTTTGTGAATCGAGTATTTGTGATTTTGATTTCGTCTTGGTGTTGATGTTGAAAGTTTCTGGGTTCGATTTGGACTTGAAGAAGGTTTGATGATTTCGGTTTCTTTTGATTTTCTGGTTTTGAATTTTTTTTTATGGTTTTAAATGATGAATGAAGATGATGATGATTGAATTTGTTCTGGGTTTGGATGAAGAACAGTGATGAATTCTGATTTATTTTTGATTTTTGATTGGAAGGAATTTTTTTGCTGCGGCTGATCTGAGATTTTTTTGTGTGTACCATTTCTTGGGAACTGTGTACTATTTGTACTATGTCAGACCTAGGGTTAGTACAGATGAAATTTACCCAATTTGGACAAAATTGCCCCTTTGGGCCTGGACAAAAAAACTGATCTGGACTTCTATAAAAAAATACCAAAAAAGGATAATACAAATAAACAATTAAAATGAAAAATAATAATAATATATATAATAATAAAAACGAAAAAATGAATAAAAATAATAATAATAATAGAATAATAAAAAAAATGAAGCAAATGAGAATAATAATAATAATAATAATAAAAATAAAATCAAATAAATGAGGTATTTTAAAATACCTCTTTGCCGAAATTTCGTCAGAAATGACAGAGAAAATCCGTTTAAAAAAAAAGACGCATAAAAGCGATTGGTCAAAAAATGGGGTATGACATAGAAAAATAGTTTTTTTTATGTGAGAGTAGAACAAATGTTTGGGCCTAAAAAATTTCTTTGGGCTTTTTATACAGAAATTCAATTATAAAATGAAATAAGATTTTGTTTTTAAAATAATTAAAAATTCTGTTATTAAAATCAGTTTTTTTTTGACAAAAAAACTATTATTTTAATCAATTAATAAATATGTTTTAGTTTATTTTTAAAAGTCGTATATTCTTAACCAAGTAAACTTTTTTGATATTTTTTTATGTTTTTGTGTATAAATGTTATATTTTTATTTTATTTTTTTTTGGAAATTTATAGAACAAATGATTTTGATTAAAAATTGTAGAAAATTTATTTTTGTTAAAAGGTATACGAAGTAGATCATAAATTTGAACTGGTTCTGAATCAGTTTTAAACTGAACTATAATTTGTTTTTAAAAGTGGTTCAGTTTGAAATTGTATCAAATGGTTCAGTTTAAAATATGGTTCAATGCAGTTTGAACCACAGTTCGGTTCAGTTAACTGTATTTTTGAACACCCCTATATTCGGTAACTAAGATTCACACCCAACTATTTCTATTTTTTTTTTTTCAAAAAACAGGCTAACTATTTTTAAATAAAAACAATAATTCTCTTTTAAGTATACATGTAATATGATAAAATATATAATTTTTTTTATGATCCAATTTGTGCACCCGTGCTAGGCACGGGGAAAAACCTTTACGCTTACAAAGACAACATCTACATAAAATATCCTAATCACATTTATCAAACTTGTCAACAAAAATAATAATCATAAAACTGAGCAATTTTCATAATCTTGGTATTGTTGAGTACCCCATGTACCTCAAATAGGAATAGGAATTTACATTGTAATAAATAGCATAAATCAAATAGTCATGTTTTTTGGAAGAGTCATGTTGTGAGAGTAAATGTTGATTTTAAATCTATCTTTGAGAATGTAATGTGAATTTTAGAAAAGTGGAAATGTAAGTTATGGTATTTTTAAGACATTCAAATTATTCATGAAAAAAAATTCACTTCAATTGTAGAAATTATAACATTCTACATAAGAAAAATGAATGATTGATCTCGATCATAAAGAATGAACCTTCTAAATTAATTAAACTTTCAATAATCACATTAACCTCACTTTATGGAAAGTTCATGCAGTCCATTTCTCATGTGAATTTACAGGTACATGAATTTTCTAGAATTCTAACTACATTGATACAAATTAAAGAACTTTTCAATGCTACGTCAGTGATGACACCGGTAATCATTAGCTGGAGTTGTAGCACCTATTATGCATTATGCCGGTAAGCCTCGCCTGATAAACTGCAAAACTGAGAAATTAAATCAAAATGCAGAATCTATAAAGAAATATAGAAATAGAAACAATTAAAAAACAAATAAGCAACAACAATAAAATTCAGAGCAAGCATTGTTAGTATGTTATTAATTAAAAACCAAACATGCAATTGGATTGTTTCATGTGCAGAAACCTTCATATGTAGGAACCTGTGCTATAACACAGTTAACAAAATTTTGGTGTGTAAAGCAATCAAAATATTTTCAAACAACATGTTACTTGTGATTCAGATATTTTTTCATTTTCTCTCCACATTCTTTCAATTTTATGTCCACAATTCCTATGCAACCAACTTCCAACCTAAAAAACATTTGAAATAAATTTGTTAGATGAATAATTATGGCATTCAAATGGAAAAGATGCAGAACTGTGTTTTTCAGAAAAAAGAAAATATCAGGGCTTTTCTAACTGAAGCTTTTGTGACCTGTAAATTTAGAAACATTAAATTGTTAGATTAGAATTAGAACGAACCCGGTAGTATAAAATGTTATAGAATGAAATTATAGTAAAAGGCAGAAAACAACAATATAAAAAACCACTCAAACAATTCCAAGATTCTTTGAAGAAGTGATTGTAGCAACAAAATCAGGTTTTCCAAACATTGCAAAGTTCTGTATCGAAATCAAGAAGTTGATAGTAGGGATTTCCCAGATCTGAACAAAGAAAAGTGAATGAGATTGGGTGAAATCTATCCTCTTTATATAGGCAAAGCAACAAAAATTGAAATAAGTACCTTTTGAGATTAGGAGCGGCTCCGTTCTAGGATTTGCCTTGAAAAAGGATGTAACATTGAAGATGGCATCGTGTATGTAGTTTTGCCGTTTCAGTGTTCCTAAGTTCTGTGTATGCAGTCTCATTGAAAACACGCGTACACAATCCCATAGGATACCATTAAAAATTTACTTTAAATTGATAGTAGAAAAAGAATTAATTACCTACCAAAAAAAAAAGAAAAAGAATTAATTATCACTCTTATATTCAAGAAAAAAATAATTAATTACTAACACAAAAATAGAACCATTTTTAACCTAAAAAAAATAAGGAGAATAAAAAAATACAACTGTTTCCCTTGATTTGTGCCATATATATTTATCCTTATGCATTGGAAATGGAAAATGGGTGAGATACCATTAACTATAAAAATTAATATTTAAATAAAAAATTAATTAAAACAAATTAAAAGATAAATAGGGAAATAATACTATTAATAGCAATTTTTAAAATAGCAAAGACTCTTATTAGATGACAAATGACAAACTTGCCAAAGAACTCATCTTGCTTTATTATATTCTATGATTATTGATAATTTCAAGTCACTTGACACACGTAGAATATTACTTACCATATGAATTATAAAAAAAAAAATTTACTTATGGTATGCAATTTAATTTTTTTTATGATCAAACTTATATTTTTTATCACTTAAATTTTTGCATAAAAGATAATATTTTATTTAATTTATATATTATAATTTTTTTAACGGCTCCCCCGAATTTTATTTCCTGATTCCGCCACTGATTATGAAGAGACCAACATGTATTAAATATACAATCCAATCAATTTTTTCTGTAATACATGTTTAATTTTTTTTCTAAGTCTCCAATTTTTTATACACTTACCTCAGTAGAAATCGAACTCATGACGTGTCACAACAATACATAATTTAATATTTTTCGCTGCTATGCAAATATTAGATTTGTTTAAATAGAAATCAATTTTTATTTTATAAAGATATATTATGAATATTTATCATTTATCGTATATGCTTTGTTTTTCCTCTATATATATCTCAAGTTTACATTTCACAAATTTTTACTCTAACTATTCATTCTCGCCGCGTTTTATATTTTCCTCTATATATATCTCAAATTTAGCTATCACAAATTTGTGTTTCTAATGCTACTATGACTGATCAAAATATTGAATTTCAACTTGCGCTACGTTGTTTAAGAGGTTTTTTTAATTTTATTTTATATTTTATATACTCTAACTTTCATTCTCGCCACATTTTATATTTACTACTTTCTTTCTTTTTTACATTTTTTTTAAGCAAAATAATATCTAGAATGATAAAATGGTTCAGCAATTCTTCTAACAAACAAAAATTTAAACAATTTATTCATCAAACAGACCAAAACCCATTTCTTCATCGGATTCTTCTTCTAGCTCGGGCTTCTTCTCCTCTTCTTTGGCTGCTGCAGGGGCACCACCAGAAGCAGCAGCTGGGGCAGCTACGGCAAACTTACTTGGGTCCTTCAAGAACTCCTTAACCTTGTCAGCCTCGGGGAAAGAATATTCAGTTGTCACAGCAACAGCAAGAACATTCTTGTAGACATTGACGAACATGTGAGGTGCTGCTGCAAGTGTAGGGTATGAGATGGCCAACGAAAGTGAAGTAACCATTGAAACACCAATAGCAAACTTCGCAATGTGGTCATCCTCAGTAAGATCAAGAACCTCAGGGCTGAAAACAGATCCATTATCATAAACAGAAAGGACCACAAGCCCATATGAAAAGGGCCTAATGGCTAGCTTGGCAAGCAATGCAGCTTCGGAAGATCCAACCTTGTCTCCCTTCTTGATGAGTTCAACAGGGGTAATGATTTCGACAGTACCCTTGTTAATCTTTGTTGGGATGTTAAGGACCTGGAAGAAAGAGGTCTGGGATGGGTCGAGCCCTGTGTTGCCGGGAGGAACAACAACATCAATTGGAGCAACCAAACCAACACGAGCAGGAGCTCCAACCTTGTACTTAGCAACCTCTTCACTAACTTCCTTCAAATCACCCTTGGTGAAAATCAAACCCACATTACCAACAAGGAGAGGAACAAGGTTAAGGAAAGCATTGTTTCCAGTTTTCTCAGCGTGGATCCTAACAGATCTTTTCATCATAGTGTTCTTCCCCATAAGAACAACGGAATCACCACGAAGACCTCTTCGAATACTCTGAAGTTGGTTAGATCCAACATTATCAGCATTAACAACTAGAATCTGAGTAAATTCATCTAGAAGTTGGCACAATTTGGAATCGTAGTTCTGCTTCTTCTCAGCTTTGGTTGGTTTTGGTGCCATTGATGATGATTTTTGAGATTTGTTTTCTAGGGTTTTTGAATTTGGACAAAATTTAAGTCCCTGACGAAGATTTTTCCGTCAAGGTGGACAGCAATTGGGGCTGTCTCCTTAGCCTCTTTTTTTTTTTTTTTACACATAACACGGTTGAATTCATATCTAACTATATGCATTGATTTCCGTGTTTTTATTTCTCTCTTCTCATTTTCTCTCCTACCAAACACATCCTTATTGATCCAAACGGAAATCAATTTGAATTTTTAGTTGAAAAAATTAATGGCAGCATATATTTTAAATATAGATGTCTGCATTGTGTGATTTTTATAATATTAAATATGGTGTTTGAGTGATTTTATTATCCACTGGAATGAGTCAGTATGGACTAATTTTAAAAGACAGATTTAATTGTGTCATTTAATTTAAAAAATTTATTATAGTTCTTTTTATATAATATATGAAATCTACAAAACGCGTGCGATAGCACGGGTCGGTGTCTAGGTATGAAGAAAAAGAGAAAATTCAAATTAATTAGGAGTTAATGCAAATTTAATCGGTACTGGTTGCTAGCGGTAAAACATTCGTGAAATTTTTTTCGTTATATTAAATATAGTGATAGATAAAATAAAAGTGAAAGTTTAATTTTTATAATTAAAAAGTTATTTTCATGTATAGTAGTTATTTTCATGTATAGTAGTTATTTAAATTTTTCATTAACAACAACTTGTTTCCACCGTTTATAATAGTTAATTTAAATTTTATCAGAAATTTTTTTTTTTTGAATCAACCAAAGAATCATATATATTAAATTAAAAGGCACTCCCCATTAGCACAAGGTGTGCAAAATGAAGAGATCGGACAAAGGTCAAACTACAACGAACCCAAAAAAATGAGGCGGTGCCTTCAGAGAAGCACGTCAAGTTGCCCCTAAACAAATTAAGGGGTTCGAATCCCACAAGGAAAAAGAATAATAAAAAATCTTAAATCTTCTTTTAAACCACCACCACACCTGTAATTTTATATTGTGAATTACCGCATCCACATAAAAAACCTTCTGATTTAAAACACGATCATTTCTAGCTTTCCAAAGCATCCAAATTGTTGCTAACCAAATGACTTTAAAGCTATCTTTGATCTTCAAAAAACGCCATTGAAGACCACTGAATATACGAGCATGCGGTAGAGCATTGTTGGGAAGAGCACCTTGAATACTGTCATACCCCATTTTTTTATCCATGTTATTTTTTACATAAATCATTCTTTTCATTCTTTAAATCAAAAAGCCAAGAATAGTATTTTGATTCTTTTACGCTGTTTATATAATTTAATTTTAAATCACTGATTTTTGACCTTTTTGTCAATTTTCTTTTAAATTCTATTTGTGTCCATCATTTTTATATTTCTTATCTTTTCCATGATTTTTTTTTGCTTTTTCTCTTATGTATATATTTTTTATATTAAAAACATTTTAGTGTTTTCTTTTACTCATGTTATTTATTTGAATTAGATTTCTTCAAGAACAAGTAACCCTTTTTCTTTCGATTTTTTTTCCTTCACATTTTCACCCAAACCAATTTCAATATCTCATAGAACCCAAAAATTACTCAATTACCCCTAGCTCCAATATTTTTCTTTTTCATACATTTTTATTTATTTACCATTTTTTATTTTACTATCTTTTCTTCCCATTGTTACCACAAACAAAAATCACTAATCCATTCCTTTCATGAATGAGACTAGAATGTTCTTTTTTTTACACCTCACCACTTCACAAAACATGTGCTCTCATTTGAACAAAAAAAAAAAGCAAAATATCTCATAAAACAAAAACTCCAAATTACCCTTTCTTGATCACCAATTCTTATAACCATTGAACCCTAATGTTTATCTATAAATAGAGGCCAGATTCCAAGTGTTAGAGGGTTCAAAAAATTCAGAGAAATCACTCAAACCGGAATTCCTCCATTTCTTTGTCAAAAAATCAAAATCTCAAAACAAAGCTCAGAACTCAGATCTAAGCCATCAAACATCTCCTCCATACTTCCAGAAACTCAAATCCACCTTTAAATCAAAGTTACAGTGTCCGAATCGAGCCAATTTCGAAGAAGAAGTTTGATGAAAACTTGGATTTCTAATACACGTTTTTGGTAGGATTTGGTTCCATTTATCACGTTTTTCAACTAATCGTGGCCTCGGGAAGCTTTTCCAATCATTGATTTACTTCAATTCGAACTGTATAGCGAAATCGTGTTTTTAATTTGAAACTTGTTCTCTTTGTTTTTCTTTTTCTAAGCTTCATTTCAGAAAACTGATATCATTTTCAAAATCTACGTGAAAAAACGAAGAGAACGGTGTATGATTTGTGTGGTTTCATAAACATTTTAAAAACGAAGACGAACGCACGCGTGAGTCTCTTTTTTTGCCAGTTTTAAACGCGTGCGTTGTATGCATCTAACGATCCGTTTGGGTTAATGATCGTACCTGACAAATCTTATTTAATGAAGATCTGACAGTGGTAAAATGAGAAGCCCAAATAACGCGTCACACTGGATTGTAACGGACTGGGCGTGTGGCTGGGCCATTTGGGCCTAGGCTTTGCTAGCTGCACCCCCTGACTGTTTGTTTTAATATTTGCACCCCTCTCTGTTTTAATTTTATTTTTTACCTTATGAGATAAGTGTTTTTGGTATAAACTTATTTTAAGCTATTTTAGCCTATTAAGCATGAAGTTGAGGCTTATTTCATTATTTTTCTCTATCACCAATATTCAGTCTCTTCTCAGACAACTTATTCCTTATGGTAATACTCTTGCTGCTCTTTCCACCGCACCAGGTAATGCTACATGGTATTTTGATTCTGCCTGCTGTAACCATATGACATCTGCATCACATTTATTTTCTTCCTTGTCTAAAAATGACATTACCCGTTCTATCCACACTGTTGATGGATCTCTTATGCATGTAAGCCATATTGGTTCTATCTCTCTTGATCGCGATATTTCTGCAAGTGTACAGAACTATCGTGTAGTTATAAAAGATTATCGATCCCACAGAGACCAATAGTCGACCTACCGTTATCTAATGCTACGTTGTAAATCTAAGGCTAATAAGAGTGTTTTGGATAGTGAAATATTTTTGGATTTTTAAATAAATAAAAGAAAGTAATTTTTGGATTTTAATAATAAAGCGTATTACTAGGATGAGCTCTTAGTTGCTTCGAAGGTGGTTCAATACTTAATTCGCGCTTTGATAAAAGGGATAGTTTTCGAAACTATATTGATTTAAAAACACTAATCTCAGCTCTCGCAAATCTTGACTAGTATTGTAGATTATAAATGTGATGCTTAACTCTCGTTCTCACATCCGCTAATAAAGTACTTTTTGAAAACCAATATAATTTAATTAACTCTAATCCTAAGTGGTGTTCTTCCGAATCAGAATCAATGTTCAGTTTTTACTATCTAGTAAAAATCTCATGCTCTCGCTCTATTGATTTTTACTTTAATTAATTCTCACTCTCGTGACAAATTATAATCATCGTCAAATTAAAAACTGCTTAAGAAAACTATTAGTTCATTAATCCTAAATAGCTCTCGCGGATTCTAGAATTAATGCTCGGTTTTTACTATCCGGCATAAACCTCAACTCTCGTTTATGTTGGTTTATGCCTTAAATAATCCTCACTCTCATGACAGATTATGAAACGTATTATTAAAAACCGTTAAAAACGGGCGCGCGAACTAACTATTGAACCCCTACTAGCTCCTAATTACACATCCTAGCAATATTAAATTAGCTAGACATAACTAAAACTAAAACTAAAGACGAAATAAATAAATAAACGGAAAATAAAAACATAAAGCAAATAAATAAATAAAGCATAAATAAATAAAAGCAATAAAGAAAATAAAACTAGAAAATAATAAAATAATAACCTGAATAAACTCCAAGTATAATGCCGGTACAAAATAAAAAAACTTTAAACTACTACAACTTATGAGAAAGAGTTCCTGCAAAGGCTTGAGTACTCCTTCTCCAACCGACTATACGAGTGGTGTGCTCGTTTTACAAGTCAGTTGTTCAAAGTTGTGTGTTTTGAAATAGGAGAAAAGGGACCTATTTATACTAAAATATCAAACTACAAAATCCAATTTGCCCGATGTGGGACTTTGAATCGCGTCAATTCCTGGCCTTAGGATCCTGGCGGGCGCCAGGATCATTTCCTCCCACTCAAGAAATGTGTGGCAATCTGCCACTCTTCCTCTCATTGGCTGGCGGCCGCTAGCCTTGCACCTGGCGCGCGCCGGGCTGCTTGGTATCATGGTATGGGCTGGTCCGTTTTGTCTTGTAGCGGGGTTGCTATATGCAGCCCTTTTTGTGTCTTTTTGGTCCATTTTCGCTCCTTTCTTCGATTTAATAAATTTTCATCTGTGTTTATAAAATATGAGCATTTAGTAACGATTCATAATATAAAAGTTCGAAATTGAAATAAAAATAATTGAAATATAATAGTAATTTAACTCAATAAATAGCACATTTTTAGGTGTATCAAACTCCCCTAAACTTGAATCATTGCTTGTCCTCAAGCAATTTAGCTTGCATGTAGAACACTTTTGAAATGCTAAGCAACTCACACACACAGATTCAGAGAAAAATAACATCACAAATACTCATACATGGTCAGAAGTTCAAATCGGCTGAGATTAATTAACTAGGTGCAAATCCACTCAAGAAGGGTATTAAAACGACACACAAAGTTCTCCATCTTATAAATACCGAATTTGGATCATGCCTTTGTACTAAAATCTAAATCTTCTCCTTTGTCTCATCCTTTTTCATTCTAGACAGTCACATTAAGACCCTTTATCTATGTCACACACATGGTAAGAAAGTCGGTTAGCGTCTATTATTCACTTTTTGCCTTGCAATTTAAGCTTGATGATGCGAATTTTTGCATTTACCTTGACAAGCATTGTTCATAGAATTTTTCTATTTATCACAATTTTTAAGGTTTAACCGTATTACCACAGTATGACCTCATTTGCTAGCATTAGATGATTTTTCGCTTATATTCATCGACTGACCTACTTAATGTGTGACTTTTTATAGATGGTGTCCGACTGGTAGATAACCTACTAAAGGATTCCTCAAATTTAAATCAAGAGATTATTGCACAATGGGTATTCAAATTGATATTTATACTAGGGAGACTTCTGGGTGTTGGAAAAATACCGATTTTGCTTGAAAAATTCCCTAATGTCCTTAACTCAGCCTCTCGTCACTCCTTAACCTATATACTTTCAAGGTGAGCTATTATCCTAAATCTTTAGAAAAAAATTTAATTTGGCTCAAGAAAAGAAAAATTTAAAATACCAAGAAAGTGCTATATTTTATTATGCGAAAGGGAAAATAAACTAATAAAAATTGAAATTGCAGAAAATAAAATAAGTAAAAGTAGTAGAATACTCCCCTAAACTTAAATCCAACAGTGTCCTCACTGTTGCGACTTAAGAGTGGAACTGAAGTGTAGGAGAATCATGGTGGAGGCTGTTGATAATTTTGAAAGTTGTTGAACTGAAGCCTCAAACCGCCTAATTCTTGTGTGATATTGTCTAGCTGTTGCTGACGGTTTGCCTCTGAATTCTCCCATTGTTGGTAATAGCCCTGCATATCATGTTGGTTATGCAGAATTTCTGTTTGTTGGGCTCGGACGAAATGAATTTTGTCAATTATCTCCTCTTGTTGCTGATGCATAGCGTAAATGAGTCCATCGCGTTCTTCGTCAATAATGTTTCTAGCACGTACTTCATAAAGTATATCGTCAATGGTACTCTGTCTCGATGAGGAGGAACTACCTGCAAAAGTGTTAGAAAAATGTGTATTGTGTGCAGGTGTAAAATGAGTGGCGCCCCCACCAGCAGCGACATTTTGAGAAATGTGCGTGGGAGCTCTATCAGTCACAGGATCAAAAACATAACAAAGATTATTAGAATTTCGCACATCTGTTCGGTCGGGGTTAGGAAGAATAATTTGATTAAAGACACGGTTGCTAATCATTAAATCATATATACCGTCGTCTCGTTTGCGTACTAATTTCATAGTCCTAACCACTGATTCATTAATTAGGCCGTGTGGAACATGTGGTTGGTGTATCAAACGTCGTCCTAGTCCCATGGCCTTGGCTAAGGTTGTGATTAAGCTACCAAAAATTATTGCCCCGCGTTTTGCACAAACTAATGAATGCATATGGGAAAATAAGAACGGGACAGTGTTGACTCTAATTCCTCTAAAGGCAGCAAACATGTAAAACATTTCCTTATAATTAACTTTATGTGAACTAGATGCACATTTGTATACGTTTTGATCATAAAAATTATTATCTGTGAATGCATGTATGTGAAACTGATAGACTAGTAAATTGTGAATATAAAAATATCGAGAAGGTAAAAATAACGTAAAAATAAAAATACGGAGTAAACGTAGAATTACTAATAATAATAATAATTTTTTTTTTTGTTTTTTTTTTTGAATATTACTAATGCAAATAGAAATAGTTTAAAACATAATAATATAGAAAAATAGAAAATAGTCTTCTCCTCCCCTAAACATATTTAAACCATTGTTTGTAATGTTTGGGTGAAGAAGAAGAAAACTGCGGTAAAAGATTCATGACTTCCTAGCCACGTTTGTTGGCGAGAATCTTTGCAAGATTAGCAAACTCCACTGAGCATTTGTCGAATTGATGGATGACGAGATCCATAAAGCTTTGAAAATCATCGCGAAGTGTTGCTATCTGTGTCTCCAAATTGGCTATAGCAGCAGCATGATCAACCTGAGGTGGTGGTTCGTTTGAAGGTTCAGCGGGTTGAACAGGTGATTCGCCTTCATTTTGCTTTTCCAACTCATAAAGCCAATTATTCGTATCGCGGACACTGGTCTTTTCAGGAATTGGTAAGGTGAAATTTGGGACCGGAGTGTATTGTATGTTGAGCTGATACGGTGGTGGTCCTAGGTTACCGATAAAGCTGCGGTTAAAGCAAAAAGTCAGGTCTAAGTATCGGGGACCACTGGTTAAGGTTGTTCTAAATGGTGTAAGCTTGTTTAAACGGGTGTGGAAACCCATGACTCAAGCTAGCAAGGTGACGAAACCACCGATGCAGATGTAACGGTTTTCTCTCTCAATGATCTTGTTGAAATTTGTCAAAATGAAAGTTGCGAGATTAACTGGACGTCCTTGGGAGGCGCAGAGCATGATAAATAGTTCCTCTTTGCTAACAGCAGTGTCCCACTGTGGTTTTCCGAAAATAGTGTGTGAGAGGATCATGTGAAAGTAACGGGTAGCTGGGTTATGGATCTGCGGGTTGATTCGGTCTTCAGGTTCAGTGTTTGGATCTCCAGAAATGCTCCCCCAAAAGTTGCGAAGCTCGGACTCCATGAATTCAACTTCTTCTGCTTTAGTTGCAGCGTCATGGCCATTGGGTACATTCATAAGCTCGGCTATCTTGCTTTGACAATAGCGGTAGGGAACACCAAAAAGCCTAAAACGAGCAAGGCCCTTATGGATAAAATATCCATATTCAGGGTCGTATTCGAAAGAGCTCAAGAATTCAAGGGTCAGCTTACGATAGGAAGGAGACTGTGCAGATTCAGATTGCTCCATCCCAACTGGTTAATCATGTATTTCACGCTCTCGGAGATTTCTAGTGCCGTCATTGTGTGATTTCCAGGATAGATCTGGAACGACATTTCTTTCTCGAATAGTCTCTCGAAGCGGATTCTCTGACTCTCACTCCCAAATTTAACGAAGTAATTATCACGATAGGCCATTTCTTTTTAGAAAAATAAATATAACATCAATTAGTTCAAAGATAAATGGTCAAACGAGTTAGTCAAAGTCATGAAATGTAAATAAAGTAACATAAAAAATTAAATAGTAAATAGCAAAAAGTAAAAAGAGTAAAAAGAAATCATGGGTTGCCTCCCATGCAGCGCTTTGTTTAACGTCGGTAGCTCGACTATTCGAGATTAAAAATTCTAAGTAATAGGATTTGTTTCATGTAGTTTAATCTTAGAATAATAATCTGAGTCATTAGGACAAAAATAGTGCTTTAGACGCTGTCCATTAACGGTAAAAAATTCATTTAATTTGTTCTTTATTTCAAAAGCGCGATTTTGGAAAACTTTAGTTATTTCAAAAGGTCCGGACCATCGGGAACGGAGTTTTCCTGGAAAAAGTTTTAATCTGGAATTAAAAAGAAGCACTAATTCTCCTATTTTGAATTCTCTTTTAAGTATGCGCTTGTTATGCCATTTTTTAGTTCTCTCTTTATAGATTTTAGCATTTTCATAAGCGCTCATTCGTAGTTCTTCAAGTTCGTGAAGATCGAGAATTCTTTTCTCTCCAGTGGCTTGATAATCCATGTTTAGTGCCTTGATAGCCCAAAAAGCTTTATGTTCGAGTTCTATTGGTAGATGGCACGATTTTCCATAAACTAGATTATACGGCGTAGTTCCTATAGGGGTTTTAAAGGCTGTCCTATAGGCCCACAAAGCTTCGGGAAGCTTATGTGACCAATCTTTCCTAGTAGCAACTGTTTTTTCTAAAATTCTTTTAATTTCTCTATTCGAAACTTCTACTTGCCCACTAGTTTGTGGGTGATATGGGGTTGCTATTCGGTGTTTGATTCCATATTTGATTAATAATTTTTCAAAGATTTTAGATATGAAATGAGAACCACCGTCACTAATGACGAGACGGGGTGTACCGAATCTAGGGAAGATTATATTTTTAAACATTTTGATCACTACTTGTGTGTCATTAGTTGGCGAGGCTATGGCCTCAATCCATTTAAAAACGTAGTCAACAGCAACAAGTATATATTTATTTCCACCAGAAGATGGGAAAGGTCCCATAAAATCTATTCCCCACACATCAAAGATTTCTGCCTCTAAAATGCCTTTTTGTGGCATTTCCTCGCGTTTAGAGATGTTGCCGGTGCGTTGGCATCGGTCACAATTTTTAATAGCGATTCGTACGTCTTTCCATAGGGTAGGCCAAAAGAAACCTGCTTGTAAGATCTTGGCACATGTCTTTGAGGTGCTAGCATGCCCTCCATAAGGGGCAGAATGACAATGGGAAATTATTTCTTGAATTTCTTCCTCGGGGACACAACGACGGAAGATACCGTCGGGACCTCGTTTAAAGAGCAGAGGTTCATCCCAATAATAGTATTTAAGGTCATGGAAGAATTTCTTCTTTTGCGGATAAGATAAATCTGGTGGGAGTATTCCGGCTGCTAAATAGTTAACGAAGTCAACAAACCTTGGTAGAGTATTTTTGCTGGAGCGAACTTCTCCTATTTGTTGCATGGTGTTGGATTCGTGAAGAGATAATTCGGCGGAGATACTCTCTAACTGAGCGATGAGTTGTTCGTAAGGGAAATCATCATTGATTGGTACTAACTCAGGCTCTATGTTTTCTATTCTTGATAAGTGGTCGGCGACCACATTGTCGGTTCCTTTCTTGTCTAGGATTTGTAGGTCAAATTCTTGTAAAAGTAAAATCCATCTTAATAGCCTAGGTTTAGCGTCTTTCTTACTTAATAGGTACTTAATAGCGGAATGATCAGTGTAGATGATTATTTTGGATCCTATTTGGTAATGTCGAAATTTATCGACCGCGAATACGACAGCGAGGAGCTCTTTTTCAATGGTGGCGTAGTTCATTTGCGCAGAATCTAGGGTTCTACTAGCGTAATAGATTGCATGAAGTTTCTTATCTTTTCTTTGTCCTAGAACTGCACCTATTGCATAATCACTAGTGTCACACATGATTTCAAAGGGTAGGCTCCAATCGGGTGGCTTGATAATGGGTGTGGATATAAGAGCTGTTTTTAATTGTTGGAACGCTTTTAAGCATTCATCGTTAAAGATAAATTCAGCATCTTTTAGTAATAAGCCGGTTAAAGGCTTGGTGATTTTAGAGAAGTCATTAATAAATCGTCGGTAGAAACCGGCGTGTCCTAAAAAACTACGTACTTCTCTTACGGTTTTTGGGGGTCGACGGTTTTCTATGACTTGAATTTTAGCTTTGTCAACTTCAATCCCCTTGTTGGACACTACGTGTCCAAGAACGATTCCTTGTCAGACCATGAAATGGCATTTCTCCCAATTAAGGACAAGGTTTACTTTTTCGCATTTTGCGAGTACTTTTTCTAGGTTCGACAAACATCCTTCAAAGCTTTGCCCACAAACGGAGAAATCGTCCATGAATACTTCCATGATGTCGTTTATAAATTCTGCGAAGATTGCCATCATACATCTTTGGAAGGTTGCGGGAGCATTGCATAGTCCAAATGGCATACGTCTATAAGCAAAAGTTTCATAGGGACAAGTGAAGGTTGTTTTTTCTTGGTCATCAGGATGAATAGGGATTTGGAAAAATCCTGAGTAACCATCTAAATAGCAGAAATAAGAATGTCTAGCCAATCGTTCAAGCATTTGATCAATGAAGGGTAAAGGGAAACGGTCTTTACGAGTGGCTTTGTTTAGTTTCCTATAATCTATGCACATTCTATGACCGGTTTGAACTCTTTGTGCAATAGATTAGCCTTTTTCGTTAGTGACAACTGTAACTCCTCCCTTCTTAGGTACGACATGTACTGGGCTAACCCATTTACTATCGGATATTGGGTATATAATTCCTGCGTCGAGAAGTTTTTGGACTTCTTATTTGACTACTTCGCTTAGAATAGGATTAATCCTTCGTTGAGGTTCTCTAGAGGTTTTACAATCTTCTTCTAGCATAATGCGATGCATACAAATAGAAGGGCTAATTCCTTTTAGATCAGCGCTGTTATACTCTAACGCGTTGGGGTATTTTCTTAGGATGTTTAATAATTTTTCGGTTTCTAATGCTCCTAAGTCTGCGCTGACTATTACGGGTTTTGCACGTTCTTTATCTAGGAATTCATACCTTAAATTTTCGGGTAGGGTTTTGAGTTCAATTGTTGATTTGATAGGATTAGGCGTAGGGTTTGGTGTAATTTCTAAGCATTCGGAGAGATCGTCATCATTTACTTTAAGGGTGGGAGGGTTGGGTTTTAAAATTTCAGAATATCTAGTTTGATCCTTCTCCATCTCCTTTCTACATTATTCGATGACGTCTAACATATAACAACTATCGTCTATAGCTGGTGCTTACATGAATTGTGTTAGAATAAATTCTACTTTTTCTTCACCCACTTCAAAAGTGAGCTTTCCTTTCTTTACGTCTATTATGGCACCTGCGGTTGCTAAGAATGGCCTTCTTAAAATGATAGGAGTGTTGGAATCTTCTCTTATGTCCATAACTATAAAATCAGTAGGGATATAGAATTGACCTACGCGTACTGGCACGTTTTCTAGAATGCCTAAAGGGTATTTGACCGAACGGTCCGCGAATTGTATGGACATTCTAGTAGGTATTAGGTCTCCCATGTTGAGTTTTTCACATATGGCTATGGGCATTAAACTTATACTTGCTCCTAAATCACATAGGGATCTATCTATAACGAATTTTCCAATGACACAGGGTATAGAGAAACTTCCTGGGTCTTTTAACTTAGGAGGCATTTCGTTTTGAAGTATGGCGCTACACTCGGCAGTAAGCATAACTGTTTCATCATCCTCGATTCTTTTCTTATTGGTTAAGATATCTTTAAGAAATTTAGCGTATGAGGGCATTTGGGTAATGGCTTCGGTGAAAGGTATTGTGATATTTAATTTCTTTAGAAACTCAACAAATTTCTTGAATTGCCCTACACTTTTAGATTGTTCGAATCTTTGAGGATAAGGTATTGGTGGTTTATAAGGTGGCGGAGGTACATAAGGTTTCTTCGTTTCTATGGTTTCCTTGCCACTTTCTTCCTTCTCCTTCTTACTTTGATCATCTTCCCTTTCGGTTTGTTCATCATAGTTGGGTACTATGACTGGTTTCTCGGTTCTAGGATCAACTGGTCCATCATATTGAGTACCACTTCGTAATATGATAGCATTCACATGTCATTTAGGGTTTGGTTGAGGTTGACTAGGAAATGTGCATGCGGAAGCAGAAGTATATGCTTGTTGTTGGGCCACTTGCGCGATTTGGGTTTCTAGCAATTTATTGTGTGTGGCTATGACGTCTACTTTGCTTGATAATTGCCTAAGTTGCTCGCTAGTTTGAATGTGTTGATTTTTAACTTCCTTATTGATTTGAGTTTGAGAAGCTATGAAGTTTTCCATCATTAATTCTAGGTTAGACTTCCTAGGAGCGTTTTGAGTAGGGTAGGCAGGTTTTTGATATCCCGGTGGTGCAGAAGAATGTGCATATAAAGCGTTGTTACTTTTGTATGAAAGGTATGGGTGGTTCTTAAAGCCTGGGTTGAAATTGTTTGAGTACGGGTTTCCTTGAGTGTAATTCACTTGGTCTTGGGAAACTCCGGTCAGAACTTGACATTCGACGATAGTATGTCCTTGAGCTCCACACAATTCACAATCTTGATTTGCAACGGCTACGGTAGCTATGGGTGTGGTGCTTAAGTTTTCAACCTTTTGCGTTAAGGCATCTAATCGGGCATAGACTTGATCTATGTGGCGATTTCGTACATTCCACCTTTCGTTTGAGATTTCTCTACGGGTGTTCTTTCGCTTCCCCATTAGTAGTGGTTTTGAGCCATGCTTTCGATAAGCTGATAGGCTTCATTGAAGGCTTTATCCATAAGTGCGCCACCAGCTGCGGCGTCTATAGTCAATCTCGTGTTATACATGAGACCATTGTAAAATGTGTGGATAATTAACCATTCTTCAAGTCCATGATGTGGGCATAGCCTAATCATGTCTTTATATCTTTCCCATGCTTCGAAAAGAGACTCGTTGTCCTTTTGTTTGAATCCATTAATTTGGGCTCTAAGCATAGCAGTTTTGCTTGGTGGGAAATATCTAGCTAAGAAGACTTTCTTCAACTCATTCCACGAGGTGACTGAGTTGGGTTGTAGAGACTGGAGCCAAGCTCTAGCTCTATCTCGTAATGAGAACGGGAATAAACGAAGTTTTATAGCTTTGGGACTGACACCATTAGCTTTGACAATATTGGCATATTGCAAGAATATGGACAAATGTAGATTAGGGTCGTCCGTGGGATTTCCAGAAAATTGATTTTGTTGTACTGCTGACAACAATGAAGGTTTAAGCTCGAAATTATTTGCTTCAATAGCGGGGGCAGCGATGCTATTATGCGGTTCTTCTTGCGAAGGAATAGCGTAAGACCTTAAAGGTCAATTTAGAGGTAGTTCAGCCATTTCTGGTTCAACTACTTGTTCGGGAATATGATTATTAGGATTGGGAAGTTCGTATCTAGTACGATGTTCTTGTGTTCTACGTCTTATGCTAATAAGACGTTTGGGCTCGTTAACTCGTTGCTCCAATCTTTCGCCTTTTGAGCGAGTGCTTGGCATGCAACAAACTAACTATTTTAAAATAAAATAAAAATAATAATAAAATAAAATAAAATTGCCTTAGTCTCTACGGTGTAACACTGGAGTTACGATATCGACTAAATTGGTCCCTGGCAACGGCGCCAAAAACTTGATCGCGATATTTCTGCAAGTGCACAGAACTATCGTGTAGTTATAAAAGATTACCGATCCCACAGAGACCAATAGTCGACCTACCGTTATCCAATGCTACGTTGTAAATCTAAGGCTAATAAGAGTGTTTTGGATAGTGAAATATTTTTGGATTTTTAAATAAATAAAAGAAAGTAATTTTTGGATTTTAATAATAAATCGTATTACTAGGATGAGCTCTTAGTTGCTTCGAAGGTGGTTCAATACTTAATTCGCGCTTTGATAAAAGGGATAGTTTTCGAAACTATATTGATTTAAAAACACTAATCTCAGCTCTCGCAAATCTTGACTAGTATTGTAGATTATAAAGGTGATGCTTAACTCTCGTTCTCACATCCGCTAATAAAGTACTTTTTGAAAACCAATATAATTTAATTAACTCTAATCCTAAGTGGTGTTCTTCCGAATCAGAATCAATGTTCAGTTTTTACTATCTAGTAAAAATCTCATGCTCTCGCTCTATTGATTTTTACTTTAATTAATTCTCACTCTCGTGACAAATTATAATCATCGTCAAATTAAAAACTGCTTAAGAAAACTATTAGTTCATTAATCCTAAATAGCTCTCGCGGATTCTAGAATTAATGCTCGGTTTTTACTATCCGGCATAAACCTCAACTCTCGTTTATGTTGGTTTATGCCTTAAATAATCCTCACTCTCATGACAGATTATGAAACGTATTATTAAAAACCGATTAAAAACGGGCGCGCGAACTAACTACCGAACCCCTACTAGCTCCTAATTACACATCCTAGCAATATTAAATTAGCTAGACATAACTAAAACTAAAACTAAAACTAAAGACGAAATAAATAAATAAACGGAAAATAAAAACATAAAGCAAATAAATAAATAAAGCATAAATAAAAGCAATAAAGAAAATAAAACTAGAAAATAATAAAATAAGAACCTGAATAAACTCCAAGTATAATGCCGGTACAAAATAAAAAAACTTTAAACTACTACAACTTATGAGAAAGAGTTCCTGCAAAGGCTTGAGTACTCCTTCTCCAACCGACTATACGAGTGGTGTGCTCGTTTTACAAGTCAGTTGTTCAAAGTTGTGTTTTGAAATAGGAGAAAAGGGACATATTTTTACTAAAATATCAAACTACAAAATCCAATTTGCCCGATGTGGGACTTTGAATCGCGTCAATTCCTGGCCTTAGGATCCTCGCGGGCGCCAGGATCAATTCCTCCCACTCAAGAAATGTGTGGCAATCTGCCACTCTTCCTCTCATTGGCTGGCGGCCGCCAACCTTGCACCTGTTGCGCGCTGGGCTGCTTGGTATGGGCTGGTCCGTTTTTGTCTTGTAGCGGGGTTGCTATATGCAGCCCCTTTTTGTGTCTTTTTGGTCCGTTTTCGCTCCTTTCTTCGATTTAATAAATTTTCATCTGTGTTTATAAAATATGAGCATTTAGTAACGATTCATAATATAAAAGTTCGAAATTGAAATAAAAATAATTGAAATATAATAGTAATTTAACTAAATAAATAGCACATTTTTAGGTGTATCATCTCTTCCTAATTTAAGCCTACCTAATACATATCTTATTCCAAAATTGAATTTTAATTCCCTCTCTATTGGTCAATTATGAGATCTTGGTTATGAAATTACTTTCTCTTCCTCTGGATGTCGTGTGTAGGATCCACGGACCGGACAACTCATAGGGACTGGACGTAAGATCAGAAGGCTATACGAGCTCACTGAACTGCATGGTCCTCACGAGTCCAGTATTTGTGCCGCTTCCACAAATGATTTCATTCAACTTTGGCATCGCCGTCTTGCCCATAGTTCTATTGGAAAGTTGCGCCCTATTGTGTCTCAAGGTTATTTAGGATATGTCACCAATGATTCTTTTGATTGTTCTGCTTGTCAAACTGCTAAACAACCAACATTGTCTTTTAATAAAAGTATTTCTCATTCAGTTTCACCATTTGATCATGTGCATTCCGATATTTGGGGTCCTTCTCGGTATTTTGTTATATTTATTGATGATTATTCTCGTTTTACATGGATATATATGATGCAAAATAGGCATGAGCTTCCTCAAATTTACATCAATTTTGCCAAAATGATTCAAACACAATTTTCTAAAGCTATTAAAGTTTTTCGTTGAGATAATGCCATGGAATATCGTGATTCTAAACTCTTGTCTTTTCTTCATGAGCAGGGTACCTTGTCTGAGTTTTCGTGTCCATATACATCTCAACAAAATGGTCGTGCTGATAGAAAGCATCGTCACATTCTTGACTCAGTCCGTGCTATGCTTATCTCAGCCTCTTGTCCAGAACGCGCTTGGGGTGAAGTTGTTCTTACAGCTGTCCATATAATCAATCGTCTCCCTTCCTCTGTCATTGGAAATGTCTCTCCTTTTGAGCGCATTTATCTCACTACACCAGATTATAACTCACTTAAGGTGTTTGGTTGTGCTTGTTTTGTCCTCCTTCAGCCCCATGAGTATACTAAACTTGAGCCTCGTGCTCGTCTATGTTGTTTTCTTGGTTATGGGACTAAACACAAAGGTTATCGATGTTGGGACCCAATATCCCAACACATTTGTATCTCCTGTCATGTTGTCTTTTGGGAACATATAATGTTTTCTTCCTTGTCAAAGTTTAAGTCAATCCCTTCTACTCAAACTCCTCTCTTTACTAACCCTGATGTCAATTATTTTCCAAGTGACACAATTGTTGGTTCTGAGACGCATGTAGGTTCATCTAGTGAGCTTCTGACGCCTTCTGATATTCCATCCACTTCTAGTGATGATGTTTCGTCTGTTGATCCTACACCGCCCACTATTGAGCTTCCTGCACGGGTAAGAAATCGACCTCCCTACCTTCGTGATAATTACCATTGTTATTCCACTATGCTTCACCATCATGAACCACAGTCCTATAAGGAAGCATCTTCAGATCCTCATTGGCAGCAAGCTATGCAGGAAGAATTACAGGCATTGGAGAAAACCCACACGTGGGACCTTGTTGATCCTCCTTGTGATAAGACTCTTGTAGGAAGCAAATGGGTTTATAAAATAAAGACTCTTTCCGATGGATCTATCGAGCGTTACAAAGCTCGTCTTGTGGCAAAAGGCTTCACTCAAGAGTATGGTATTTATTATGAAGAAACATTTGCCCCGGTTGCACGCATCACATTTGTTCGAACTCTTCTTTCCATTGCTGCTACTCGCAAATGGAGACTTACTCAAATGGATGTTAAAAATGCATTTCTCAATGGAGAATTAGAAGAAGAGGTTTACATGCGTCCTCCTCCAGGATACACTTGCCCGGATAACAAAGTGTGTCGCCTCCGTAAGGCTCTTTATGGTCTCAAACAAGCACCTAGAGCTTGGTGATGACAATTTTGGCAAGTGAACTAAAGTCGTTGTTAAGTAATAAAATCAAAGTTCGTATCCACAGGGATTGTTTTAATCTCGACAAAACAATTGTATCGTATTTAGGAAGTAAATGCAATAAAAGGGGGGTTTGCTAAGCAAAGTTGGTTTATGAGACAATTATAAATAAATAGAAATAAAAGTGATGATTTCAAGTGATTAAAGAGATGATTAGAATGTTCGAGTCACTTCCTCATCATGATTTGGTAAACATGGTCCAAGGCTACCTATTCGCTATTATTGTCACGATGAATTAACTAAATTGCTCGAATCAGTGTTAATGAACAAGAACCCTTTTCTAGAAAAATAATTTCCTAATGTCTTAGGTCAATTCAAATTCATAGAAAGATTTATGCACGTTAATTCTACTTATCATAGTTCAATAATCCGATATCTCTAAAACTACTATTGACCAAACAATTATTTCATATTCGGGTTTCAAAAGTTATGGTTAGTAATCATTCAATTCCTGAGTTCAAATCATAAATTCGTCAATTTATAAAAAGCAGTAAGCGTAGAAATAACTGAATAACAATAATATTAAAAAGTTCCCAAAGAATCCTCAACAATTTACATGGTTCAAATCAATTCAAGGAAGATCATCTACTAATTCCAATAAACAGTGGTTCTGCTTTGTGAATCCGCCTTCGGTTGATCTCTCTGATGCGTGGTGTGATGATGTACGTGATCCTTTATATATATATATATATCATCCATGAAACCTAATATTTTTATTCTTGCCTCATAAGCCAATGACAATTCCTTTTGGGCCACAACACGTTTTGTTTTCTTCTTGGGCCAACATTAATTCCCCTAAATATATCATATGTCAATTAATATAAAATATACACTATATATATATATATATAATGTAAATAAAATATTATTTGCAACTTTTTCATCTGGCAACACTTGATTGCGTGATCAGTTACGCCACGATTCTTGTAAAAAATGTTCAATATCTGACAGATAAAACTTGTATCACGATGTTGATAGATCGTAATGCGATTTTTCTAGAAATTTCACCTGTTTTGTACTTTTCCTTTAAATTCTTTGTGATGTCTCAACTCCTGCTATAATCATATCTGAACCATGTAATTATACCTAAAAACTTACTAAAACACTATAAAATAACTACTAAAAACATAGAATGACCGACTGTCATCACTTGGTTTGCTAAATTTCACAAGACTATCACTCAGTTGAATTTCTCTTCCAGTGCTCATGATTCTGCTCTTTTTACTCGAAAAACTAACAATGGTACTGTTGTCTTGCTTTTTTATGTTGACGACATGATTATCACTGGAGATGACACAGTTGGAATTGAAGAGCTAAAAAAATTCTTGTGTCAACATTTTGAGATGAACGATCTTGGACCACTCAGTTACTTTTTGGGGCTTGAAGTATTATCTTTGAGTGATGGTTTGTTTCTCTCACAGGTTAAGTATGTTTCTGATCTTGTCTCTCGAGCAGGTCTCACTGATTGTAAAATTGAAAACACTCCTCTTGAACCGAACGTTCGGTTTACTCCTCAAGATGGTACTTTACTTGATGATGCCACTCTTTATCGGCAACTCGTAGGTAGTCTGATATACCTCACGGTTACTCGGCCGGATATTTCACATGTTGTTCATCTTGTTAGTCAATTCATGTCTTCTCCTCGTACCACACATTATGCTGCTGACCTTCGGATTATACGGTATATCAAGGGTACCTTATTTTATGGTCTAAATTACTCATCTACATCCTCATTGATTCTTAGAGCCTACTCTGATGCTGATTGGGCTGGTGATCCTAGTGATCGTCGTTCCACCACAGGTTTTTGTATTTTTCTTGGGGATTCTCTTATATCTTGGCGTAGCAAGAAACAAACCTTGACAGCCCGCTCTAGCACTGAGGCTGAATATCGTGCTCTTGCTGATACTACTTCTGAGATATTGTGGATTCGGTGGCTTCTTGCTGACTTGGAGACATCACAGTCTTCTCCAACTGATTTTTATTGTGACAACCATAGTGCCATTCAAATTGCCCACAATGATGTTTTTCATGAGCGAACTAAACATATTGAAATTGATTGTCACTTCATTCGACAACACCTTCTTCGTGGCGAACTTCGTCTTATCTCCATTGGAACTCTTGACCAACCATCTGACTTGTTCACAAAAACTCACTCTCCAGGACGCTTCCGCACTTTAGTATCCAAACTCAAGTTGGTAACGGTTCCACCAACTTGAGTTTGTGGGGGGATGTTAAAATATATTATGATTCTCTATTTATTATAATTATATTAGGAGTAATTAGTCTTTATGTGTAATTATTTTTTATGTTTCTTTATCTCCAATTCTATAATATAAATAGGACCACTTACTTGTACTTTATACATACAATGAATATACAAATATTCTCTCATATTTTCCTGAGTTTCTACAACTACCACCGTCAAACCACCGCAAGTTACAAGAAGTCATCAGAGAAGCTACAAGATCTTCACCAATCCTAGCTTGAACCTTGTTCTTGACTTCTTCGTCTTCAACAACTTGCCCAATTTGAAGCTTGGATCAACCTTCAAAGTCTTCAATTGTTCTTCCTTGAGAATTTCTTGAGACATTTCAACTCCTTTGAATTTCCTTCAATCCTACGGTCACAATAGAATATACACTCATGCACCTTTTTTTCTTACAATCAAGAATCTATATCATTTCATTATTCAAAATGGGAATAATACAATGAGGTAAACTATTAAAGGTACAGCGACGAGGCCATGACAAAGTCGTCCTAGCAAGAGTATGAGCAACATTGTTCGCTTGTCGCTTAATATAGACCAATGCACCTAATATCTCAAAATCGTTTGATTAAAATCGGACAATACAAATTGTCGCGGTGATTTTTGGATATCGAGTTATTAATTAACTTCGAATCGCAATTTAATATTCCACCACCGATCTTTAATTTATCCGAGGGAAAGGGAAAAAGTTCGAAAAAAAAACCCTATTTTTTAGAGAACAAGGTTCGGGGGTTGGTTATACAAAGGGAAGGTATTAGCACCCTAAGTATCTATAGTACTCTATAGGAACCTCTTGTTTTATTTCTACCTATGCGCTTTATTTTAATTGTTTGTAAAAAATGTATAAGTAGGAAATTAAAGTAGTGATCGCGAAAAGAAATTTAAAAGGATGACAATGAAGAAAATGTTTTTGTTGATTTTATTGATTGGAGAGACAAGTCTCATGCCTACGTACCCGAGGGATCAAACCACCGTAGTTCGGGGTAAAATTTGTAAAGTGATTTGTTTGATTGATTTTAGGAGAAAAGACGAGTCGTCATCTTAAGTTTAAACTCCTTTTTAATCCGCCACGAACATACTGAAAAGTTTATATCTTTTCCTGCCATATGTCGTGGGGAGATGAATTTCAACTAGAAATGACTCACGTCTAAACTCTCTTGAGAAAAAAAAAAAAAAGTTTGAAATTGAAAAGCCAAGCGGCAAAAAATTTGGATTGTTTTGTATTTTTTTAGTCTTTTTGAAAATATTTAAATACGCTTAAGTGTATTAGAGCATTTATTGAAAAAAAATTTGAAAAAGGTTTCTCGACGAAAGTCGAAGTTTATTATAAAAGATTTCTTTTTTTTGAAAATATTTGAATGTTTTTGCTTTTTATTATTTTAAGAGATATTTGTATTTTTAGAACGTCGGTTATTCGGAACGCAAGCCATCCGGCAGGAAATCCGAAGTCACCGGAGAGTGAAAAGTCATCCGCCAAACCACTCCTTTTTTCATTCTTTTTTTATTTAGCAAAAGATAATTTTGTTTCAAAGTCAAAAAATAGCGAACAAGCAAAAGCGCTAAAAAACAACAACGGAACACGGGGTTAACGAAAAATTTCCCTTTGGACTTAGACACGAGCATCATGAAAAAATAAATAAACATGTTTTTGATCCTTTTTTGTATTTTTTAATAAAGAAAATAAAGAAATATATTTTTGGGAATTTTAGATATCTTTAATAATATTTGAACAAATAAAAGAAAATAAAATCATAGAAAAACAAAAAAAGAGGGGCAGCTGGGAGTTGAACCCATGCCCTCTACATGGTTAGGCAGAAAGCACACTAACTGTGCCAAGGCGCGCGTTTGTTAGTGAAATAACTTTAAATATATATAATTTAAAACTGATATTTGAAAAAAAGGAAAGGAGCCAGACCTCCTTCTTCCTCATCGTGTTTTTTCTCTCAAATAACAACAATGGTGATTTTTTGAACTTTTCCGTTTTTGCATCAAAAATGACAAATGAATATACGATTTTGCTCAGAATTTCATCAGGAGTATGAATAAACATTTAACTTTTATTAATTCTTATTCCAACAATCAAATTTTTTAGATTAAAGTAAGAACCCTAAAAATTCAAACACAACTTAAGTATTATTTAAGCACAAACAGAACTCACAAGCATAGGGCTTTCACTAATCACATTATGGTCTACATTGTTTCTTCGCAAATCGTTCAAAAATAATGCATGTATGATGGAGTTCAAAGTCACGAAAATTTACCAATTGGAGCAAGGTCCAATGCCTCTTCTTTCCAGTTACAGATGAGAAATAAAGATCCCTTTAGCTTCCTTGAGTCTCCAGGAGTGTAATGGTATAGTTACTTTTCCTTGAAACCTTCTGAAATGTTCTACCCAATTCAAGTTGAAAGTGACAAAAAATGGGAATTGGGAGATGGTAATGGAGGTGTTACAGTTGATGATAAATGCATACAGAAGATTTTTTATGATGTATGGATGGTTATTTGATAGAGAAAGTATAGGAAATTTGGATGAAATGCAAGTTTCGAAATTATGGTTTTTACAAGTGTAGTAATGGAGCTTTTTTGGGTGAATTTCTGGATCCTGAGTTCTGAGGCTTGAGGGCCTTTTATAGAGGTCGAAATTTGTCTGAGGATCAGACATGGAGTGTCCCTGAAGCATAAGTTGAGGCTGCTTTGCTTGCAATTTGAGATTTGGTTCAAAAATGTCTTTGGTCCTCTTTTGAATTCATTGGCAAAATGAAATGTTTGGTGGTTCATTGAAGGTATTTTACCTTGCTTCTGATGCATAGGTGAAGTGTTTTCAGAGAAAAATGGTATTCACAAGTCTCATGGACATAAAGCAAGATTTTGGAGATTTTGGCAAAAAGAGCTTTTTACTTTTGATCCATTTGTGGTATGAAACTTGGACAATGCATGGATTCCTTGTATAATGAGATGTTGATCATGCTAAACATCAGTAAAAGCTGATAATAGAAGGTTCACATGGGAAGTTTTGTGGATCATGAGGCCACACCTTTGTTTGGACCAAGAAAAATAACTTGTAATCTGATCTCAAAATCAGCTCTACCATGGCTTAATTGAAAATTCGTAACTTTTCCCTCAAGCAACAAAAACTCACGCTCTTGGTATCAATGGGAAGCGGACATGGCATACTACAACTTTGATGTTGAACACTTGAGCTGAATCAACTTGGATCATATAGAACAATGGCTATCAAAACTCAAAATTGTCACTGTGAAACACTTAGAAATATTTTCTAAGTTTCTGGCCATTTTCACAACTCTGAATCCTCAACTTTGGAGCTTTGTATCTTCCAATTCCTATGAGAGTTTGGATTAATATTTCCATAATAATGAAGTATGCCATGTCACCTTCAAATACATCCATCTACCATGAAAAATAATTGCTTGAATTGATCACAAAGTGTCCATAAAGTCATGCACTTAGTAAGATCAAAATTCCTAGAAAAAAATCTAAGTGTTTGAGAATTTCAAAAGTGATGAGACCTTGACTTTCTACTTTGATTTCTTCCACTTCAAGGAACCGTTTAGCCTCAAATTTTCCATCAACTTGTAGGATCCAATGCCCTCCTTAAGAGAAGCCATCAAGCATCTCAAATGAATTTGTAAATTGCTCAAAATTGTCTTGTGAAGTTGGGTAGATGATCATGAAGATTTGTACTTAGAAAATATTCCAAAACTCTAATATTTGACTTTTTTGAACCTTTTCTTGATTTTCCTTATTCTTGATATTATGCAATAATACAAAAAGAGGGTGGGATCTTAGGTCAAAAATTGGGGTATGACAGATGCCCCTATTTAAGTTTCTTCCATCGGAGATAAAAAGAAAAAGATGATTTTTTTGATGTTTTTGTTTTGGTTCGACGGTGGAAGAGACTTAAATACCGAGTGCACCATTTTTTGACCGGACTAAAATATAAAATGCTATGACATGATGTTATGAGTGTTATGTTTACAAGTGTTTGAATGTAATGAAGATTATTTGACAGAAGTAATGAAGACAGAAAGCGATAAAGTCCTGTATGCGGACAGAAGGCAGTAAAGTCCTGTGTATGGACAGAAGTAAAGACAGAAAGCAATAAAGTCCTGTGTGCGGACATAAGCAGATAAAGTCCTGTGTGCGGACAGAAGTAAAGACAGAAAGCAATAAAGTCCTGTGTGCGGACAGAAGCAGATAAAGTCCTGTGTGCGGATAGAAGTAAAGACTGAAAGCGATAAAGTCCTATGTACGGACAGAAGTAAAGACGGAAAGCAATAAAGTCCTGTGTACGGACAGAAGTAAAGACTGAAAGCGATAAAGTCCTGTATATGGACAGAAGTAAAGACGGAAAGCAATAAAGTCCTGTGTGCGGACATAAGTAAAGACGGAAAGCAATAAAGTCCTGTGTGCGGACATAAGCAGATAAAGTCCTGTGTGCGGACATAAGCAGATAAAGTCCTGTGTGCGGACAGAAGTAAAGATAGCATCCACCAACATTGTGGGATGGTAAGGACAAGTAAAGGCAGTGCCTACCAACATTGTGGGATGGTAAGGACAAGTAAAGGCAGTGTCTACCAACATTGTGGGATGGTAAGGACACATCGAGGAAATAAATTGTCTGCTGACATTGTGGGAGAGCGAGACATGACAAGAAATATGTATTTGTCTGGACCAGACGCACTGGAAATGACTTCTTTTGGGGAAATTAACCATAAGTTTGCAGTTGATTGTTTGAAAAACCTGCTATTTTGAATATGTTTGATGGAGACATCTCTGGACTAGACTCACTGGGGATGACTCTTTTTTGTATGAATGATAGAGACATCTCTGGACCAGATACACTGGGGATGACTCTTTTTGTGATGTACGATTGATGGAGACATCTCTGGACCAGATACACTGGGGATGACTCTTTTTGTGATGTACGATTGATGGAGACATCTCTGGACCAGATACACTGGGGATGACTCTTTTTGTGATGTATGATTGATGGAGACATCTCTGGACCAGATACACTGGGGATGACTCCTTTTTGTGATGTATGATTGATGGAGACATCTCTGGACCAGATACACTGGGGATGACTCTTTTTTGATGTATTGAAGCAAGACACATAATGGTCAATGTTGTATGTGTGAATGATTTGTGTGCATGTTGCATGTAAATATGAATGTCTGTGTACATATGTGAATGATTGTATGTATGGACATGTGAATTATTGTATGTATGTATGTACGAATGTATGTGTATGTACGTATGTATGCATGTACGTATGAACGATTGTTATGAAGCTTGTATTTGTATGTTTTGAATGATATTTGTACACGACTGGATGAGATAAAAGCTTGATCAGAAAATATGAGCATTGGGCCGACGTATCCGTTCAACCACTCAATAGTTCTCCCTGGGGACAGCACCCTTCCAGGTGAAATAAATCAGATTCTCGGGGTAAAACCCGGTATGGTATGTCAAGCTATGGCAAGAATGATTGTTTCTTGGGGTAAAGCCCATTGGTCAGAGGTTTGGCAGAAGTCGCCATTTTGTACACTGAAACCGAATATTTTCTCATGGTCTTGTTCCAAAAGTCATGTTTTTTGCTTTTTGTTTTGTTTTTTCCAATCCCTAACTTTTGCCTGGACCGCCCTTTCAGGTTTTCAATCCACCGGGAATATATCTCTTTTTTTGTTTGTGCCCCTAATTTTTGCCTGGACCGCCCTTTCGGGTTTTCAATCCACCGGGACGCTCATTTTTGCCTAAGCCGCCCTTTCGGGTTTTCAACTTAGCGAGCTGTTCTTTTTGTTTTTTTTTTTTTCCTCTTTTTTTTGTTTTTTTTTTTTTTTATAGAAAGAAACAAGACTGATATAATATGCAAACTTCTCAAAGAGATGCCATTTGCTGATGAATACTGATGATATGTAAACTTCTCAAAGAGATGTCATTTGCTGTTGATATGCAAACTTCTCAAAGAGATGCCATTTGCTGATGATAAGCAAACTTCTCAAAGAGATGCCATTTGCTGTTGAATGCAAACTTCTCAAAGAGATGCCATTTGCTGCTGATAAGCAAACTTCTCGAAGAGATACCATTTGCTATTGAATTAGCCTCCCAAAACGGGTCTCGGCCCCTTCTTTCACTGGGGAAAGGAAAAAACATACAAGCTTCTTAAAGATAACCACTTGCTGGGGATAAAATTGATAATGTTGCTGAAAAGATTTGAAGGCGGACCAATATTGGTGATTCCACTAGGGAGACAAAGTTATGTTGTGGAGTGTCGAGTTTGCAAAATAAATGCAATCTCCTGAACCACCTTCCAAACAGTAACTGCTGGGGGATCAAAATTCAATCCAGGACCAATCTGGAGAGAAACGGTCAATCAAGACTTTAGTGAGGGCATAGCTCAACTAAAGGGTTGTTCTATCCAAATATGAACTGGAGTAGAACGCTGAATAAAATGCTTCCATAAGGGACAAGCTTAATGGAGATTCAAAAAATAGTGTGATTTTCTGCTTAAGGGGTAAATTCTAATTGAGAAGTACATAAGTACATACACCTTATGAGGAGAAGGGACAAATATCAAAATGCAAAAATGAGCAACGAATATAAATTCGGCTATGCGTGATGAATGAATAAATGCATGAATGTTATGATGCGTATCATGTATATGCTGACAAAACAGATAAAGCAGATAAACAGACAAATTGGAGATTACCAAACAACACCAGTACAACCGGATACTCAGCCAATCTCAATCAAGAAGGAAGCATCACTGGAGAGAAATCAAACCACTGATAGAGTAGAGTCTTTCTTCAATGCTCAAATCTCACTGGGGAGAGAAAAATACTACTTGGGGATGAACCTCCATCATTCAATTTTCTAAAAAAAATCCGACGAAGGGATGAGAAATGTGAACTCCGCTTCGAGGTTTAGCTGGGGAACATTGGGGAACATTCAAGTTTAGTACTTAGTTGAAGAATGCGAGATCACGTACCCAACCAATTATAGCGACACTCCTCTTTAGGGGAACACTGCACATGTCCGTAAAACCCAAAAAGATCAACTATGTGGGAGGTTGATTCTTGGCTTGAGGAGGAAGAGACATAACATATATCTTTGACAGATCTGGATTGCTCCCAGAAACCACTTCAGGTGCCCCAAATTTAATGTACTGATCAAGGTAACCTCTGATTCACAACTTGTCTCGGAATGCACGGCCTTTCAGATAAATTGATTGATCAACGGATTCACAGAGAGATTCGCCGAATCTCGAGGTAATTGCCCCAGATTAACGATATTTGGCATATTCTTTGCTCAACAAATCTTCTAGGCAGCATGCCCCTTGCTGATGGTCAATTGCAAGTTTCCTTGATATCAGCAAATGTTTTACAAGATAAAATGTCTATTCAGAGAATGAGAATTTTAATATGACAGTTATGTGAGTCTTGAAGATTTTATTAAAAAAAGTTGTCGCAAAACCTTGTGATTGAATCACTGGTTAGGATATGACATTGATTTTTGAAAGACAAATATACAAAAGCATATGATACCATCACAAATTTTGAGCAAAAATCATGGGAGTCAGGAACACTTTAAAGTGTGCTATCGAAATATACCCTATTTCAATTAGGACTTTTGAGGGTTGTAATGTGGCCTTGGTCACGGTTTTGAAAAAAAGATTTTAAGGCTCAAAGTTTATTTGTGCCCACCCATTCTTCGTGATATTCTTCAGTCCTATCCACAATTAATTTATCAGACACACTTTGGTTGACAAGAGGATTTCTTTTAACAATGATGTTTGAGGTTGACGCTTTGGTCGAAGCTTTGATGAGGTTCTTGAAGTGGCAGTCACTTTTCATTCACAAGCTTGCTTTTGATTTTTGCTTTTAATCCCTTATTTTTGCATGGACCAAATCTTTTGGATTTCGTGGTCCATCGGGAGGCCCTAAATTCTGCCCAAGTCTTTTTACTTAGCGGGCTTTTGTTTTTTTTTTTTTTTTGGTGTAGGGCAATTGTGACTGCCACATGCTATTGCGAGTTTTTGTCTTCTCATGATTTCTTATATCTCAACAAATTTATCCTCTTGTATTGGGATGTATCATTGAATTAATTGAAAGACTACCCTGCCCCGGGTTAAGATTAAGGGTTTTTTTTTATATATAGAAAGAACACCAACTTCTGGCTCAAAGGGGTTGACTACGGATTATCTCCTTATTTCTCCGGTGTTTGGGAAGTGAAACAATGTCCTACATCATCAACAAAGTTTTATTCAAAAGCACACAATCAGAGTTTTTGTTTTTGTTTTTTTTTTTTTTTTTTTTTGCGTTTTCAATCGTCATCCTCCCTCCAATTTCTGCCTAAGCAAGAAGATTGGTAGAATTTGGTATCATAATGTAAAAAAAACAAATCAATTGAAAGAAAATATGAGTGAAACGAATGAATTTCTTCAAGACAAACATACTCATTATATTAAGATAAGCATTCATGACGCAAACATTATAACATCAATCAAGAAAAAATGCAACTGACAAAAGCAATGTAATGCTAACAAAACTGAGAAGCATCTTTCCATTTAGACTTGAACATCTGCAGCAATCTATTTCAAATTGGCTTCCTCCACAAGTTAGAAAACGTGGTCACTCTAAATTTGAACCAATCTCATCAACAACAGCCATAAACGGAGATCATACGTTCATTTGAACCGCCTTCAATCATATTCACCTTTGATCGCAGAATAGTCACATCTTCATGAAGCTTGTGATTCTCTTACTCTTGTGTTAGATCCATCTTGATTAACTTGGTTGTACTTTGTGACACAACTCGACTAAAAAGGTACGACGAAATTCTCGGAATGAGAAAACTTGAATGATGAATGATGCATGAAATAAAATGAAATGCAAATGATTTATTTTTATTGGTTTCCAAGGAACGCAATATTACTTGCAAACATCATAAGGAGACATTTTTTTTTTTTTTTTTTTAAGAAAAACATGCCACCTTTTACTGATGGACAGAAAAAACGTACCAACTTTTATTGGAGGTAGAAAAGAGAAAAAACTTCATGTTATTGATAATGGGAGGATTACAAAACTTATGACGTTCACAAAGAGAATCCCAAGTTCCTCGAAAACCAAAGTGAAGAAATTTTATGAATGCAGTATGATGCATGATATGTTATGCTATAAAAAAAAAATAAAAAAAAAAAAAAAAAAAAAAAAAAAAAATTATTTTGTCAAAGGACTTATAAATCAATAGTAAACATTGTAGAGAAAAACATCCCATTTAATAAGTTTCTTTTTTTTTTAACCAAGGAAAAAGGTAAAAGATTACCAAGAAAGCAAATATTGTTTGCAATGTTTACAAAAAATTTGTTTAAGTCCTTTGATATCGGATGAGAAAAAATATTTATGAATGAGTGCATGCAAGCATGATGCGGAAAACATGGTGGGGTTAAAGTATAATGTTGGAGTCAAAGGTGAAACCCTCCCATGTGGTATGTACTAGGGTTTATTTGTACCTGCATGACGGGTTCTAAAAAGTTCCCAAAGTCATTGACCATCTCATGGATATCACTGGGTTACGGGACTACTCTCGTTCCGATAACATCCACGGGATAATCTCGTTTGAGTGTAGTTTCGCGTGACGACTAATCTCAAGACTACTCTTGATTTAGCCACCGCACTACGTCCTAAAAAAGGCCAAGATGGGTTAAGGTGATTCTAAAGGTTCTCGGTTTCGCCGGACACTCACATTGAAAATAATACCACCATCATGACTTTTCATGACAACGAGTACTACCGTCGTGAGGCCTCCACCGAGCGGGATCATATCACATGTGCTTCATAATCCAGACTACTCTGGACATGTCACTATGATTTCACCCCATCCTATCTTATTGTGTCACTCAAGCCCGGGTTAGGACTTATCTCGCCACTCAAGACAAACCCAAATAAATATACAAATATTTACAAATAAAAGAAATAAAAGCGCGGAGATAGTATTTTAAACAAGTTAGGTTCAACCCGCTTGGTTGTCCCCAGTGAAGTCGCCATTTCTGTCGCGGTGATTTTTGGATATCGAGTTATTAATTAACTTCGAATCGCAATTTAATATTCCACCACCGATCTTTAATTTATCCGAGGGAAAGGGAAAAAGTTCGAAAAAAAAACCCTATTTTTTAGAGAACAAGGTTCAGGGGTTGGTTATACAAAGGGAAGGTATTAGCACCCTAAGTATCTATAGTACTCTATAGGAACCTCTTGTTTTATTTCTACCTATGCGCTTTATTTTAATTGTTTGTAAAAAATGTATAAGTAGGAAATTAAAGTAGTGATCGCGAAAAGAAATTTAAAAGGATGACAATGAAGAAAATGTTTTTGTTGATTTTATTGATTGGAGAGACAAGTCTCATGCCTACGTACCCGAGGGATCAAACCACCGTAGTTCGGGGTAAAATTTGTAAAGTGATTTGTTTGATTGATTTTAGGAGAAAAGACGAGTCGTCATCTTAAGTTTAAACTCCTTTTTAATCCGCCACGAACATACTGAAAAGTTTATATCTTTTCCTGCCATATGTCGTGGGGAGATGAATTTCAACTAGAAATGACTCACGTCTAAACTCTCTTGGGAAAAAAAAAAAAAGTTTGAAATTGAAAAGCCAAGCGGCAAAAAATTTGGATTGTTTTGTATTTTTTTAGTCTTTTTGAAAATATTTAAATACGCTTAAGTGTATTAGAGCATTTATTGAAAAAAAATTTGAAAAAGGTTTCTCGACGAAAGTCGAAGTTTATTATAAAAGATTTCTTTTTTTTGAAAATATTTGAATGTTTTTGCTTTTTATTATTTTAAGAGATATTTGTATTTTTAGAACGTTGGTTATTCGGAACGCAAGCCATCCGGCAGGAAATCCGAAGTCACCGGAGAGTGAAAAGTCATCCGCCAAACCACTCCTTTTTTCATTCTTTTTTTATTTAGCAAAAGATAATTTTGTTTCAAAGTCAAAAAATAGCGAACAAGCAAAAGCGCTAAAAAACAACAACGGAACACGGGGTTAACGAAAAATTTCCCTTTGGACTTAGACACGAGCATCATGAAAAAATAAATAAACATGTTTTTGATCCTTTTTTGTATTTTTTAATAAAGAAAATAAAGAAATATATTTTTGGGAATTTTAGATATCTTTAATAATATTTGAACAAATAAAAGAAAATAAAATCATAGAAAAACAAAAAAAGAGGGGCAGCTGGGAGTTGAACCCATGCCCTCTACATGGTTAGGCAGAAAGCACACCAACTGTGCCAAGGCGCGCGTTTGTTAGTGAAATAACTTTAAATATATATAATTTAAAACTGATATTTGAAAAAAAGGAAAGGAGCCAGACCTCCTTCTTCCTCATCGTGTTTTTTCTCTCAAATAACAACAATGGTGATTTTTTGAACTTTTCCGTTTTTGCATCAAAAATGACAAATGAATATACGATTTTGCTCAGAATTTCATCAGGAGTATGAATAAACATTTAACTTTTATTAATTCTTATTCCAACAATCAAATTTTTTAGATTAAAGTAAGAACCCTAAAAATTCAAACACAACTTAAGTATTATTTAAGCACAAACAGAACTCACAAGCATAGGGCTTTCACTAATCACATTATGGTCTACATTGTTTCTTCGCAAATCGTTCAAAAATAATGCATGTATGATGGAGTTCAAAGTCACGAAAATTTACCAATTGGAGCAAGGTCCAATGCCTCTTCTTTCCAGTTACAGATGAGAAATAAAGATCCCTTTAGCTTCCTTGAGTCTCCAGGAGTGTAATGGTATAGTTACTTTTCCTTGAAACCTTCTGAAATGTTCTACCCAATTCAAGTTGAAAGTGACAAAAAATGGGAATTGGGAGATGGTAATGGAGGTGTTACAGTTGATGATAAATGCATACAGAAGCTTTTTTATGATGTATGGATGGTTATTTGATAGAGAAAGTATAGGAAATTTGGATGAAATGCAAGTTTCGAAATTATGGTTTTTACAAGTGTAGTAATGGAGCTTTTTTGGGTGAATTTCTGGATCCTGAGTTCTGAGGCTTGAGGGCCTTTTATAGAGGTCGAAATTTGTCTGAGGATCAGACATGGAGTGTCCCTGAAGCATAAGTTGAGGCTGCTTTGCTTGCAATTTGAGATTTGGTTCAAAAATGTCTTTGGTCCTCTTTTGAATTCATTGGCAAAATGAAATGTTTGGTGGTTCATTGAAGGTATTTTACCTTGCTTCTGATGCATAGGTGAAGTGTTTTCAGAGAAAAATGGTATTCACAAGTCTCATGGACATAAAGCAAGATTTTGGAGATTTTGGCAAAAAGAGCTTTTTACTTTTGATCCATTTGTGGTATGAAACTTGGACAATGCATGGATTCCTTGTATAATGAGATGTTGATCATGCTAAACATCAGTAAAAGCTGATAATAGAAGGTTCACATGGGAAGTTTTGTGGATCATGAGGCCACACCTTTGTTTGGACCAAGAAAAATAACTTGTAATCTGATCTCAAAATCAGCTCTACCATGGCTTAATTGAAAATTCGTAACTTTTCCCTCAAGCAACAAAAACTCACGCTCTTGGTATCAATGGGAAGCGGACATGGCATACTACAACTTTGATGTTGAACACTTGAGCTGAATCAACTTGGATCATATAGAACAATGGCTATCAAAACTCAAAATTGTCACTGTGAAACACTTAGAAATATTTTCTAAGTTTCTGGCCATTTTCACAACTCTGAATCCTCAACTTTGGAGCTTTGTATCTTCCAATTCCTATGAGAGTTTGGATTAATATTTCCATAATAATGAAGTATGCCATGTCACCTTCAAATACATCCATCTACCATGAAAAATAATTGCTTGAATTGATCACAAAGTGTCCATAAAGTCATGCACTTAGTAAGATCAAAATTCCTAGAAAAAAATCTAAGTGTTTGAGAATTTCAAAAGTGATGAGACCTTGACTTTCTACTTTGATTTCTTCCACTTCAAGGAACCGTTTAGCCTCAAATTTTCCATCAACTTGTAGGATCCAATGCCCTCCTTAAGAGAAGCCATCAAGCATCTCAAATGAATTTGTAAATTGCTCAAAATTGTCTTGTGAAGTTGGGTAGATGATCATGAAGATTTGTACTTAGAAAATATTCCAAAACTCTAATATTTGACTTTTTTGAACCTTTTCTTGATTTTCCTTATTCTTGATATTATGCAATAATACAAAAAGAGGGTGGGATCTTAGGTCAAAAATTGGGGTATGTCACAAATCATAAGACAAATTTAATTATTTATTATACATAAAATTTGAGATCAAAATATAAATCAACATATTTTTATTCACTCTTAATCAAATAGTCTCAACTTTTCAAATTGCATGACTACCGTGAATTTTGACTGCATGAAAGCTAATTTACAAAACAAAAATTATAGGCTTTAATGCAATTTTGATTCCCCTATTTTGAAAAACTTGAACTTTTGATCCCCCTATTTTAAAAGCCAACTTTTTGATCCCCCTATTTTGAAAAACTTGAAGTTTTGATCCTCAACTCATTTTGGTCAAATTTGTGATGATGTGTCAACCAAATTGATGACGTGGCAGTGTCTATGTGTCAATCTCATATTCCATGTCATTATTTTTTTAAGGGTAAATTGGGTTTTACCCCCCTGCAAAATAGGCGAATTTTGGTTTACCCCCCTATAAAAATTTTTTTTTGGATTAACCCCCTGTAATTTGAAGATTCCTTCAATTACCCCCCTGAATTGCCAACTGTACATTGAATCTTGATTTTTGATGACATGGCACGCTGAGGTGGATTTTTTTCATTTCTTATTTATTTATTTATTTAGTGCCATATAATTTAATTAATTATATTATATGTTAAAAATTAAAAGAACAAGTTAAAAAACAAGAACATCCATGTAACAAAAAAAATATACAATACTTCATTCACGCAGCACAAAAAAAAAATATACAGTGCTTAAAAAAATGTAACAAAAAAAAAAAACATCTTTCACACAGCACAACAACCACAATTTACTTACTTCATTTTCAATCTCAATCCCAAATCTCTCTATAACAACAACATCTGATTCTATCTAATAACAACATCTCAGCCTCAAATCTCTCTATAACAACAGCACAACAAGAACAAAATTGAATTCTGAATCATGAGAAATCAAAAATCCAATTTTGGGATTGGGTTTGTGGGTTTGTGGTGATGAAGATGATGATGGGTGACGAAGAAGATGATGAATTTCATCTCTCTCTGAAACCCTAATCGCGAATCAAATGATGGGTATTGAATAAAACGGTGTTGCCGCTGCTATCGTTGTTCTCTTGATTTGAATAAAATCCGGTTGCTGCTATCGTTGTTACAGTGATTATAATGATGATTATGATGGTGATATAGAGTCTCTATCCCTCCCTCTCTCTCGATCTCGTTTTATTGCGATTTTGGATTTGAGGTTTGTTCAAGATGTTTGTGATTCTGGATTTGTTCAAACTGTTCTTGATTTTGTGGGTTCCTGCAATTCCTTTAAATCCAGTCGAATTTGTGATTCTGTAGTGTTTTTTTGAAACGATTGTCGTCGTTGTTGTTGTTGTTGTTGTTGTTGTTGTTGTTGTTGTTGTTGTTGTTGTTGTTGTTGTTGTTGTTGTATGAATACATGAACATGAGTGATGAATCTTGTTCTGGGTTTGTGAAGAATGATTGATGATGTTGTTGTTGTTCTTATTGTTCGTGAAGATGGAGATGATGATGGATGATGAATGAAGGAAATAAATTTTAATATAATTATTTTATGATTTTTGTTTTTACTTTTTTTTTATATATATCAAAAAAGCTAGCTGGAATTAAAAAAATAATATAAATACACAGTCAACTTGCCATGTCATCACAAATGAAGATTCCTTGCCAAGTTGTCAACTAAGGGGGTAAAATAGAAGAATCTTAACATTACGAGGGGGTAAAATAGAAGAATCTTAACATTACGAGGGGGTAATCACAACTTTTTATTTTATAGGGGGGTAATCCAAAATTCGTCTATTTTGCAGGGGGCTACAACCCTATTTACCCTTTTTTAAAAATAAAATATTATGTATTAAAAGTATTAAAAAATTAAAATAATTAATTAATTAATAATAATTAAAAAACAGTAAAATTAACCTTTATAAATATATATGATTAAAAATCAATAAATTATCCTAATATATAATTAAAAATCAGTAAATTATTCAAATATATAATTAAAAATCAATAAATTATCACAATATATAATTAAAAAGCAGTAAATTATTCAATATATAATTAAAAATCACTAAATTGTCCAAATATATAATTAAAATTCAATAAATTACCCAAATATATAATTAAAATCACTAAATTGCACAAATATATAGTTAAAATCCAATAAATTACTCAAATATATAATTAAAAATCACTAACAACAATCCAATTCTCATCATCATCATCTACATCACTCTCACTAGCAACATATTCAGAATCATCCTCACTTAAGTCTTCAGGTTCCTTTTCACTTACTCCCGGTTCTTTTTCCCTTGTTTCAGCCTGTTTCTCTGATGGCTTATACAAACAATAATAAAACACTGTCATATAAAACTCTGGACATGTTTCTTTCAAAATGGAATCAAACACTAAAACCCTAAACAATTTTTTGTCCACCACCACTATTAAAATAATAGCAACTAAGTAACAATGGAGGACCATAACTTTTATTAGATGAAGACAACCGAAAGAGACGATATGGACCATAACAACTACTAAATTAAGTGTCTGTCAAACAAAAAACCTACTAAAATAAGTGAATACCACAAACATACCTCATACAATAAATCATGTTTTCCATCTTCTTGCATGTTCAACTTTGCGATGACTTCAGAATATTATGTTGTAAAGCGAGCGTAATGATGAACACGAGCGGATGATGAATCAAACAGAAAATTGATAACATGCAGATGAATGATGAACACGAGCGTGATGATGAATCAAAGATGAAAGATTGAGACAGAGATCGTCGAAGATGGGTGGCGCTAGGGTTCCATGATTTGGGAACTGAGTTACTATTTGTGCGTGTCTGATTCTTCTGCAATTCTTCCCTTTTGATCATCTACGTTTTTTAATTATTGTTAATTATTTAATTAATTATTTTATTGTTTTAATATTTGATTTAAAGATTTGATCAACAAAAAAATTTGATTTAAATATATTGTTTTAATATTTGATTTAAAGATTTGATAAAAAAAAAAATATTTAAATATATTGTTTTAATATTTGATTTAAAGATTTGATAAAAAAAAAACTGATTTAAAAAAAATTAAAACATAATATTTTATTTAAAAAATAATGACATGGAATATGAGGATGACACATAGACACTGCCACGTCATCAATGTGGTTGACACATCATCACAAATTTGAACAAAATGAGTTGGGGGATCAAAACTTCAGGTTTTTCAAAATAGGGGGATCAAAAAGTTGGCTTTTAAAATAGGGGGATCAAAAGTTTAAGTTTTTCAAAATAGGGGGATCAAAACTGCATTAAAGCCAAAATTATAAAAACTTCAAATGGAAATTTTGTTTGAATAGTTATTCTTAACATGTTATTTTAGGTATTTCATCATTTTATTGGAAAAAAAATTAGATATCAAAATTTCTAAAAATCTCTTAATTTTGTTATTTCAAATAGATTTTCACAAAAATCATTTTTGAAATACAACTTTTTGAAAAAATTGAGATTTTGACTATGTTTTGAACTTCAATAATATACATATGTTACATGATGTCAAAATTAATGTTTCAATTTAGAAAAACGGGTACAAAAAATTTGTAATATTTTAAAAAAATGATTTTACAAAATCTACTTTAAAAAATATAAAATAAAAAAATCATGTTTTTAAAGATGAAACAATCATGTCCTTACTATAGTACAAATTATTTATAAAAAAATAATGAAATTTTCCACGAGATTGATAGAAAGCTAATCTTATTGAATTTAATTTATATGCACCGTGAGTGTAAAGTTATTTTACACATGCGTCCAGTAATATATCGAGACATCATGTATGGTAATTAAAAATACATGATGTGTCACATTCATTAAATGATGGGACAACACATCATTAGATATATGTGAAAAAAAAACTTTACACGATAGTCCACAACAATTAAACTCATCTCATTACCTACTCCCTCCGCCCCAAATTGAATGACACATTTGACTATATTGCACTATTTATACATATTGTTTTGACCATATTTTTCTACTAATAAATAAAAATAAATATTAGCATATAAGATGTTGTTGGATTCGTCTCGATGAGTATTTTTAAAATATCAAATTTTTATAATTTTTACTATAATACAATTAAAAATATTAATCGTCAAAGTTATGTATCGGCATGCGTGAAACAGTCAACTGTGTCAATTAATTTGAGAGGGAGGGAGTATTTTCTTGGTACACAAATAGGACACGCACCAACATCAAGTTTCAGAAAACCAGTGAGTGACATAGGATTGACCAGTATAGTGATTATTACTGCCATATACTACCAACTCACTATACTCACCATAGTTAAACTTTTTTACCGCCATAGTACTCTTAAAGTGTTACCCTAGTTAACTCTTACCTTGACTATAGTTACTTTTTACAAATACTACGTACAGTTTGTTACGCTGTGAGCTGTGTAATATACTCCACCTCCATTAATTAATTTTCTTTTATTATTATTGGAATATATCAGTAACTAACATATATTTTACTGTGGTTTATACAGATTTAAATTCCGTTTCAGAATTTGTTACAAACGATCATTTTTATATAGTGTCAGTGTCTGTAACAAACTTCACACACAAATCTTAGAGCAAAAAATTTGAAAACCAAATCATGAACCGTGGAAATCAGGTTCTTCTTCTCTCGTTTATAGTGTTCATATTTTTCTCTGAAAATGCATTGTGGTTCCTTTTTATCCTTTTCGTTGGCATAAATTAAGCGATCATCACTTGTTTCAACACACACACAGACACAGTAAATGGTTATGAATTTTTGTATGGATTTCGGTATAAAAATCAGAAAACTAGAGTTTCATATTTCTCCGGCTATCATTTTGTTAGTAGAAGCTTCCTTTTATTTTATTTTAGGCTTAATTAGTATTTTGGTCCCGAAAGATATTTTAGTTTTTACATTTTTCTCTTAAAGAAAAGAAAGTTTCAGTTTGGTCACTTAAAGTTAAAACCTCTCCATTTGCTAGTTTGGTTATTTCCGTTAATTTTGGGCAGAAAACATTAACTTTAATTTCATGTTGGTCCCTTCTTTAGTTTAATAGGTTTCATATTGGTCCCAAAGTTATCGGAAAGGACCAACCGAAACTTTTTTCTTTATGGACCAATTTGAAACCTGAAATATTTATTTTGATCGATTTCTTTATTATTTCTTCGGGGAGATATTTTGAAGAGGAAAAAAAGAAAAACATTAAGTAGAGTTTTGTTCTTCTTCGGTGTGGTTATGCTCATTATCCGGCTATGATTATGTTTGTGGTTATTTCGCTTCTTGGGGAAGTTTATTCTTATTTTCTTTTGATTTTGATTTGTTAACTTCAGTCTTCTAAATTCTAACGTAATTAATTAATTTTTGCAACAAAGGAAATATGAAAAGAAAGAAGCCATGACTTAGGTCTTTTTATATTTTGATTTGGTTGAAAATGAATGAATTTTTTTTTTTTGTATTTTTTTTTACGGTGATATAGTAAATCCTGGTCAAAAAATTTAATCTAAGGAATTGAATTCAAGTTCTCCTAACTAATTTGTCTTGGAGAAACTCACTAATCACTTGAGAGTTAAGACTAATCACTTGTTAAATGAACGAGTGTTCTAGTGGAATTAGTTCTATTATTTATATCTCTATGAAGGTATAACTATCCTTGATATAGAAAATTATTTTACTTATTGTGGTAAGGTAAACATTCACTCTTTTAGTCAAAAAAAAAAAAAGGTAAGCATTTACTCTTCTTAATATTAAAATTGAAAATGTTATATAGTGTTCTGGAGCACTACTTAGGCATATTAAATACTACTAATAAAAGAGTTTTATTTTGAAACTTGTACTTTCAATATTTAAAAGTATAAAAAGTTATTTTTTTAACATTAACTTATCATTAATTTATCATTAATTTAATGTTATTTTTTTATTCTGTCAAAAAAAAACATTAACTTATCATTAATTTTCTTAGAGATCAAATTGATAGTAAGTTGTAAAATACAAAGACGTAATTGATTGCAAATAGTTAAATATAAGGACCAAATTGATATTTTAATAAAGTCCGAAACATTATTGAAATATTCATAGTTAGTGACATACACTATTTGAAAATATTTGATATATATAATTAGGGAGTAATTTGATGGTTTCTCATAAAACTAGTGATTAGAGATTTGAGTGTGTTCATTATTTTCTGTTTGATTGATTTATCTCTCTTTTTCTATCTTGTCCAGATGCATTATGTTGGAACTGTTACCGTGGTGCCCCCTAATACTGTAAGTGGGTTTGTATGTGTTTTGCACTTGTAATATTGAATTTTCTATGCAGTAATGCAGTTAGTGTCATTTATAGCCGTCCGGTCAAGATTGGACGATTATGATTTAAAAAATGTATTTGTTGCCTGCATTTGTTTAAATCGTCCGATCGTAATCTGACGGTTATAAAATGACTGCACGAAAAAGCCAACTGCGCTTAATCCAATGTCGGCTACCTAGTCCTCAATATGATTAACAGAATTTGGTTACAATACATGTTTCCCCCGAAGTTGCACGGCTCAACATAAAAGAAGAGCATTTGGTTACATTTTTAGGTTGACAATGTATATGTATACAATGTAGATAGGATTTTATTTTTTTTAAGTAGTTTTTTTGTCTCTCTAAGTCACATGAATAGTTATAACTTATAAATGATTATTTTTATATATCATTTTAGAATAGGTTATCCATATCTCCATATCCTGTCCAATCTCTATATTTTGTGTGTTTAACTGCACATGTATGTAATTTACTCTTAGAGTTGGTGACTGTCCAATCTTCATTTGAATTGCTTGGTTTTCTTCAATTTTAAAAATCTTATGGATAGTTATGAGAATATAAGCCTTGTCTAATTGAAACCTTTTGGAAAGTTTTGACAATCATATGTTAAGTTAACTCTAAAGCTTTATATCTTATTTGCAGCGTTCTTATACTCTTCAATTTGACGGTGCATCCAGTGGAAATCCTGGACCAGCTGGTGCAGGAGCTGTACTGCTTTCTGAAGATGGGACTGTGGTATCAAATTTATGCAACAAATTCAATTAGCTGATATGTTATTTATTTATTTATAAAATGTAGCTAACTACATATGTTTCTTTTCTTCATAGCTCTATCGATTCCGTGAAGGACTGGGCTATCAAACAAACAATGTTGCTGAGTATCGTGCTTTGATTTTAGGACTCAAACAAGCTATTAGGAAAGGTTATATGAACATCACTATCCAGGGAGACTCCCAGCTTGTTATCAATCAGGTTGGTTCTGCTGATATAGATTATGCATTATTAGAGACTGCATATTTATCAGTTAGATGATTAGGTGTGAACTAAAGTATGGTTAAATGTAATTAACATTGCACATTTTTCTTTTGTAAACAACAGTTTCAGGGGTCCTGGAAAATTAACAATGTGCATTTAAGGAACTTACGTGATGAGGCTTTGGAACTAAGGAATAGCTTTCGCTCATTCCGCATCCAACACATTCCTAGGGTATATACTCAGTAATTTGGTCTCTAATGTCAAAATTGGGAATTGCTTTGTGGAGTTGGAAATAGTTACTAGTACTTTGGTATTTGATAACCATTTGTTCATACTTTTTGTTATGCTTTTTTATATAAAGTTTTGAATAACTAAATCTAGTATAATTTGAAATATTGATTCAAAACTCTTGAATTGGATCTAGGCATTCTAATTATGTGAATATTTATTTACATTCAGTTATAACTAGATTTTTATCACTTTGATTTTAGATTACAACTTCTTATGCTGTGCCTCACCATAACATGTTTGTATGTTTTTTTTATATTTAAGGAATATAACACTGAGGCTGATGCTCAAGCCAACCGTGCCATCAATCTCCGAGGTTAGACCCCCAAGACTTTAAGTTCCCTATAAGTTTCAATTGTTTGATCTTTGATTTTCTAATTATTAAGAATTACAATGAGTTGCTGCCTAAACTGATTTGAAACAAAAAATCATCTTTTGTTTGTAATTGGTTTTCTATTTCAATTGATGCAATGAAAGAAATATTGTGAAACAATGTTAGTTTTCATCAAATATTATTTTCATATCTTTATTTCGTAGGGGACCCTAAAATTTAATGAATTTTAAACATTTTGTAGATGGCCAAGTTGAAGAAGATCGTCTCTATTAATGATCATCTGACAGCATGCCACTGTCAAAAACTCTTGGCAACTATGTTACATTTCTGTCTATGAATTTAGCATAATGGTTGTTTTACATGTTAACCTACATGTCAAATGTCAAATATTGTTTGCAATATTGTAAATTTGAACATGCCTCTATGTGTAGATGTGCACCATTAGCAGCTTCAGGACTTAAAAATGCTGTTGTGATGTTCTAAAATTTCTATTTTCTATGTTCATCTGTAAAACTCTTGCTATATGACCAACATTGACTGAGTATTTGATACCATGACCCCTAAAAAGAAGTTTTACACGCCTAAAAGTAAAAAGAAAATCGAAATTCACAAATCTGAGGAAGGGAAACAGTTCCGGGTATGTACCCGTATAAGTACCGCATACATACCCATATACTAATTTATGTCCATTCTCGTACATTAATTTTTCTAAAAATGGTGTATCTCGTACCAGTACCCGTATCGGGTTTAGGTACCGTATTCGCACCTAAACAACGTAGACAAGTAGTGAAACATACATGTTGAAGTTTCCTTGCTTCAGAATACAACCATGCGTAGGTGTGCTAATTAACGTTTGCTTTAGGTTTAGGAGAGAAGATTTCCTACCGTGCAAATGTAACCGGAGAGGGAGATTTTTTTTTGTTTTCAATCCAAGGACCCAAAATTCATAGGAGGAAAATGTTACGGTAGATAGATGTCATACCCCATTTTTTGACCGATTGATTTGTTCGGCGTTTAAAAAAAAACCTTCTTGCCTGTTTGTCATTTCTGACGAAATTTCGGCAGAGAGGTATTTTAAAATACCTCATTTGTTGTTTCTTTTATATTTATTCTTTTTTTACTATTATTATTTATTATTTTTTACCATTATTATTATCTTCTTTCTTTTAAAATTTATTTAATTATTTTACTTACTGTTTTTATTTAATTTTCGTATTTTTATTAATTTAATTTAATTATTTTGTTTTTATTTTTTACTTTGTCCTTTTGTCCTTTTTTTTCCTGATTAAAAAATTCAGGAAAATTTGAAAGTCAACTTCTCCAAAACAGCAAGGGACATTTCTCTGCAGAAAGCAGAAAGGGAGTGTACCAGTTTGTCCAAAATCAGATTTTTGTTCCCCATCTTAGAACCCAATTGGTGTATATAGTGAACAGCAAAAAATCAGATCTGGACAAGAAAAATTTCCAGCCGCAGCTTATTTCAATTCACAGATCAAAATCCCAAAAAAAATCAAAAATACAGAATCAAATAAAAAAGTCAGAAACCATTAAACATCATTCATCATCATCAACAACAAAAATTCGTCATCCTCATTCACTGTTCACCTTCATCATCCTCGCTCAAAAATAACCCAGAACCGATTCAAACCACCATTTTAATCCAGAAACAAAAACCAACCAAAATCGAAACTCAAAACGCGAATCAAAACGAAAAAACCGAAACCAATACCCATTTTTTTTCCAGATCAAAAAAACCGAATAGAAGAAGAGGAAAAAAGAAACTCGAAGCTCAAGGTTGTTCTTCATTTTTTCCCATTTCCGTTTTTTCGATCTAATCTTGTTTGTGTTTTGTTTGATTATTTGGATCTGATTTGTGGTTAGGAATAGGTTGTGTTTGTGTTAAATGTTAATCTGTTTAAAAAAAACCGAGAGGGAGGGATGAAATCGTGAGAGAGGAAGAAGAAGAAGGAGGTTTAAGGTTATCAATGGAGTTTTTGTTTGTTTTGTTTGTTTTAAAAAAACTGGAACAAAAATGAGAGAGAAGAGAGGAAGAAGAAGATTGAGCCGCGGCGGCCAAGGGAGAGGAAGAGAAAGTTTGTGAAATTTTTTTAGGGTTTTCTATTTATACCCACTCTTAATCCAGTGCGCGCAGGTGCACAGCCTTACGGTGCACCTGCGCGCCTATGGCTTCCTGATCTCAATCTAACGCCACAGATCTACTTTCTCTTTATTTAGATCAGGGCCGTCTGATCCATCAGACGGCCAGATTTGATCCTGACTTTTTTTGTTTGTTTTTTTTACAGATGGGCCTATGTGGGTTTGGGCCTTACAGTTTTGCTGCTATCAGCACCCCCTTTTATTTTCGTTTTTCTATCCACACCACCCCCCTGTTTTAATTTTATTTTTATTTTTTAGCTTATGAGATAAGTGCTTTTGGCATAAGTTATTTTAGCTTTTATTTTTAGCCAATCAAGCATGATATCGAGGCTTATTTTATTTTCCGATTTATTTGATATTTAAAAATTGTTAATATTACTTTATGTCTTTATTTATTTTTAGCTAATTTTATTTTTTAAGCTTATGAGATAAGTGCTTTTGGCATAAGCTATTTTAGCTTTGTTTAGCCTTGTAAAGCATGATGTCGAGGTTTATTTTCATTGTCTTGGTTTTGTATTTATTTAGTTATGCTATTTATCCATTACATATCATATTTACTATTACATCGATTTATTCATCATTTTTTTTTTTTTTACCGTTATTTTATTATCGTAACATTGAGTATTTATCGCTTATTAATTGCTATTTACTTCTGCTTTTGAATTTAGGATGTAAATAGGCCAAATGTAAACTCTAAATAAAAGTGCATAGCATACCCCGTCTCTTGCATCATTTCATATTTATTTTCTTGCAAATATTTTAGAGTGTGATTAGGCCAATGTACTCATAAATGAAAAATTGCATCTCATGCATATTTATTTTTTATTGCTTTCCGCCAATATGCGTAACGTTTAATTCCGAGGGAAAAGGCGTCGCTTTGATCAAAATATCATTGCGAATTGTCTTCGCGTTTAATTTTTTTGTTATGACGTTTTAGGTTAGTGTCATTTTGCGCGCGTAACCATTACCTATTTTCTTCTCAAAAAAATGAGGTCAAAACCTCTTTCAAAAAATACATAATTATTTTCTTTTCTTTTCGAAATATCATGGAAACACAAAATTTTTCATCAAACATTTCTATCAAAAAACCTTGGAATTCAAACCAAGTGTTCTTTTTCTTACAAAAACCTTGGAATTCAAACCAAGTGTCTTTTATCACTCAAAACATTTTCTCAACAAACCTTGGATTTTAAACCAAGTGTCCGCGTCTTATTTTCATAATCAAATCTCAATCAATTTAACCATATAGACTTTCTTCATAAATTAACATCAATCGAACTCACATTTTGCCACTTTTGGCTTTTGGTCTTTTAAAACCATTTTTAAAACCTTAAAAACAAACAAACAAATTTACTCGTCTTTTTACCCCGAACTACGGTGGTTTGATCCCTCGGGTACGTAGGCATGAGATTTATCTCTTCAATCAATAAAATCAACAAAACATTTTCCTTTTCCCATCACTTTAAAACTTCTTTTTTATCGTCACTTTAATTTCCCACTTATACATTTTTTACAAGGAATTAAAATAAAGCGCATAGATAGAATAAAAACAAGAGGTTCCTATAGAGTACTATAGATACTTAGGGTGCTAATACCTTCCCTTCGTATAACCAACCCCCGAACCTTGTTCTCTAAAAAATAGGGTTTTTTTTTCGAACTTTTTCCCTTTCCCTCGGATAAATTAAAGATCGGTGGTGGAATATTAAATTGTGATTCGAAGTTAATTAATAACTCGATATCCAAAAATCACCGCGACAGAAATGGCGACTTCACTGGGGAAAACCAAGCGGGTTGAACCTAACTTGTTTTAAATTACTATCTTCGCGCTTTTATTCTTTTAATTGTAAATATTTGTATATATTTTTTTTTTGGGTTTGTCTTGAGTGGTGAGATAAGTCCTAACCCGGGCTTGAGTGACACAATAAGATAGGATGGGGTGAAATCATAGTGACATGTCCAGAGTAGTCTGGATTATGAAGCACATGTGATATGATCCTACTCGGTGGAGGCCTCGCGACGGTAGTACTCGTTGTCATGAAAAGTCATGATGATGGTATTATTTTCAATGTGAGTGTCCGGCGAAGCCGAGAACCTTTAGAATCACCTTTAACCCATCTTGGCCTTTCTTAGGACGTAGTGCGGTGGCTAAATCAAGAGTAGTCTTGAGATTAGTCGTCACGCGAAACTACACTCAAACGAGATTATCCCGTGGATGTTGTCGGAACGAGAGTAGTCCCGTAAACCGGTAATGTCCATGAGACGGTCAATGACTTTGGGAACTTTGTAGAACACGTGATGCAGGTACAAGTAAACCCTAGTACTTACCATATGGGAGGGCTTTTACCCTTAACTCCATCATTATGTATCCCAACCTTCCAGTTGTGTTATGAATCATTGTAACATAATCATGCATCCATGCATTCATTTCATCATAAAAAAAAATCTTTTTTTCCTCGAAGGACCTAAGAGAGTTATTTTGTAAACATTACAGATTATGGACCTAAAGAAAAGGAACACTAAGAAGTACAGTTTCAAGGAACCGGATCTTTCCCGGCTAAGAGAGCTAGGAGCTCTAGTTCCTTTCCCCGAAGATTTCCAAAAACGATATGGGAAGCTTTTGAGTATCCTCAATACAAATGTTGAAGAGGGAATTCTTAATACACTCGTCCAGTTCTATGATCCAATTTACCACTGCTTTACTTTTGTCGATTATCAGTTGGTTCCTACTCTAGAGGAATATTCTTATTGGGTTGGTTTGCCGATCTCCGAGAAGGTACCTTATACCGGTTTAGAAGAGTTTCCTGCACCTTCAGTTATTGCAAATGCTCTTCATTTGAAGACTTCAGACGTAGTCTCCAGTCGCACTAAAAAGGGGGGTTTTCAAGGATTGACTTCTAATTTCTTATTCGGAAGGGCGTTTGCGTTCGCCAAAAACGGAGATGTGGCCGCTTTCGAAGCTATCCTCGCTCTACTCATCTATGGGTTAGTACTATTCCCCAATATTGACAGTTTTGTTGATAATAGTGCCATCCAAATCTTCTTGGGAGGGAATCCCGTTCCGACCCTACTTGCGGATGCTTACCATTCTATTCATCATAGGACCCACAAGGGGGAGGGACTTATCCTTTGTTGCGCACCATTGCTATATAGGTGGTTTATTTCACACCTACCTCGGACTAGACACTTCAAGGAGAATCCAGAAAAGCTCCGTTGGGCCCAAAGGATTATGCCTCTCACTTCATCCGATATAGTTTGGTACGATGCGGCTTATGATGTTGGGGTGATTATTGATGGTTGTGGGGAGTTCCCCAATGTACCTCTTCTTGGCACACGAGGAGGAATCAGTTACAACCCTACTCTTGCTAGACGGCAGTTCGGATACCCCATGAGGGATAGGCCTAAAAGCATTTTATTAACCGGCATATTCTATCCCAACGAAGAAGGAAGTCAACACATGAGAGAAAGTTTTGCTCGGGCTTGGCATAATGTCCATAGAAAAGGAAAGGATCAGTTAGGGAAGAAGCTTGGAATTGTCTCCGAAGACTACACTAAATGGGTAATAAGTAGAGCTATAGAGCGCGGGATGCCTTATAGTTTCGAGAAGTCCTCTTCTGTTAATGCGTCTTCTTCTACCGCACCTCCTTCAGTTATCCCATTCAAGACTGTAGATGAATTCCAGGAACTTTTGGCAAAGTTGAGACTTGAGAAGGGTGCATGGGAGAGAAAATTCCGAGAGTCTGAGCTTGAGAACAATGAGTTGAAAGAGAAGTTGAAAGAACAAGAGAAGATGCTCTCTCTACAAAGTGGTCTGTTGGCCGAGAAGGAAGATATGATTAGGGTCAAGGATGCCTTATTGAGACAAGATAGCAAGAGGAAGAAGAGGCAAGGGGATTTATTTTCCTCTGGCTTCGATGGCTAGTTGGCTTCATGGAAATTGGATTTAGTTTTGTTTTATGTTTTTTATTTTGTTTTGAAAAATGGTTGTAACCTTTGAGTTATTAATGCAATTTTTATTTTACTTTTCCTTTTCTTATAAAATGTTTACAAAATTATTGTCTTAAAGTCCTTCGAAAAAATCTCGCATATTTTTTACATAACATATTCATGCATCATATCACATTCATAAGTTTCAAAAAAATCGAGTCTCATATTCTTTCTCTCCTCTCTGTCCCAGTTAAAGTGGCCCGACGACCGCGACCACAGCCATCTCGCACGTACAACACTCGAGCAAACAAGAAAAAGAGAATGGACCAAGTTGAACAAGAGAATGTTGAGCTCCATGGGGAAGTAACAACGCTCCGGGCTGAAGTGGAGAAGCTAACCGCCATGGTAACATCGTTGGTGGCTGCGCAGAATCGGCCGCCAACCCCTCCTCCTCAAGCTACAGTCATTTCTGAAATTGCCTCTGCCCCGGTTCCAGTGGTACCCGTCAACGCACATCCGCACGTCATGCCCGAAGGTTATCCTTGGGGCATGCCTATGAATTTTAATGAAGGGCTTCGACCCCAAGTTCCCGAGGTCCCCACTCCTACTTTGCCGCATGCTACTGTTGTTCCCCAACCTGGGATGATTCTTCCTCAAGTCACTATGTGTGTCCCTCAGTCAACAATGACCATTCCAGCTTCCGTAGCTCACACCGTTCCTTATGTGAGCGAACCAGTCTATCATGCGGAGGATCCAGAGACTTATGGCCGTATGGATAATCTTCAAGATCAGTTTGATAAGATGCAGCTCGAGATTAAGGCCCTTCGTGGGAAGGATTTGTTCGGCAAAAACGCCCATGACCTTTGCTTGGTACCAAACGTTAGGATCCCACCTAAGTTTAAGGTCCCCGAGTTTGAGAAGTACAAAGGAAATTCTTGCCCTCAGAGCCATCTGGTAATGTACGCCCGAAAGATGTCTACTCAAACAGACAACCATCAGTTACTAGTCCACTACTTTCAGGATAGCTTGACGGGTGCCGCTTTGAAGTGGTATATGGGCTTAGATAGTGCCAAGATCCAAACATTCAATGATCTGGGCGAAGCTTTTGTCCGTCAATACAAATACAATCTAGACATGGCTCCAGATAGGGACCAACTTCGAGGTATGTCTCAAAAAGATAAAGAGAGTTTCAAAGAATATGCTCAGCGATGGAGAGAGATTGCCGCTCAAATTTGTCCACCACTGGAAGAAAAAGAGATGACCAAGATTTTCCTAAATACTCTTGATTCATTTTACTATGAACGAATGATTGCTAGTGCACCCAGTGATTTCACTGAGATGGTAAACATGGGAATGCGACTTGAAGAAGGGGTCCGACAAGGACGTTTGGTCAGAGAAAGTGTTCCGGTCAACAGTACGAAGAGGTTTGGGAGTAACTTTGCAAGGAGAAAGGAGTCAGAAGTAAGTATGGTGGCCCATGGACAGCATCAACGACCGTATATGGGCTACCAACACGTTGCAGCTGTCTCACCAGCGCCTCAAAACCCGCCTTACCAGCCACAAATGACCCAAAGACCACCTTCACACTATCCACCACTTTATCAACAAACATATCCTCAACAACCATACCCACAGTAACCACAAATTCGACCACAAACTCCCCAACAACCCTACAATTATCCCAATCGCACCCAGAGAAATCCATCATTTGATCCCATACCCATGAAATATGCCGACCTACTCCCCGCCTTACTTGCCAAAAATCTTGTCCAGACGAGACCACCTCCACCTGCGCCAGCAATACTACCTACTTGGTACCGTAGTGACCTAACCTGCGCCTTCCATCAAGGGGCCCCTGGCCATGATGTAGAACGTTGCTACGCCTTCAAAAAAGCTGTTCAAGAATTAATCCATAATAAGGTGCTGTCCTTCAAAGATGAAAATCCCAACGTCCGAAACAATCCACTGCCCAATCACGGGTCCTCTGTCCATTTCATCCAAAGTTGCCAAGAAACAAGCACCATTCTCAGTATAAAGGATATCAAAACCCCGTTGGTGCCCATTCATAGTAAAATGTGTGAAGCAAAGTTGTTTAGCCATGATCATGCAACTTGTGAGGAATGTTTGAAGGATCCTCAAGGTTGTTCCCGAGTTCAAGAGGACATACAAAGGTTGATGGATAAAGGAGAATTGGTAGTTACAAAGAAGAGCGAGGATGTTTGCGTCATAGTACCAGAATTCAATATCTCTGACCGTCTCGAGATGATATATAATAGTGGAGAGCCCACAGTTACCCCGCTGGTGATCTGCGTGCCAGGGCCTATGCCATATACGTCCCTGAGAGCTGTGCCGTATAGATACGATGCCACCATGTTGCAGGATGGGGTGGAAATACCTATTCCTCCTTTGATATCCGTGGACAATATTGCAGATAATAGCAAAATACTGAGGAGTGGGCGTATTCTTCCGGGAGTGGTTCAAGAAAAGACCGGTAGTCCTGTTGAAAAAACACAAATTCCTGACTCTAGTGGGACTGGTGAAAGGGTGTATGAAGACTCAGATGAAATTTTGAAAATGATCAAGAGAAGTGAGTATAAGATCGTGGATCAATTACTACAAACCCCTTCCAAGATTTCAATCTTATCACTCTTGTTGAATTCTGATGCGCACAGAGATGCACTAATGAAGGTCTTGGACCAGGCATATGTCGACCATGACGTAACCTTGGGCCAATTTGGTAGCATAGTGGGGAATGTCACAGCCTGCAATAACTTGATTTTCAGCGACGAAGAACTCCCTGAAAAAGGAAAGGATCATAACTTAGCATTACATATCTCGGTAATTTGTAAATCTGATGCCCTATCCAATGTGTTGGTGGATACCGGGTCATCTTTGAATGTAATGTCCAAGTTTACTCTCGACAAGCTCGCATACTGTGGTGCGCCTTTGAGGCCGAGTGCGTTAATCGTGAAAGCCTTCGATGGGTCAAGAAAATCAGTAATCGGTGAAATAGACCTACCCATTTCAGTTGGTCCCTATGAGTTCCAAATTACCTTTCAAGTCATGGATATTCAAGCTTCTTATAGTTGTTTGTTGGGACGACCATGGATTCACGAAGCGGGGGCGGTGACCTCCACACTTCACCAGAAGCTGAAATTTGTGCGGGAAGGAAAGTTGGTGATCGTGAATGGAGAGGAAGCTTTATTGGTGAGTCATTTGTCGGCTTTTTCTTATATCAGTGCTGATGTCAGGGACGGTACGTCTTTCCAGGGGCTTTCTATTGAAGAGAAAAGGTCGAAAAAGGGGAAAACATTTATGTCTTCTGCAAAAGATGCGCGAAAGGAAGTACAACAAAGGTCACATCTGAAATGGGGGAAGTTATTACAAATGCCGAAAAGAAGACACATGGAGGGTCTGGGTCCTGCTCCGTCTACAAGAACAGTCAATCCAAATAAGGGTACCTTCGTCAGTGCCGAACCAATTTACACTCCACCAGAAACTAATGCTATCATTGAAGACAAAGTTGAAGAAGAGCAGCCTTCTTTCGTGATTCTAGGAGGAATTTGCCGCAATTGGGTCGTTGTTGATGTCCCCTCCGTCACTCCTCTATCTAAGTAATATGTTTGTCTATTTTTGTTTTCCAAAAAATCCTTTTGTCTTGCCCAAGGCAAAAGCGAATGCATGTGGGGCTTTGTTTTGAGCTTCAAGTATTTTAATGAAATTGTCGTTTTTATCATGACTTTTATTTTTGTTTTCTTTTTATTCTGGAAAATGGTAACACAAAAAACCAAAGTATATATTTTATTTTCCTTCTACTTCCTAGCTTTTAATCATTTTCCAAAAGGTTTGCATTCTTTTATTTAATAAAATCAATCATAAATCATATGCAGATTAAGCATCAATGAACCCGTTGAACACAATGTTCCTAGGCCCTCTCCCAACTTTGAGTTCCCTGTTTACGAGGCTGAAGAGGAAGAGGATGAAGGGATCCCTGATGAGATCAAACGACTATTAGATCAAGAGAAGAAAGTCATTCAGCCTCATGAGGAAGATGTGGAGTTAATTGATTTAAGTTCCGGCGAAGGAAAGAAAGAAATCAAGATTGGGGCATCCTTAGAAGCATCTGTCAAGGAAAGGGTGATCGTTTTACTCAGAGAATATGTTGACATCTTCGCCTGGTCATATCAGGATATGCCCGGTTTAGATCCCGAAATTGTGGAACACCATTTGCCTCTGAAGCCAGAATGTCCTCCGGTAAAGCAAAAGTTAAGAAGAACTCATCCGGATATGGCCCTCAAGATCAAAGAAGAAGTACAAAAACAAATTGACGCTGGTTTCCTTATTACATCAGAATATCCTCAGTGGTTGGCTAACATAGTACCGGTTCCAAAGAAGGACGGCAAAGTCAGAATGTGTGTTTATTACAGAGATTTGAACAAAGCCAGTCCGAAAGATGATTTTCCTTTGCCTCACATTGATGTATTGGTCGATAACACAGCTAAATCCAAGGTTTTCTCCTTCATGGATGGCTTCTCCGGGTACAATCAGATCAAGATGGCAGTTGAAGATAGAGAGAAGACCGCTTTCATTACACCTTGGGGCACATTCTGTTACAAAGTAATGCCTTTCGGTCTAACGAATGCGGGTGCTACCTATCAAAGGGGCATGACCACCCTTTTCCATGACATGATGCACAAAGAGATCGAGGTATACGTAGATGATATGATTGTCAAGTCGGGCACCGAAGAAGAACACGTGGAGTATTTAGCGAAAATGTTTCAAAGGTTGAGGAAATATCGTCTCCGTTTAAATCCCAACAAATGCACTTTCGGTGTTAGATCCGGAAAGCTCCTGGGATTCATTGTTAGTCAAAAGGGTATCGAGGTAGATCCAGACAAAGTCAGGGCCATCAGAGAAATGCCAGCTCCACGAACAGAAAAACAAGTTAGAGGTTTCCTGGGTCGACTAAATTACATCTCTAGATTCATCTCCCATATGACTGCCACGTGTGGGCCGATATTCAAGTTGCTTCGCAAAAATCAGGGGATTGTTTGGACAGAGGACTGTCAGAAGGCTTTTGACAGTATCAAAGAGTATTTAATGGAACCTCCGATCCTTATCCCTCCAGTTGAAGGAAGACCGCTCATCATGTATTTAACCGTGCTAGAGGAATCTATGGGTTGTGTGCTGGGGCAACAGGATGAAACCGGTAGAAAAGAGCACGCAATCTATTATTTGAGTAAGAAATTCACAGATTGTGAGTCTCGATACTCCATGCTTGAGAAGACTTGTTGTGCTTTGGCTTGGGCTGCCAAACGTCTCCGACATTACTTGATTAATCATACTACTTGGTTGATATCCAAAATGGATCCAATTAAGTACATTTTTGAGAAGGCAGCTATAACCGGAAGAATTGCCCGTTGGCAGATGTTGTTATCCGAATACGATATTGAGTACCGTACCCAAAAGGCAATCAAGGGTAGTATTCTTGCTGACCATTTGGCTCACCAACCAGTTGAAGATTACCAGCCAATCAAGTTTGATTTTCCAGATGAAGAGATCATGTATTTGAAGATGAAGGATTGCGATGAACCGGTGTTTGGCGAGGGGCCAGACTCTGAATCCCAGTGGGGTTTGATATTTGATGGAGCCGTTAACCTCTACGGTAGTGGAATTGGGGCAGTCATTGTTACCCCTAAAGGTGCTCACATTCCTTTCACTGCGAGATTACAATTTGAATGTACTAACAATATTGCAGAATATGAAGCTTGCATCATGGGCATTGAAGAAGCTATTGACTTAAGGATCAAAAACATCGACATTTATGGAGACTCAGCTCTTGTGATTAATCAGATCAAAGGAGAATGGGAGACTCGCCATGCTGGTTTGATTCCTTATAGAGATTATGCAAGACGGTTGTTAACTTTCTTCAACAAGGTTGAGCTACATCACATTCCTCGTGACGAGAATCAAATGGCTGATGCTTTAGCCACTCTATCTTCAATGTACCGAGTTAATCGCCGGAACGAGATACCAACCATCAGTATTCGGTGCCTTGAGAGACCAGCATACGTGTTTGCAACCGAGGAAGTGGTGGATGACAAGCCTTGGTTTCATGATATCAAGATGTTCCTTCAGAAGCAAGAATATCCCCCTGGGGCATCTAGCAAAGACAAAAAGACTCTGAGAAGGCTATCCAGTAGTTTCTTCCTGAATGATGAGGTGTTATACAAAAGGAATTTTGATATGGTCCTACTGCGGTGTGTGGACAAACATGAGGCTGATCTATTGATGCATGAAGTACATGAAGGTTCATTCGGAACCCATCCTAATGGACACACAATGGCCAAGAAAATGCTAAGAGCCGGCTACTATTGGATGACAATGGAGTCTGATTGTTACAAACATGCCAGGAAATGCCATAAATGTCAGATTTATGCGGATAAGATACATCTACCGCCAACTTCTCTGAATGTTCTCTCTTCTCCTTGGTCGTTCTCCATGTGGGGTATCGACATGATTGGTCGGATTGAACCAAAGGCTTCCAACGGACATCGTTTCATCTTAGTGGCTATTGATTACTTCACCAAGTGGGTTGAGGCAGCGTCTTATGCCAATGTGACCAAGCAGGTGGTCGTACGTTTTATCAAGAACCATCTTATCTGCCGTTATGGTGTTCCTAACAAGATTATTACAGATAATGGGACAAACTTGAATAACAAAATGATGAAAGATCTGTGTGACGAGTTCAAGATTGAGCATCATAATTCATCTCCTTACCGGCCTCAGATGAATGGCGCAGTTGAAGCTGCAAATAAGAACATCAAGAAGATCGTGCAGAAAATGGTGGTCACTTACAAAGATTGGCATGAAATGTTACCTTTTTCTTTACATGGATACCGCACTTCAGTTCGTACTTCGACAGGGGCAACCCCTTTCTCTTTAGTATACGGCATGGAAGCAGTACTCCCCGTAGAGGTTGAAATCCCATCAATGAGGGTCTTAATGGAAACTGAGTTGGCCGAGGCCGAATGGTGCCAAAATAGATATGACCAATTGAATTTAATCGAGGAGAAACGCATGGCGGCTTTATGTCATGGACAGTTATATCAGAGAAGAATGAAACAGGCTTTTGACAGGAAGGTTCGGCCTCGTGAGTTCCGTGAAGGTGACCTTGTGCTCAAAAAGATTTTGTCCTTTTAGCCGGATTCTAGGGGCAAGTGGACGCCTAATTATGAAGGCCCGTATGTTGTCAAAAGAGCTTTTTCTGGTGGTGCTATGACTCTTGCAACCATGGATGGTGATGAGCTCCCTCGTCCTGTGAATGCCGATGCAGTCAAGAAATACTTTGTCTAAAAAATAAAAGAACAGCTCGCTAAGTTGAAAACCCGAAAGGGCGGCTTAGGCAAAAATGAGCGTCTCGGTGGGCTGAAAACCCGAAAGGGCGGTCCAGGCAAAAATTAGAGACATAAACAGAAAATAATATCCTGATAGGTCGAAAACCTGAAAAGGCGATCTATGCAAAAGTTAAGGAATAGGACAAGTAACTACATCGGATCAGGCATCACTTGCTCAGAGTACCTCGATTGACAGAATATCTTTGGCTTACAACATTTTAGACTGCGAATTCAAAGTTGTTAGGGAGAATAGCGATCATTGTGTTTAACGTACCTTTCCCACCCAATTACCATTTTTCATCTTTGTAACGATCTGTGGGGTTGTGCTTTTCGCCAATCGCCACTCTTTTAATCAAATTCGAGCCTGTGCCCTCTATTTGGAATTCAAATTTATTTGCAATTTTGTTTCCCCCTCTTTCAGTTTAAAATACTTGAAGCAAAAACTCAAAAAATTTTAAGTTCTTTTTAGTAGTTCTTTTTTGAAAAAAATACAAATGACAAACATATTTCTTAGATTCATGAGTCATACAAGCATATATCAACACTGTTCCGAAAGCAGACAGATTCAACAAGGCAAATACAGTCATTGCTAAAAAAACAAAAGCTCGATGAGTCGAAAACCTGAAAAGGCGGCTTAGGCAAAAATGAGCGTCCCGGTGGATTGAAAACCCGAAAGGGCGATCCAGGCAAAAGTTAGGGATTTCAAAAAAAAAGAAAAAAAGCAAAAGCATGACTGTTGAAGCAAAGACCATGAGAAAGTATTCGGTTTCAGTGTATAAAATGGCGACTTCTGCCAGACCCCTGACCGATGGGCTTTACCCCATGAAGCAATCGCTCTTAACGTGGATTGACACACCGTACCGGGTTTTACCTCGAGAATCTGATTTATTTCACCTTTAAGGGGTGCTGTCCCCAGTGGAGAACTATTGAGTGGTTGTACGGATACGTCGGCCCGATGTTCATCTTTTCTGATCAAGCTTTTGTCTCATCCAGTCGTGTACAAATATCATTCAATCATACAAATACAAGCTTCATAACAATCATACATACATACATACATACATGCATACATACTTACAATCATTCACATGTCCATACATATATTCATATTCATATGCAACATGCAAACAAAATCATTCATACATACTGCATTGACCGTCACGTGTCCTGCCTCAATACATCACAAAAAGAGTCATCCCCAGTGTATCTGGTCCAGAGATGTCTCCATCAATCATACATCACAAAAGAGTCATCCCCAGTGTATCTGGTCCAGAGATGTCTCCATCAATCATACATCACAAAAAAGAGTCATCCCCAGTGTATCTGGTCCAGAGATGTCTCCATCAAGCATATTTCCAGTAGCAGGTTTTGCGAGCAATCAACTGCAAACTTATGATTGATTTCCCCAAAAGAAGTCATTTCCAGTGGGTCTGGTCTAGACAAATACATATTCTTGTCATGTCTCGCTCTCCCACAATGTCAGCAGACAATTTATTTCCTTAATGTGTCCTTACCATCCCACAATGTTGGTAGACGCTGCATTTACTTGTCCTTACCATCCCACAATGTTGGTGGGCACAATCTTTACTTCTGCCCGTACACAGGACTTTATCGCTTTCAGTCTTTACTTCTGTCCGTACACAGGACTTTATTGCTTTCCGTCTTTACTTATGTCCGTACACAGGACTTTATCGCTTCCAGTCTTTACTTCTGTCCGTACACAGGACTTTATTGCTTTCCGTCTTTACTTCTGTCCATACACAGGACTTTATCGCTTTCAGTCTTTACTTCTGTCCGTACACAGGACTTTATCTGCTTATGTCCACACACAGGACTTTATCGCTTTCAGTCTTTACTCCTGTCCGCACACAGGACTTTATCTGCTTATGTCCACACACAGGCCTTTATCGCTTTCAGTCTTTACTTCTGTCCACATACAGGACTTTACCGCTTTCTGGCTTCATTACTTTTGTCAAAAATCTTCATTTCATTCAAACACTCACAAACATGACACTCATGGAATCATATCATAGCATTTTATAGTTTAAATCCGGTCAAAAAACGGTGTACTCTGTATTTAAGTCTCTTCCACCGTTGAACCAAAACAAAAAACATCATCAAAAATCATCTTTTTCTTTTTATCTCCGACGGAAGAAACTTAAATAGGGGCATCTGTCATACCCCATTTTTTGACCGATTGATTTTGTTCGGCGTTTAAAAAAAAACCTTCTTGCCTGTTTGTCATTTCTGACGAAATTTCGGCAGAGAGGTATTTTAAAATACCTCATTTGTTGTTTCTTTTATATTTATTCTTTTTTTACTATTATTATTTATTATTTTTTACCATTATTATTATCTTCTTTCTTTTAAAATTTATTTAATTATTTTACTTACTGTTTTTATTTAATTTTCGTATTTTTATTAATTTAATTTAATTATTTTGTTTTTATTTTTTACTTTGTCCTTTTGTCCTTTTTTTTCCTGATTAAAAAAATCAGGAAAATTTGAAAGTCAACTTCTCCAAAACAGCAAGGGACATTTCTCTGCAGAAAGCAGAAAGGGAGTGTACCAGTTTGTCCAAAATCAGATTTTTGTTCCCCATCTTAGAACCCAATTGGTGTATATAGTGAACAGCAAAAAATCAGATCTGGACAAGAAAAATTTCCAGCCGCAGCTTATTTCAATTCACAGATCAAAATCCCAAAAAAAATCAAAAATACAGAATCAAATAAAAAAGTCAGAAACCATTAAACATCATTCATCATCATCAACAACAAAAATTCGTCATCCTCATTCACTGTTCACCTTCATCATCCTCGCTCAAAAATAACCCAGAACCGATTCAAACCACCATTTTAATCCAGAAACAAAAACCAACCAAAATCGAAACTCAAAACGCGAATCAAAACGAAAAAACCGAAACCAATACCCATTTTTTTTCCAGATCAAAAAAACCGAATAGAAGAAGAGGAAAAAAGAAACTCGAAGCTCAAGGTTGTTCTTCATTTTTTCCCATTTCCGTTTTTTCGATCTAATCTTGTTTGTGTTTTGTTTGATTATTTGGATCTGATTTGTGGTTAGGAATAGGTTGTGTTTGTGTTAAATGTTAATCTGTTTAAAAAAAACCGAGAGGGAGGGATGAAATCGTGAGAGAGGAAGAAGAAGAAGGAGGTTTAAGGTTATCAATGGAGTTTTTGTTTTTTTGTTTGTTTTAAAAAAACTGGAAAAAAAATGAGAGAGAAGAGAGGAAGAAGAAGATTGAGCCGCGGCGGCCAAGGGAGAGGAAGAGAAAGTTTGTGAAATTTTTTTAGGGTTTTCTATTTATACCCACTCTTAATCCAGTGCGCGCAGGTGCACAGCCTTACGGTGCACCTGCGCGCCTATGGCTTCCTGATCTCAATCTAACGCCACAGATCTACTTTCTCTTTATTTAGATCAGGGCCGTCTGATCCATCAGACGGCCAGATTTGATCCTGACTTTTTTTGTTTGTTTTTTTTTACAGATGGGCCTATGTGGGTTTGGGCCTTACAGTTTTGCTGCTATCAGCACCCCCTTTTATTTTCGTTTTTCTATCCACACCACCCCCCTGTTTTAATTTTATTTTTATTTTTTAGCTTATGAGATAAGTGCTTTTGGCATAAGTTATTTTAGCTTTTATTTTTAGCCAATCAAGCATGATATCGAGGCTTATTTTATTTTCCGATTTATTTGATATTTAAAAATTGTTAATATTACTTTATGTCTTTATTTATTTTTAGCTAATTTTATTTTTTAAGCTTATGAGATAAGTGCTTTTGGCATAAGCTATTTTAGCTTTGTTTAGCCTTGTAAAGCATGATGTCGAGGTTTATTTTCATTGTCTTGGTTTTGTATTTATTTAGTTATGCTATTTATCCATTACATATCATATTTACTATTACATCGATTTATTCATCAGTTTTTTTTTTTTACCGTTATTTTATTATCGTAACATTGAGTATTTATCGCTTATTAATTGCTATTTACTTCTGCTTTTGAATTTAGGATGTAAATAGGCCAAATGTAAACTCTAAATAAAAGTGCATAGCATACCCCGTCTCTTGCATCATTTCATATTTATTTTCTTGCAAATATTTTAGAGTGTGATTAGGCCAATGTACTCATAAATGAAAAATTGCATCTCATGCATATTTATTTTTTATTGCTTTCCGCCAATATGCGTAACGTTTAATTCCGAGGGAAAAGGCGTCGCTTTGATCAAAATATCATTGCGAATTGTCTTCGCGTTTAATTTTTTTGTTATGACGTTTTAGGTTAGTGTCATTTTGCGCGCGTAACCATTACCTATTTTCTTCTCAAAAAAATGAGGTCAAAACCTCTTTCAAAAAATACATAATTATTTTCTTTTCTTTTCGAAATATCATGGAAACACAAAATTTTTCATCAAACATTTCTATCAAAAAACCTTGGAATTCAAACCAAGTGTTCTTTTTCTTACAAAAACCTTGGAATTCAAACCAAGTGTCTTTTATCACTCAAAACATTTTCTCAACAAACCTTGGATTTTAAACCAAGTGTCCGCGTCTTATTTTCATAATCAAATCTCAATCAATTTAACCATATAGACTTTCTTCATAAATTAACATCAATCGAACTCACATTTTGCCACTTTTGGCTTTTGGTCTTTTAAAACCATTTTTAAAACCTTAAAAACAAACAAACAAATTTACTCGTCTTTTTACCCCGAACTACGGTGGTTTGATCCCTCGGGTACGTAGGCATGAGATTTATCTCTTCAATCAATAAAATCAACAAAACATTTTCCTTTTCCCATCACTTTAAAACTTCTTTTTTATCGTCACTTTAATTTCCCACTTATACATTTTTTACAAGGAATTAAAATAAAGCGCATAGATAGAATAAAAACAAGAGGTTCCTATAGAGTACTATAGATACTTAGGGTGCTAATACCTTCCCTTCGTATAACCAACCCCCGAACCTTGTTCTCTAAAAAATAGGGTTTTTTTTCGAACTTTTTCCCTTTCCCTCGGATAAATTAAAGATCGGTGGTGGAATATTAAATTGTGATTCGAAGTTAATTAATAACTCGATATCCAAAAATCACCGCGACAATAGAGATACAGAGGGACATACTTTACTATTGCATTGCTGATTCACATTTTGTTTGGAATTGGATTTTTTGTATAATTGTTTCTTGGGTTAAATATATTTTTGATCCTATAATTTTGCAGAATTTCATTTTTAGTCTCTAAAGATTTTTTTTATTTTATAAGCAAATGAATATTATTAAAAGGGAGCACAAGGGGTACTCTAACTCTTACAGTTCAAAGCAATTTATAGTATTCTTTTAAAGAGAAAATGTCAAATACCCCCCTGAAATATTAAAATTTGTCAAATACCCCCTTGAAATTTTAAAATAGGCAAATACCCCCCTGAAAAATTGTAAAATGTCAATCAAATTGCCTCCTGCTCTGTTTACTCCGTCTATTTTGAGCCTTCAAAAGCACATTGTTTAAGCTTTCAACCTCCTTACAACCAGGTGGACAACAATGAACCAAAATAGCAAAATTATCATCACTACAATCATCACCATCATCATTATAATTGCTTTAAAAATCAGAACCAAGAGGTTCTAATCACCCAATAGACCAATCTAACTCATCAGATTCACGACCAGATAAGAAACACCAATCACCAACATCATACTCTTTATCCATTGTTGTATCATTCATCTTTTCCTCTTTTTTTCCATTAAAATAGATGGAGTAAACGGAGCAGGGGGCAATTTGATTGACATTTTACAATTTTAGGGGGATATTTGCCTATTTCCAAATTTCAGAGGGTATTTGACGAATTTTGAAATTTCAGGGGGGTATTTGGCATTTTACTCTCTTTTAAAACATGTCATAGGATCCAGACACCAATGAAAAAAAGAAATACAAGATTTATGACCGTGGCGACAACTAACCCATGCCCAAGAGGTAGCTTTGATTTCATCCACAAGAGAAGAAGCATTCGGGACAGCTTCATTGAAGATCACAAGGTTTCTATGTTTCCAAAGACTCCACGTTGTTGCCAACTAAATCATATGTCTAATTCGATCACAATCTCTCGATTTCACCTTATCGCCGAACCAACTAAAATGATTCCAGCCTTCAGCCCCTGTTGGATAACCCTTTCCAACCCATCTACACACCGCATCCCACACACATTTACTAAAGGGACACTGGAAAAAGAGGTGGGAGCAATCCTCATGTATTAAAGAGCAGAAGATGCACAAAAGATCATGTTGGTTAAGTGAAATACCTCGGTGATTGAGAGCAACCCTCGTTGGTAGCCTTTCTAACAACAATCTCCAACCAAAAAACAATACTTTTGATGGCACGTCGTTTCTCCATAATTGTCTGATAGCATTCAACACGTTACTATCCAATTCCTCCATCTGACTATTCGCTATTAAAACATTATAATAAGATTTAACAGAAAAAATTCCAGACGATTCCTGTATCCATCTCCATCTGTCAGAATTAAGTGGATGTAAAGAGAAATCTACCAACAGCTCCGAAAGTTCCTTCATCTGATTGGCTTCTTCGGTTGACAACTGCTTTACCCACTACCAAGAACTCGTAGAGGACACCCCATTGCCTCCTAACCTTTCAGCTATCATAAGATATGGATGCGCTTCTTTTGCAAAAAGATTAGGAAAGAGTTCGTTGAAAGGCTGATTCCCAAACCAATTAAATTTCCAGAATCCGATATTATTACCTTTACCGACAACGGCTCTAATGTTCGTCTGAAACCCATCACTCCCAGCCTCCCTACACGAGCTCACAATATCCTTCCACCATGTAGAGTATTTTGCTCCACGCGGTACTGGACTTCCATCCATCACAAGAGTATGTAAATGACCATACCTAAATCTTAATAAATCAGCCCATATTGCGTCATTATCATTCAAAAATCGCCATTTCCATTTATTCAACAATGCAACATTAAAAAAATCTAAATTATTCACCCGTAATCCACCTTGTTCTTTAGGGAGACAAATCTGGTCCCATTTGACCCGGCAGATTTTCCTATTTTCACGACCCCCACCCCACAAAAAGCTTCTTTGAATCTTCACTAGTTGTTTCAAAATGCAACGGGGAACTTTGAAAAAAGAGAAGAAATAAAGAGGGAGACTAGTGAATACCGAGTTGATAAGAGTGAGGCGCCCTCCAAAAGAGAGATGACGGTTGTTCCAAGTGTTTAATCTTTTATTCATAGCTTCTACCACTGGCTTCCAAGTCTCTCGCCTTCTTGGATTAGCTCCATCCGGGATCCCTAGAAATTTAAAGGGAATAGAGCTTATCTTACACGATAAAAAAGAAGAACCAGCTGCAAGCACTCTGTCATCAACATTAGTGTCGTCTATCTGACTCTTCACAAAATTAATTTTTAGACCAGAAACTAGTTCAAAACTTCTGAGCAACATTTATAGTCTGAACATTATCCCACGTGCCTTCTCCCATCAATATGGTGTCGTCCGCAAATTGGATATTATTATTAATCGGATACCCCTTAAACTTACCTATCTCCACCGTTCTTTTCATTAATCCTGCCAGTCCTTCAGCCACAATTAAAAAGAGAAAAGGAGATAAAGGGTCACCCTGTCGTAATCCTCGTTCCACCTTGAAGTCATCTGTTGGGCTTCCATTAATCAAGATAGACATCAAACTTTCAAAGATACAAGCTCGCATCCATTTTAACCATCCTTCCGAGAACCCCATTTTGATCATCATACGCTCAAAAAAACTCCAACTGACAGTATCATAAGCTCTTTCAAAGTCAACTTTTAACAACATGCATTTGTCTTTTCTTTTTTTGACTAAGTCGATAATTTCATTCAAAACTAAGACACCATCCAGAATTCATCTCTGAGGGAGAAAGGCCGACTGACATTTAGATATCAACTTTCCCAACACTTTTTTCAATCTATTTGCCAAAATTTTCGACAAAATTTTATATCGACTGCCAATCAAACAAATCGGTCGGAAATCAAACAAACCTTGAGGATGGTCCTTCTTCGGAACAAGAGTCAAAAACGACGCCGTTACTGCTTTAGGCAAATGAGCACTGTCATGAAATTCATTTAGGAAAGCCAGCACTTCATGTTTCACAATTGGCCAACAAGCTTTGAAAAAATTGAGATTAAACCCGTCTGGACCCGGGCTCTTGTTGCCATTGAGACGCCCCGTCTCGGTGAAACCAAAGTAACTATTCTAACCCGTTTATATTTATAATCATTATTCACGGAAGTACAGAGAAATTTAAAATTAAATAGATAAGTAATAAATAATAGATAGTAGTCAAAACTTATTTTATTTATATCATAAAGACAAAGGTGTCTGCGGATCTATCATATACCGCGTTGTACACGTGAAAATAAATATGGAAAGTACATCATATTTAAAAAGACTCAAAAGATAAGACTACAAAAGACACACTGGCTATCCAAACAAGACCTCGATTATCGTTCGGCGATACTGACATCTACATCGCCATCCGTAGAAAGATACGAACCATCTTTAACCTTGAACTCCTCTTCAATGAGATCTGAGTACATAGATAAAAATACAAGACACAGAAAACATAGGGCTAAGACTACGTACAAGTTTAGAAAGTGGAGATGGGTGTAAAATAGAAATATATATGCCAAACACAAATACAAGTAATCAATCAAATGTCTTATCCTCTAGTGTTTTTCTCTATATTTTTAAGGAATAGATTTTATCTATCCTAATGCATTCCTCAACTATATGCTGACTCAGGCCTCTAGACGCTGTCAAGGATATCCTCCCAATTACCGAGATCAGATATCACGAGACCACTTGCCACCAACGTCCTCCCATTTACCAAGAGCTACGCCACTTGACTTCACGTGGAGTCCAAGTGTTATAAGTCGATCGCCCCTAACAAAACAGGCCAAGATCTCACTATCTTGCCAAGCGCGCAATAATAATCCTCGTCAGGATTCAGGCAGCTGATCAACCTCGTGCGCCCATACACACGGCAGTGGACTTACACATCCTAAATACAATTCTATATGCACTCTCAATCAGATCATGGCAACTCAAACCCTAAGTACTAATTCAATCCTCATGAATTCATCACATCAATTAATCCAGTCATAACGTACTCTGGTCACCTAGGTTGAGTGCCAATTACCACCAATAACCTTAAATTGGCTCTATCATTCTTTCCTCGCACAAACCTTACTTCTAAACAATAAGTTCAATTCATACAATGAATAGTGTATGACTGACTTCCCAGGAAAGAGAGGTAACCCGTAAGAGACATAGTTTGCCAAGTCTTTCCTTAGCCAGAACCCAGCCAAATACAACTACTCAAAGTAACAAACTGCTCTTATGTTATTGGGGATCTTCCGCTTAATCTCTAACGATGTTGTTGTTTCTCTCGCTAAAGAGTAATAAATCATATTTTTAATCTAAAAATCACACAATCATTCATATAATCAAATAAACATTTAGACAATTAATCAAGTAATGCAAGCACAATACAAACACAATTCATAGATCATTCCTATGATAAATAATTAAGGCCGGCGTACACTCGTCTAGGGATTCGTGAAAATCACTAAAAGAGAATAAGCTCTCCTTATTTATTTATCGTTTGTAGTGGCTGTCGACACCACTACACATATATATTAAGCTATTTTACAGCTAACCGTCCCAACGTGTACGAAATCTTGCCCGACCTTAGTTTTTGATAAAAGTCTTGAAAAACGGCACCTCCGATGGTAATCCTGCTCACAATGTAATTGTCGATAATTTGCTAGTAGTTAAAATATTAAATAAAATTAAGATTAACTATATGAAATTAAAGTGATCAAATATATATATATATATAATTCAAAAGCTTTTAATTTTCCTTTAAACAAGATCATGGCAGAAGCTCAATAACGACATGTATATATTTTTTTATAAAGCCTTCACTATATGAAAAACGTGTGATTCAAATATTAGCACCCTGATTATATTAAGACAAATATAAAACAATAAGTGGAGAATACCTTTGCTAAAACTTGATTGAAACCAAAGTGACAAAGCTTCTCCAAAATATTGACACGGCCAGTTTTAAGCAAAGTATTTATTTTGTGGTGAAGAAATTGAGAGCATGAACTCACCTATTTATACTTGAAAATTTCTTGAAAATTTCTTGATGAACAAGCATATGATATTATTACTAACCTATGTATAGATATAACAACACACCATTTTCTACACTAGGTTTATGTGTTGGAAAGTAGAGAACCTTGTAGAATTACAAGAGGTGGTCTTTTCTTAAGGATTATTCATCATAATGTAATATAAAATAAACTGAGTTTTCATATTTTTGTTAGTCGGTTTATAAACTTAATACGAAGAAAAATATTATTAGAAGTATGACTCATGTAATTTGTAAGTGTGGCTAAATTTAATTGGACCAACATAAAAGAATATAGGTTACTAGACCTATTACTCATTTTGCCTATTATTTCCTAACATAATTAATATTTATGATCATGATACATACATGGAATTAACCATCGTATATACGATAAAACCTGATATATAGATAGCACTAAATATATCACATGTTAACATCTATGTATATATGATAACTCTTTTTTTTTTTTTTGTCAAGTAGCCTAATAGCTAGAAATTCCACCTTTTTAAGGTGGATAAGTGGGATGACCAGAGTTCGAACCCTGGACCCCTGCATATATAATGCATCGTCCTACCGACCGATAACTCTATTGCCAAAGAAAAACATATATGATAACTAGACAAAAGCTGATGAATAAAAAAATACACCCATTTAACTAACGTGTATATATATATACATATAATAACTAACATGGTTTTATATTTAAATAAAACAAATGAATGATTAAATAAAGATTCATGTTATTTATTTAACACACAAAGCAAAATTAATTTTGAATATTGGTCTTATAAAATAGTGTAAATATTTCTTCATAATAAAATAATATTATTTTCTTATAGAAATTATCACTTTTTAAGCCCTTTAAAGTTTAAATCAAAAACTCGTCAAAACGAAAAATATATAGCACGATAGAAACTATCGACGAATAAAATGTCAAAACTCAAAGAAAAATGAAAATCGGGCTGTTACAGCCATCACAACTCCAAATGGTTTAATTTCTCTAACTTCTTCCTCTTCAAAAGGTAGTAAAAGAGTCGCATTATCCTCAGCAGAGAGAGTATTAAAATCAATACCTTGCAAAAAAGGTCTATTGGGTCATTCCTCCGAGAAGTGCTTTGAGAAATGATCCTGAGATTCCTTTTTTATTTCAGCCACTCCCTGAATCCACTCATTCAATTTCTTCAACATTACTATTTGATTCCTCCATCAGCGCCCTTTGATACTAGCATGAAAGTAACGTGAGTTTGAGTCCCCTTCCTTGATCCACTTCATTCTAGATTTTTGTTTAAGGAGACTTTCTTTGAAACGTATATGTTCCCAAAACTTCTTGATCAAATCCTTTGAACTTACATCTAGTAAGTCGCCTTCCCCGTTTGCAATTATCTCCTCAACATCATTCAATTCTTTAACGGTTTTGCCAATATTGAGTTCCAAGAGACCAAATACCTCTTGATTCCAAGACCTCAAAGCTTCCCTCAATCTCTTTAACTTTTCTTTTAAGATAAACACTTTTTTACCTTGAACTTCCATATTCTCCCATGTTTTTTTGACGAATGGTAGGAATTCTGAATGCTCTAGCCAACAGTTATTAAATTTAAATGGTTTTGGCCCCCAATTGAGGTTAGAACACTCTAACCATATAGGACAATGATCGGAAATATCGCGGTCACCAACCCATTGATTAGTAATACCTCCAGCCTCAATGAAACCTTCTGTCAGCAAGAAACGGTCCAGTCGACTCATAGCCGATCCTGCTGAATTAAACCATGTGAATTTCTTACCCAACACCGGAATGTCGAATAGCTCCATGGCTTCAATAAATTGGTTAAATTCAGTCCTCTTCGTTTGGACACTGGCCCCGTTACTACCTTTACGTTCACCAAACTTCGTAATAGAATTAAAATCACCCCTTAAACACCATTCTCCCGGATCATGATTCAATTTAAAATCAAGTAAATCATTCCAGAGTCTCCGCTTCCTGTCATATTACAAGGAGAATATATGTTGACAATGTACACCAGAACAGCCTTCCATTCCACACATACTCCTAAAAAACCTTCTCCTGTGAAACAGAATCGTAAAGAAAATAAATCTCTATTCCATATAGTCAGTAACCCACTTGATAAACCATTTGACTCCTTAAACACCCAATCAATATTATTATGTCCCCATAAATTAGGAATCATAAACTCAGCATAAGATTCTCGTTTTGTTTCTTGAAGTAAGCACATATCAAACATACTTGATTTAATTAACGTACTCAGCCGGCGCCGCTTCGCCGAATCACCCCACCCTCCCATATTAAAGGACAAAATCTTCATGGGATACATTGATTTTGTTGCTCCCTCACTATTCGTGCTTCTTCTTCTCGACTTTCATTTATGCGAATTATCTCAATATACGTCTCCTCCTCTTCATCTCCATCAACCCCCAACTCCACTACGCCCTTCCATACTTTTTCTGCAGCTTAGTGTTCAAATTGTTCAACGAATCTCTTGTTGCAGTTACGGATATCTGAGGAATTAAAAGAACTACAACAAAGAATTCCACCTGCTGATGATAGAGATGAAGACCCTTTCTTTATCGGATGGTGTGTCGACGGTGGACTACGGAGAACCCCAGCCTCACAGTGGCTAGAGCGGCGCGAATTGCTAACAGAACTTGGTCGTATCGTTCGCCCTATTGAAGAGGAAAAGGCTGGTTCGGACATCGCTGCGGGATTCTGCAGCTTGAGATTGCTACAGACGCGTTGTTGTTTTCTGACTTTAGCTGGAAGAGGATTAATTGGCTTCACGTGTTCTTTGAGATTTTTGTTTGGCAAATCTCCCTTTGTAGCTAATGGGCCTCTGTTCAATTTGAGATAAACTCCTCTGGGTCCATCGCTATAAACACCTCACATCTGCTTCTCCTTACCTCCACTAAGTCCTTCAAAAGAACTAATGGGCCTATTATAAACCACCTCTTCTGATTGAACCTTTCTACTATGCACACCTCCTGTGATAGATTGATTAGAGTTGACAGGATTATGAAGCCCAACTTCACACTCCTCCTGACCCAACAAAAATCCATCTTGCGTTATCTGTCTATCCTTCTTGTTCACACCCCCCTACATTCCTTCTTTACTACTATCCTTGTTCAAAGTAAAATTTGAATCAACAGAACAAGAGTAATCTCTCCCTTTTTCATTTTCATTAAACATTGCCATATTTGAATTGGAAATAATGATCCGGTCATTATTTGCATTAACGGCGGAAATTAGTGCTAATGAATTATCGTCCTCGTTCTCCGATTCTCTCTCTAATTCCTCCATCACTGCCATCATACCACGTTCATCCTCCTCTTCCGAAATACCATCCACGTCTCGTCCTTCCGGTATGTTGTTCTGTGAAACCATAATCCTCATGGGACCATATGAGTCTTCATTCAATTACCCGAAGGTGGAATATCACACCATTCACCTTAACATCGATAAATTCGTTCACAACTTGTTGGCAAGATGTTCGAATCATGAGTCTAGCAACATCCATAGTGGTTTTCTTCAACGTACCATCATCAGAATTAATATAAGTACCCCATGGCTTGACCACCTGAGCAAAAAAGTTTCCATTCCACGCATGAGACGACACTCCATAGACCCTTAACCAAACAGTTCTTTCAAGATCAATTCCATTAGGATTTCAAGCACGAATTTCCTTGAACCGTTGTTTGAATGTTGTATGTCATGCCTGAATTTAGAACTTCCCTAATGAAGGATTTCTCTAGTCTCGACAAGTCCTCCTTCTCTGCCTCATAAGACAATATTATACGATGCTTCTCTTCTGTTTGTCTCTTCTTGCCTTCATTTAACACAGCACATACATATGATCTCTCTTCTTTTTTGCGATAATTGGAACGATCTTTATTATGCCCCTCCTTACCTTCCTCATTGCGTCGAGGCAATCTGACATCACTTCTACTACCCGTCCTTTGAACAGAATCTGGACGCTGATACCGCGATATTTTAACTATTATTTTGTCCCTTCCAATGATAATGTTATCCAACTCCTTTTCGAATCGATTTACGTTGTCAACATGATCAAAACGTGCAAAACCAAATCTTCTACCACCTCTATCACGTTTTGCTGGTATGACGACCTCAATAATATTCTCGTAATAGTTGAAAGCATTAAGCATCGCCTTTGCACCAAAACTGTCTGGAAAATCTGTGAAAAAGTAGGTCGTGATTTTATCGAATTGCGCCTTGTTCATTGTCGTTATTGTAGCTATGTATGTTCTGAGTTGATGACGAGTTTTGTTTCGTCTCTTCACTGGTTTCCATAATTGATCATCCTCATCCCCCATAACGATAGAGTGATGATTGGTTATGCCTGCGCGTGTAGAGGGGCTCTATCAATCTTTGTACGAATGAAACAGTATAAACCGTTTTGTCGTCAGCGCGATTGATTCCTCTGCACTTTTGACAAGCAATACCTGCAATGATCAGTAACTTGTCATGGCCGCTAGAAGAGAAAACCTAACAGAGTCGTATTTCTGCATAGTCTAGTTACACAAGAAAATGTAAAATCTATGGTTAGGTAATTTTGTCAAACAGTTGGTGCTCAAAACATGGTAGCCGCTTGAACAAAGTCACTGAACCTAAGTCTATACTTCGATAAATCGATCGTATCTGACACGGGAGAAGGATATAATCCTTTTATTATGACGATTACATAGGCTCTGTTTTGTAAAAATAGCGGTTAGCTGATAAGCTAGCTTATAGCTGATAGCTTATAGCTCATGGCTTATAACTGATAAGCTAATTGAAGTGTTTGGTAAAATTAGCTTATAGCTGATAAGATAATGTAAAATTACATGAAAGGGCATTATCACTTTATAATAAAATTTATATCGATTAATATTTAAGATATTATTAAAAAATATTTTTTATTTAAAAAAATGATTTTAAATATTTTTACCTTTTATTAAAAAAATAAACATTACAGTAAAATATATTTAAGTGTATATATAAATTATATTATTGTAAAACTTAATTGCAACATATACAATGAATAGATAATAATAATAATAATATTATACTAATTTGATTCGAGAGTTCACAATGCATGTGAGTTTTTTTTTGTACATTATGTGAGTTGGATATTACTTTTTTTTTTAAAAAAATTAATAGAATAAATTAACTGGTTTGTATAGATCCGTGGGTGCAAAAATATATTACTTTTACGAATAAAAAGTCAATTTTGTGAACAAGTCGATAAAATATGCAACTCCTAAAATTAACTGGGCTAGAAAGTCAATTTTGTAAAAGTATATAGTGAAAAGTTAGTTCAAAAAAATTGTGAGGATGTTTACTCGTCGTATACAATACATGTGTTATATAAATTTTGCAATAAAAATATAATAAATATTAAAATAATGTTAATTATTCTTGTTAAAAATTTTTTTTTGACTATATTGTATTAATCCAAAATAATAATCAAAATAAGTACTAAAGGGTAAAATTGAGTTTTAGTTAAAATAATAAGGGTAAAAGTGGAAGAAAATATAATAAGCTATAAACTCATTGAAATAGCGTTTGAAAATAAGCTATAAACTAGTCAAAATAAGCTATAAGCTCGTAACGAAAAGGCCGTTACCAAACAATTGAAAACAAACAATTGAAACCGCATATTGCTAGTCTCTAAAGATTGTTTTCAAATTTCAAGGATTAAAAATATGAAAAAAAATCTTTAAAGGCTAATAACGAAATTCTACAAAACTATAGAGACCAAAAACATATTTAAAAATTGTTTTTCCTTTGGAAAAAAACTACTTTGTATAGTCTAGTTGGGTCAGGTACAAATGGATGCATATACTATTACTAGCTCATATTTTATTTTAACAGGCCCAATTGTTTATTTATTTATTTATCCGGTAGATATTTTACTGACAAATCAAGACCAACCGACACCAAAGTAGTAAACTTTTTACTCCGATAGGACACCTCCAATAATTTTTTAACAAATAATTGTATTACAAAATTAACCATTGAATTAAACAATATTATAACATAGATCATATTTATAAATTATTATATTAATCGGAAATTATTTTATTCATATCTCAAATAATTAGCTAGTTATAGTCATGAATTGAACTTCCCCATACCTAAGTGTGCACTCAATATTTAGAAAGGAGAACCATCATAAACAATACATGTACAATAGTTGGATTTTTTCCCAATCCCAATGCCAACGAGTCCTTTTATAAAGAAAGGCAAATAAATGTACAGGGTTTATAACATTAAAACAAAAGAAAGAGGCTCAGAAATATAATGGGTATGAGAAAATTATCAGCACTGTAAAATCAGAGTGGTGCATGACTATCTCTATGACTCATCACAGCCCAAAAAACAAACAATTGTCATATAAATGCAAAAATTGATAATTCACATAAAATAGCAAAAATATAATTGATATAAGAGAGGATGCTCATATTCTATGGGTGTAGATTGTCTGTCATGCCAATAGCATTCAGTACGAGGAATTTTTATAATCATCACAACCAACCTCTTATGCTACTCAAAATATCAATTGAGTATAAACAAAGAAATTAAACATACAACTACAAGTAATTAATCAAAAATTAAAAATGAAAATTTCAAACATATTCTAAACAAATTTTGTGCTGTTATTTAACTCCAGACTCGTGGGATACAAGAGATGAAGCTGATAGACAACACCAAATATTTGAGTTTTATCAGTCTCTTAATCTAATAAAAAAGAATAAGAGTTATCCTTAATCAAAAACTCAAAACAAAAAAAACTGAAAATAAATAAACCAATTTAAATCCGGTGATTAAATTCAAGACAATTGAAAACAGAAATCACAACTAGGACAAGTATAGTTAAAATCAAATTATAACTATCAAGTTGAACAATTCAAATGCAAATTCCATATATCGTAAAAAGTAGAATTATGCTTTTAACAATAGCCTCATTAAAATCCATTAAAGTCATATGAATGTTCCTTCACCAAGTAGGTTCTTCCTGTAAACAGGAGCTTGGTTCCAAAACACCTCAAACAATTTGGATTATATAATCGTAGGCCAAACTGATGCATCGAATAAACATATCTAAAAACAAAAACTATAATTAAAAAAATACATAAAACACAGAAAATTAGAATAATTACAAGAATTGATTTAGTTTATAAATGTAAAAAGGCTCAGAATATATTACAGCTCTCTCAATCAAGAATTTTCAGAAGCAGAACTGGCATAAAGCTGAAAAAATTCTCATCACAGCCTAATATCATTATAAACAAGTAAGTAATTGAATATGTAATCTAAGAAATTCAAATATTAAGAAATTAAAAATTGGCTCATATTAAGAAATTCAACCATTTATTCCGATATACTTCATACAGAAAACTCAGAAGCGCGGATAATATGTAATCATAGCCAATAATTAGGGTTAAAAAATTTCAATAAAATAATCATAATCAGATTTATGGAATGTGGCGAATTTTTTTAGAGGCAAAAACATTGAAGAGTTAAAGCACCACGTGAAAACCGCCAATGATTCAATTTGTGCCTCTATGACTAGCTTTGATTTTCATGGAATATATTAGAAGACAAGCTAAAGGTGTAGTGAGGCAAAATTCAATACAAACAAAATTAAATTGAAAAATTGGGAATTGAAATTTAGAAAGTGAATCGTGTGCATAGAATTTAACAAGAAAAAGAAACTGAAAGAAAACTAAATTGAAACATGAAGTTCAAGATTCTAGATCTATGGCAGACAATGCTAAAGCCTGACTATGGTACAAAGGGTGACGCTGTCTATGTATTTATACAGGTGCATGAAACCCTAAAAACAGAAACTTCGGTTTTGAAGGGCCAAAAGAGTGACCAAAGAATGGGTCCAGTACTGTTGAGGTGTACGGTGCAGTTACAACTTTCTCAAGGGCCAACAGAGTCAAGGAAGAATGGCTCAAACTGACTTGGCAAAAAGCCCATTTCGATGAAAGACAATGTTTGAGTAACTTTTCTCCGAAAATTGCTTTTTAGGCCCCCTATAATACTCTCAGGCCTGTCTTGACCAGTTTGCCCTTAAAACCATTTTGGTACGTAACTACCAAAATACGCTTATTTTGGTATGTAACTACCAAAATGGCAAAATAACACTAATTTGGTTACTTTGGTATGTAACTACCAAAATACGCTTCAATTGAGTTTTTATCTTTCGAAAACTCTTAGATTCGATTTATATCTACCAAAATGGTGAAACTCTGGCAAAATAACATTAAGTTGGTTATTTTGGTACATAACTACCAAAATGGTGAAAATCTGGCGACTGCTATAAATTTTCATAAATTTTGCTCATGGAATACAAATATTTCTAGTATTCAAATGTTTCTAGTAGAAAAGTACTTCACCTTAACACAAACAGCTATACACTTATAGCATTAGTACTGAACACCTAGAAATCAAAGTTTACTCATAGACATTAAGAGTAAACTTTGATTTTTAGGTGCTCAGTACTAATGCAATAAGTGTGTAGCTCTTTGTGTTAAGATGAGTACTTTTCTACTAGAAACATTTGTATTCAATGAACAAATTTTTTAAAATTTATAACGGTCGCTAAATTTTCACCATTTTGGTAGTTACGTATCAAAGTAACCAAATTAATGTTATTTCACCATTTTGGTAGATAGAAACCGAATCTAAGCGTTTTCGGAAGATAGAAACTCAATCGAAGTGTATTATGGTAATTACGTACCAAAGTAATCAAATTAATATTATTTTGTCATTTTGGTAGTTACTACCAAAATAAGCGTATTTTGGTAGTTACATACCAAAAGTAACCAAATTAATGTTATTTCGCCACATTTTCACCATTTTGGTAGATAGAAACCTAACCTAAGCGTTTTCCGAAGATAGAAACTCAATCAAATCATATTCTGATAATGTACCAAAGTAATCAAATTAATGTTATTTTGTCATTTTGGTAGCTACGTACCAAAATGAGCGTATTTTGAAAGTTACGTAGTATTATAAAGGAGCCTAAAAAACAATTTTCTTTTTCCCCACCCCATCCACCACACCTTTCGAATCTAGGGTTCAAATCAAAAATCAAATAATACGAAGAAAATATAATCAATTTAATTTCGTAAACCAAGTTAAAATATAATCAATTTAATTTATTTCAAATAAAAAATCGAAGAAAATCGAATAAGTTTGGCTTGGTTTTAAATTTTTAAAACAATTGACAGGTGAATTGAATCTCTTACTTTTATAAGTAAAAGATTATATGAAATAATACGATTCATTGTATAATAACTTATAAAATGGAGTTTTTTTAACATGAAAATAAAATTATGTTAGTTTATTTGGTTTTGAGCATCACGTGTGAATTTATTTAATTTACAGTTATTTGAAAAATAGAGAACATGTAATGGTTTGCAAGAAAAATTGAAAAATAGATGAAATAGTTTGCATGAAAAAAATAATAGTAGAAAATACACCGAAAAAATTATAGCAATGTGTGTACATGATGCATGTATTTGTTTGAAAAAAGAAGGATTTTTTAAAAAAGATCAACTGAACCGAACCAAACTGATTGGTTTGGTCTGATTGGTTCAGTTCAGTTTTATTTCTAAAAATTACTAAAAATTTAAGCAAACCGAACTGATGAAAATTTCAACAGTTCAGATACTTCTTTGACAAAAAAATGGTCCAAACAAAACCGATTATTACCCGTGCCACCTAAATTTCAAAAATATCTTGCTTGGACTCCAAAATTTGAACCGTGTGTCTTTAGTGATCGGATTTTGAAATCAGATTACTTCCTATATATAATTTGACTGGTTCCTCTTCCGCTCACTTCTGCAGTTTCAAGTTGAGTTACCAAAATAACTCAAAACCATCTAAATATAAAACTCACTACATTCTATCATTTTTTTTTCCTATAATCATTGTATCATTTTTCATCTAAACTTAGTTGAATCCATCATATTTTTTAAGTTTCCGACCACTAAACAAGTGGTTAGTACGCATTGCTCAACTCTTAAGCTTCTGTTTGTATTTTTTTTTCTTCTATTGGTTGTGCTCAAAATCTAGAATCTGAGCAATTCGGATTCTAAAATCCGAGTTGTGTTTAGGCTTGTCAATTTCTGATTCTTTATGATTTTGTCAATGTTTCAAAAATAGACAGAATCATCGATCATGTTAGGGTGAAAAAGGTCCCATCCACTGCATATACTTAGTGGGAGCGTCAAATGAGACATAGAGTCAAGAGAGGCAGACCCATTGAGCCACAACCAAAGGAGGTTAAGGTGCATGGGGTTTTGGTAGCGCAGTAAGAGCCACAACAATCCAGGTTGGAATGTCTCGGAGGACCACACGACAGGTTTATCTTGTCATTGTACGGGGACCGCGTGGCACGACATATCTAGGAGGGAAAGGGATTATGCGTTTGTCCATTCAATATTTTTTACAATTTGTTTTCTTTCGTTATTTTCTATTAATTTATTCTCTCTTTTTCAGTTTTGTGACGCGACACTTAAATTTGTTCATGTTATAGGTTCAAGTTTAATTCCATCACATGACATTTGAGGAAATCGTGACGTGCATGGTTGAACCCGGAGAAGATACTAGTTTAGCTCATCCATGATTTTGTTTGTGTTTAATTATTTATGTTCTCCTCATAAGAGAACTGGATGACTATGACGGTGAGGCTCAATATAGTTACGGTGGAGGTACGCTTCTGGTGCGGTAGATCGCGGTAAGAAAGATACCTGCAAAACACATTAACACTCTAATGCTCAAGTCAATATTTTATCAAGGATGAGTGAAAGAGATTGAATTGTGTACCTTGGCGCCAATGCTTACCTTTATATAGAGGGAGATGGTTATAACCGTTTATGGCAGTTGGCAAAAACTGGTATGAGGAACATATTGTCTGTAGGAGGTGTACATGAACTACTATGTATGTTACCCTTGACGTATATGAGAAGCCTCCACGAAAGAGTAGATTTGGGCTAGATCTTGAGTGCTTGGACCACGTGCATTGGACTTTGACCTAGTCCGGATAGTTGCCCCTCAAGTCCTTGTTACCCGAATGCAGGGGCGGATGCACATTGTGGCATCATGTGGCCATGGCCACACCACTATTTTGAATTATTTTTTATATATATATATAGGATTACATTACATATGTGTTTGGTCACTATATATAAAATATAGACATTTTAAGTTTAGTTCTTATTTAATTTTAGGCAAAATTATATTACAAGTCATTTATCTTATTTTTTGTAACACTTTGATCCTTTATCTTTTTTTTAACACTTTGGTCCTTTATCATATTTTTTGTAACACTTTGGTCCTTTATTTTTTTTGTAACACTTTGGTCCTTTATCTTTTTTATTTGTAACACTTTAGTCCTTTTTTTGTAACACTTTGGTCCCTTATCTTATTTATTTATAAAAAATAAAGGACATATATGTTACAAATAAAAAAAAGAGTGTTACAAAATAAAGATATAAAGGACTAAATTGTTACAAAAAAAGATAAAGGATCAAAGTGTTACAAAAAAATAAAATAAGGGACCTAGAGTGTAATTTTGCCTTAATTTTATTATATTTTAGTCTTTATAAAAAATTTCTTGCACATAATTTTAGTTCCTACTAAAACTAAATTTGTTTAATTATCATTAAACTTTTACATTTTTGAATGATTACTTATAGGCATGTTTAAAATATCATATATAGTTTATTTACTAAAATTTAGAATTTTTTTTTAAACTGCAAATTTCAAGTTAAAACTAACGTAAATTATGACTTAGAAATCAAATTTTGAGTTTTTTTTTAGAACTTTTATGATGTTCTAAACATACCTGCAAAAAAAAAAATCATTAAAAAATACACTTTCACTTAACGGTAATGACCAAAATTGAATACAAAATAATTTACTTCATAATATTTTTATATCTGGCTTGGCCACACCAGTATACAATGTCTAAATCCGTCCCTGCCACAGTGTAAGAAAAAATTGTATATCTTCTAGAGCCCGTCTAAAGAGGCAAGTCAGTGTGTGGATCCGCTGCCATATATGGGATGTGATTTGGATTGTAGTGTTGTTGTTTTTAGACTTGTCCAAGTCATTTCTAATTGATGATGTTTCGGTTTACTGCCCTCAAGTGTTCACCATTTCGCTTCGCCAACTTGTGTTTGTCCATTCCAACCAATCAAAATGGCTTATGACTAATGATTTGATGTCATTAAAACATAACACATAACATTGATGCATGAGCAATTTTTGTGTGGTCATCTCTTTTAGTCATCTCTTTCGATCATACACTTAAAACAATATTAGATTATATAATTAATTATGTATAAAATACATATTATTTAATTATTAATTTTTCTTCATTTTTTCTTTTTTGCATGTATGATTAAAGACGTGTCTGTTGGAACAAAGTTCACATTGTTGTGTGAATTGAAAATAAAATTTGAGTCCCATATTGGGTACTAAAGTATATTGGTGTGTGTATCATACTAATGTGTATTTTTTAGAATAAAAATACCAATTAAGTTGCATTTGCTCCTTTTTATGGTGAATGAGACGTTACTCCTTTTATTGATGGTTGAGTGAGAGGTTACAAAACACCCTAATTAATAACAAGTACCACTACAAGGTAAGGGAAGAGAGAGACACGGTGGTGATAACAACAAAAAAAAATTAACAAAGGTCTTATTACTTACGTTTTCTAGTTGTTGCTAGCTAAAACTTTCTTCTTATCAATTATGATGTAAAAAAAGTTTCTTTTAATATGAAAGAGGAAATGATGGCTTGTTCTCCTTACTTGGGTTTATATATTAAGGCTCATATAAAGTTGTTGCTACAATTTCCCTTTGAAGGTAACCTCCAACTTTGTCTTGTTTGATTGTTTCTATTGGAAGCTTAATTATATACCTTAGTTATAGTTCCATATTTTGGACAATTAGTTAAAGGCAAGCAAATCGATTTTCTTTATGAAAATATATGATTTCCAATTTTTATGAAGCATTCTTATCTTGTTTGTATGAAAACAATTTGAAAGGGTACTCATGAATAATGGCCGTGATGTTTAAATTTTTTATCAAATGCAAGCAATAATTTGACACCCAATTTTTAATACTTCTTGTTATCAAGTTGATGCTTCTAATCTTTTGAGATATTACTATGAACTTGTTTTTTAGAATTTGATTCTAAACATGAACTAAGATAAACCTTTTTGTATATTTTATAAGTTGCTATTCTAAATACAAAAGAAACCTTATTAATTTGGTTTATGAGTGATAATAGTATCACTAGTTCCTTCAATATTAAGAATGGTTTTAGCACCATTATCCCTTTGAATTGAGATTGGTCTTACTACCATATTAGAATGACCTCAGTGTCATTATACTGATTGATATTGTAGTATCAATATGGTGGTATCGTAGTACCACTGATTCATAGATTGATATCGTAGTATCAATTTGAGTGTTATCGTAGTACCATTCAAGAAGGTGTAATCTTTGACCGATTTCTACCGTGCAGTAGCAAATCGGTATACAGTTGTAACTGGGCTGTTTTATCCTGGGGACTTCGTGGTTGATAGTCTGCTTGCACAATTTTGGGCAGTGCCGCGAAACGTCTTAAAGAGAGCGACCTAGTTCGCGACTCAACCCAGTAATCTCTTCGGTGGCTGAAAATTATTTTTAATGATTTTTTAACTCAGAAAACAGTGTCTAAATCCTAGTTTTTAACAAAGTCACTGTCATATTCATTGGATGGTCAATTTATTTTCGGTACCCAATTTCTTTTTTTCTTTTTTTTATAGACGAAATGGCAAAGTAATTGAAAACTCACATACACCAAGTTGAGTGATCGGGATTCAAACCCTGGTCATGGCGTCTAACACTAGCAATCTCAGTAATTTTACCAGTTGAGTTAGGATTTATGGATCTTTTCGGTGCCTAATTTCTATTGGAAATATATAGGAAACTATCCGATACTTTTATGGCCTAGTGTATGTCTATGATTTAATTCTTCCGTAAACACCACAATGGACATTTTTTTCCTCCTTAGAAACTAGTATAAAACTCGTACTTACGCACTTCAATTAAGATAATGCAAAAAAATATTAATAGCGTACATTATTTTTTATAGAACAATGTTAGTTGTTAGTATATTATTAGAGGGAGAGGAGAAATATTGGTTATAATTGTAATATTTATCAGTGACAACTTGTTCATAAATGAATAATATTGAACTTGTTGGGATGATATTTCTCATTTTAATAGTAGCAATTTCTCATATATGTGTCCTGCAAAACATAAAAAGTAAAAAAATTAAAAAAAACTATTAATTAAAGTTCATTATAAATAGATGTCCAGTGTTTTTTTATATTTTGATGGCAATATTTATCCGTATTTATTTATGTATCCATTATAAATGTTTGTCCTATTTTTTTTTTTTCATATCTATCAAATAAAAAATATTTGTTTAGTGATTTATTTTATGTATCAATGACAAATATTTATCTTGACATTTTTTTATTTTAGTAACTATAAAAAATTTCACTAAATTTTGGTCCCACATTACATATTTGTTTGTACCAAACACATTATACTACTTTTTTTTGAAAGAAAGTATCAATTTTAACAAATATTTTTTGAGGCTATGTTTTCTCTTACTACTCAAATTTGTGGTTCTATTAATTAGTTTATGGGTTTAATAAGTTTTTCGTTCTATAATCTCTCAAATTTTATTTTTATTAACTATAAAAAATTTCCGTAAGTTTTGGTTCCCCAAAATATGTGACGTGACAACTTCTAGTATTTGCATTTTAGCAACTGATTATGTGTATTCTTCAGATTTTTGAATGAGTTTTTGTATTCATATTCATAATATTATAAAAATCTCTCTCAAAAAATTTAATTATTTTTAACAAAACATGAATTAAATATGAGTTTTTTAGCGCCAAAAATATAAAAATTTATTTTTAATTCATACATCTTTATAAAAAATTAATCTTTTGCAAGAGTGATTTCTATAATGTACTAAACGAGGCTGCGGAAAAAATTCAAAATTTCAAATGATAAACATAAGTTAATTTAAAACTAGGGATAAAATATTGTGACGAAAAATATTTATGGGATTGAAACTTGCTGATATTTTTTATATGAAATAAACATAAATTTTAGAAATAATAATATAGTAATGGTATAACATTGCATATATATATATATATATATAGGTAAGAGGGGTAGGAATGACATCTTGTTTCAATAGAGTTATTATAACCACTACAAGAAAACTGCTCTGGAGCGTCGGTCGAAATGAGACGCTAAAAGGCCAAAAACGGACGCTACAAGGTATTTAGCGTCAGCCTAGTGTCCATGTCGAGACAGACAAATGCCCGAAGTTAGACAGTTGCGTCCAATAGATGCTATTTAGCGTCTGTCTAATTAGACGCTACGTTGACACTAGTGACATGTATATAAGCAGACACTAATAGCTTCGGTTTTCAGGCGACGCTACTGATATATATATTGGTCTCATCAAGAGTCAGATGTAGAGTCCGCTTGTCAGACACTAACATTAGCGTCTGCCAATAATGGATGCTATACGTCAATTTTTGAATTATGTAGCGTCAGCTGACGCACTTGGTTTTTTTTTTTTTTAAATAAAATATTATAGCTGATGGAAGGTCACCTAACAATTAGTATTCATGCATCTTCTTAAATATAAATTCATCAATTCTTATCAAGACAAACTATTTATCATATATATATATATATATATATAGTCTTTCATGTTGGCCAAAGCCTATGTCATACAACAATCACACTAAGAAAAACAAACCAAAGTGTTTATCTAACAAGTCGAAAGTATAGTCTTACACATAAAAACTATCAAAACCAAACATAATTTGTAAGATAAAAAAGAGCGGCAAACGTAAATTCTCTCGTGACGATGACATTTGCATAGTGATGATTACTACATGTCTGCATAACTTCCGAAGCATCCCTTTTACAAGTTGCATTTCTTTTGATTTTCCATTCCTATCGTGGAACACAAATATACCACCATAAATAAAGCCTGAAACCAAATAGGTGTTATTAATAACATCATTAGAAGTTACTCAAATAAATTAACTTTACTAGGTCCAAATCAAACAGTGTAATATATTCAATGGACATCAATGGTTTCATGATCTACTAATTAACGTGTCCTACATAAAGCAACAACCCTTTTACTATCAAATTTCTTAAGATATTATTGATCACAGTTTGTATTGGAGCAATAATTAATATGGTATTATTAAAATTGAAGTTTGCAAAGAGTACCATATTAGACACTTGTACTTTTAAGCACTTCCAAATCATCAGTAACAATCTGGAAATTATACACAAAAGTGGCTAAATTAATCATGAGGCAATTCAAAGAGTAAAAACAAATTTCAAACTCAAGGGAAATACAGCCAAAGTGATTCTCAATGAAATACAACAGTTCATGATATAGGTAGGGTTGAACAAAGGCAAATACAACCTATATATATCTACATATAAAGAGAAGATCAAAGCACCTTCTTCACCATCAAAGACCACCCAAACCAGCACCCGCAACTAAGCCACACAACTCGGACGAACGAGTCATTGGGGCAAAAAAACCAGCATGTGATCAAACCATTTTTAAAGGGGGCAAATTTTTACCTTATCAATAGCTTCCGTTGAATTCTTTTCTCTACTAGAGCAGTCACTGCACATTGCAAAAAGGCTTGATTGTCATTGTCATAGAGTAAATTCATCAATACTACACATGGCTTCTTAGTATTCAATAAAGGATTGCGACATCAAATTGAATACAACAAAGTTGTCAAGAGAAAAAGCCTAATCTGCCTCTTCGCCTCTTCTTATAGCAGTGAAGAGAAGGAGAATTAACAACTTTTAGGAAAAACCATGGACCATAATAATACCATTTTCATAACCAAATGACAGCCAAATTCCAAGACAAATAATAGTAACTGATTTATCATCAAACAAAAGAATCGTATACACATACTCTAGAAACAAACATATATGATCATGATTAATTCAAAATCATATGAGTAGCATATGTACTATATCCATGGTGGTACAATGCTTTTACCAAATCAGAATAAGGCCATTTTTTAAGATGGTTTCAATTTTCATCTAAAGATAGGAAAAAAAAATGTTATTTAGTAAATTTAACTCATCATTCAAAGCCCAATCATAAGTTAACAAGAATCATAAATAGACTACCAAATCATAAACATATTACTTAAGTTTAAGACCACAAAAATTTTAGGGACATGAAGTGCCTTTGTAGTAGATTAGATAACATTTGTAACATCTTAAACTAAAAATCATCATCAAGATGACAGTACAGAGGGATATAATTAAGAACAAGTCTCCACTATTAATCAATTACAAGGCTAGAATTTAAGTACCTGTATTTTGAAGAACAAACCAAAAGACTTAAAGATGTGTAGCATGATAGTGAAAAACCTTATAGTTCTGAATCATCTCATACTCATTCTTACCATCGAATTTAGGTGAACTGATATTTATAGGTAACAAATAGAAACTAAAATCAAGCATGGCAATTGATTGGAATGTGAAAATTGAAGAGAAAAAACCCTAATTAATTATATGAGAGAGAAGCACATACCGATATCTTAGTCGAGTTTTGAACTATTGATAGGATTCAGTTAGGGAAGTTAATCAAGAGAAACATGGATTCAATGAGATTGAGCATCACACGAAGATTGAAGCTAATCAAGAGAAACATGGATCCAGTAATATTGGTGAACGCCGATTCATCATCGCACGGTGTTCTTCCATCTGAAAATTGAACGGTAGATTCTAACTTAGAGAAAAATTGGTGAATGGGTTTGTGAATAAACATTCCTGTCCCTAGCTTTGAGAAACCGCGCTATTGTTTCAATATGATATCCCATGTGCATATTCTGAAATGTAAAGAGAAAAGTTTCAGGATGCACAAAACATAATCGCAAATTGACAGCACTGACATACAACAAGAATGACATTTTCTGAAGAAAACTCAAATCACATAAACCAGAAACTATTGAAGCATATATGCAGCAAACCAGGAATCGCAAACAGAACACAACAATGCAATAAAACTAAATCATATCAATCTCTTTCTAAAATATACCCAATGAATATATGACTAATGTTTAGATATAACCTTGCATAATTATACTCAAAAAACTGGCTTAGACCTAAGCATATATGTGAAGCTTCTAAAACTTAAAGTTCAAAGCTAACTAGTACCTTAGTACTTAAAATCAATGTCTAATCAGTCATGTGATCAACAAACATCAAACTAATATTCAAAGCACATTATAAAATACCAAATATATCATATAACAACCATCATAATACATTTTTTTTATAAATTACTTCTAATAGTCATTGCTTCCCCTCTAGTTAGTGACTTGAAGGAGAGCTTGCAACCCATACTTGTCCACAAAACACTAGTAAGCTTCAACACCACTAGTTGTCCAAGAAGTTTGTCACCTCTGAAGAATCTGCGTCAATTTCAATTCATTCGGTGAACACATAGATCTATCACAATATCAAATTGATTAAATCAAACAAACCAAAAATAAAGAGTAAGTGACAAGAAAAATAATGAAGTGAATAAACAAGGAGATAGAATCAAATGTACCACCTGATTATTACACCAGATTGAAAGAATGAAAATTTTAGAATCAAAGCAAACATTAACTCTATTTTGAATCCTTAATAACTAATTTCATTAATTTTTAAACCAATCCTTTCACATAGAAACTTAACAATAAAATATGTGATTAATTCATCAAATTAACGAAGGAAAAAAAAAATTGAAGACTTAACTATAAGATATGTGAGTGATTTATCAAATTAAAGAAGAAAAAAATAAAAAGAAATGAATACCTGAACTCGTTTCTAGGTTTATTATCAAACTTGAAATGGAAATGAAATTATCGAGACTTTGAGATACTTCCCTGCCGGACATTGAGAAACACAGATCGAGCAATATTGGTGAACGCGGATTGAGCATGGCACGATGTTGTTCCTTATGAAAAGCAAACGGCAGATTACGTTACGGCAAGATTAGAGAATGGGTACGTGAACAGAATTGGGTTCCATTGAGAGAAGGGTTTATGTGAGATTGAGAAAAGGGTTCGCTGAGATTGTAGGTTCTTGTGAGAATTGAAGTTGGGAACTGGAGAGGGTTTAGTGAGATTGAGGAACAGATTTGGTTATGTGATTGAGGGTAAATAGTTTGTGATATTACTTTTATCAGAGAGGATGGAGATTGAGGTTTTATTAATATTTTTAAGTTTTTTAATTGATATTTTTTAAGTATTTGAGTCAACAATGGTAGACGCTAACATATTTTTGTATTTTTTATTTTTTTCCGAAGTAGCGTCTGCTACAGCAGACGCTATACTTAATAATTCATTAAAGATTAAAATTAAATTGAGAAAAGATGTAGCGTCCGTCCAACAGACATAATGGTGACGCTAGTAGCGTCTGTGTCGTAGCCGACGCTAAATTTTTTGAAGCTACAACCCATTTTTCTTGTAGTGAACATAGATTATATGTGTGTTAATAGCATTGTTGTCAGAATCGGACCGCCCGGTCGGACCGAGAACCGGTGGTACAAGCGGTTCGGTTAGGCCTGAAAAACGGCCAGCACAAGAACCGGTACAAAAACGTTTGAACCGGCGCGAAACTGGTAAAAACCGGCAAATCGGCCGGTTCAGGCGATTTGACAGTCTCATTTTTTATTTTATTTAACTGAAGACACCAAAAGACTTTGTTTGGTTTGTTTGAAAAGAAAAAAGATTGAAACTTGGGAAGAAAGAATTGGAAACAAGGTTGTTAATTAATACTACAAAAAGATGAAGAGAAATTTAATAGTTTTGATTCATTTGAAAAGAAATAAGAAGCGAATATTGATGATAAAAAATGAAGATTGTAAAAAAAAAAAAAAAGGAAAAAAAAAAACCGATGAAGAGGGAACAATAACAGTGACTGGAGAAGAAAAGAAAAAAAGAAGATGAAGGAACAATAGTAGTGACTAGAGAAGAGAGATCTAAGTTTTTACAAGTGACGACTACTCCTTTAGCATTTAGCAAATAGCAACAATGATATTAGGGTTATAAATTCATTTACTTATTAGGAGTATCACTTTTCATGATTCTTATGCAAATAAATTCATAAAGAGACATGATTTAATTTATACGGGAAACAAATAAACTCATCCAAATTAAATATTTCTCCTTAATCTAAACCAATATATCTCCAAAAGGCTTGGTTTATGTGCATACATATTTGAGGTGTTTGGGTAGGAAAAGTGAAGAATACAAAGAAGGGAGTACTAAGACGTGGGGCATTGGTGAAGATGCATGGGAAAGTTTAGATGGTGTTGGGACTCTTGAAGTTACATCATTGTCTCTTGATGAACTAAGTTTGGAAGTTGCTTTATTTAGGAGATGACATTGATACAATTTCAATATATTAGTTTTTTTAGATTTAATAGTGAGTGTGAATTTTTTAACATGTTATTTGTATCATGTGCTAGACTTTTACTCCATGTAATTAGACTACTTTTAATATACTTTTGTTATTTTTTTAAAAAACAGTCTAATTTTAATTTTTAATATAAGCATCTTAAACGTATTGTATCCTATATTTTCAATTATTGACGTATCATCATATCGGATACGTTTTCTATCCGATACCCGTATCCGTATTTGTGCTTCATTGGATTATCACACATATTCTGCGCCAACGTAGTAACTGTTGTAGACTGTCCGATCAAAAACGAATATATGAGATTGAAAACTGTGTTAAAATATTAAATGAACAGTAAATTAATTTCAACCTTCCGATCATAAATCTATAGTTGAGATTGTCTAATGCGTGTAACTATATAAAGCAGCTAGACTGAGAATCCGGATCCGAAATAATCTATTTGAGTAGGTTTATCACACCTCAAAAAGCAAGTAGATTTCTAGTGGAAAACACGTGATAATGCCTATTGTCTAGACATTTTCTAATGACTACTCTTAATATTTCATTTCAACCATGCAAATGAAATGAGTTACCAAACCCTACACTCATCAAACAGCTCTTAGAACAATTATACTATGAAACATCTAATTACCATAGTGCTAGAGTTAACTTAACAACCCTTCAAAGGAGTGTAATCCAAAAGCAATATATAAAAACAACCAATATTTCCAAATTAAATCCCCAACTATTCACTTTTACCTAATGCCAAAATGAATATTCTAATGACATTTTGTTCCTGTCTACTTTTATTAACAGTTCAACTATCCTATTATTTTGTATCTTGCTCACTTTCTCCTTCTAAACCAATTGTTAGCTTCCCACTATATCACAAGAGAATGCTCAATAACACCTACATGAATTCTAGAGGAATTCAACATCCTGACACAATAGCCACAACAGATATATACCCAATAAATGATGCATATGCAATGTTCTTATGGATTGGTACTCCAGTTCAAATTGTATTTGTTATGGTAGATATAGGAAGCCCAATTTCATGGTCACAATGTGACCCATGTAATAGTTGTTACCCTATGCAACGTCCACCCTTCAATACTAGAGCATCAAGTACCTTTAGAGAACTTGGTTGTTACTCAGATACATGTTTGATTCCAATGATGAAGGATGTTTTTGGTATTTGTCCTGGATGGACATGTAGATACAATGTGAAATATGGTACTACAGGTCAATCCCATTCCTTAGGTGAAATGGTGACTGATACACTTACCTTTGAACATTCCAATACAGAGGTTAAGAATTTCATCATTGGTTGTGGAGATTCATATGAGGGTCCATTTAAGACTCAATTCTCAGGTGTTTTTGGTTTAGGACGCGGTCCGCTTTCGGTTCAAAGTCAACTCAATGCAAAGGCATTTTCTTTTTGTCCTGTAAGTCAAGGATCACAGAAACCTTCACCTCTTGAGTTTTATGAAACTCCACCTGAAATGGACCAACATGGTGATAACAATTCAATTATGGTTTCCCTGACAGAGAATAGTGCATACCCTTTTTATTATTTTTTGCAATTTGCTGGTATAAGTATTAATGGGTTTATGTTGGATATTCAATCTAGAGTTTGGGGTTATGGCTTGAACTATGATGGTGGGGTTATAGTAGATATTGGAACAATGCTAACTTATTTACCAACTGATGCTTATAGTGTGTTCAGATCAGAGATACTTAAAACAGATCATAACCCTACAAAGAGGCCAGGATATGAGGGGTTAGAGTTTTGTTATGAAGATGATTCATCAAATGTATTTCCAACTATTGAACTTTTCTTTGGAAATGGAAATATTGCAGGTGAAAATTTTGTGTCTTACAAGTTGAACAACAATCAGTTACTTTTCAGAGTAGAAGACACTGTTTGTCTATCATTTGCAGAAGGAAAGAGCTCTGCTCTCACAGTGATTGGTAGTAACCAACTCCAAGGAACTTTACTGACGTATGATCTTGTCAATGAGATCCTTGTTCTTACATTTAATAACTGTTAGGAGATTAACAGCAATATTGGACATTGTTTGTTGATTTGATAGTAATATATCAGTATAATTTTGTTGCCATTAATAATAATTCATTTATGATAATATCAATTAGAATTTTGTTTGTAAAGCCTTTGTTTACATACAAACTTTTGGGTGAATGAGTACCTAGACTAGCCTGCCCTTAGCTAAACAAAAAAGCTAAACACATTAAGACATAGACTCTTGTTTGGTAAAAAAATAGCAGATAGTTGATAAGCTAGCTTATAGCAAATGAGTTTATAGCGGATAGCTTATAAGCTAGCTTTTAGCTTTTTAACTTATAGCAAATAAGCTAGCTGATTGAATTTGTAGTGTTTGGTAAAATTAGCGGTTTAACTAGGTTATAAGTATGAAATGACATAAAAAGAATGTTTAATTAATATTTAAGTTTTTTCGAGTAAAATGATAGGGGTAAAGTTGGAAGAAAAACTGATAAGCTATAAGTTATAAGCTACTTGAAATAACATTTTAAAAAATAAACTATAAGCTAGTAAAATAAGCTATTAGCTCTTTAAAAAACTGTTACCAAACAGAGCTTTTAGTTTATAAGCTATAGGCTATAAACTAGCTTATTGGCCTTTTCAAACAGGCTATAAACATAGTATTTAAGTTTTATCATCTACAGTATTAAGCAATCTTTTGTCAGTCAAAATTAAGTTCTAATTTGGTATCACCTCCCTAACATGATACCTAGGTAGGTCAGTGGCTTTGAACTTAGAAATGAATGAACTGCAAAATGTTTTTTAACATTTTAATTTTTAACTCTCATCACACATCGCCACAAGCACCGACATTTAGTTCTATTTATTTTATTTTTTTGTTTTTAATATACTTTATTACCAAAATCAAATGAATGCATTTAAAGGGATGAATCGAATGCACTTTTAGGAAGCATAAAATCCTAGATTTCTAATCCAATAATCCTAGATTTCTACTTCGATTAGCAGTGAACTACAAGTTTATAACATTAACTTATTATCATAAGTATAGATGTGCCTCAACCGAGTATTGTTGTTTGGTTCGGTTAACTGAACCATAAGTCCAGTTCGGTTAGTTTGGCTATAAACCATAATAGTTCGGTTTTTTTAACCACGTTATAGTTCAGTTCGATTCTTTGGCTGAACTGAACCATGAACAATCCTAGCTGTTGGTTTTCAAAATCTTCATTTGAAAGTTGATGATAGAACTTGAAACTAAATTATAACAAATTAGAAATGGAAGACTGTAAACAGATAATCCTGCAGAATAATATTGCAGTTCAAAATTGCACATAACATTCCAGTTTTAAACTTCTAATCACTTTAATAATTTAGTGTTTGACAAAGCCACTAAATATATCTCACTACATGAAATTGGGATTCCTACCAAAACTTTGTTGGGGGGGTATGTCGGAGGGAGATGAGGAGAATCAAACCTACTACACAGCTGTAGCATGTCTACTGAAAATAATGTTTCACAAGTTGCCGCTTATAGTATGCATATTGGCTATCACCAAATCAATGTCTTCTTCCTTCTACTTTGCGAATTTTCTTCCTATGCTTTGAAGCACTGCTGTCTATGTTCAGACTTATCTTCGGTGGGTTTGTAAAACAGAATGAAGTAGCAACAGCCTGCATAAGTACAGTAAATTGTAATGTCATCACATTGTAATTAATTGTAGTCAATATATCATACAATGCTAAACTGTAATTTTTATCTACCGGCAATTTCTCAATGGCGGCGTGGTAGGAAACAGTTATTGCAAAAGCCAGAATAATATTATTGATTTATACAAGAATACACAAAAATTTTAACAACAAAACTCATGGAGGCTTGAGGCATTAGTTTTTTTAGCAATGAGTGAAGATAGCAAAGAGGAGAGAGAATAGGTAGCTTAGAAAAGGAGAGATTTACTAAATTTCATACAAGATGTTGAATAAGGAGGACATGAATGAATATGATTTATGAGAAAGAAACAGGAGAGAATAGTGGAGTGGGCAAGTATTATTAACAACTTGTCACCACTCTATTTGTGGTTATCGTCTATCCGAGAAATCATAATTTTATCAATGTAACTAAAAACGTGACTAATATACAATGAACTGTCCATAAAAAAAAATGAACCCTTTAATAAGGGAATTCAAACACCAAATATCCTTTACCATCTTTCTCATTTTTGTTTCAGTAATGTATTCTTATATATAAAAATTACTTACTCAATCATTACAGTCAGCCCCTATTCTGAGTTTAATATTAAAATGAAAGGAAGATATAAGGAGACCAATAGGCAGTTGATTTATTGCAGTTTGGTATATGTGTTTGTACACGCAGAACTTCAGATTTGTATCTGTCTATTTGACAGACACGGATACTCATACAGTTCAGAAAATTTGAAAACAACCATAATGTAATGTGAAGAGAAAGTTGTACCAGTAAATCAAGGCGGTGAACATTGAATATTTCCTTCATAGAATGTGCATTATATGCCAATATATAAGACCTATAAGCATCTTTAGCCATAGTGTTCAAATGATAAATGCTGGCCACCATCTTCTCCTGTAAAATCCAGATGATACTGTGTAAGATAAATTGCAAATGGTTCTGTATTAAATAATTTTTTAATTAGCACTTGAGGAAGAAGAAATATACCAGCTGAGATTGTACATTTGCAAGCTTTTTATCAGCAAATGCATACTCTTTCACAGGAATCTTTGCTGCCTGAAGTTAAGCAAAAATAAGAACATAATAATTCGGGATAATATAAGAATAACTTTTCAACCAATATAATATTATATTTTTATTTCAGCACCTAATTTAATACACTTCTAAAGGGACCAAATTAATGCCACCACCTTTACAATATAAGCATGACATGACACACTCGAGGTTTCCTCAAGTAACCTATACTGCAACTTTTAAGATAAAGATAGTGCATACATTAGAGGCCTCTGGTTCCTCTATAAAGGGAATGGAATCTAACCTTCAAATAGCGAAGAAATTGCATTTCTTCAGGAATCAGGAAAAGTAAAGCATTTCCTTTTCCACCTTCCCCACGAGCTGTTCTACCAACTCTATGGATATATTCCTGAAAGCCGTAAAGTAATATGTCATAACATGTGTGTGTGTGTGTGTATAAAGAAACAAATTGAACAAGATCATGACTATCATTAAAAAATAAGCACCTTTGGTTCATCAGGTGGATCATACTGCACAATCCAGTCCTACAAAGCAGAAGGGGAGAAAAAGTGTTAAACCTTTTGAATGAATGCCCTTTAATGATGTCACATTAACGGAACATAGTTGCAGCAAGAATAAAATAGTTTACAATTGTAATATGAACAAAATTAAATAGACCAAATCTTGGAATCCGGGGAGCTCAACTTAGTTGATGCGCTTTTCCTGTATGTTCAAACTTCTGTATTATTTGGTTTCTCATATGAAAGTATACGGGAAGAGATATGAGGTAAGGAAAGGCCCGCAGAACCAATGGGGCACAAACCTGTTGCTTAAAGATAGTTAGGGGCTACCACCCGTAGCTACTGGCAGCTAGGGGTCACTGAAATGAGCCTATATGCAGAGTAACAGGTGAACATAAGGAGCAGGAAAGGGAGCATAAGGAGTATCCAGTTGTAATCGCGAAGTGGGTTGAGCAAGAGTTACTCTGCTTTATTCATTCAATCCCTCACCAAATCAGGGTTCCGAATTCCGATTGACCCAGGTCTAGTGAAAGTTATAGCAAAAATTACGTCCATTTTTCTTTTCTTTTTTTAATCCAAATTTCTGATCAAAACCTTTGAGATATACTATTATATTAGCTCTTCTGGTTTATCTTAGATGTTTACTAGGTACCTCTATTAGTTTTGTACAGACATTTAACACTGGATTTCATATCCAACAGTCACCCAGGCAACAATACTAGAGTACTAAAGAATTCCTCTTCTGCCATTTAAAATTTCTTTATTTTTTTATGTGTGAATCACAACTGAATCACATTGCGGGTCAAAAATATATTCATGTAGCTAAATAAGAAAATATAATATACCACATCAGGAATGTCAAGTCCACGAGCAGCAACATCAGTACAGAGCAAGATCCCCTTTTCTGCTTTGCAGAAGTTAAAGAAGGTAGTTGTCCGGGCATGCTGCTTTTGTTTTCCATGAATATTTAAACAGTCTAATCCAATGAACTTAAGGAGATCGGCATGGAATTTGACAGAGTTGCATGAAGAGAAAAAAACCATCACTTTTTTGGATTGAAATCTCTTTAAGAATGAATATAGAACAACAAGGCGCTGGGCACAGGGAACAACAACATAGCCCTGCTCCAATCCTTCAACTGTGACCTACATTGACGAAGAATGTGTCGGATATTATGATAAAGCTACAAACAAAACCACAAAGGTCGTGATAGAAGTGGGGAGGCCTTACCTTTTTTCTCCCATCATCTACATCAACATAGACGGGAGGTGTCTGAAAAGACAAGCAGGCAAGATCCTCAACCTGTAATTGAACATGAAAATATTTGAAAAGAACAGAGAATAAGTTAGCTATATGCTTGCATTTCCCAGATTTCTCACAATCAAATATAAAATGCATTATCAAGCATTAACATCAAGCAAAAATAGACATTCACGTGACAATTTAAAATTGAATAAAGTTAACAAAATTGAAATTTGAAACAGATTTGCTTTAGGGAAGGTGTGATGTAAGATAGAAAAATTAACAACAAACCTTCTTTGTTTGTGTGGCCGAAAACAAAGCTGTTTGCCTTTTCTGTAAAATGATAAGCAGATAATTAGCTATGCTCATAAAAATTAGGTTAAACCAAAATCTATATATAAAAAGCTACATTTAATATACATTTCAGGAAATCATGGGAAAAATAATATGATAGGTATCAAAGTTAGCAACTACATCCCAGCCTAAAATACTTGACACCAAACCTTAAAACATATTATTTGGAACCTTAACAAGAAATATTGATATTCAGACAATATATCTACCTACAAGAAGAGAATACATTGTTTTTTGTCAAACAAAAGACCAGTATTTTTAGAATGTTACAAGTTTGACCGAAAGCAACTGCTGATATTCAAAATCAATAAACTCACTAGCCAGTATTGAGACAGATGAAAGTAGTTAATCATCAAAGTTAGTGGTGCAGATTGGCCGATACAAAAAACACTACCATAAATTGAAAACTCTTTTTGAAATGAAAAAATTACATTACTTCTTGCTTGCGGAGATAACAAAATAATCATATATTGGCCAAAAAGACTCGTACATAATACAAACCTTCTTTCTGATAAAAAAAAGATCACATCCTATTTTCATTTATTCATTCCAAAATTTTGAAAACATAGTCTGTTTGGTTGCATAATAAACTTCCATTCATTTTTGTCAACAGTGCAAAAGACACTGGAAACTCTCATTCAAAAATCTGTATACTGCAAGCTAATTAACTCCAATGTACTCCCAACTGTTTTTATACATATAATCGGTCAAGTATTTTTCATGTGGTTGTACAAGATGGAATCTCGTGACTTCATTAAACTCCAACAGTTCCAATACCTTTGGAAGTATATTAATGATCTGCTTCATTTCCTCCTCAAAGTTTGCTTCCAATATCCTGTCTGCTTCATCAATCATGAGACACTGTCCAATTATGTAAAAGCTCAGAGTAAGAATCACAACCAGAATATAAATTTGTATATGCATGGATGCATCTAGTGATTTCTATCTGGATAAGAGATATCTAAAAGCAATAAATTGAAGTACAACCCAGAGTAGGAAACAACAAAACTTCAACCCCAGAAGTTATAATGATAAAATCTAATGGTGATTGAAATAAAAACTAACATAAATGGGACCCCTTACAACCAGAGAATAACTTCTCTATTCTCATCAATAAAAGAAGCAGCAGAAACAAATAATATGTATACAAAATGATAACAGTGAATGAAACAAGTTCCATGCAAGAAGATAGAGAAGAAATCAAACTAAAAGAAAGCACCCTAACGAGTTTATTGATGCTTGCCAAGAAAACAACTAACTTCAATTTGATTTTTTGTTTTGATTTTCTTCTAAACAACAAACAAATGTAGGGAGCTACAAGGCTGAATAGCAATGGTGAGGATATGTCACTAGTGTCACAAAATACAAACCAAACGATAAATCCAATTAGATCAATGGTTTCTTCAAGGAGTTTCTCATTAGTGTTGTTATTCTCACATGATCAAACCACCTTCGGTGAGCTTCAGCTATAAAATAAAAAATATACAAAAAACAGACATGCAGAGGCAGCACATCATGTATTACAAGGGAGACACTCTGCCCCTCGTATTCTTTCTAATTATTTAGCAGTGATGTTAAATAGTGTCTATAGCACTCTTGCATATAGGAATTTGAACAAAACACTATTGTTTCGCGACACGCTATTTAGTACAAAAAGTTGTCAAAGTGTGGTGCTATAGCACTCTTGCGCGGCATAATTACAACAAAACACTAATTTCTACAATCTGCAGTTGATAACATTGCTATTTAGTGACTATTTTTTATTCATAGGAATTAGCCCCATCAAACAAGAAATGTTTGTACGTCCTAATCCGTCACTGCATGTAGAGAAATTACTTCAACGAAAAGGACGTTCTAAATCCAAACTGATGGTAGGAGAAGACAAATAATTTGAGTTAAAAATATACATCACAAACTCTCCAATAACTTAACTATAAAAAAACCATGACCAACAAATATCAACATTCTTTGTCACTTGAGAGTAAAAAAAAACCATAAGTTACCTTCAAGTTTTTATATATGAACCCTTTCGTATTCTGAAGGTGATCAAGAAGACGGCCAGGGGTTGCAACCAACAGATTTACCCCTTTAACAATGCGCTCAGCTTCTCCTTTTCTACCCGAACCCCCAATAACTAATCCGAGAGTTTGCGAATGATACTTCAGTAGTTCCTTTGCCACAGCATGTGTCTGAAAAACCAAGTCAGCAAAATCATTAATTAAGCCTAACCAATTAATAAAATAGAAAATTTTGAAGAAATCAAAATAAATTAAATCAAGGAAACGAGCATTATGAACAAAAATTGCAACATTTGTAAGTATATACCTGAATGGCAAGTTCTCTAGTTGGGCAAATTACAACAACACCAGTTCCGTTACGGGGCGTGAACTGAACATTGTACAACAATTCCACAGCTGGAATTAAAAATGCAAGTGTTTTACCAGCACCTGTCCTTGCAGCACCAAGAACATCCTTTCCCATCAAAAGAGGCGGAATCGCCTTCGCTTGAATCTGCATTTCACCATTCATTCATTGATTCAATCAAATTAATTATAATTCCGATGCAATTAATCAATTAATAAAAAAAATAAAAAAAACCTAAAAACTCAGAATTATTATTGATACAATTAAAATAAAACAAAAAAATTAGCAAAATGTGTTACCTGAGTCATACGATTAAAACCCATATCATTTATAGACTTAGAAGTAGGTTGAGATAACCCTAGAGACGAAAAAGACTCTTTGCTCATTATTCCAGAAGACACAATGGTCTCCACTTTTTTGTCTTCATCTTCTTCGCCGTCATCACCGTCTCTTTCTTCTTCTTCTTCTTCTCCTTGTTGTGGTTCATGATTCTTCTCCTCTTCTTCTTCTTCTTCTTCAGATTCTGCGTTTACAATGTTCTCCTCCTCTTGTTGTTTTTCAACTTCTTGTTCCAACTTACGAGATCTTTTCCTCTTGCGAAGCTTCTTCTTCTTATGACTGTTGTCCTCGTGCTCCGGTGAAGTGTGGTGGTCGTTCTCTAATTCCGCCATGACTGGTTCTGCTTTTGGTTTGTTCTAGAATTTGCCAAACAACGAAACTGCTGGTAGTATTCTGCTTTTTGTGCATTTAGCCGCGCTGTGTTAAACCCTAATATTGACCTTCTAGTTTCGCTTTTTTTTTTTTGTATACAAAGGGGGAGGGGGTTTTTTTTTTATTTTAATAATCGCATGTTTGTTTATTTATCTTTATCTTTATTACTATAAAGAGACTATAAAGGAAAAATAAGGGTTTTGGATTTGCATCCACTTAACCCTAATTTTTTCTCTCCTCTCCAACTACCACCTCATTTATTAGGAATACAAATTTGAATTTCAAATACACCTCTTCACAATATTTAATTGCACCGGATCAAAAAACGTAAAAGATATTTGTATCTGCCTAAAAAATAGCATCTACTATTTTTATTTTCCTAAAAAATTGGCTTCTCTACCTTTTCTCTTCCATCTCTCGATTCTTTCTCTTTCTTTTTTTTTGTTGGTACAGATCTCTTATATTTCATGTAATTATGTCTATAATTTTTTTCCCTTTCTCCATTTTTTCCACTTTCTCTCTCGATCCCGTCTCTCTATCTCTCCACTGCCTCCTTCGCTACTCCTGCAAATCATTGCTCTGTGAACACTACTATTGCTCCGACCAGCCATGATTTTGAATGCCGCCAAGGTGTGTACTCGATCCGACCAGCCATAATTAATTAATATATAATTTTGCCTATAATTGATAACAATGCAAAAAAAATCTTTTTTTAAGCAATTTTGTATACGTGATTAAACTTTTTTGCCACGTTTTTTAATAAATTCAATTAAAAAACGATCATTAATCAATTCCACATCATAAGAAATAACTGCCCCCTCAATAAAATGCCAAGTGTTAGCATTTCTATAACTTCTTTTCATACGATACTATATGGAAATTGTCACATTCATATTTTGTAGTTTCATTTGTACCGACTAATTTCAATTTCATTATATTTATATTTTGATTTCATTTTTTTTCTTGCAATTTCGATTGTAACAATTTAAATCGTATATCTGACACTCCATAAAACCCGTGCAACGCACGGGTTGGAGTCTAGTTTACTAGTATAATTCGATATTTCATTTTTTCATTAGAAAATTTATTTAGAATAACTCTAAAGGCTTAGAATATGATTGGTAAGGCTTCAAAACGAGCTTAGTCTAGTGGTAAAAAGACAGGTTTTGAATTTGAGAGGTCCTCGGTTCGAGCTCCACTAGTGTCATTGGAGGAAGGTAAATGCAGTTACCTTTATAAGCTCTCTTTGAGCCCTAAGGGCTTCCCTGACTTGGACTGATGTACCATTCTCTCACCCTAAATTTATAATTCAAAAAGAAAATATTTAAATTATTGTCATGTGATATTGTTAAATTATCTGATTGTCGAGTCTCGAACTGAGTTTCTCCAGGTTGAAGAACAAATCCTCAACCAAAGTGACATCTCGGGAAACAGACAATATTGTTAAATTATAAGTGAAACTATTGTGCTATTTTTTGTAAAACTTATTAAATGAATAAAATATGTACATTAGTGTTCTATTTATAGGACTCAATTAACTAACTAAGTAACCAATTATAACTAATTTCTAACTAATTAACTAACACCAATAAACTCTAACTATCTTAACATCCCCCTCAAACTCAAAAATGGGGAAATTCACCGATTTGAGTTTGAAATACAATGAAAATACAAAACTATAGTAACTAGTGGAGAAATAGGGGATAAACTAACAACAACAACAAAATTAAAACACAAGACTGGTAGCAAATGATGGGTTAGGTCTAGACCCAATTTGAGAAATGCATATTTCAAGTGCCTTCAAACATCTCCAGAGCCTCCAACGAGTGTGGAAAACATAACCACTTCCAGAACCTTCAAACATCTCTAGAGCATTCAAACATCTCTAGAAACACAGCTTCTGCAAAATTATGCAAACGTGCTTTTGACCCAAAAAAAACAACTTTTCCACAAGTCAGATCCCAAATCAAGTAAAGAAAACAAGTTGTCGGAAATTAAAATAAGCTTCCAGAAATTGAAAGTGAAGGTCGAATACAAGGAGTGAAAAACTGTTATCATCTCCTTCACTATCGTCGCACTGATCTGAAACTTTTTTGTAGATCTTGTTTGAATAATGAATCTCGTGGTTTTCCAGAAACTAGTGATATCACATTGAGATTGAGAACAACCAGATTCATTGCCAGTATGATATCGAGATTGTGGGGAATCAAAGTCAGTGAGAAATATTGTCTCTACGATTGTTGGTGTTCCACCGGGGTCAAAAACAATGACGGCGATTTAACAGGCAAATTTAGTGGCTAACATGATAACTAAACAAAAAATTAACAGTGGATAAGATGTCAAGGGTATCGTACCACCAATTATCACGACGGAAAGAGGCTCAACCAAACCGCTAGGATAAACCACGATGTGGAGAGAAGACAGCGATGCTCTCCGACGAACATAGTAACAAATCAAAACGAATCTCACCTTTCTTGCTATTTTGATCTTGATCTCACGAGAATTGAACGTTGTCGTTGTTTTGACGCTCGACCTTGATCGGAGAAGAGAACGCTTGAACATCAGATTGATTCTTGGATTTCTGGCTAACTGTAGAAACGCCAAACTCATTCAATCCTTTGGTTGCTTCAGAAACCGCAAATTCACATTCAAGATTCGTTGATTTCTCATTATCTTCTGAATATTTGATACTGGAACTTGAATCAATGATAGTATATGTGATTTCCCCAATTTTGATGGTGCGGCCTTTGATCTATGTTTTCACAAACTCAATTGATTTGATCGGAACAATTTCATAATTAAAATTACCAAAACTATAATTACAGGAATTGTTTGATGTAATTGATTCAAGAACATAGGTAGATGATGTTGGAATCTCCCTCTATGCCTCTGAAATTGAATCACTCAATGATTCCTGAACTTGATTTTGATCTGCGACGAAATCAGAGGCAAAAGAACTGGAACCATTGTCCAAATCAGAATCATTAGATTCATCTTCTGCACGGTTTTCTAAATCACAAACGGAAGTGTGATCGTCGTCTTCATCCCTCGGGTATCGCTTTGATAGAAATTCAGGGAAGTATAGGGATGGACATCATATTCATAAGCAAGATAGAGAGCATAATAGTATTCATGAGGAAGATACTCATAGAAATTCATATTGAATGAATATAGTTTGATAAAAGAATGGTAAAATATGTACATTAGTGTTCTATTTGTAGGACTCAATTAACTAACCAATTGAGTAACCAACTATAACTAATTTCTAACTAATTAACTAACACCAACAAACTCTAGCTATCTTAACAATTATCAATGACAAATTATTCAATTTTTTATGTATCTGTCACAAATAATGGTTCCGTGTATATTTGTTAATAAAAAAAATTAGAAATTTGATAAGGCTATTTAAGATAATTTAGTAAATTTGATATTAATTATCTTTATTGTATTATTATTAATAGTTAGTAGTATATTGTTTATGTTTTTAAAAGAAAAATATTGTTTGTTTCTTTTCTTTTTTTATTGCATAATTGATAATGCAAACACTCGAGAAACTGAACCATTAGGATTATTTATCTTTCTTAGATATAGTTTTTTGGTTAATCTGCTACTTATTTTGGATCGTTTTGTGACTATCTTCCGGTAATTTGGTTTAACAACTGTGATTAGGTAATATGTATAGTTTGGTAGTAAATTAGTTACTTGTTTTGAATAGTTTTGACCATATCTCATGGTCATTTTTGGGTTAACAACTATGAGATGTTTGGTTATTGACTATGATTGACTATATGAAATTATGAAACTATGTCAATATGAAATTATCATGGTTTGAAAAAAAAAACAGAAGAACAAAACAAAATAAAGAGAAGGAAATAATGATCGTCTTCATCTCTCTTTGCAAACTACCATATTCAACCTCTATCACAACCACTTCCACATCCAACATCTTCAAACTTGAATAACACAACCGTCATAACCAACACTTCCATCACAAAATCAATAACAATCAACAAAAGATAATAAACAACAAAGAAACAGATCATAGAGAGAAACATAAATCATGGTTGAAAAGAGACAGAACAGAGTAAAAAAAACAAAGGAATAATTGTAGACTTTGAGACACATTCATAACCATTTCCATATTCTGATTTCGATAGAAACTCACTACACCACCTAACAACAAGTTAAAAGCTTTGGGTTCCAAACCCATCAAGGCCCAGCCACAGGCTCAATCCCCAACCCAAGCCAAACCCACTGCTGGATTTGGAACTAAGCGTTCCCTCGACAACAACAATGCGAACGAAAGCCACTCTCAACGTTCAAAAAACAAAGAAACTGTTTATATCGCTGTTGATTCTAACGAGGAGCATGATGAGCTGTAGGAAGATGTTAGAGTGCCTGGTGAAGACTCAAAAAAGAGGTCTTAAAGGGTCTTCAATGGAGAAGACGAACTTGCTATTCTCAAAGGTATTGATGATTCCATTTCCAAAACTAGAAATGATCATTTGAAGAACTCAACCGATTTTCAGAGTTTCATGAAAATAATCACTTTGTGCTGAAGCTAATATCGAGCAGCTTAAGCGTAAAGTTCGTGGTTTGAAGGGTAAGTTTAGAACAAGTGAGAGTTTCACTAAATCTCATGACAAACAAGCTTTTGAACTTTTCAAGAAGATTAGTTGGATAAATAATGGTGGAAATGAAGTTGGAGAAGAAAATGGAAAGGTTGTTAAGGGGAAAAGTCCAAATAAGGATGTTACTATTAAACACATTAATTTGTTCTTCTTCTAAAAATGTCGAAAGTGGTGTTGATAATAATTTAATTTTGAATGAAATTTTTCTTTTTGAATATTGTACGGTTGGTTTGTGTGCTTTGAATATGGATGCTACAAAAAAAGGATTGGAATCGATTGAAGAGTCAAGGAGGACAGCAATGCAGGGAAAATGGAGGAAGCTTCACATTGCAGAATTGCAGGTGTTTATGGATCGGACACAATTTGTTAAGGATCAGGCCAGCTTGAAAATGCATGCACTCGAGAAATTGACCCATTAGGATTATTTATCTTTCTTAGGTACAATTTTTGTCTCAATCTGTTACTTATTTTGGATTGTTTTGAGAATATCTTTTGGTAATATGGTTTAACAATTGTTATTAGGTAATATGTATAGTTTGATGGTGGTTAATCAGTTACTTGTATTGGATAGTTTTCTCATTGTCATTTTTTGGGTTAATATGAGATGTTTGGTTATTGACTATTGACTATATGCAATTAAGAAATTATTATGAAATTATGACTATATGTAATTATGAAATTATTATGGTTTGGAATGAAAAAAAATAAAAGAACAAAAAAGAATAAAGAGAAGGAAATAATCATCGTCTCCATCTCTCTTTGCAAACCACCATATTCAACCTCTATCACCATCACTTCCACATCCAGCATCTTCAAACTTCAATAACACAACCATAATAACCAACACTTCCATCACAAAACCAACAACAATCAACAAAACATAATAAAAAACAAAGAAACAAAAGCTATAGAGAAATAATTACCGGGGTAGAAAAGAGGTAGAACAGAGTAGAAAAACAAAGGAATAAATGTAGACTTTGAGCCACATTCATAACCATTTCCATATTTTGATTTCGAATCAGAACCCACTATACCACCTAACAACAAATCCAAACCAATGGAAATGATCCTTTGAAGAACTCAACTGATTTTCATAGTTTCATGAAAAAATCACTATGTGCCGGTGCTAATACCCAACAACTTAAGCGTAAAGTTTTTGGTTTGAAGGGCAAGTTTGGAACAAGTGAGAGTTTCACTAAATCTCTTGATAGGAAAGCTTTTGAACTTTTCAAGAACATTAGTTGGGTAAATCATGGTGGAAATGAAGATGGAGAAGAAAATGGAAAGGTTGTTAAGGGGAAAAGTCCAACTAAGAATGTTACTGTTAAACACACTGGTTCTTCTTCTAAAAATGATGAAAGTGGTGTTGATTATAATTCAATTTTGAATGAAATTTTTCGTTTTGGTGACTGTATGGTTGGTTTGTGTGCTTTGAATATGGATGATGCAAAAAAGGGATTAGAATCGATTGAGGAGTCAAAGAGGGCAAAAATGCAGGAAAGGTGGGGGAAGCTTCACATTGCAGAATTGCCGGAGTTTATGGATCGGGCACAAATTGTTAAGGATCTGGCCGACTTGAAAATGCAGGCACTTAAGAAATTGAACCATTAGGATTATTTATCTTTCTAAGGTATAATTTTTTTATTAATTTGTTACTTATTTTGGATCGTTTTGAGACTATCTTCTGGTAATTTAGTTTAACAACTGTGATTAAAAGTATAGTGATTAGGATTGAAACTGACGTAAAACCGAATACTACAAAGTGAGTGACTCTATGGAGAATATTGTTTTCTCTGCAAGTGGAAACAAAGACTTCTATGTCCCTCCACGTAAACCACCAGATCATGAAACAAAAACAGCCACACCTATAACTACTAGTCACGTTTCTTTTCGTGACAAGTTGGTGGGAGAACAACAACAAGCCCCTATGATCCAGGAGAGAGTGGATCTTATACAACAAAAGCTAGTACGAATTGAGCATGAAGACAGTAACCGCCTTTTGAGAAAGGTCTACCTTGATGACAGTGTGTTTGAAGGGTTATGTTCTTCTTGGAAGGATGCATTAATGGTCAGTCTATTAGGGCAAACCCTAGGCTACCAAGTCATGAAGGATCGCCTCCAAAAAATTTGGAGAACCACATGAGGCTTTGAGATTCGAGATGTCGATAATGGCTTGTTTATGGTTAAATTCGATTTGGCCGCTGATAAAGAGAACGTGACAACCCAGGGTCCATGGATGATCTTCGATCACTACTTGGCGGTGTCTCATTGGAGTCCAGAATTTTTATCTCCAGAGGCAAAAGTAGATCGTACTTTGGTATGGATACGCTTTCCGGGATTGAATTTAGTTTACTATGATGAAAGCTTTCTTCTAGCAATGGCTTCAGCAGTAGGGAAACCAATTAAGGTGGATACCATTATGAGGAAAATTTACTCGCATTTGCGTAGAGATTGATCTTAATAAACCGGTGGTAGGAAAGGTTTGGCTCAAAGGCTACTGGTATAAGGTTGAGTATGAGGGGCTCCATATTATTTGTGCAACATGTGGACGTTACGGTCACCATGCTAGAAACTGTACGACTAATTCGGTGCAAATTACTCTGGCGGCGCAGAGATAGAGTCATGACAAATGATGACTCCACATCATTACTATGTTTTTTTGACACAATGCAAGGCTTACTAATGAGGTTTTAGTATGTTTTCATACAAAAATAAGAGGAAGTTGCGTCGAGTAAAAGGTTACCGGAATCACAAGAAAAGAAGAAAAATTGTAAAAAATTGCAATATTGCGCGCGACGCAGGGATGTCCACGCGCGACGCAATACTGTGTTTAATTGTGCCTTTACATTTTGTTTCTCTGCGTGCGGCGCAGACGTTTGACCTAGGCATATATATTTGAGTTTCTGAATTAGAAAAATGTTACGAAATTTACGGCGAAAAAAGGCAGACTTCTGGAGGCGATCTCAGAGATTCTTGTAATGATTTCTTTCAATCTTATTGATGTAATTTCTTGTTTAATTATGTCTAGCTAAAATCCCATGATTGGATCTTAGGGGATACTAATTGCTATTGCTCTTGAACCATATAGTTTTTATATGCTATTTTAATGAATTACAAAGTTAGTTTCAGTTAATTCTTCCTTGTGTTTATTATTTTGCATGATTTGGCCAATTGTGTGATGATTACAATTCTTTGTTTTCTATGAGAATAGGAATAAATCATCGACCTAGGAACAATTATTTAAACGACTTTTTCTTAAGAGATTTCAAATTATTGTTTGAGAATTTAAGGATTAAAGTTCAAATTCCTCCCAGGATCATAAACCACCATAAGAGATTAGGGATTTATGATCAAGGGAGATAATTATGTTATCAAGAGATTTAGCATAATTATATTTTTTAATCAAATCGTGAAACTAAGTGAGTAATTTGTTAAAGTACATGAACTACCGAGAGATTATTAATTAGATGAACCGAAAAGGTCCAATCGATCCTCCTTCTTAAGTCAAATCCTACTTAATTTTCAAAGTTTATTTTCTAAAACCAAAACCGATAAAAACCCCCCATTTTATATTCATGTCAATTTACGATATGTTTCTAGGTAACTACGTTTGATTTACATAATTTCTACGGAAACGATCTTTATTTTACTACTTGACGGCATTTAGTATACTTGCTAAATTATTCATCAAGTTTTTGACAAACCTATTGCAATAGAAGAAGGTGTAATTAATATGGTAGCAGATATGGTGGATAAAATCATGGTTGTTGAGGATATTGAGCAAGAAAATTATAATGATCAATTATTGAAAGTTAATGGCAAGATAAATAAGGTTCAATCTGATACTCATGGAGACTGGATGGCTGTGACAATGAAAAAATGGTCTCCACCGATTAATAAGGGGATGAGTCGGTCAAACATAAGTGGCCCCATCAATAAAGGGCAGTCAATAGGTCCAACTAAGTCAAAAGGAAAGGAAGTGGTTATCGGGCCTTTTCAAGATGGAGCAGCTCAGTTTCACATGGGCTTGGTGTTGGAACAAAATTGGTTCTTAAGAGCATACCCTAAAAGGTCTATAAAGTTTTGATGATAACAAAGTATTAAATGCACAATTGGAATCACTGATGATCTATGTGTAAGTATGCATAAATTAAGAAGATAGGATCTGAGAGGTCCAAGAAGCTCATAAGTCTATCAGAGGCAAAAAGACTCTCAGAGGCTAGAAGAAGTTCATTAGAGGCATCTATAGTACACTTTCAGATGCTGTATAAGAATGTCATATTAATTACTCCGATGTATCTGTGTTCAAAGTAACACTCCTCAACGTTCAAATTTCACATATGACAAAGAGACAAGAGTACATGTCACTCCAAATGTTTAGAAGGAGCATCTAGACAAAAGTACAACTTTACTCAGTTTGGGTAAAAATTCTCTCTTCAAGAACAAGGAAGGAGGAGTGCTTTGCTTCTTTTGGTATAAGTTAAAATTCCATAGCTGGCAACCTTATCTTCTACAACGGTCATCCCCAAATGTATATATTTCATTTGCCTATAAATACAAGACCTCTTTGACTAGGATAACTACTGAACTACAACCGATTAAAACAATTTATGCTGAACATTCAAGCTAACAATGAAAAACATTAGCACATGACTTAGACTCTGAAGGCTTCATTCTTGAGAAGTTCTAAATACTGTGTATTTGTTTCAAACTGAGAAGTTCTAGTCTTAGGTGTACTATGTTTTAACTTATCTTATCTTGTGTAAGATTCAAAGCCTCTTGCTTGTGTGCTTGAACAATTTGTGAAGTCTCTTGTTAGTTGTAACTTGAGCATTGTTGAAGTCTCTTGCTTGTGTGCTTGAGCATTGTTGAAGTTTCTTACTTATGTGATTGAGCATTTGTGTAATCATGTGTGATTATAGTGAAATCCCTTGAAGTGTAAGGGGATTGGACTACTATCGTTTGTGAGAGGAACCAATATAACATTTCTTGTGTTGTCCTCTCTTACTCTCCTCATCTTGATTGTATTTATTTCTTCATTATTCCGCTGGAATCTTTCTGTTTTTAAAGAAAAGTTTTTTAAACTTACAAAACACAATTCAACCCCCTTCTTATGTTTTTCACACCGTCACTTGGAACATAAGCCACCAAGACTTTGGAGGAGGCAAAAAAAGAAGACATGAAATGGGCCAAACATCTGAACTTAGACCACCACCAACTCAGAGAAACACGATTAGCAGTAACAAAGATCAACCTCTACTCCAAATTCTGACACGTAAAAAATCAATACTACCATACAATCTAGTGACCCACTCTCCGACACCGGTGAAGTCGACGAACAATAGGAGTCCGGCGAAAGGTTTTCCAAATTCCAGCTTGCTGAATGGCGAGTTTGACGCAACAACTTCTGCTATGGCGGAAAGAGATGATTCTTATGTATTACACCCAATTTTTCCATGTTCTAATAATGAAGATGAAGAATCAATGGTTGCAGAAACACAACATTTGGAGTATGATTCAATGGGCACTTAGCTTTTGTAAGGCTAAGAACTTTTCTTTGTTGTTTATTTTAATGATTGTGTTCAAAGATGTTAGTATTCTATCTTGGAATGTGAGGGGAGCCAACAACCCCAAGACTAAAAGGTACTTGAAAGAATTAATAATAAAGTATCATCATAGTTTGTTTATCGTCATGGAAACTTATTCACCATACTGTAATATGAAATCTTTTTGGAATTTTCAAAGTTACAGTGAAGTAGTTGTGGTTGATGCTCAGGGTCAGTCTGGAGGGATTTGGATTCTAAAACAAATTGGTCTCAATTTTAATGTCCTAGTTGAGGATGTTTACTTGAACACTATTACTATTAGTTTAGCTACAAGTAATAACAAATGGTTTTGTATGTTGGAACAAAAATCAGTTTTATTGATAAATACCCTAAGAAGTTTTGATGATAACAAAAGTATTAAATGGACAATTGGAATACTAATGATTTGTTTAAGTGTGCAGAATCATTATGACACATTATTATTAAGATTTGAATGATGGTATATACAAGCATTCTGAAGGATAATCAAACAATTGAAGATCACTCAGTTCTGAAGAAGCTCTGAAGACTTTATATTGTTTAGACGTTCAGAAGCTACACTCTGAAAAGGCATCAGAAGCTGGAATTTAAATAACCCTCAGAAGCTTATCTCTGACGACCATCAGAAGCTGAAGATTCAAGTACCTCAGAAGCTAAATGTTTCAACTCTGAAGAAGACTCTGTTTCTGAACAGATTCAAGCTATTGTAAAGAATCTCAAGCTTCTAGATCATTCTCAAGAGATGACAACTCAAGATCAAAGGATAAGATTGTTTAACATCATTATTTGATCCTATCTACAATTGTAGCGTATTTGTGTACTATATGTACTATCAATTACTCTAAATGGTAGAGCAAAGGAACAAGGACGAAGTAGTGGATTTGAATTACCTCTTCTGGATAAGAAATTGAAAATCATACTTCAAGCAAATGAGATTTCTACATATGTTATTTCTCAACGAATTTTTTCATCAACCTCTCTATTTTATCTCTGTATAAATATACGTCTTTGATTGAAAAATTAGTGACACACCTAAGAGAGAAGAGTACAAGCAAAAACAGAGAAAACCATATTCATTCAAAATCTTCTAAAAGACTGTTTAAGCCTCTGAAGAGTTCTTTTGTAATTCACTTAGTTGTTAAGTGTTTTAAGTTCTTAGAGTAGCTTAGAAGTTTAGGAATACTCCTGCGTGAGTGATTCTAGTTGGAAAAGTCTCTCGTTGTTTATAACTTGAGCATTTGTAAGAAGTCTCTTGTCTTGTGTGACTAGAGCATTAGAAGACTCTTGCTTGTGTGCTTTAGCACTAGGATTGTAATCTTTAGTGATTATAGTGAAATCCCTTGGAAGTGCAAGGGGACCAGTATATATCCTGTGTGTTCATCTCTCTCTCTCTCTTTTCTCTCTGTCTCTGTTATTTTGTTTAATTGTGTTTAGAATTTCTGCTGCCTATAAAACTCTGATAGATAACAATATCTTGAAAAAGTTTTACAATTAAGAAACACAATTCAACCCCCTTCTTGTGTTTCCTTACCCCTTCATTGTACTGGTATTTATGCTAGTCCTACACCATCCATTAGGGAGAATTATTGGAATTACTTGTGCAATTTAAAGGAGGACATTTCAGGTCTGTGGTGCATTATCGGAGATTTAAATGAGATTATTGTGCAGGGGGAATAAAGAGGAGGTAGTTTCCATCTAAGTAGGGCTGCTGGCTTGATTTCGGTTATGGATCAATGTAACCTTCTAGACCTCAATAGTGTTGGGGGTAAATTTACCTGGCATAGAAATTGTAGAGGGCAGAGAAGTATTGCAAAAAAGTTAGATAGAGGTATGACTAACGTAACTTGGAGAATTAGCTTTCCATAAGCTTTTTTGGAAACATTATGCCGAGTTGGTTCTAACCATAATCCATTTTTCTTGCTGTGTGGCGGGTTACCTATTGCTAGAGGTGCTAGACCTTTTCGATTTGAAGCGGCATGGATAAGTCACTTTGATTACGAACAACTAGTTAAGAATGCTTGGATCAAATAGAGATGCTTCCCAATTTCAGGTCTCAATACTATTAAAGAAGACTCCATAGTTTTTAATCGAGAAGTGTTTGGAAATATCTTTAAGAAGAAGAGGAATATTGAGAATCGACTTAATGGTATTCAACCATGGAAAGAGTAGATTATGTTCGTCTAATTCTCCTAAAGCAGCAGCTGCAGAAAGAATTAAAGGATGTCCTTTATCAGGAAGAAATGCTTTGGTTTCAAAAATCTAGAGAAAAATGGATCAAATATGGAGATAAAAATACCAACTTCTTCCATGCTCCAATAGTTAAAAGACGGAAAAGAAATAAAATTCATGGAATCACACTTCCCTATGGTGTTTGGTGTACAGACAACACAATTCTTTAGGAAGAGACGCATAAATTTTTCAAGAATTTATTCGCCCCTCCTAATATTTCTCCAGGATTTTCTTTTGATGTGGTTGTTATGCCTAAGTTAAATGAGGATAAGGTGCAAACAATACTTCAACATGTTTCTAAAGAGGAGTTATTCATTGCTTTAAATCAAATGCATCCATTAAAAGCTCTCGGACCAGATGGGTTTCAAGGTGTGTTCTTCCGTCAATATTGGCATATTATAGGAGATGATATTTGTGATATGATTAGCCAAGCTTTTGCTACAGGTCAGTTTAATCCCACTTTGGCTGAAACTCTTATCTATTTAATTCCTAAAGAGGATTGTCCGACGCACTTCAAGGACTTTAGACCGATAAGCCTGTGTAACACTCTCTATAAACTCATTACTAAGATATCGGTGAATAGGTTACGACCTACGCTGTATAGTATTGTTGGGCCGTTTCAAAGTAGTTTTCTCTCTGGTAGGGGAACAAGTGATAATGCCATCATTCTTCAAGAAGTGATTTATAATATGAAAAAGTCTAAAGCCAAGAAAGGAGATGTTGCCTATAAGATTGATCTTGAGAAGGCGTATGATAATGTGGATTGGAATTATCTTAGGTCTTGCCTTCATGATTTTGGTTTTCCACCTTTAACCATCAAGTTGATTATGCATTGTGTGAGCTCCTCGAGTTTATCTTTGATTTGGAATAGGCAGAGACTTCCCAATTTCTCTCCTACTAGAGGTTTAAGGCAAGGGGGTCCTCTCTCCCCTTATTCTTTGTATGGAGATTGATCTTGAGCATAAAGTTTTCGATGATTCATGGCTACATTCAATTTTTCGTGTGAAGGAAAAATGGGTATGGGCGTATGTTCGAAGCGGGAAACATTTACACTCCAAAAATATTTGAGGAATTCCAAAAGGAATGTGATGAATTTCTTGGCACTTGCATAAAGAATTTGAAAGACAGATTGTATATTATTATAAACTATGACGATAATAAGGAGCGAAAGGTAATAGGGAATTATGTGGATCAAAAGGTTGCTTGTGATTGTCGTAAATTTGAGACACATGGTATTTTATGCAGTCATGCCTTGAAAGCTTTGAATGCGATGAATATTAAACTAATTCCTTCACACTATATACTCAAGAGATGGACACGAGATGCAAGGTCGGAAAGTAATCAAGATTGGAATGGACGCCATATTGATTTGGACATAAAAGCTCACTTCAAGAAGAGATATAATGATTTATGTCCTCGGATGGTTAAATTAACTAACAGAGCATCTGAAACTCATGAAGATTACACTTTTTTATCCAAAGTTTATGAGGAGTCCAACAAGATAATTGATATGTTGGCTAAAAAGTCTATGGGTGAGGAATCAATTGGAATGTGTCACGTATCCATATCAATTGAAAATAAAAGGAATAAAGAAGAGAGAATGCTCGAATAGCAGTAATAAACGACCTAAATCTTGGAACGAGAAATTTGCTAGAAAGAGATGAAGGGGAAGAAAAACACAAGATGGGGGGGGGGGGGGGGGGGGGTTGAATTGTGTTTTAGAGTTTAAAAACTTTTCAAGATATTTCTATCTATCAGAGTCTTTAGCAGCGGAAATTAAGAGCACAAACAAAACCAATGGCAAAGCAGAAAGAACAAATGAGAGAATGAAAGAGAGAGAGAGACACAAAGATTTATACGGGTTCCTCTCACAAACCGAGAGTACTCCAGTCCCCTTGCACTTCCAAGGGATTTCACTATAATCACTAAAGATTACAATCATAGTGCTCAAGCACACAAGCAAGAGACTTCTCTATTGCTCAAGTCACACAAGACTTTACAATTGCTCCAGAACACACAACAGGAGACTTTTTACAAATGCTCAAGTTACTAAGAACAAGAGACTTTTCCAAATTACTCACACAAGGGTAAATACTTAACTTCTAAGCTTAAAACTATTACACAAAATAACTTTCAGAGGCTCATATAGTTTCTATTGTTCACTTCGTTTGATAGATAATTTCGGTTAAAGATCATATCATTAAATTCTTCTAGTTCCATATATATATGAGAGAAGAGAGAATTTAAAACGATGAAAAGAATTCCGTTGAGATGGACAACTGTTGATTTTCAATTGCTTGAAGTGTGGAGTTTGAATTTCTTTCTGGAAGAGGTAATTCTGCTCCACAACTTCGTCCATACTTTTCTGCTTGTCCTATTGCAGAAATAAAGGTACACTTCAGTACAACACGCTCCTTTGAGGATAAGATCCAAATGCATTTGAACGTTGCAATGGTGTTGTCCTTTATGAAGTCATCAGGCTTAGAATGTCCCAAATAGAGTGACATAGCCTTCTGATGAACTTTGAAATTCTTGGCTTCTGGCAAACTTTGATTCCTTGGAGTCTGATGGTCTTTGAATCTTTGGCTTCTGATAGTCCTTTGTAATTCAGCTTCTGAACGTCTTCGTCTTCTGAATGACACTTGACGAAGTAGCTTCTGAGAGACAATACCAAGTAGCTTATGAACGTTGTAGGCTTCTGAGCGCCTTCAGAGTGTAATGATTCAGACTCTCACAAAGTTTCTTCAAAGCGTAAATCAAATGTGCTCTTTCATAAATATAAATTTGTCCTGCACACTTAATTTAAAACATTAGTAATACCAATTGTCCATTTAATACTTTGTTATCATCAAAACCTTTTGTAAGGGGTTTTTCTCTTAAAAACATATTTTGTTCCAACAATCTCCCCCTTTTTGATGATGACAAACATAAGTATTAAATACAATTGTTGTTGACAAAATTCAGCTATGTTGACATTAGGCTTCCGAGGTTTGCAAGCTCCCCCTAAGTCTGATAATCCATAGGGTTAGGTTTGTAAGCTCCCCTATTTTATATCCATAGTTGATTTTAATCAGTTTCAGAACTACTTTATTATTTGACTTAAATCATTCATATTTTACTATGCAAAGAACAAGGTTTGTAAACTTCTTCTCTTTATAGTGAAATAATTTTTGAATAAGGTTGCACCCTTACTTAAAAACTATCTATGAATAATAAACTTCAATTAATAAATGTGTTCTGCTTAAAAAATATAATCTTAAAGATGATGAAATATTGTCAAGATATTTTAAATGAATGACAATAAGATCAGATATGTATAATATATGGAAAGATTATATACGTATACATTGGATTCTCATAGGATGTCATGTGATACGGTTTCAGAGTTTGAATAAAACAAATTTTTAAACAAACAAGATCAGGTTTAGCGTGAAATAAAAATTAGCGAGTAAAAATTGACCACTACTCTTTACTCTTTCTCCCCGAAACAATACAAAGCTATAAAAAAAACTGTAGACTACTCTTTCTTCAACAATTGATTTACCAATACTATTTCTCCCCCTTTTGTCATTATCAAAAAGGTTGTATAAACAATTAAAGCAATTGTAACGACCAATGCAATCAAGTCAAAAAACTTGGTTACAACTATGTTCACCATCAATGAACTCTGTTGAACACATTTAAGACATTGGCGTTAAGTGAGCTTATAAAAGGAGAGAACCTATTCATTTTATTCTCAAGGAATAATCTTAGGCAATAATAATCAATTGAGAGAAAAGAAAGTGAAACGCTCAGGGAAGAAAAGTGTAGTTCCAAAGAGAGTTAGCCAAGAAGAAAGAAAAGTTAAGCAAGAAAAATCAAAAAAAGCAAAGCCAAAGCCTGAGGTTGAACTCAGTTCAGAGTCTGATGAAATAGATTCTGACTATGCTGAGTATCTGAGAACATATCGTCCTAAAGAAGATCAATCAGATGCCCAAACCAAAGCTGGTTTAGAGGTAGATTCAGCTGAATCAAATGCTTCTTCTGAGAGGACGGTGCAGTCCAAGAGAAGAGACCCACCCTCTGAAGAAGATTCTAGTTGATTTTCTTTAGAATTCTATGTAACAGTCACTCATTGTTTTAAATGAAATAACATTTTATGTTTGGCTGCTTATTTGATCTTTATTGTTTGCATTATTTCTTTTGATTTTAAAACAAGTTTTAAAACAATCATTCAGAATATAATAACTCAAGAAACCTTAAAAATATATCAACAATGAATACCAATTAAGAATAAATACCAATTTCAGGATTAAAAACCAGTTAAATCCCAATAGCACAAAAGATTAGGATAATCAAATACAGGATTGACATAAATCAAGTGTTCATAAAAAATACATATCAAAACAATCCTAACAATGTGCTTAAGACAAAAGATTCAAGTAAGACAAATATACAAGAAAATAAATCTTGTTGGTTTTTGTTTAGAAGGTTAAGGATGGTTTCCATGGTCTTGAAGATTCGATCTTGACTAGCAGAGACCACTTCTAGCATCTCATTATGCTTATCCACCTTTGCTTCTATTCTGGCCATGTTAGCTTCATATTCAGGATTCTTCAAATGTTCTTTGTTGATGAGAATAAGACCAACTTCCAAGTTGATCTTGAGATGTTCACTTAGATCATTTTCCAATGATCCTAAGTTTTCCTTCAGCACTGTATTAAAAATAGCTTCAGCGGGAATGGGTTCAGGACTTGAACTTCCTGTTAATCTTAATCTTCTCGTTCTCTTCAGTGTCTGAACTTCTATCTCAGAGTTGATTTCTTGTACAATGGATGCCATGTCCTTCTGATACTTGTCATGCTCCTCAACGTCAGCTTTCTTGATCAAAGTCATCTCCTTCACAATCTCTTAAGTAAGATCATCCCAATTTGCAGCATAGCTTGAAGAAGATACGTTATAATGCCTTTGCTCATGAAGGTCTTGTATCTTCTTGAAGATACTATTATATTTCCTCAAGAGATCAGAGGTTGTCAAGGTTTCAGGACAAGGTTCAGATGTTGAAGGAATGGTATGTTGGGTTGATGTTTGTGGTTGATAGTTGGTTTGGTTTGCAACAAAGTCTGAGACTGAAGATATCCCAACCTCTAGGGTTTTCTCAGCAACAGTACAATGTTCCTTAGAGGGAATGAGTATTTCAAAAATTTGTTGTTGTTGTTGTTGTTGTTGTTAGGTTTGACTAGATTGATCAAATGAACTGAGTTGAATGTTAGAAACAGTAAGTTCATTTATCATTTGATCAACCTAAGTTATGTTTGGTGAGTTGGGGGATTCATCTAAATGACATACCTCAGTGTGTATTGAATCATCATATAGATGTCCAGATACAAGCACTTCAATATGCGTGCTAGTTTCAGGTTCTAGATGAATTTGTTGTTCTGGTATAGTATGTTCTGGTGATGTGTGTGGTTCAGAGTGTGATTGAGCATGTTCAGGTATAATTTGTTCAGATGGTGAGTTTGGTTCAGATGGTGTTTTCTCAGGGGTTTTATGTGATTCAGAATGTGTTTGGGTTTGTTCTGAGATACTTTGGTTAGATGCTTGATTTGTCTCAGGATTAGTTTGGTCTTGGTTTGAGTTTAGGTTCTGATCCTGTTTAGAGTCTGGTATAGTATCAGAGTTCTGAACATTATCAGATGGTCTAGGTGAGGGTTCAGGTTGTGTTGGTAGTTCACCTTGTAAATGTTGTTCTAAGAAACTTAGAGGTGATTCTGATGGATTGGTTGTGGATGGGGAGTTTTGAATCTCTTGAGTAGTTGTTACAGTATCCTCAGGAATAGATACCATACCTGTATCAGCTATGATGGAGCTCTCATCATTCTTCTTCTTAAGCTCCTTTGAGATTCTCTTCCTCTTGATCTTCAGAGGTACATTGTCATCATCTTCATCATCGTCCACTAAAATAACACCTATATAACCTCCAGCTTTTGACCTTGTCTTTCCCTTGCTCTCTTTCTTTGGAGTGTCATTCTTCTCAACCTTTGCTTTCACTAACCTCTTCCTCTTCTTCTTAACTTCCTCCTCCTTAATTACATAAGCTTCTCCTTGGTTTTCCAGCAGTTGAATGTACTGATTAACAATATCTCCAGTGATAGAAGGTAAGTTAATATTCAACCTTGCTACCAGAGAGAGTTCTGAATGAGGTAGCAATTCCAAGGGTTCTGAGAACTTCATGTCTTGTCCAGCTAGAAAGTACATGTTGGACAGAGTGTTTACAGAGACAACAGATGCTCTAAGTTCTCTAGTCAATCTCTCTTGCCCAGCAGCCTTGATCACATCAATTACTCCACACTGGTAAAACATTTCACTGAGTAACCTTGGGTAAATAACAGGGATGTTTGCCTTGGTTAACTTCTGAATAGCACAAACAGCTTTTCAGAGATGATTGAAAATGTATTTATCCCAATTTAACTGTGTTCCTCTAGTGAGAAAATAGACAAAATGTCTATGATCCCATGAAATTTGATCAGAACTTCCACTCCTTGGAAATATTGATCCCAGCATAATCCTTGCCAACAACTTCTGAGTAGCCTTCAAATCTCCAATCTTGTTACTCTCACAACTTTTCCCTTTTGCATAGCACCTCTTAGTCATGTCTGAAAGAAATTCAAATTTTTTGGCAGATGCTTGGCTGAAGGCATAAAATGCACCTTCATTAGGGATTTGCAGAACACTTGCCAAGTTCGATTGAGTGAGGATAACTTCAAAACCGCACACCACTGACCTAATCTCGTCCTCTTTAACTTCTCTAAGACCTAGTTCAGTTGGTGTCTTGTCTTTGTTCTCAGGTTTTGATTTCTTCAATGTAGCGTATTCCTTATCAAATTCTTCAACCGTTACCATTTTACTCCTTATCCAAAAATCCTTGACCAAAGTAGGATAAATCAGACCGTTCAATAGCTTCATAAATCTAAACCCTCCGTCTTGATCAATGAAGTATTTTTCGATGTCATGCCCGTTCAATCTTAAGCTCTCAAAGTCAACAGGTTGTTCAATAACCATGTTGAATGATTTCTCATACATATCAAGTGATTTTTCTTTACTGAACATATATTTGCAGTTGATAATGTTGATTGGAATGTCTTTGGGGAACGATAAAGCAGTAGAAGAAGTTGATGATGTAGACGCTGCCATTTCTGAGTTTGGAGATTAGGGTTTTGCTAATTTGGGAAAGAAAGAAAGAACTATGTGGTTTAGAAGAAGTAGAAAGTGTATGTTGTGAATGTGTAAAGTGTGCAAGTGTTTTTGTGATTTTCTTAAAAACGAAGTAATGCACACATTTAATTAAAATAAAAGAAATTCAAACCATCACTAACCGCTTCTAACCAATGAGATCGTGTATACGTGTAAAGAAACGTGCTCAAGAATTCGCGCCAAAACGTACATATGTAAGACACTGAACGTTTGCTCTTCTTTCTCTATCAGAGGCTTAACCTTCAGAGGTTAAAGACTTCTCAGAGTCTGAACTACTTCAGATGCCAAAACCTAAAGTACTTCAGATTCCAAAAAATAAATCTTTCAGGACTCAAATGTATGTTCAGATACGATTTTAAAAGGGTTTTCTTCTGAACATTTGTTTATCAAAGAGAGTGTCCAAAAAGAATCTTTAACATGATTGTTATTCCTATGATATGTCATACATAAGTTAGGAACACTTACCTGTCATTTTTGGAGATATTTTGTTCCAATTAATAAGCCTTCTTATTTAGTATTTACATTGAGGCTTGTCTTGATCAATCTCTTTCAATGTCAAAGTCTGAGCAACCATCCCACCATAATGAATTGCTATCATCTCTATCATCATCAAACAATGCTTTATAGTCTTCATCTTCAGGATCATATTTCTTTATGTTCTCTATGAAGTCCAATTCAGATTCATCATCTGATTCATAAAAAATGTGCCTTCTGTGCACAATTGCTTGTCTTCCTTTTGTTGTTACATTTATCCATGTGATTGGAAGGTTAATTGTTCTCATTTGACCTGCAGTAAGATAAACTATTTTGTCCTTTTGTACCCATTTGCTGAAGGGTCCTAGACTGTTAGTTACAGAGTCTTTATTCTGGTCTTGTACCTCTTGTACTGTCTAAGTACTATCAGGCACAAAAGTTGAATAAAGATCAGAAGGTAAAACATTTTTAAATTTGCTTGATGAACTTGGTTCTTCACATGTGTGAGCACATGAATAACCAATTCCATTTGCACCATTGTTTTTAAAAGTACACATAAAAGAAGAAATCTTACTACTTTCAATGTGTGTATTGCCAAAGTCTCTAAAAGCAACTCAATACTTGTCATAAGGTTTGCTACATACAGCACAACCTTTTTCAAGATCTTCAATTCTTTTTAAAGCCCTTTGGTATAGACACTCAAAATGATTTGCTTGTTCACTTAAGTGCTCACAATTAACTTTGAGCTTTCTATACTTATGTGAACTAACATTTAGTAGTTTGATAAGTTCAATTTTAGGGAGTTGAGAATATACCTGATTTAGTATGTCTTGGTCAGAGTCATCACTTACATGTTCAGACTCTGAGTCCATTTCAGACTCTGCTTTTGCTTCAGGTTCTGAGATGGGTGTTTGCTTGATTTGTTTCTCTCCCGGATTTCCCTTCAGAGAAGTTATCTAGCTCTTCCCATGTTGTCATCCCTTTAGATTTCTCTTCACTATTCAACATCTTGTATGTAGACCATCTTTGAAATTTCTTGGAGTACTTCTCAAAGTATTCTTCATCAGATTCTTCTATATCATGTGCATTTTCTTGATTCATGACATGCTTCCTTCTTTCAGCTGCTTCTTTAACCTTCATCTTTCCTTTAGCTTTCAGAACCAACTCATGGTTTCTGAGTGTTTCAATCAATGATTCAAGGCTCATTGAGTTGAAGTCTTCAGTTTCCTCTATAGTTGTAGCAATGTGATTCCAGTTCAGAGGCAAACTTTTCAGCATCTTGCTTACAAGCTCTTTCATGCTGAGTTTCTTGTTTAAGTCTTCTAGCTTGCTTGTGAGTGCTTGAAATCTTGTACTCATTTCTTCAATACTCTCATTTTATTCCATAGTAAACCTCTCATATTGATCTATCAGACCATTTACTTTTGTCCTCTGAATGCTTTCATGATCATCACTAGTGAGACAAATAGTTTTGGTTGTAGTTTCAACATTTGAAGTCTGTTCAGCACCAAATGATGTAAAGTTTTGATTATTGCTTAGATCCTCATTATTCAAATTTAGTCCATCTTCAACTTCCTTAATGAGATCAGCAACGTGTGTGTAGATCCTCTGTTTCCACTCATTTAGATAATTCAATAATTGTGCCATAGTGTTTTTCTTCTTGGATCCGAACTGTCTCACTGTTAAATGATTTGCAACAGATCGGAGCTCCTGATACCAATTGAAGGGGGAAGAAAAACACAAGAAGGGGGGTTGAATTGTGTTTGAGTTTAAAATTTTTTCAAGATATTTCTATCTATCAGACTCTTTAGCAGCGGAAATTAAGAGCACAAACAAAACCAATGGCAAAGCAGAAAGAACAAATGAGAGAGTGAAAGAGAGAGAGAGAGAGAGAGAGAGAGAGAGAGAGAGAGAGAGAGAGAGAGAGAGACAAGGATTTATAGGGTTCCTCTCAAAAACCGAGAGTACTCCAGTCCCCTTGCACTTCCAAGGGATTTCACTATAATCACTAAAGATTACAATCCTAGTGCTCAAGCACACAAGTAAGAGACTTCTCTATTGCTCAAGTCACACAAGACAAGAGACTTTACAATTTCTCCAGAACACACAGCAGGAGACTTTTTACAAATGCTCAAGTTACAAAGAACAAGAGACTTTTCCAAATTACTCACACAAGAGTAAATACTTAACTTCTAAGCTTAAAACTATTACACAAAATAACTTTTAGAGGCTTAGATAGTTTCTATTGTTCACTTCGTTTGATAGATAATTTCGGTTAAAGATCATATCATTAAATTCTTCTAGTTCCATATATATATATGAGAGAAGAGAGAATTTAAAACGATGAAAAGAATTCCGTTGAGATGGACAACTGTTGATTTTCAATTGCTTGAAGTGTGGAGTTTGAATTTCTTTCTGGAAGAGGTAATTCTGCTCCACAACTTCGTCCATACTTTTCTGCTTGTCCTATTGTAGAAATAAAGGTACACTTCAGTACAACATGCTCCTTTGAGGATAAGATCAAAATGCATTTGAACGTTGCAATGGTGTTGTCCTTTATGAAGTCATCAGGCTTAGAATGTCCCAAATAGAGTGACATAGCCTTCTGATGAACTTTGGAATTCTTGGCTTATGGCAAACTTTGATTCCTTGGAGTCTGATGGTCTTTGAATCTTTGGCTTCTGATAGTCCTTTGTAATTCAGCTTCTGAACGTCTTTGTCTTCTGAATGACACTTGACTAAGTAGCTTATGAGAGTCAATACCAAGTAGCTTCTGAACGTTGTAGGCTTCTGAACGTCTTTTGGCTTCTGGAAGGCCTTCAGAGTGTAATGATTCAGACTCTAACAAAGTTTCTTCAGAGCGTAAATCAAATGTGCTCTTTCATAAATATAAATTTGTTCTGCACACTTAATTTAAAACATTAGTAATACCAATTGTCCATTTAATACTTTGTTATCATCAAAACCTTTTGTAAGGAGTTTTTCTCTTAAAAACATATTTTGTTCCAACAAGAGAAAGACAGACATATCATAGAAAAAGAAAAAAAAACTCAAGAAAATTTGGTAAGAAAGACAAACATATTAGTTTCAAACTTTATTACTATATGATTTTATAATAAAGGTTACTTATACTTCAATTATGCAGGAAAAATCTGCATCAACAAATGATGGTGCACATACCCTTCATTCAAGTCACACTTTTACTCAATTGTTAACTGTAAGCAAAGTTTTTCATCCACGTGTACAATATAATTTTTCAACTATCTTTTAAAAAAAGTTAATTAACTTTTAAAGTCATATGCAGCAACCACTGGACTACAATTCAATATCACTATCCTTAGATCATGTAATTTTGAATGGAAGCCAAAGTGGAGGTGAAAGCCAAGTTGACATATTGAGTTTGAATTTTGATAAAGAATGAGACTCATGAAAAATAAAAAACACCATATGGGTCTCTGCATGTTTTACAGGAGTGTTTGATGTGCATTTTCGTGTGGCTTTTATTATTAATAGTTTATTTAATGTAACATAGGGGTGCTGCAATTTTCTAACAGTGCTGCATTTTGGTTTAAATAGTAAGATTTGTTGAACCTTGTGGTAGTTGGTTTTATTTCAATATATTTTGTAAGCTTCTCTATGTTAGTTTTTGGTGTGTGTGTGTGTCACCTAGTATTTTAGTTCCATGACTTTGTATTTTTGGTTGTCATTCATCAATATTTCTTATGCTTCTGTTTGTAATGTTGGATATTAATTTTCATTTTCAAATATAAGTAACCAAGAAAATTGGGCAATTAGACAATGAGCTAAATGGTGAATCTAAAATTAAACAAATGAATCTCATCAACATTTCATTACAATTAAATAGAAGCTAGATTACAAGAGATCTTTACACCATACTATTATTACAAACCAATTCAATACACTTAGGAACTTCATTACAATTTGTTTTGATCTAACAACTTAATTACAATTCTTTTTGCTCTAACTATTTCTAATACAAAGAACAAATGCATCATACATCGGCAGTATCAAGCATCAAATCTCTCTAGCTTTTTTTCTCTCATACTTCTTCATTATCCAGCCATTTACTTGACAAACTTTATAGAGACGACACCTAATACATAAACAATATGGTCAACTGGATATTAGAGACATCATTTATGCCAAGCTTTAGCACACATGTTAAGAACTATAAACAATACACATCTATTTTTATCCAATTTTTAACAATTGGTTCAAATTAATGAATTATGCAATGCATAACTATAGAAGCTTGGATTTTTCTATCTGTAATTATAATTTCCACTTCCAATTTATCCAACCAAATACTATGTATTCCCTTTTTTGCTTGTTCAATTTCCATCTCAAACACATCAAATTGAGTGAGCTGCCTGCATAACAGAAAAAAGCATGTTAATGACAGTGTGCAAGTACAGAAAACCAAAATCAATATCACTATCTCAATTTGTTCATGGCAGTGTGTAATTACAGAAAATCTAAATGAATTAGATATAAACCAATTGGGTGTCATCAACCAATTTGAAATCATATACACAAAAAACAGAACTTGAGGCACTCGGTTCAAACAAATAAATATGGGATACATTATAAATCGTCCAGTTCAAACAATAGAAAATAACTAAGGAAACGATTAATCCATTTCGAGACTACAACAACTAAGGAAACGATTGTGAGACAAAATATAGAGGTAGGGGACGAACTCGACACAGAACAATGGCGAGACATAATATGGAAGCAGGGGACGGAGAAGCAGCGGCGAGGCGACACGAAGAGACATAATATGGGTTTGTGTCTTATTTTTTTTTTTTTAAAAGATAAAAAAATATAAAAGAATTTTTTTATAAGGCAAAAGTAAATCTGAGCCATTGATTTAGTTTAGTGCCACATGTCATTCAACTGGGCAGAGAAATGTTGATCCCCATTTCCTTAGGAAATGGAGAGGATCTGAACGTGTATGAATGTATGTGTGTGTGTGTGTATATATATATATATCTGTGTGTGTGTGTGTGGGTGGGTGTGTAGGGGCGGATCCAGACTTAAATTACATTTTTTTTTTTCAAAAAAATCTAGGCTAGGCTGGTGTGGCTACAGGCCTATTCGAACGAAAAAAGTTAAATTGTTAACGGTTAAGTTGGTTTTTTATGCAGACCGGTTCACAGGTTAACCAAACCGGTTCGGTTCAGGTTAAACAATTACGGTTCGATTCTAACTAATTCATGAAAAAACAGTTCGGCTCACATATGCAGTTTGTTGGAACAAAATGAGTTTTAATTATAAAACACCCTAAGTTTTGATGATAACAATGTATTAAATGGACAATTGGTATTACTAATGAATGATCTAGTGTGCAGGATCAAAGTTAAAATGTCATCCATGGAGATCATCATTCGAGCATCTGAAGGACACAGTCTGAAGTGTTAAGGCTCTGAAAAGCTAGAAGCATCAGAGCCTCTGAAGAAGTCCTCAGAGGCCAAAGAAAGAAACACAGTATGAAGCTTGCGTACATCTTCAGAAGATCAAAGAAATGTTATCATCAGATTCTGAAGAACTCTCTCTGAAGGAAGACAGCTCATAACCAATGCAATAGTACAACGGTATGCAATAGTACAACGGTCTTGTCAAAGAGTACAACCGTCTTGTCAACAAAAAGGAGAGTGTAAAACCAACGGTTCTTTTCTCAACGTCTTTATACCTAGAGTATAAATAGAAGACATCCTGATAGAGAGAAGACTACTGGAAGATCATCTGAACTCAGAAAGATTCAAATTGTATTCAAGCTGTGAACTGTTGTTATTCTTTCTAGTGTAATATTCTAAGTAAAATATCTTTTGATATTGTAGACTCTGAGCTTAGTGTTTAGAGAGTCTTGCTTAGAACTTTCAGTCCTACTTAATCTGTGTATTAAGTTAGTTTGTAAAGTCTCTCTGTCTTGTGTGACTTAGAGCAGGAAGTCTTAAGCTTGAGTGCTTAAGCAAGGAAGTGTCTGATCTTGTGTGATTAGAGCAAGGAAGTCTCTTTGTCTTGTGTGACCTAGAGCAAGGAAGTCTCTTGCTTGTGTGCTTGAGCATTAGTTGTGTAATCTTTGTGATTATAGTAAAATCCCTTGGAAGTGCAAGAGGACTGGACTACTCTCGATTTGTGAGAGGAACCAGTATAAAATTTCTATGTGTGCTTTCTCTCTCTCTCTCTCTCTCACTGTTTTATTTGTGTTTTGTGTTTAGTCTAGTTTCTTATATCCGCTGCATTTTAATATCCTTTCAAGAAAAAGAATTAACTTTTCAAAACACAATTCAACCCCCTTCTTGTGTTTTTCACCTTCAATTGGTATCAAGAGCTCCGGTTCTTTCTTTTAATCACTTCACAGTGAGACAGTAAAAGATCTTTGAAAAACACTGTATGTCTGGGGAAACCACATCTATACCTATACCAACGTCTACTGCTTCAGATCTATCTCAGTTTCAATACGACTACAACAACATGACTTCAACCTCTTCAGCAACTAATCATGATTCCAGCAATAAAAAGGTTCCAATCTTTAGTGGTGATGCTCTAAGATTTGAATGGTGGAAAGATAGCATTTACCACTATGTCAATGGAATTGATGATGAGCTTTGGGATCTGGTAGAAGAAGGAGTACCTATTGATGGAATAGGTTCTGATGGTAAGATTACTATAGCTCAGAAAAGAGCTCTATCTGCTGAAAACAAGAAGATGTTTTCCAAACACAACAAAGTCAAACAAATCATGATGTCAGCAATATCTCATGATGAATATACCAAAATAATGGATAGATCTACAGCTAAAGCTATGTATGACTCTCTCTGCTCAAACTATGATGGTAATAGGCAAGTTCAGAATGCCAAAGCAAGACTACTGGTTCAGCAGTATGAGCTTTTTACCATGAAACCTGATGAAGTCATTGAGACCATGTTTTCTAGATTTCAGACTCTGGTGTCTAACCTCAGGATTCTGAAGAAAAGTTATACAACCTCTGATCATGTGTGGAAGATTCTGAACAGCTTGACTGACAAATGGAGACCTAAGGTCACAACTATTGAGGAAGCTAAGGATCTTGAGAAAATCTCTCTTGAATCACTCATCAGCAATCTCAAGAGCCATGAGATGGTATTGAATGCTGATGCAGTGAAGAAGAAGGAAAGATCAGTAGCCTTAACTTCAACCAAGAAATCCTCAAAAGCTTTCAATGCTAAAACTCTGGAGGTTGAGGAGGATTCTTCCTCAGATGATCAAGAAGAAGAAGAAGATGAAGAATTTGCTATGTTCACCAGAAACTTTCAAAAATGGGCGAGGATGAGTAAGGGTCATAAAGGAAATAGTTCAAGGAACACTCCCAGCAGAGAAGAGAAGAATTGCTTCAAGTGTAACAAACCAGGACACTTCATTGCTGAATGTCCTGAAGCTTCATCAAAGGACAAGAACAAGAAGTTCAGTAGCAAGAGAGAGAGCTACAAGAGGAGATTCCAGAAGAGCTTAATGGCAACGTTTGAAGACCTGGAGAACTCCTCAGACGGTGATGATGAAGAAGCAAATGTGGCTCTGATGGCTACAGCTGATGAAGACTCTGAAGGATCAGACTCTGATGAATCAGACTCTGATGAATCTGAACATGTATTTTTAAATTATTCTAAAGAACAACTCTTAACCTACCTTGGTATGTCTTTAAGCAAGTTTGCTGAATCATCCTCTAAACTAAAACTTTTAAAAACACAAAAGGATGAGTTAGCAAAGAAAGCTGAACATTTTCAAGCTCTATATAAAAATTATTTAATCAAAATTGAAGAACTTGAAAATGGGTGCACAAGATGTAACAAACCTACTGATGAGCATGAGGTTGCTCTTCAGGAATTTGTTCATCAGAACGTCAACAAAAGTAAAATGGCGTCTATGATTTATAATGTTTGTAAAAATGTAGGTGAAGTAATTGGTTACTCATATGGTAAATCATATGGGAAACAAAATCCTTACATTTGTTTAAATAATATTCCTGATAATCTTTATTCAACCTTTGTGCCTGAGAAAAACAAAGGCAAAGCTATGATTGTCTCAGACTCTGAAGGTATCTCTGGGGTCTGCAAGACAAGCTCTGAAGTTACATCAGAGGCTGTTTCTCAGAACCTCAAAGAGAGCAACTCAGGACCTAAGTATTCAGAACCTGAGACTATCAAGTCTAAGACTCTGAAAACTTTGGGACTCAGAAGCTCATCCGATCAGACTCTAAAACAAACTAAGCTGATGATAAATAATTAACATAAGACTCTGGTAAGCAAAACTAATCCTAGATTATAAAAGCAACCTAGGTCCTATAGTGATTATCAATCAAAGCCTAGATTTCAAAATCAATGGACTAAGAGGGTCAATTTTCAAAGACCAAATTTTCAAAGAAAATTCTTTAATAGTCCACAAAGCTTTTCACAGAGGCAAGGAAGAACTAAAGGTTATAGAACTAACCAAACTGGACCCAGAAAACAATGGGTACCAAAATGTAAAATTGTCTACTATTCAGATTTTCATTGTAGGAAAAATCATTTCAAATCAGATGAATGGAAGCAAGTAATCAGCTGTGGAAGAAAAGCTTATATTCCAAAACATTACTTTACTTCCAGAGCTGCTGAAGTGGACAAAGCAAATGATTATTGGAGAGAACTTCACAATGAATGTAGAGGATATTATTACAATGATTGACCTTGTTTATTCTACAGCTATCCAGACTGAAAGAAAATGGTAATCAATCATGGTATCTGGATAGTGGATGTTCAAGGCAAATGACTGGTAATAAGAAATTGTTCACATCATTGAAGCTTGAAGATGGTGGAACAGTCGGCTTTGGAGGAAACCAAAAAGGCAAGATCAAAGGTACAAGTATTGTAGGTAACTCCTCCCTTTTAATTAATAATGTTTGGTTTGTGGATGGACTTAAACACAACCTATTTAGCATCAGTCAATTTTGTGACAATGGGTTTGTGGTTAACTTTGATAAAGGGTTATGTATTGTAATTAGAGAATCTGACAAGTCCATAGTGTTCAAAGGCAAGAGAATAGGCAATGTATTTAAAGTAAACCTTTCTGATTTGGCAGACCAAGAAGTAAAATGCTTGCTAACTCTGAGTGAAGAGAAATGGGTATGGCATAAGAGGTTAGGTCATGCTAACTGGAGGTTAATCTCTAAGCTTAGTAAACTTGACCTTGTCAGAGGCCTACCTAAGCTACACTATCACTCAGATGCTCTTTGTGGATCCTGCCAAATAGGAAAGAGTGTGAAAACTTCTTTTAAACCGAAACATGTTATCTTTTTTTTCCGTTATCTGTTGATCAACCCGACTGCCCTTTGAGCTGCTCCACATTGATTTGTTTGGTCCTGTGAGTACAGCCTCAATCAATGGGAAGAAATATGGATTAGTCATTGTTGATGATTCCAGTAGATGGACTTGGGTTAAATTCCTCAGAAATAAGGATGATGCATATGATGTCTTTAGCAACTTCTGCACACAGATACAAAAAGAAAAAGGTTTACATATTTTAAAAGTTAGAAGTGATCATGGTGGTGAATTTGAAAATGAAATGTTTGAAAATTTTTGTGAAACATATGGCATCTTACATGAGTTTTTTTCTCCTAGAACTCCACAGCAAAATGGAGTTGTAGAGAGAAAGAATAGAACTCTGCAAGAAATGGCCAGAACCATGATGCATGAGACTAACATTGCTAAGTATCTGTGGGCAGAGGCTGTAAACACAGCTTGTTATGTTCAAAATAGAATTTATATTAGACCTATTTTGAATAAGACAGCATATGAACTATTTAAGGGAAAGAAACCTAGTGTATCCTATTTTCATCAATTTGGTTGTACATGTTACATTCTGAATACAAAAGTTCATCTGAAGAAATTTGATGCTAAAGCTTATAAGGGTATCTTTATTGGATACTCTGAACGCTCAAAAACATACAGAGTGTATAATTCTGAAACTCATACAGTGGAAGAAAGTATGCACATAAAATTTGATGACAAGCAGCCTGACAAATTGTAAGAGCTAGTTGAGAACCTTGCAGATATACAACTATCAGATGAAGAAGAATCAGAACCTGAAGAGACATCAAGACCAACTCAACCAACCTCTGAAGAAACAAATTCAACTCCTGAAACCTTGGACTCTGAAGATCACCCAGCATCAGAACTTATCAGAAGCAGTCCAAGCAGAATTGAACAATCAAAACAGTCTTTCAAATACAAATCCTCTCATCCAGAAGAGCTAATCTTGGGAAACAAGGACAGTCCAAGGAAAACCAGATCAAGCTTCAAAAATGAAGACTCATTAATTGGATTAATCTCCTTAGTGGAACCAAGTTCAACTGATGAAGCACTAGATGATGATGCATGGATTGTAGCAATGCAAGAAGAGATAAACCAGTTTGAAAGAAATGAAGTATGGAGCTTAGTACCCAAACCTTCCAAGAAGAATATCATTGGAACAAAATGGGTCTACAGAAACAAGTTAAATGAACAAGGAGAGGTTGTTCGTAGTAAGGCAAGACTAGTAGCTCAAGGGTATAGTCAACAAGAGGGGATTGACTACACTGAAACATTTGCTCCTGTTGCTAGACTTGAGGCTATTAGACTACTTCTTTCCTATGCTACTCATCATAGTATTATTTTGTATCAAATGGATGTTAAAAGTGCATTCTTAAATGGCTACATTTCTGAAGAAGTATATGTCAGACAACCCCCTGGTTTTGAGGATGCTTCACATCCTGACCATGTTTTTAAGTTAAAGAAATCTCTTTATGGTCTGAAACAAGCTCCCAGAGCTTGGTATGAAAGACTGAGCAATTTCTTAGTTGAAAAAGGTTTTCAAAAAGGTCAAGTTGACAATACTCTCTTCAGTAAAACATTTAAGAATGACATTCTAATTATTCAAATTTATGTTGATGATATTATTTTTGGATCTGCTAATCCATCTTTGTGCAAGGAATTTTCTAAGATTATGCAGGAAGAATTTGAAATGAGCATGATGGGAGAGCTAAAATTCTTTCTGGGAATACAAATCAACCAAGACAAAGATGGCACCTACATTCATCAAACCAAGTATACAAAGGAGCAACTGAAGAAATTCAACATGGATGACTGCAAACCAATGACAACACCAATGCATCCAACAAGCAGTCTCAGCAAGGAGGATTCAGAAGGCAAAGTAGATCAGAAGCTTTACAGAGGTATGATAGGTTCTTTTTACTTTACCTAACCGCATCAAGGCCTGATATTTTATTTAGTGTATGTTTGTGTGCTAGATTCCAATCTCATCTTACTGCTGTAAAGAGAATCTTTAGATATCTGAAGGGAACCACAAATCTTGGATTATTTAATAAGAAAACAAATGATTATAAGTTAATAGGATTCTGTGATGCTGACTTTGCTGGAGACAAGATAGAGAGGAAATCCACAAGTGGCAATTGTCAATTTGTGGGTGAGAATCTCATATCTTGGGCTAGCAAAAGACAAACTACTATAGCTCTGTCCACAGCAGAAGCAGAATACATATCAGCAGCCAAGTGTTGTGCACAACTACTCTAGATGAGATATCAATTAGAGGATTACAAAGTTAATAGCCATAATATTCCACTTTACTGTGATAACACTACAGCTATTCAACTTTCTAAAAACCCAATTTTGCATTCAAGAGCTAAACATATTGAAATTAAACACCATTTTATAAGAGACCTTGTTCAGAAGGGTAGTGTAAATATTCAATACATTGAAACTGAAAGACAATGGGCTGATATATTTACAAAACCCTTAGCAGTTGAAAGACTAGACTTTATCAAAAGGCATCTTAACATGACTTTAGTCTCTGAAGACATCAAGCTCTGAATTACAAAATTGTGGATTCAGCCTCTGAACTCTGAAAGGTTTTCAGACACTAAAAAATTTTAAACTCTGAAGTGTTTAACCATGTGGAGTACACGTGATAATTACTTTGTCTTTACTCTTAGTCTGTGATTGGTTAGAGTAAAGGCAGTTTATGACGAAATTCTTTATTGCAACGAATGTACTCCCCCATCATTGTTTTTACAAGAGTTTTTCAAAAATCACTTTACTCATTTTCGCACAAGTTCACTTTCACATCTCACACTTTTCTTCTAAAACCCAGAACACTTTCTTCCTCCCTCATACTAGCAAAACCCTGTTCGTTAACCTCAACAATGGCGAGTTCATCTTCTGTACCAAGATTCCCAGAGGACATTCCAATAAACATCTACGCTCAGGACTCCTATCTTAAAGATGCCACTATGGATCTTCGTATTGAAGAAAGTAAATTGGTTATGGAAAGACCAATATGAAGGTGCGTGGAGAAAACACAAGAAGGGGGGTTGAATTGTGTTTTTAGATATTTAAAAACTTTCCAAGATATTTAAATCTTTTCAGAGTCTTTAAAGCACAGCGGATTATTCACACAATTAACTTATGGCGTTATGAATGATGAAGGAGTAAATGAGAGAGTGAGAGAGAGAAGAACACACAACAATTTATACAGGTTCCCCTCACAAATTGAGAGTACTCGAGTCCCCTTGTTTCCAAGAGAGTTTCACTATAATCACTAGGATTACAATAGTTGCTCAAGCACACAAACTCAAGACTTCCTGCTCTTAGTCACACAAGACATAGAGACTTCCTTGCTCTGATCACACAAGATCAAAGACTTCCTTGCTCAAGCACACAAGCTTGAGACTTCCTGCTCTAAGTCACACAAGACAGAGAGACTTCCTTGCTCTGATCACACAAGATCAGAGGCTTCCTTGCTCAAGCACTCAGGCTCAAGACTTCACTGCTCTAATCACTAAGATTGAGACTTACGTGCTTCTACACTAAGCAGAAGACTTTCTTGCTTCTACACTAAGCAGAAGACTTACTACTATCTTAAGAGCTTAAAACTTATTACAAACATAATAACTTCAGAGGCTCTAAGCTAGTTTCTATACTTACTTCATTTGAGAGATATTATCTATTACAATTCAAATTCTCACTTTCTTCTGAGAGATTTTATCTAATGGTGAGCGCTAGTCATCAATTCTTTCTTTGGCATATTTATATTAGTTGAGAAAGACATTGAGACGTTGGAGAAACTCCCGTTGTAAATTGGACAGCTGTAGACTTTGAAGATCCGTTGAGTAAAGTCACGTCTTCCTGTGCAGAGAAGCTTCACCTTTGCTGTCTGTCCAATGGTACAGTTATAAGGTACAACTAGCTCCTAGAGAGAGGGATCACATCCTTTGTGACCGTTGCATTTTAGTTGACCTTAGAACAAGTCATCAGGCTTGATAAGTTGTAGTTGATGTAGCACTCTGATGACTGGGAATTCCTTTGCTTCTGATGAACCTTTGATAACTTGGAGTCTGATTGGTCTTTGAATAGTTGGCCTCTGATAGTCCTTCGCAATTCAGCTTCTGAACGTCTTCATCCTCTGAATGACTCATGACTAGCAGACAGCCTCTGAACTCTTGTAGGCCTCTGAACATCCTTGAGCTTCTGAACTCCTCTGAGTCCCTGAACAGCTTCAGACGTTCTGATCTACTTTGAGCTTCTGAACTTTGTATAGCTTCTGACCACGTTGTAGCATCTGAACTCTTTCAGAGTCTAAATATTCTCCTGCACTTAATTTAAACATTATTACCATCAATTGTCCATTTAATACTTTGTTATCATCAAAACCTAAGGGTGTGTATTAACACATATTTTGTTCCAACAATCTCCCCCTTTTTGATGATGACAAACACAAGTATTAAATACAATTGTTGTTGATAAAAATCAGCTATGTTGACATTAGGCTTCTGAGTTTTGCAAGCTCCCCCTAAGTCTGATAACCTATAGGGTTAGGTTTGTAAGCTCCCCCTATTTTGTATCCATAGTTAATTTTAATCAGTTTCAGAACTACTTTATTATATGACTTAAATTATTCATATTTCACTATGTAAAGAACAAGGTTTGCAAGCTTCTTTTTTCCATAGTGTGATAATCTTTGAGTAAAGTTGCACCCTTACTCAAGAACTAACTATGAATAATAAACTTCAATTAATAAATGCATTCTCCTTGAATGACAAAATAGGATCAGAGGCGCTTAAAGACTTCTACATACACACTTGGTTCTGTTGGTTATCATTAACAGCTTCAGAGTTCAAAATATTTTCAAACAGTTCAGAGCTTTAAAAAAATCTTTTCAAAGAAAATAGCTCAGAGTCTGAACAAAAATTTGAAAACAGTTCAGAGCTCTTTAGTACAATATTTTGAAATTCTCAAAGATCAGATTGTCATAACAAAGCACGTACCTCATGCTACTATTTTGACCACTCTCCTACGTTCTCTCTCTGAAGCACTACAAGGCCCTAAAAAGCCAAGTAATTTCGCTTCTTCCAACAATTGATTTACCAATATTCTTTCTCCCCCTTTTGTCATTATCAAAAAGGTAATATAAGCAATTAATAGAAATTCAACTTCAATGCCGTCAAATCAGGAGTGGTTGAACACATTTAATACTCGGCCATTGAATTATGCTTATAAAAGGAGAGAGATACCTAGTCATTTTACTCACACAAAATAATCTTAGGTTATTGATAGATCTCTTGAGAGAAAAAATGAAACGCTCAGAGAAGAAGAAGGTAGTTTCAGTGAGAGTCAGTCAAGATAGGAGAAAACACAAAGAAGAAACATCAAGAAGAACAAAGCCAAAGCCTGAGATTCTGCTTGCTTCAGAGTCTGAACAAGCAGATTCTCATACAGAGTCTGAAGAATGAGACTCTGACTGGTTAGAGTATTTGAGAACAAATTTTCCTGAAGAAGACCAAGCTGATGATCAAATCTTAGATGATCTGAAATCTTCTCCTGAGGAAGAGTCAGGAAAGTCAGATGACTCAGATTCCCCAAGAGAGGTGCCATCCAAGCTGGGTCACCCAATTCCACCATCTAAGGATACCAGTTGATCATCTTTTAGGATGTTATGTAACAAATACTCATTTCTTTGTTGTAAATTGATGTTCTTATTTATATTTCTTCTTGTTATGTAATTTTGATCCTTCAAGAATATCCACATATTGTACACATTGATCATCAACTTTATAAATGAAACTCAAGAGTTTGAAAAAATCAATTTGCACGAATGTTTGCTTAATCAAGAATGTAAATCAGTTGACGAATTAAGACAAACAAAAGACATGCTAAATAGAATTAATGACAGAATTATCAAACAAATCTTATGAGTAATCAATCATGAAGCCCTATAAATAAATAAAGAAATCCTAAGGTTGGGTTTGACTACAGAAAGATGCTAGGATTGTCATGATGTTTTTCTGATTGGCATTTACTTCTTCCATCAATCCTATAAACTTGTCTACTTTGTCTTCAATCCTTTTGATATCACTCTCGTAGACAGGATTCCTTAGATGCTGTTGATTGCCTTGATCACCCCTCAGACTGTCTTGACGAGGAACATTCAGATCGTCCACCTTTTATCTTGCAGCAGAGGATTCAGGATGATTCCTCTCTGTGTCCATTTGATTCTGAATGTCCTTTTTAGCATTGATAGCTTTCCCTTTGTCAAACTTCTTCTGTCCTTCCACAACTATCTTCTGAAGGTTATACAACTTTTTTACTAGTTCCTCTGTCAGACTTATCCACTGAGAAGCATACTCAGATGAAGGCATATCTGTTTGCCTTAGATTATAAAGACCATGTATCTGTTTAAACAAGTCATTGCAATTGCTCAAGACATCAGAAATGTTTAATTTGGATGGGTAATGTTTATTGGATAAAGGTGTATTTGTGAGTTGGGGATTGGAGTGAATAGGTATTTGTTAAAATTGTTGAGGACTAGGGCTGGTATGATCAAGGTTTTTGAGATGAAAATTTTCTGTAGAGAGTTCATTGATCATAGCCTCAACATGGTTTGATGATCAGAGGTTCAGGTTTTCTTTTGAAACATCATGTTCAGATGAGGTTTGATATGTGGGTGTATGAGGGTTTGAAAAAGTTTGAGTTATAGATGATTGAGCTATTTTATGCTTAAATTTGGCATTAAGCAGTTTAAAATTAGTGAGAATCTCATCTAACTCATTAGGGTCAGAATCAGTCGAAGATGATGATGATGATATGTTGATCAAGACTGGTTCAGGGTGAGTTGTTTTAACAGGTTCTGATATAAGTTGTTTTATGGTAAGGTTATCTTCAGAACTTGTCTGATTATAGTTTGAGAGGGGTTGGGTTGGTGATGAGGTAAAAAGAATTTCTTGAGCAAAAGTAACAACAGGTTTAGAGAGAGATACATCACCTGATTTATGATCTGAGATTTCAACAAACTTTTCCTCATGTTCTTCAGTAAGTTGCTTTTGTCTGATACTGAGATGTTCTTCATTACTTTCCGAGTCTTCAACCTTATATGCCTTTAATAGCCTTCTTCTCTTCTTCTTCTTCACTTCTTCCCTCTCAGTTTTAAACCCTTCTCCTAGGTTATCAAGGAGTTGAATATACTTGTTGACAATGCCACTAGAGACTATAGGTATTTCAATGTTCCATTTCTTTACTAAGGAAGGTTCTGAGTGAGTTTGAGGTATCAGAGATTCTGAAAGTTGTACCTCATGTCTTGACAACAGGTTCGTCTGAGAGAGTGTTTGAGCAGATATGGCGGGGGCTCTGAATTCTCTTAACAAGTAGTCATGCCCAACAGCTTTGATTAAATCTATCACCCCACATTGATAGAAAATCTCACTGAGGATTCTTGGGTAGACTATATGTATATCAGTCTTGGTCTGATTATGAGTTTTAAGCACATGTTTGCATAGGTGATCAAAGATGTATTTAGCCCAATTTAAGTTATATTTCCTTGTAAGAAAATAGACAAAGTGTCTATGATCCCATGACAAATGATCAGGATTTTCATTTCCTGGAAATATAGAACTTAACATGATTTTGGCTAATATCCTCTGAGATGGCTTCAGATCACCTATCATGTTGCTCTCACAGCTTGTTCCTTTGACATAGCAATGTCTTGTCATATTTTTCAGAAACATAGATTCTTGTGCTTCACTGTGACTAAAGGTATAATGGATGCCTTCGTTTGGGATGGATAACACCTTAGCCAAGTTTGAAGTAGTAAGAATTACTTCAAACCCGCACACAACAGAATGTACCTCTATTTCCTCAATGATTCTCAATCCTAACTCTTGAGGGGTTTTGTCTTCATTTTCAGGCTTTTCTTTCCTCCTTGCAACTAGCTCCTTGTGATAATCTTCAACAGTCCTTACCTTGCTTCTAATCTAGAAATCTTTTACCAGATCAGGATAGATTGGACCATTTAATAGATTCATGTATCTAAAGCTCCCTTTATGATTAGAAAAGAACTTTAGAACATCAATCTGATTCTTTTCCAAACTATCAAAGTCCACTGGTTGTTCCATAACCAGGTTCAGAGATTTTCCCTCCATCTTAAGAGATAAATCCGTAGAAAACATGTTTGTGCAAGCGATAGTGTTGATCGGAAAGCTTTTGGGAAAAGTAAACACGGAGTCTGGAACTGATGTTGAAGTATATGCCATTTCAGAAAGTTAAGGTGTGGAAATTGCTAAAGTGAGAGATAGAGCTTGTTCTAGTCTTTGAAGAGCAAGAGTTTGATAGTATAAGGTGTGAGTGTTTAAGAGTTTTTAGAAAATATAAAACAAATTAAAAACACACAATATATTAAAGAAGGTGAAACAAACTAATCATTAACTGCATTAAACCAATCAGAACGTGTATGCGTGTTGTCTCTTTGGCGCCAAAACGTTTTAGTATAAAATACTCAAACGTTTCCAATTCATTTCCTATTCAGAGGCTTAACCGTCAGAGGTTGAAATGTTTCTCAAAGTCTGAGATTCTTCAGATGCTGAAACCTGAAGAACTTCAGAGGCTGAAAAACAAGTCTTTTCAGGACACAAGAAAATATGTTCAGACAAATTTTTTCAAGGTTTTTAGTACTGAACAATGTGTATCCTAAGAAGACATTTTCAAAACTTTGAAAGTAATTCCTCTGAATATGTCATTCAGGAGTTAAGCATACTTACCTTGTATTGAAGCTTTCTTGATTAGGTGAAGTCAGTGTCATAGCCTGAACAATCACTCCACCATATTGAGTTGTTGTCATCTTCAATACATGCTTCAAAGTCTTCATACTCCCTCCTGCTCCTTATGTACTCCATCTCATCTTCTTCTCCATCTGACTCTTCAAGAATGTGCCTTCTATGCACAATTGCTCTTCTTCCATTCACAGTCACATGCATCCATATGATTGGAAGGTTCAGAGTCTTAGTTTTACCTGCAATCAAGTAAACAATTTTGTCTCTTGGTACCCACTTGCTTGAGGGTCCTAGACTGTTAGTTGCCAAATCTTCATCTTCCATTTGTTTCATCTGAGAGCTATCAGATACAAATGTAGTGTAAAGATTTGGAAGTGAGAAGCTTCCATCAATAACTGATGAGCTTGGTTCCTCTAGTGTTTTGCTACTAGAGTATCCAATCTCATTAGTATTGTTGGTCTTAAGGTTGCAAAGCATGGAAACAATTTTAGTTTGATCAGCATTGATGTTACAGTACTCTTTGAGAGCCAGAGAGTGCTCAAAGGGTTTGTAACATATAGCACAATCATTCTCAAGGTCTTTTGTTTTAATAAAATCTTTTTGTTCAAGACCTTCAGAGTGATTTGCTTGCTTACTTAAATTTACATAGTCTGCTTTAAGCTTTTTATACTTCTGCTGACTATTATAGAGTTTAAGTAAGGTCTTATTAAGATGCTTGATCAATTTAGCTTTGGAAAGACGAGAATATACCTGATTCATTGATCTCTGAATACTTTCTTTGCTCTCAGGTTCTGACTTTTCATCAGAACTTGAGTCTTCAGAGTCTGAGCCATCTTCAGAACTTGATCCTTCAACTCTTGGAGCTCTTTCAGACTCATCTTCAAAGAAGTTGTCTAGTACATCCCATGTTGTCATTCCTTTAGCTAGTCTTCCTCCATTCTTCTTGAAGTTGTACCATCTTTGAATTTTTCTTGAAAACCTTTCAAGATATTCTTCATCAGGTTCTTCAGCAAGATCTTCATGCTCCATTGCTTGCTTTGCTTTCCTTGCTGCTTCTGCTTCTTCACGGTTCAACTCTTGCTTCTCCTTCAGAGCCAATTCATGGACTCTGAGTAAATCAATCAATGATTCAAGACTCATTGAATTGATATCTTCAGTTTCCTCTATGGAATGTGGAATATCATTCCAATCCAGAGGCAAACTTCTCAGCAACTTGCTTACAAGCTCTTTGTTGCTAAGTCTGTTGTTGTGCTCTTCAAGCTTGCTTGTTATAGCTTGAAACCTTATGTTCATTTTCTCAATGCTCTCATTTTCCTCCATCCTAAACTCCTCATATTGATCCAACAAGCCATTTACTGTTGCCCACTGAATGCTTTCATTATCATCACTGATGAGGCAAAGAGTAGTAGCTGTAGAATCAATACTAGAAGTTTGATTAGCCCCTGATGTGGAAGGATTTTGATTGTTGCTCAGATCTTCATTTAAGCTCAGTTCATCTTCAAATTTCTTGCTAAGATCAGCAACTTGTTGATGTAGCTTCTGCTTCCACTCATCCATGTTTTGAGCCATGGAGGTTTTCTCCTTTGGATCTTGACTGTCTCACGGTTAAGTGATTTACCAACAGAACCGGAGCTCTGATACCATGATAACACCGAAAAATGCACTATTTATTTAATATTATTTGTCTTAATATCTTAATATTTTCTCTAAATTATTGTGTTATCAATAAAATAATTATTACATTTTATTGAAATACAGATGCAGCCGAAATTTAGCAAAACATGAGTTTTATGGGACTAGAAGTCAAAACAATATCCAACACACAAGTGCATGGCACTAGCCATGGCACTTGTGCCCAGCATGTACTTCAGCCAAGCAATGGGCAAGGCGCTGGCCACACACTCTATGACCACCATGTTTTGTTTTTCACGTGTGAAAAGCTAACAAGGATAAATATCAACGTGGTGGGTCCCACAAGTGAAACAAACTTCTCCTAAGATTAATGGGCAAGCGCTGGTCATAAGGCTTGTGGCTACCAGCCACAAGCTATTTTCAAGGAGGCAGTTACAAGTCCCATATTTTCCTCACCATGATCTAAAAAATATCAACCGAAACTCCTAAATTTGGGGAGAAAGGAACTCTATTTCCAGCCTATAAATAAGTCTTGTACTCAGTATATTTGACCTCTTCTTTACGCGCATTATTTTGAGATTTTAAGCTTTTATTATTCTGGTGTTTTGCTTTCATTCCAGTTGCTATCTGTAAGTTACTCTATTTTATATATTAAATTCAGCTCAGTATTTTAAATTCCGATCAGTTTATTTATTTTTGTCATTGATACAGTACATCTGAATTATTAATTTTAATTTTAAATTCAGTATCATATACTGTCTCGCACAGTACATGACACTTTGTTTGGTTTCTTAATTTTGCTTTTCAACATTTTGGATCTAGCCTCTTATACTGTCACGGACAGTATAGGATATTTAATTTCTTGTTTTTATTTTATGTTATAATCCTATACTTGCTTTATTAATCGGTTCCAGTATTAATTATACAGTCCTGTTTCAGATTCAGTTTTTATTTATTTGTTTGGTATCTGATATGTTCTTAATTAAATCAATTATTATTTATTTAATCGTAATGTTTTTATTTACAATTATGTCGAACTAATTTAATATAACTGGAATGTGAATAAGAAGCTGATTTGGGTTTAGTAATTAGGTTGCAAATTTTATTTTCAAACAAACTAGTTTTCTGTTTCAGTTTTTAATTAAACGATAGACTATAATTTTGCACGAGAGTGAAAATTAATTAAAGTGTAAGTCAACAGCGCGAGAGTGTGAGATTTATACTAGATAGTAAAAACTGGACATTAATTTTAAACACCGCGACAGCTCTTTAAAATTAATTAAACTGTATTAGTTTCCAAAAAATATTTTATAAACTAAATATGAGAGCGAAAGTGAAGTATTTATTTATATTTTATGATTTATTTCAATAGCGCGAAAGTGTGAGACCTGAGTCTTTAAACTGATATTGTTTTGTGAAAACTAGATCTTTTTAATTAAATTGAATTGATTTTCAAAAAGTATTTTTATAAGTAAATGTGAGAGCGAGAGTGAAGCATTTATTTTATGACTTTACAATATTAACCAACAGCGCGAAAGTGTGAGGAGCGTGTTTTTAAATCAATATCAGTTTGTTAAAAAGAAACATTATTTCTAAATGCAATTTAATTACCGAACCCATTGAAGCGACTTAAAGTAACATTCCAGTTTAGTTAAATCTAATTATTTGAATTAAATTTATTTTAATTATTTTAAAATCCCTTTCCAATTTATATTTAGCCTTAACCTTACATTATATTAAAAACGTAAGCGAAGTTTTGGAAAATAGTCCCTGAAGGAACGATAATCTTTTATAACTACACGATACGTCTGTGCACTTGCAGAAATATCGCATCAAGTTTTTGGCGCCGTTGCCGGGGACTAATTTAGTCCAAATATTCGCTATTTAGTTTTTAATTCGCAACGATTAAGGCACTCCCTTTTTAGTTCTTCCTCCGCCTAGGTTGTATGCCCAGCACTAGTTCATCCGAGGAAGAATTAGTTGAACCTAATCCTGAAAGAGAGCGTTTTATTCTTCTACAACGCCGAATTCGTGAATTTCAAAAGCTATTTGAAATCCCAACCATGGCCAACAACAATCGTCCTCTTAAGGACTACGCCGTCCCTTCTGAAGAGGAACCTCATTCGAGCATCGTCTCCCCAACCGTTGAAGCTAGGAATTTCGAATTGAAACCTGCTTTGTTGCAAATAGTGCAACAAAATCAATTCTCTGGTTCCCCTACGGAGGATCCGAACCTCCACTTATCAGTGTTTGTGCAGTACGCAGACACACTAAAAGCCGATGGTGTAGGAGCTGAAGCAATACGACTCCGCCTTTTCCCGTTCTCTTTGAGAGACAGAGCTAGAGCTTGGCTCCAAGCTTTACCTTCAAACTCCATCACTACATGGAATGAATTGAAGAAGCAATTCTTGGCCCGATATTTCCCGCCAAGCAAAACAGCAATGTTAAGAGCCCAAATCAACGGATTTAGGCAAAAAGATGGAGAATCACTCTTCGAGGCATGGGAACGATACAAGGATATGATGAGACTCTGTCCACATCACGGTTTAGAACAATGGCTCATAATCCATACCTTCTATAATGGGCTGCTCTATAACACTAGACTCACCATAGATGCTGCTGCTGGTGGAGCTCTGATGGATAAACCTTACCAAGAAGCCACACAACTTATAGAAAACATGGCCCAGAACCATTACCAGTGGGGAAGCGAACGCGCTGCCATAGAAAAATCCCAGCAAAAAGGCAGTATGTACGAAGTAAGCGGCCTAGACCATGTCAGTGCGAAAGTAGACGCTCTTTCTCAAAAGTTAGATAGCCTAACTCTACCTCCCGCAGCTACCGTAGCCGGGATACAACCAAACTGCGAACTATGTGGAGTTCCTGGACACACAACCTCTGAATGTCAATTATTGGCCGGACTCGACCAAGTTAACTATGCCCAAGGAAACTCTTATAATCCTGATTGGAAGAACCATCCTAATCTCTCTTACAAGAGCAATAATGCACTATTCCCTCCAAATCAGACACCTCCAGGTTTTCAAAAGTCAGTAGGACAACAAGCTGCAACTTATCCACCTAAAAAATCTAACCTTGATCTCATGATGGAAAAGTTCTTAAACCAAAGTATCCATACGACCGAGTTGGTAAAACAATTGTCAACCAAAGTGGATGCTTTAGCCACCCATAACAAAATGTTAGAAACTCAAATATCTCAAGTGGCGCAACATCAAGCAGCTCTCGCCGCTCCAGCCGGCACTTTTCCAGGACAACCCGAACCAAATCCTAAAGGGCACGCAAATGCCCTACATGCTATAACCACTAGAAGTGGGAAAGAGCTACAAGACCCAGTTGATCCTAGAACTAAAAACCCGAAAAACATTGAGGAAACCGAGGAGATGAATGAGAAAGGTGAACCCTCAAAAGACCATGTAAGAGAGTCTGAAAACGCAAAACAAAAGGACAAAGAGGAAACAAAGGATCCACCTCCTGTCTACAAACCCACTATCCCATTTCCACAAAGACTCGCAAAGCCAAAAACGGATAGTCAATTTAGAAAATTTGTGGAAATTCTGAGACAACTCAACATAACTATTCCTTTCTCATAAGCCATAGCACAAATGCCAACCTATTCTAAGTTTCTAAAAGAAATCTTGTCAAATAAGAGGAAACTAGACGAAGATAGTACAGTAGCACTTACTGAAGAGTGCAGTGCCATATTCCAAAACAAGATGCCACCTAAGCTAAAAGATCCGGGGAGTTTTTCAATTCCTTGTGTAATAGGCAACTTCGTAATAGACAAGGCACTATGTGATTTAGGAGCTAGTGTTAGTCTTATGCCCCTATCAATTAGCAAAAAGCTGAACTTAAGCGATCTAAAACCTACTAGGATGTCTCTACAACTAGCGGACCGTTCAGTCAAATATCCAGTAGGTATCTTAGAAAATGTTCCCGTAAGAATCGGTCAGCTATATATCCCTACAGATTTTGCAGTAATGGACATCAAGGAAGATGCGTGCATCCCAATTCTTTTAGGAAGACCTTTCCTAGCCACTGCAGGAGCAATAATAGATGTGAAGAGAGGGAAACTAACTCTAGAAGTGGGAGAAGAAAAAATTGAGTTTATTCTTTCTAAGTTCATGAAAACACCCACAGTAGAAGACACATGTTATGCCCTAGACATAATAGATGAGTGTGTCAAAGAAATAGAGAAAGAACTACCTCAAGAGATGGAAATTCTGAAACCAGCTATGAACGAAGACCAAGCTTCACTTCAACTTTGTATAGAAGATAGCTTAAGAGAACACCCATCTCTCTCACCTGATCCTACACTTGGGGCTAAGCAACCTTCGCCAGAACTCAAACCGCTACCCAAAAATCTTAGATATGAATATCTAGACGATGATCTGAATCGTCCAGTCATAGTGAACGCTGACCTAAATCCCCTAGAGACAGAAAAATTACTAGATGTCTTAAGAAAATATCCTTCAGCCCTAGGGTATAGCATTTCTGACCTGAAAGGAATAAGTCCCTCAGTGTGTATGCATCGGATCTTACTGGAAGAAGACGCAAAAACCTCGAGGGAACACCAAAGGAGAATAAACCCTATCTTAAGCGAAGTAGTTAGAAAGGAAGTGTTGAAACTCCTCGACGCTGGTATCATATATCAAATATCTGATAGCAAATGGGTCAGCCCTGTTCATGTTGTGCCTAAGAAAGGAGGACTTACAGTGGTTAAAAATGAGAAAGGAGAAACCGTATCTAAACGCGTCGAATCGGGATGGCGAATGTGCATTGATTATAGGAAGTTAAACAAAGCCACTCGAAAAGATCACTTTCCCCTACCCTTTATCGATCAAATGCTCGAGCGTCTAGCTAAACACTCATATTTCTGTTATTTAGACGGATATTCTGGATTTTTCCAAATTCCAATTCATCCCGATGACCAAGAGAAGACCACCTTCACATGTCCTGTTGGTACATTTGCATATAGACGAATGCCTTTTGGATTGTGTAACGCCCCTGCGACCTTCCAACGATGTATGATGGCAATATTCGCTGATTTTATAAACAACATCATGGAAGTCTTTATGGACGATTTTTCTGTGTATGGGGAGAGTTTTGAAGAGTGTCTTGCTAATCTAGAATTGGTATTACAAAGGTGCGTCAAAGTTAACCTCGTTCTCAATTGGGAAAAATGCCATTTCATGGTTCGTGAAGGATTAGTATTAGGACACATTGTATCTAATAGAGGCATAGAGGTTGATAAAGCTAAGATTGAGGTAATAGAAAATCTTCAACCTCCTAAAACCATTAGAGAAATACGAAGCTTTTTAGGACATGCCGGTTTTTATCGACGATTCATAAAAGATTTCTCTAAAATAACCAAGCCTTTAACCGGTCTTTTAATGAAAGACGCTGAATTCATCTTTGATGACAAATGCATGGAAAGCATTCCAACTCCTCAAGAAGGCCTTGATTTCTGCACCTATAATGCAACCTCCTGATTGGAGTGAACCATTCGAAATTATGTGTGATGCCAGCGACTATGCTGTAGGAGCTGTTCTAGGACAAAGAAAGGATAAAAAGCTACATGTTATCTACTATGCAAGTAGAACTTTAGACGCGGCACAACTAAATTACGCCACCACAGAAAAAGAACTCTTGGCTGTCGTATTTGCAATTGACAAATTCCGCTCATATTTGGTGGGAGCTAAAATCATTGTCTACACAGATCACGCAGCAATTCGATACCTCCTTAGTAAAAAGGATGCGAAACCAAGACTTCTAAGATGGATACTGCTACTACAAGAGTTCGACCTAGAAATCAAAGATAAGAAAGGAATAGAAAACACAGTAGCAGATCACCTATCTAGGCTTGATGATGTCAAAGAAGATCGGATTCCTATTAACGATGATTTTCCATGTGATAGACTAATCGCCCAACTAGATCTTTCTCTTGAAAAAGAAGAAGTCGGCAGTGAATATATCGAAACCGCATTAGCACAAACCATGGTTCCGTGGTATGCTGATTTCGCCAATTACCTAGCTGCCGGGATATTACCAACCGAACTTACCTATCAACAGAAAAAGAAATTCTTCCATGACATTAAACAATACTTTTGGGATGAGCCCCTCTTATTTAAAAGAGGCGCGGATGGTATCTTTCGACGATGCATCCCTGAAGAAGAAGTAGAGAGTGTTCTTACTCACTGCCACACCTCGCCTTATGGCGGACATGCTAGCACATCCAAGACTGCCTATAAAATCCTCCAAGCAGGACTCTACTGGCCCAACCTTTTCAAAGATGTTCACTCTTTTATTGCAAAATGTGACCAATGCCAGCGAACTGGAAATATTTCCAAAAGAAATGAAATGCCCCTTAATAACATTTTAGAGGTCGAAATCTTCGACGTTTGGGGAATAGATTTTATGGGACCTTTTCCTTCCTCTATGGGAAACAAATTCATACTCGTAGCAGTAGATTATGTGTCAAAATGGATAGAAGCCATAGCTTCGCCGACAAATGATACACGAGTAGTCGTTAAGTTGTTCAAAAAAATCATTTTCCCTAGATTTGGAGTCCCCAGGTTAGTCATAAGTGATGGTGGATTCCATTTCATATCAAAACAATTAGAAAATCTGTTGAAGAAATGCGGAGTGAGGCACCGAGTCGCAACACCTTACCATCCACAAACAAGCGGCCAAGTAGAAGTCTCTAATAGAGAGATCAAATCAATCCTTGAAAAGACTGTTTCCACTAATAGAAAGGATTGGGCTGCAAAGCTTGACGACGCTTTATGGGCTTATAGAACAGCCTACAAAACGCCCATAGGAACAACCCCGTTTAGACTTGTCTATGGAAAGTCATGCCACTTACCGGTAGAATTAGAACACAAAGCCTATTGGGCAGTTAAAGCCCTTAACATGGATTACCAATCTGCCGGAAGAAAAAGGATCCTAGAGTTACATGAATTAGAGGAATTAAGATTAGATGCTTATGAAAATGCCAAAATATATAAAGAACGAACTAAAAAATGGCACGATAAGCGCATATTAAAGAGAGAATTCAGAGAGGGAGAACTAGTACTCCTTTTTAATTCTAGGTTGAGATTGTTTCCCGGAAAACTCCGAACGCGATGGTCGGGACCTTTCAAAGTCTCAAGAGTTTTTCAAAGTGGCGCGGTAGAAATAAAGACTAAATCAGATCAAACATTTATAGTTAATGGGCAGCGTCTGAAGCATTACTATGTCCCGAGCGATGGAGACTATTATTCTAGCCTCAAGCTAGATGACCTTCCTCCAATTACTTAGGTTTTCAACCCTTGTCTTGTCAAGCTACCGACATTAAACGAAGCGCTGCATGGGAGGCAACCCATGATTTAGTTTGTTTGTTTGATTACTTTTATTTTATTTTATTTTATTTTCTTCTTTTTCTTCTATACACTTATTTTATTTTATATTTTATTTCCTCATATTTAAATGTTATATTACATTATTGTTTTGATCAGCACTAACCTGTGTGATTTACTTTCTAACAGAGCTATAATTAGACTAACTTTAAGCAAGAAAGACGTAATGGCGGACCGTATGATTGTTAACTTTAGAAGCAACACCCAGAAGCAGCGCTACGAAGACCTTGCCCATAGAGTAACATCATTCCATGCTTTTCCTGATAGCTATGGCATGGTAGCTTTAGGTATTTCTGAAAGTGTCAGATTCTTAGTTAACCAGCTAGGTTGGGACCGCTTCATTTTCTCAAACCCACCCACCTACCGCAACCTTACCCTTGAGTTTCTGAGTGCATTTAGATACGAGCGTAATCGTGGAAACCCCTCCCATGGAGGCCTTGTTAGTTTTAGGTTGTTCGGAAAAACCTACCGTCTCACCACCCGCGAGATAGCTGACTATTTAGGAGTACCTTGTGGCCCTGATGCTTTCACCGAGGTCCAAGAGGACACTTTCATGGAAAGTGAGCTCAAAAGGTATTGGGGCAGTATTTCAGGCAACCCTAACTCTTCCCCTGACGATAGATTCAGTACTGAAATTTATAATCCGGCAATAAGATACCTCCATTTGATTATTGCTTACACCTTTTTCGGAAAACCCGTAAACGATCAATTTGTCACTAGGGAAGAACTCTTCATCATGTTTTGTGGGTCCCAAAATCGTCCAATTAATGCCGCAGTTTTCTTCCTAGACAATTTAGCTAACTTCACTCATGATCCCACTCGTCAAATAGGTATTGGTGGCTTTGTCACCATCCTAGCTAGGGCCTTGGATCTCCACACCCCGCTATCACAAATAGTTCTATCTGTTAGTGTGGAATCCATGGGTATCCATTTCTATTTCAACAATCACATGATAGGAAACCTTGGTCCTGATGTTTTCCAGCTGTTAATTGACTTTCAGCCGGTTCATGAATTCTTTTTACCAAATAATGAGAGGACTAGTGTGCATGATAAGAAGAATTGGCTATATGACTTAGAGGGCAACGCTGAAACTGACCCTGAAACCCCACCTCATTACTACCTTCTCACTGACCCTAAACCTCCCGCTCCACTTTTCTATTACACCCCTGCACCTCCCTCCCCAGCCCATACAGCTGCTTCCACTACGGTCCCACCGCCTAAAAGCGACCACACTGCTGCTATCGCTGTGATACAAGACGAACTCACTACACTTCGCGCTGATTTTACCGGTCTTAAAAACGAGTTAACTACGCTTCGTACTGACTTCCATGGATTCATGGACCTAGCTATCGCACAGTTTGATCGTTGCTCGGATGAGATTCGCCGTATCAAGCCTGATCCCGCTGAGACCCCGCCACGTGGCTGATCACAGTTTATTGTTGCATTTTCTTCTTTCGCTAAAACATTACTTTAAATAAATTTACAGCGAAAGAGGACTTTTATTTCCAGTTTTCTAGTTTAGTTTAATTTTGTTCATTGCAAAGAACTATTTCAGTACCGTTTGCATGTTTTTCCATTCAGAATAATTATTTCCCTTTGTTACGTAGTATTATTTTTAGTATGATTATCCGTATTATTTTTATCCGTACAATTTCTCTTTTATTTATATAAATCCACTGCCAATTATTTATTATATATATATACATGCATGACTACAATTAATTTGTTTCAATATTTTAATGATAGGTTTCTATCTTCTCATATTAATTAATTTTGCATGCAATCTAGCTTAACTTACAGATAGCCATACCCATTTTTTAAGCATGGCTGGCGCCATACACTACATGGCCAGCGCCATACACACACACAATTGCTTCACTTCTTGCTGTTCTTTCACGTGATATGCTACATGACAACATACTTTACTTGTTTCTTGTTTTTTTTTTTTTTGGTTGCTGGCACATAAGTATGTCCTCATGCAAAGTGTAGTCAAAGAAACATGCATGCTTTGGTAGAAAAAAATCAACAACACATCAATTACACCTATTAATGTCCTATTAATGTCTAGAAGCATGCATTGGTCCTTTGGTCTCCCAAGGCTCCACTTCTTTTTGACCCCAATTTTTACATTGCCTATTTATGACCAACATGATCAGCAACACTTTCAAACACATAAACGTCCAACAACCACAAAAATCCCCTTCACATAAAAATTATTTTTCTCCCTATCCACTAAAGCTATTCTCTTATGGAACCACCTTACCAAATAATTTTTAGAGAAGGTAGACCAGGGGTTAAACAACGTGAACTCTATGAAGATCTCCAATCTAGAGAAATTTTCCCCACAAGGTACATTGATGTTCCATGTGTAAGGCGTTTAGGAATTTATAACAGCGTGAATTATATGTTAAATAAGCTCGATCTTATCTTTTTATTAGCAAGACCAGAGGCTGCATATGTCCCTCTCACGCTGGAATTTCTTAGTTCACTAGCACTGTCCTCCAACCCCGAGTCAGGTAATCCTAATGGCACTGCTCGCTTTCGACTTTTTAATACAGAATACGAAATGACTTTTGATCAAATTGCACAACTTTTTCGTATTCCTACGGGTAGTAATGTAATATATTCACTTCCTGAAAGCGAGCAGTGGCTTAGGACTGCTAGTTCTTTTTGGCATTCTTTAACTAGTAAGCACGCTGAGAACTATGAAGGAAACTCAGCCACATCTATTCAAAATCCGGCAATTAGATATTTTCGCCAATTTTTGGCTTACACAATTTTCGGCCGGGTTAATGCAAATAAAGTAAATGCCAAAGAGTTCTTATTTCTTTATGCAGTTTTTAATAACATTAGCATTAATGCTATCCCGTTTATGCTTTACCACATGCGCTCTTTCATTGCCAAAAGAGGGGACATTGTCTTTGGTGGTTTAATCACAACTTTGGCTAAAGTGTTAGGACATGAAGATAAACTAGCTACTCTTGACCCTTTACCTTATTTAACCATTGATCTTGACACGGTCAAGAGCATGAAATTGGTTAGGGAACGCCGTGACCATACTTTCAATTTACTCATTAATAACCGCGTTCTTCCTAACTTTACTCTCCCTAACCCAGCTCGCACTAATGTTTGTCTGGTCCAAAACCATTTGTATACCACTATTGACGAACCCATGAATGATCATGCCCCCACGCACATTCCTGATAATGTAGCTGCTGGTGGGGGCCAAGTTGATGTTCCACCTGCACACACCACCCATTTTACTAACACTTTTGCAGGTAGTTCTTCCTCATTCCGACAGAGCACCATTGACGATGTGCTGCATGAGCTACGCGCCCGAAATGCTGCCGATGACGAACGCGACAGTCTTTTATATGCCATGCACCAACGATAGGAGGAAATGATGGAACAAATTCATTCCGTGCAAGCCCAGCAATCACAACAACAACAACAACTGGACCGCGCCATTTATGGCATCAGCGAATTGAGACTGCAGTTTGATAACTTCCAACGATACCAGCAGCCTCCCCCTTGATTTCTCCAGGTTTCACGTTCCACTCCTTCATTTAAGTCCAAACATTGAGGACAATGTTAGATTTAAGTTTAGGGGAGGAACTTTTATTTACTTTTCAGTTTAAATTTACTTTTCTAGCTTAATTTCCTTTTCGCAAATAAATTTTTTTCGGTGTATTTTTAATTTTTCCCAAAATTTTGAGCCATAACAAAAATTTTGAGAAACAAATAATTTTGAGATTCCAAAGTCACAAACGTAATTAAGACTGAACTTTCAAATTAAGTATATTTTTCGTACCAGCTATATCATTTTAACACCTTAAATTTCCTAATTATGTAGACCAATTTGGATACTTGCTAGAAACTGAACTTAAATTTCTTGACACTTTACTAGTCCTTGAGTAAGCCCATAGGTAGTCGGCACCATCTACGATCACTATCTAAGTAGTTGAGTCGACGAACATAAGTGAATGACTTTGAATGAGAAATAAAAATCAAGGATGTATAAATCTGAAAAGGGACTACGCACTCTAAGTCAGATGACCCTCACCCGGTCATTTAGCCCAAATGCGAAAGACCTCAAAGATATAAAATATCCTATGACATAAGTGAGAGAAAAGAAAAATAATAATATGAAAAAGAATCGGGTCATAATCACTAACAGGTTCACTACCATGTGTGTGTGAATAGATAACGGGCTTAATGTGATTACCGCGGGCTAAAAAAGGATAACGGAAGAAGAAATGAAAGTTAAGTTCAGGTATAGTAAAATGATTCAGAACGGTCTATGTAAGGAAGAAATTCATGTTCATTTGTGATTTGTGTTTCCATGATATTTTTGGTACGATAAATAAATTAGTTTCCCTGATTTGGTCGAGATTAAAAATGTTACTCTTGGAAAATCTTTTTGTTTTGTTTTCTCTATCACTAAATGATATATCTTTTTTGCTTGAGGACAAGCAATGGTTCAAGTTTAGGGGAGTTTGATAACACCGAAAAATGCACTATTTATTTAATATTATTTGTCTTAATATCTTAATATTTTCTCTAAATTATTGTGTTATCAATAAAATAATTATTACATTTTATTGAAATACAGATGCAGCCGAAATTTAGCAAAACATGAGTTTTATGGGACTAGAAGTCAAAACAATATCCAACACACAAGTGCATGGCACTAGCCATGGCACTTGTGCCCAGCATGTACTTCAGCCAAGCAATGGGCAAGGCGCTGGCCACACACTCTATGACCACCATGTTTTGTTTTTCACGTGTGAAAAGCTAACAAGGATAAATATCAACGTGGTGGGTCCCACAAGTGAAACAAACTTCTCCTAAGATTAATGGGCAAGCGCTGGTCATAAGGCTTGTGGCTACCAGCCACAAGCTATTTTCAAGGAGGCAGTTACAAGTCCCATATTTTCCTCACCATGATCTAAAAAATATCAACCGAAACTCCTAAATTTGGGGAGAAAGGAACTCTATTTCCAGCCTATAAATAAGTCTTGTACTCAGTATATTTGACCTCTTCTTTACGCGCATTATTTTGAGATTTTAAGCTTTTATTATTCTGGTGTTTTGCTTTCATTCCAGTTGCTATCTGTAAGTTACTCTATTTTATATATTAAATTCAACTCAGTATTTTAAATTCCGATCAGTTTATTTATTTTTGTCATTGATACAGTACATCTGAATTATTAATTTTAATTTTAAATTCAGTATCATATACTGTCTCGCACAGTACATGACACTTTGTTTGGTTTCTTAATTTTGCTTTTCAACATTTTGGATCTAGCCTCTTATACTGTCACGGACAGTATAGGATATTTAATTTCTTGTTTTTATTTTATGTTATAATCCTATACTTGCTTTATTAATCGGTTCCAGTATTAATTATACAGTCCTGTTTCAGATTCAGTTTTTATTTATTTGTTTGGTATCTGATATGTTCTTAATTAAATCAATTATTATTTATTTAATCGTAATGTTTTTATTTACAATTATGTCGAACTAATTTAATATAACTGGAATGTGAATAAGAAGCTGATTTGCGTCTAGTAATTAGGTTGCAAATTTTATTTTCAAACAAACTAGTTTTCTGTTTCAGTTTTTAATTAAACGATAGACTATAATTTTGCACGAGAGTGAAAATTAATTAAAGTGTAAGCCAACAGCGCGAGAGTGTGAGATTTATACTAGATAGTAAAAACTGGACATTAATTTTAAACACCGCGACAGCTCTTTAAAATTAATTAAACTGTATTAGTTTCCAAAAAATATTTTATAAACTAAATATGAGAGCGAAAGTGAAGTATTTATTTATATTTTATGATTTAGTTCAATAGCGCGAAAGTGTGAGACCTGAGTCTTTAAACTAATATTGTTTTGTGAAAACTAGATCTTTTTAATTAAATTGAATTGATTTTCAAAAAGTATTTTTATAAGTAAATGTGAGAGCGAGAGTGAAGCATTTATTTTATGACTTTACAATATTAACCAACAGCGCGAAAGTGTGAAGAGCGTGTTTTTAAATCAATATCAGTTTGTTAAAAAGAAACATTATTTCTAAATGCAATTTAATTACCGAACCCATTGAAGCGACTTAAAGTAACATTCCAGTTTAGTTAAATCTAATTATTTGAATTAAATTTATTTTAATTATTTTAAAATCCCTTTCCAATTTATATTTAGCCTTAACCTTACATTATATTAAAAACGTAAGCGAAGTTTTGGAAAATAGTCCCTGAAGGAACGATAATCTTTTATAACTACACGATACGTCTGTGCACTTGCAGAAATATCGCATCATACCAATTGAAGGTGCGTGGAGAAAACACAAGAAGGGGGGTTGAATTGTGTTTTTGGATATTTAAAAACTTTCCAAGATATTTAAATCTTTTCAGAGTCTTTAAAGCACAGCGGATTATTCACACAATTAACTTATGGTGTTGTGAATGATGAAGGAGTAAATGAGAGAGTGAGAGAGAGAACACACAACAATTTATACTGGTTCCCCTCACAAATTGAGAGTACTCCAGTCCCCTTGTTTCCAAGAGAGTTTCACTATAATCACTAGGATTACAATAGTTGCTCAAGCACACAAGCTCAAGACTTCCTGCTCTTAGTCACACAAGACATAGAGACTTCCTTGCTCTGATCACACAAGATCAAAGACTTCCTTGCTCAAGCACACAAGCTTGAGACTTCCTGCTCTAAGTCACACAAGACAGAGAGACTTCCTTGCTCTGATCACACAAGATCAGAGGCTTCCTTGCTCAAGCACTCAGGCTCAAGACTTCACTGCTCTAATCACTAAGATTGAGACTTACGTGCTTCTACACTAAGCAGAAGACTTACTACTAACTTAAGAGCTTAAAACTTATTACAAACATAATAACTTCAGAGGCTCTAAGCTAGTTTCTATGCTCACTTCATTTGAGAGATATTATCTATTACAATTCAAATTCTCACTTTCTTCTGAGAGATTTTATCTAATGGTGAGCGCTAGTCATCAATTCTTTCTTTGGCATATTTATATGAGTTGAGAAAGACATTGAGACGTTGGAGAAATTCCCGTTGTAAATTGGACAGCTGTAGACTTTGAAGATCCGTTGAGTAAAGTCACGTCTTCCTGTGCAGAGAAGCTTCACCTTTGATGTCTGTCCAATGGTACAGTTATAAGGTACAACTAGCTCCTAGAGAGAGGGATCACATCCTTTGTGACCATTGCATTTTAGTTGACCTTAGAACAAGTCATCAGGCTTGATAAGTTGTAGTTGATGTAGCCCTCTGATGACTGGGAATTCCTTTGCTTCTGATGAACCTTTGATAACTTGGAGTCTGATTGGTCTTTAAATAGTTGGCCTCTAATAGTCCTTCGCAATTCAGCTTCTGAACGTCTTCATCCTCTGAATGACTCATGACTAGCAGACAGCCTCTGAACTCTTGTAGGCCTTTGAACATCCTTGAGCTTCTGAACTCCTCTGAGTCCCTGAACAGCTTCAGACGTTCTGATCTACTTTGAGCTTCTGAACTTTGTATAGCTTCTGACCACGTTGTAGCATCTGAACTCTTTCAGAGTCTAAATATTCAGACTTCAATTGGTTTCATCAGAGTTTAAATTAAGTGTGCTCTTGATTAAACGTTGAATTCTCCTGCACTTAATTTAAACATTGGTACCATCAATTCTCCATTTAATACTTTGTTATCATCAAAACCTAAGGGTGTGTATTAACACATATTTTGTTCCAACACAATAGACTTTGAGGCCTTAAAAGTCAATGGACATGACTACAAGGAATTCTTCACTGAACAAGGCTGGGGGCACTATTTGGATATGCTTAATGGACCTCTCTATTTCAATTTAGTGTTTGACTTCTGGAGAAAGAGTGAAGTTGTGACTTTGGTAGAAGCTAATACTGAACTTCAAAGAGTAATTGATCAGAACCTAAGAGAAAATAAAGGAAAATAAAGAGAGGAATTGGGTCTGAGGAAATTTACTGAAACAGAGATTCGCTCTAGTGTTGGAGGCTTTCAATTCATTTTAACACGAGGCAATTTGGCCAAAATGATGAATCTTCCCAACACTGAAATGGTAAGGCTCTATACTGCAGCTTCTGGAAGAAAGTCAGTGTACCTAAATGATATGGCCAGACTTTGTTTCAAGGATCAGAAGTTGTTCAATAAAGTTAGTCATCTGAATGATCGCGAAAAGGTTCTTGCTAAGATTGTATTCTCCTCATTTCTCCCAAGGGATACTGGCAGTGATTCTCTGAATTGGGATCAGAGACACTTCATCTACTTCCTCTCCACAAAAAGGAAAATGAATCTACCTACTTACATCTTTCAACATCTATGTGAGACAATCTGTGAGGCTCAGAAGTTTGACAATCCTTCCAAGTTGATCTCTCATCCCAGGCTCTTAAGCTCCATCTTTGAGCAAGTTGGTCTTCCTGATCGATTCATGCTTGCTAGGGTGTCTGAAGACCTTGAACAAGTTAGAGCTCCCATTCTTGATGCTAAAGTCTTGGTGAGTCTGCGTTTGAGGAAATCAGACAAGCTTATTTATCCTCAAAAGCCTCTTCTGATAAATAAGACAAAATTCAAGCCTACAAGTGACGCCTTCATATTTGATAATGAACCTCCTGAAGTCATTTTGGAGTACATGAGATTAATGAAGGAAAGAGGAACCACAGTCACTCATAAGGACATTGGAAGAGGTGATGGTTCAACTTTTGCACAAATCATGAGAGCAGTTAAGGAAGAGGTGTTCAGTGACTATGAAGAGGATATAATGGTTGAGGAACCATCCATGGAAGAAGCTTCAGTTAATAGGTCAGAGGATGATCATCCAGAGGTTGAAGAAACTATGGTTGAAGAGCAAGTTGATGAAGAGTCGGTGGATGCAGAACCCACTGTGAAAGACTTGCTAAGTGCAAAAATTCTCAAAAGATCTCGCACAAAGCATTGAACTACTAGGGGACAGAAGAGACAAAGATCAGATACAGGTAACACTCATTCTTTTAATTATTGCAATCAAATATCTGAAGCATCCATCCTAGAACATGTCCAACCCCTAAATACCATCTATCCAACACCCTCTGAACCTGAATATGTCCAAATTTCAGACTCTGAGTCAGAGTCTTCTGACTCCTCATTTGATGACCTTATGGCTAGCTTTGCCCAATTTTCTTCCAGAGCTAAGCATATTCCTGAGGAGGAAATAGCTGAGCCATCCAATATTGCCATCCCTTAGTCATCACCCAAAATTCTTACTGAGGAAGAGATTCTGAAAGAGACATCTTTTAGAGTTTCTCCAATCCATGAAACATCTGAACCACCAAATGACATATCATCTGAACAACCTAAATCATTTCCATCAGACTCTCAAAAATCTTCATCACCTGCGATGCTTTTAGATACTGCAGTTGCAATAAATGATAGAATTGATGTACCAGTTGATCATGTGACTCGTTCACCTAGTGGTCCAAGTCAACCAGTCTCTGCACCACTTGTGGAACAGCCAGAAGAAGACAATTCAGGCTCTACACATAATACGACATACGCTTGCTGAACAAGAAGATAAGCTTCTAGAGCTGGTAGCATACTCAAGGGCATCTGCAAGGAAGGCTCAACAACTTCTCACTCTCTACTTGTCCAAACACCCTTAGGATTCTTGTTTTTCACCTTTTGTTTTCACCTATTGTTTTTCACTGTTTGTTTAAAACTTTTTGCTGATGACAAAAGGGGGAGTATTATTTAGTTGTACAATTGTCAGTAGTTTTTATATCTACTCACATAAGAATCTGAAACTGTCTTAAATAAGAATCTGATTTTTTTCTTGCTAAGTGTTTATAATCTTAATTGATAAGGAGAGCAAATTAATAAACATAATTGTGTTTGCATATATGAAGGTAGTTAAGATTGTGCTCTTAATTATTTTTATCAGACTCAAGAGTTGAGCTTGCGAACCTCACACTCTGAGAGTTAAGTATGTAGATACAATCAAGTTTATCAAATTGTTCTTATACTGATTCAACTTAATTATGGATAAAACTTAGGGGGAGCTTGCAAACCTAACCCTAATGGTTTATCAGACTCTGGGGGAGCTTACAAACCTCAACAACCTGATGTTTACATAATTAAATTAATCAACAAACAATTGTATTTAATACTTATGTTTGTCATCATCAAAAAGGGGGAGATTGTTGGAACAAAATGAGTTTTAATTATAAAACACCCTAAGTTTTGATGATAACAATGTATTAAATGGACAATTGGTATTACTAATGAATGATCTTGTGTGCAGGATCAAAGTAAAAATGTCATCCACGGAGATCATCATTTGAGCATCTGAAGGACACAGTCTGAAGTGTTAAGGCTCTGAAAAGCTAGAAGCATCAGAGCCTCTGAAGAAGTCCTCAGAGGCCAAAGAAAGAAACACAGTCTGAAGCTTGCATTCATCTTCAGAAGATCAAAGAAATGATATCATCAGATTCTGAAGAACTCTCTCTGAAGGAAGACAGCTCATAACTAATGCAATAGTACAACGGTCTTGTCAAAGAGTACAACCGTCTTGTCAACAAAAAGGAGAGTGTACAACCAACGGTTCTTTTCTCAACGTCTTTATACCTAGAGTATAAATAGAAGACATCCTGATAGAGAGAAGACTACTGGAAGATCATCTGAATTCAGAAAGATTCAAATTGTATTCAAGCTGTGAACTGTTGTTATTCTTTCTAGTGTAATATTCTAAGTAAAATATCTTTTGATATTGTAGACTCTGAGCTTAGTGTTTAGAGAGTCTTGCTTAGAACTTTCAGTCCTACTTAATTTGTGTATTAAGTTAGTTTGTAAAGTCTCTCTGTCTTGTGTGACTTAGAGCAGGAAGTCTTAAGCTTGAGTGCTTAAGCAAGGAAGTCTCTGATCTTGTGTGATTAGAGCAAGGAAGTCTCTTTGTCTTGTGTGACCTAGAGCAAGGAAGTCTCTTGCTTGTGTGCTTGAGCATTAGTTGTGTAATCTTTGTGATTATAGTAAAATCCCTTGGAAGTGCAAGGGGACTGGACTACTCTCGTTTTGTGAGAGGAACCGGTATAAAATTTCTGTGTGTGCTTTCTCTCTCTCTCTCTCTCTGTTTTATTTGTGTTTTGTGTTTAGTCTAGTTTCTTATATCCGCTGCATTTTAATATCCTTTCAAGAAAAAGAATTAACTTTTCAAAACACAATTCAACCCCCCTTCTTGTGTTTTTCACCTTCACAGTTTTGGTTTTAAACCAAAAGTTTCCCATCCCTGGTAGAAAATGATTTCACCGTTAAACTTGAAAGACTTGAGTCAAGTTTGACGTAAATACGGTTTGATTCAATAGTAAAAACTAGGGGCGATCGCGGTGCGGTTTGGTTCGATTTTAAGCATAAAAGTCATTCTAACCACGAGATAAAAATGCATGTGGTTCGGTTTGGTTCTGTTGGTTTTTAAAAAATCAACAAAACCAAACCAATGCAGTTAGGATTGGTTCGGTTTGTGCGGTTTATTGCGATATAAAATATACAACAATATTACTGACTTGTTACAAAATAAACATAGGAAATTTTAATTTGTTTTATTGTGTACATGATATAATATGCATATACAAAAATTGCATATACATAAGAACTTATTTTTAATACCAACAGTGTAGTTTTGGATCGCGTGAAATGATATGTTTTGACGGCCTACTGTTTTATGGGCTCAATTTGGGTTGGTCTTGCTATGTTGGACTAGGTAATAGGATTGCTACTAGTTGATAGAGTTAAGTTAACTATTGCGGTTTGGTTTGGTTCGGTTTTCTGAAATGAAAACCGGAAACCAAATCAAACCGCACGGTTTAGAAGAAAAATGACCCGTAGGATTCAAACCAAATACGATTTTTTGCGATTTTTAGTTTGGATCAGTTCGATTTACGATTTTACTTTTGCATATACTCACCCCCAGTAAAAACAATCATTAAAAAATGAAACGAATATACTTGATTTCATTGAATGAATAACCATAGGCAGATAACCTTATCAGTATTGGCCAATTATGGCTAGACTTAATTAAAGTTGTTTTTGAAAAAAAATTAGGCTTCCTTAGTTGAATTATCATAATTCCTAATTTTTACATGGTTGGTTTCTTGCGTACACTATATATTGTACAAGCTTACACTATATAAAATACACCTTCTAATAAAAAAACTATCAATTTGCTATGTCATACAATTAATTTTAAAATATCTTTTTGATTTGGTGGAATACAAAATTTCATTGGGTGATAATATAAAACTATGTTTACACTGCGGTGCATATTATAGAAGGGTTCATGAAGTGCTTGTTTTCATGATTTATTGATGATGTTTCAAGAGAGTATAAAGTAGAATATTTTAATTTTATTACTTATTAAACATCACAAAGCCATATCTAATCTAATCTATAATGCAAATTAAACCAAGTTAGTTGCAAGAGTTAATTGAATGGAGGGTGAATAATTCAAAGTTTAGTAGTAATTGTAACCTTGTATTCACTTTTACATTATGAACTAACAGCTCGTTTGGTGCGCTGGATAGGGAGACATGATAACATAAAATTAATCTATCTTATTGTTATCCGTTGTTTGGTACACCAATAAGAAAGAATAAATTTAACCTATTATTAATTATATCTTATTGATCCTTTGTTGTTTTAATCCTTAATTTTGGTTGGGTTAGCAACCTGATAGGATAAATCTATGACACAGCTAATTCTCTGTTCAGCACAAAGACCTGTCTTCGAATCCTGCTGTCAGGAAATTACGTCCATATTTTCACACGCTCATATCCAACCTCTGCAACTGCTCCTCTCCACAACTTTTCATCACCACTGTTGTTGTATGTACGTGTTATCAATCCATGATTACATGTCGTCACCAATAATGCAATCTTCAATTTCTCTGATCCTAAATTCTAACTTGTTGTAGCATCCATACCTTCATTAGTTTTATCAATAGCTTAATTTGCTTCATCGGTGGATTTTGTCATTTTATGCTTTGACCTTTTTATATTTCCTGTAACTTTTTCTTTCTTTTTTATATTTCCTGTAGCTTCATTTGATTTTTTTTTTTTGTTGAAAATTGTGTAATCATATTATATGATATTAATTCATTACTTTCTTAATGTCAATTATATATGAATGTTTTTAAAAATATTTTATGTTATGTTAATTAAAAATATAAAAATAAAATTATAAAAAATGTATTTATTTTACAATAATAATTCTTTCATTTAATCTTATCATGTCAATATTAAGTGTGCACCAAACACAAGATAGGATAAAATAATGATATCCTCTTTCTTATTTTGTGTACACCAAACACATGACAGGATATGTGCTTATCATGTCACTACCCTATTATTTCCTTATCCAGCTTCTTATATTATCCCGTCGATATCCTATCCTACACACCACCCGGGCCCTAAGTAGATTAGTGATATGATTTTTCTGAGACGCCTTATGATTTTATAAAAAGTTGTATTTCAAAAAAAGTGAATTTTTTGAAATTTTGATATTCAAATTTTTTTTCAATAAAATGATGAAATACCTAAAATAAGATTTTAAGAATAACTATTCAAACCAAATTTTCATTTGAAGCTTTTATAAAAAATTTCTTTATAAATTTTTTTTAAAAATCTATTTTCAAAAAAATCCAAAACAAACGGGCCCTATTGTTTGAAGGTGCGTGGAGAAAACACAAGAAGGGGGGTTGAATTGTGTTTTGGATATTTAAAAACTTTCCAAGATATTTAAACCTTTTCAGAGTCTTTAAAGCACAGCGGATTATTCACACAATTAACTTAAGGCGTTATGAATGATGAAGGAGTAAATGAGAGGGTGAGAGAGAGAAGAACACACAACAATTTATACTGGTTCCCCTCACAAATTGAGAGTACTCCAGTCCCCTTGTTTCCAAGAGAGTTTCACTATAATCACAAGGATTACAATAGTTGCTCAAGCACACAAGCTCAAGACTTCCTGCTCTTAGTCACACAAGACATAGAGACTTCCTTGCTTTGATCACACAAGATCAAAGACTTCCTTGCTCAAGCACACAAGCTTGAGACTTCCAGCTCTAAGTCACACAAGACAAAGAGACTTCCTTGCTCTGATCACACAAGATCAGAGGCTTCCTTGCTCAAGCACTCAGGCTCAAGACTTCACTGCTCGAATCACTAAGACTGAGACTTACGTGCTTCTACACTAAGCAGAAGACTTTCTTGCTTCTACACTAAGCAGAAGACTTACTTGCTTCTACACTAAGCAAAAGACTTACTACTAACTTAAGAGCTTAAAACTTATTACAAACATAATAACTTCAGAGGCTCTAAGCTAGTTTCTATGCTCACTTCATTTGAGAGATATTATCTATTACAATTCAAATTCTCACTTTCTTCTGAGAGATTTTATCTAATGGTGAGCGCTAGTCATCAATTCTTTCTTTGGCATATTTATATGAGTTGAGAAACACATTGAGACGTTGGAGAAATTCCCGTTGCAACTTGGACAGCTGTAGACATTAAAGATCCGTTGAGTAAAGCCACGTTTTCCTTTGCAGAGAAACTTCACCTTTGTTGTCTGTCCAATGGTAAAGTTATAAGGTACAACTAGCTCCTAGAGAGAGGGATCACATCCTTTGTGACCGTTGCATTTTAGTTGACCTTAAAACAAGTCATCAGGCTTGATAAGTTGTACTTGATGTAGCCTTCTGATGACTGGGAATTCCTTTGCTTCTGATGAACCTTTGACAACTTGGAGTCTGATTGATCTTTGAATGGTTGGCCTCTGATAGTCCTTCGTAATTCAGCTTCTGAACGCCTTCATCCTCTGAATGACTTATGACTATCAGACAGCCTCTAAACTCTTGTAGGCCTCTGAACATCCTTGAGCTTCTTAAACTCCTCTGAGTTCCAGAACAACTTTCAGACGTTCTGATCTACTTTGAGCTTCTGAACTTTGTATAGCTTCTGACCACATTGTAGCATCTGAACTCTTTCAGAGTCTTAAATATTCAGACTTCCATTGGTTTCATCAGAGTTTAAATTAAGTGTGCTCTTGATTAAACGTTGAATTCTCCTGCACTTAATTTAAACATTAGTACCATCAATTGTCCATTTAATACTTTGTTATCATCAAAACATAAGGGTGTGTATTTAACACATATTTTGTTCCAACAATCTCCCCCTTTTTGATGATGACAAACACAAGTATTAAATACAATTGTTGTTGATAAAAATCAGCTATGTTGACATTAGGCTTCTGAGTTTTGCAAGCTCCCCCTAAGTCTGATAACCCATAGGGTTAGGTTTGTAAGCTCCCCCTATTTTGTATCCATAGTTAATTTTAATCAGTTTCAGAAATACTTTATTATATGACTTAAATTATTCATATTTCACTATGTAAAAAACAAGGTTTGCAAGCTTCTTCTTTCCATAGTGTGATAATCTTTGAGTAAAGTTGCACCCTTACTCAAGAACTAACTATGAATAATAAACTTCAATTAATAAATGCATTCTCCTTGAAAATTAAGCCCTTAATGCAGATGCAAGATGAAGCAATATTTAAATTGAATGACAAAATAGAATCAGAGGCGCTTAAAGACTTCTACATACACACTTGGTTGTGATGGTTATCATTAACAGCTTCAGAGTTCAAAATATTTTCAAACAGTTCAGAGCTTTAAAAAATCTTTTCAAAGAAAATAGCTCAGAGTCTGAACAAAAAATTTGAAAACAGTTCAGAGCTCTTTAGTACAATATTTTGAAATCCTCAAATATGAGATTGTCATAACAAAGCATGTACCTCATGCTACTATTTTGACCACTCTCCTACGTTCTTTCTCTGAAGCACTACAAGGCCCTAAAAAGTCAAGTAATTTCGCTTCTTCCAACAATTGATTTACCAATATTCTTTCTCCCCCTTTTGTCATTATCAAAAAGGTAATATAAGCAATTAATAGAAATTAAACTTTCAATGCCGTCAAATCAGAAGTGGTTGAACACATTTAATATTCGGCCATTGAATTTTGCATATAAAAGGAGAGAGATACCTAGTCATTTTACTCACACAGAATAATCTTAGGTTATTGATAGATCTCTTGAGAGAAAAAATGAAACGCTCAGAGAAGAAGAAAGTAGTTTCACTGAGAGTTAGTCAAGATAGGAGAAAACATAAGAAGAAACCAATGGAAACAAAGCCAGTGTCCTTTACAGAAGAACTCAGTTCAGAGTCTGAAGAGAAATCTTTGGACTCTGACTGTTTTAAGTTCTGAAGACATATCTTCCTGAAGAATATCAAACTTAAGTTCATAGCCTAAGAAGGGCAAACTGACATTCCTGAAGGAAACCAAACTTATGCATGGTTTCTTCAAGAATATCAGTCCCTTGGAGGCTTCCAGAAGTAGTCTTTAGGAGATAGATATGTAGTCAACAACTTTAGTTCTTAATGAGATAAAACTCATTACTTTGGCTTGTTATGTAATTTTGATTTCTTACAACTATTTCTTCTCTTGATATGTAATTTAAGCTTTAAGAGTATCACATATTGTACTTATTGAAAATCAAGTTTGACAGTTAATAGCTCAGTAGTTTGATGTAATGATTTTTCAAGAATTGATTTGTTTTAAGAAAGAAAAAAAAAATTCTAGAATAAAGTAATACTAAACAGAATCAATTAAGAACACATAATCAGTCAGATAATTATGAAACAACTTAATATTTACACAAGTTGAACCTAATACTGTATCTAATCAAAACATTTAATCAGCAGATAAACACTTAAGCATTTATTGGTTTTCTGGTAGTTTGTTAAAGAGAGAAGTTAATGTTTTTAAGATTTCTGTTTGTTTTCCATCGACTTTCTCCAACATCCTTTTAGACTTGCTCATCTCAGTTCTGATTTCTTTAAGTTCAGCCTCATACACTGGATTTCTCATACACTCTTGATCACTCCTTGAATCTCTTTGAGCAGGTTCATCCAGATTGCTGTTTCTTTCAGTAAAGGATTCAGGGTGATTCCTTTCTGCGTCCTTCTTATTCTGAATGACCTCTTCAACTACCTTATCCTTCCTCTTTTCAAACCTCCTTAGTTCTTCAACATCAGCTCCTTGAAGACTATGCAGCTTTTCTACCAAATCACCTGCCAAGCTTACCCATTTTGCAACAGATTCAGATGATGATATGTCAGAATGTCTTAACTCAGGAAGACCATGTATCTGTCTAATCAAGCTATTGCATTCACTCAAGATTTCTGGGTTAGTTGAGTTGGTTGTATGAGGTTCAGAGTTTGAGGGTGAAGAGGTGTTTTGAGGTGATGATTGAGATTGTTGTTGCTGTTGATCAAAAGATTTAAAATGAAATTTACATGAAGCTCTTGGACCATATCATCAACGAAGTTCGATGATGGTGACTGTTGGATGTCTTCAGAATGAGGTTCAATTTCCTCAGTATTTTGTTGTTCAGGTCGTGGTTGGATAGACTCAGATGTGAGCTGTGGTTCAGTGAGGATTATTTTTGATGTGAGAAGATCTGAATGAACATGTCCTGGCATAATTTGTTTTAGCGTGAGATTGTCTTCAGGACATGTTTGGATAGAGATGTTCTGAGTCTGCTCAGAGGGTGAATGGATGAGTGGGTTCTGAGCAGGATTTTTGTTTGTTTTTGATTGGGTTGATGATGGTGTTGATTGAGTTTCTTGAGTGTTGACAGTAGCAGGTGTAGACTTTGATGCATTTCCTGAGCCGTCCTTGATTGAGCCTTCAGTTGTTTTCTTTCTTGGCTCTTCTTTGAGTTTCTTCATTCTGACACTTAATGGTTCATCATCATCCTCAATTTCATCATCTACTGCTATCACAGTTGATCTCTCAGCCTTGAACTTGATTTTCCCTTTGCTTTCTACCCTTTCAGCTTCATTCTTCTCCACTTTTATCTTTACTAGCCTCTTCCTTTTCTTCTTCAGCTCTTCATCTACAATCTCAAACCCTTCACCTTGACTTTCTAGCAGTTGTATATATTGATTGACAATACCATTTGAGACAGAAGGTATGTCAATCTCAAATCTCTTTACCATTGAATCTTGTGAGTGAGGTAGAGGTTCAAATGGATCAGAGAACTGTATTTCTTTTCCTGCTAGTAAGTTCATGTTAGAGAGAGTGTGAGCAGAGATTGTAGAGGCTCTGATTTCCCTAATCAGATTGTCATGACCAGCAGCCTTAATTGCATCTATCACTCCACACTGATAAAATATCTCACTCAGGATCCTAGGATAGATGATATGAACATTTGGCTTAGACTGCTTCTGAGTAGCGCTTATAGCCTTGCAGAGGTGATTGAAGATGTATTTTGCCCAGTTCAAATTGAATTTTCTTGTGAGAAAATAGACAAAGTGTCTATGATCCCAAGAAAGTTGATCAGCACTTCCACTTCTTGGAAATATTGATCCTAGGACAATTTTGGCTAATACTCTTTGAATAGGCTTCAGATCACCCACCTTATTGCTTTCACAACTCTTTCCTTTTGTGTAGCACAACTTGGTCATATTTACCAGAAATTCTGAGTTATTTGCTTCACTTTGGCTAAAGGTACGGTAGATACCTTCATTTGGAATGGATAATACCTTAGCTAGATTTGAAGCAGTAAGAATGACTTCAAATCCACAAACCACAGAATGCACTTCAGTTTCTTCAACTATCCTAATTCCCAATTCTTGAGGAGTCTTGTCTTTATTTTCTAACTTCTCCTTCTTCTTTTCATCCAGCTCCCTGTTGTAGTCTTCAACCGTCTTTACCTTACTTCTGATCCAGAAATCCTTTACTAGTGATGGATAGATGGGGCCATTTAGCAACTCCATGTATTTAAAACTCCCATTACTTTCAATAAAGTACTTTAAGACACCAAAATGATTCTTCTCCAAGCTGTCAAAATCCACTGGTTGTTCCATAACCAGATTTAGAGATTTTCCCTCCATCTTTAGAGACAAATCTGTGGAGAACAATTCTTCGCAAGTAATAGTATTGATGGGAAAGTTCTTTGGAAACACAAATAGAGAATCTGAAGACGATGTGGATGCTGTCATTTCTACAGTTAGGGTTTTGCTAAAATTTTGAAGAAAAAAGGTTTTGCTTTAAGTTTGAGACAATCGAAAGTGTAGGTTGTGAAGATGAAGTGTGTGCAATTGATTTAGTGATTTTGATTAAAGGCAGATTAAGTCATACAAATAAATTAAAAAGAAAAGAACTAATCATAAACTGTTTTAAACCAATCAGAACGTGTGTACGTGTTGTCTATTTAGCGCCAAAACGTTTTAGTAAAAATACTTAAACGTTTCCAATTCATTTTGTATTCAGAGGCTTAACCGTCAGAGGTTGAACGTTTCTCAGAGTCTGAGATTCTTCAGATGCTGAAAACTGAAGAACTTCAGAGGCTGAAAAAAAACAAGTCTTTCAGGACACAAGAAAATATGTTCAGACAGGATTTTTTCAAGGTTTTTTTAGTACTGAACACTGTGTATCCTAAGAAGACATTTTTCAAACCTTTGAGAGTTATTCCTCTGAAATGTCATTCAGGAGTTAAGTATACTTACCTTGTATTGAAGCTTTCTTGATTAGGTGTAGTCAGAGTCATAACCTGAGCAATCACTCCACCACACTGAGTTGTTGTCATCTTCAATACATGCTTCAAGGTCTTCATACTCCTTTCTGCTCCTTATGTACTCCTCTTCATCTTCTTCTCCATCTGACTCTTCAAGAATGTGTCTTCTATGCACAATTGCTCTTCTTCCATTCACAGTCACATGCATCCATGTGTTTGGAAGGTTCAGAGTCTTAGTTTCTCCTGCAATCAAGTAAACAATTTTGTCTCTTGGTACCCACTTGCTTGAGGGTCCTAGACTGTTAGTTGCCAAATCTTCATCCTTCATTTGATTCATCTGAGAGCTATCAGATACAAATGTAGTGTAAGGATTTGGAAGTGAGAAGCTTCCATCAATAACTGATGAGCTTGGTTCCTCTAGTGTTTTACTACTAGAGTATCCAATCCCATTAGTATTGTTGGTCTTAAGGTTGCAAAGCATGGAACCAATTTTATTTTGATCAGCATTTATGTTACAGTACTCTTTGAGAACTAGAGAGTGCTCAAGGGGTTTGTAACATATAGCAAAATCGTTCTTAGGGTCTTTGGTTTTGATAAAATCTTTTTGTTCAAGACCTTCAGAGTGATTTGCTTCCTTACTTAAATTCTCATAGTCTGCCTTAAGCTTTTTATACTTCTGCTGACTATTAGAAAGTTTAACTAAGGTCTTATTAAGATGCTTGATCAATTTACCTTTGGAAAGACTAGAATATACCTGATTTATTGTTCTCTGGATGCTTTCTTTGCTCTCAGGTTCTGACTTTTTATCAGAGCCTGAGTCTTCAGAGTCTGAGCCATCTTCAGAACTTGATCCTTCAGCTCTTGGTGCTCTTTCAGACTCATCTTCAGAGAAGTTGTCTAGTACATCCCATGTTGTCATCCCTTTGGCTAGTCTTCCTCCACTCTTCTTGAAGATGTACCATCTTTGAATTTTTCTTGAAAACCTTTCAAGATACTCTTCATCAGGTTCTTCAACAAGATCTTCATGCTCCAATGCTTGCTTTCCTTTCCTTGCTGCTTCTGCTTCTTCACGTTTCAACTCTTGCATATCCTTCAGAGCCAATTCATGGACTCTGAGTAAATCAACCAATGATTCAGGACTCATTGAATTGATGTCTTCAGTTTCCTCTATAGAATGTGGAATTTCATTCCAATCCAGAGGCAAACTTCTCAGCAACTTGCTTACAAGCTCTTTGTTGCTGAGTTTGTTGTTGTGCTTTTCAAGCTTGCTTGTTATAGCTTGAAACCTTATGTTCATTTTCTCAATGCTCTCATTTACCTCCATCCTAAACTCCTCATATTGATCTAACAAGCCATTTACTGTTGCCCACTGAATGCTTTCATTATCATCACTAATGAGGCACAGAGAGTAGCTGTAGAACCAATACCAGAAGTTTGATTAGCCCCTGAAGTGGAAGGATTTTGATTGTTGCTCAGATCTTCATTTAAGCTCAGTTCATCTTCAAATTTCTTGCTAAGATCAGCAACTTGTTTATGTAGCTTCTGCTTCCACTCATCCATGTTTTGAGCCATGGAGGTTTTCTCCTTTGGATCATGACTGTCTCACGGTTAAGTGATTTACCAACAGAACCGGGGCTCTGATACCAATTGAAGGTGCGTGGAGAAAACACAAGAAGGGGGGTTGAATTGTGTTTTGGATATTTAAAAACTTTCCAAGATATTTAAACCTTTTCAGAGTCTTTAAAGCACAGCGGATTATTCACACAATTAACTTAAGGCGATATGAATGATGAAGGAGTAAATGAGAGAGTGATAGAGAGAAGAACACACAACAATTTATACTGGTTCCCCTCACAAATTGAGAGTACTCCAGTCCCCTTGTTTCCAAGAGAGTTTCACTATAATCACTAGGATTACAATAGTTGCTCAAGCACACAAGCTCAAGACTTCCTGCTCTTAGTCACACAAGACATAGAGACTTCCTTGCTTTGATCACACAAGATCAAAGACTTCCTTGCTCAAGCACACAAGCTTGAGACTTCCTGCTCTAAGTCACACAAGACAAAGAGACTTCCTTGCTCTGATCACACAAGATCAGAGGCTTCCTTGCTCAAGCACTCAGGCTCAAGACTTCACTGCTCTAATCACTAAGACTGAGACTTATGTGCTTCTACACTAAGCAGAAGACTTTCTTGCTTCTACACTAAGCAGAAGACTTACTTGCTTCTACACTAAGCAGAAGACTTACTACTAACTTAAGAGCTTAAAACTTGTTACAAACATAATAACTTCAGAGGCTCTAAGCTAGTTTCTATGCTCACTTCATTTGAGAGATATTATCTATTACAATTCAAATTCTCACTTTCTTCTGAGAGATTTTATCTAATGGTGAGCGCTAGTCATCAATTCTTTCTTTGGCATATTTATAAGAGTTGAGAAAAACATTGAGACGTTGGAGAAATTCCCGTTGCAACTTGGACAGCGGTAGACATTGAAGATCCGTTGAGTAAAGCCACGTCTTCCTTTGCAGAGAAGCTTCACCTTTGCTGTCTGTCCAATGGTACAGTTATAAGGTACAACTAGCTCCTAGAGAGAGGGATCACATCCTTTGTGACCGTTGCATTTTAGTTGACCTTAAAACAAGTCATCAGGCTTGATAAGTTGTAGTTGATGTAGCCTTCTGATGACTGGGAATTCCTTTGCTTCTGATGAACCTTTGACAACTTGGAGTCTGATTGATCTTTGAATGGTTGGCCTCTGATAGTCCTTCGTAATTCAGCTTTTGAACGCCTTCATCCTCTGAATGACTTATGACTATCAGACAGCCTCTGAACTCTTGTAGGCCTCTGAACATCCTTGAGCTTCTTAAACTCCTCTGAGTTCCAGAACAGCTTTCAGACGTTCTGATCTACTTTGAGCTTCTGAACTTTGTATAGCTTCTGACCACGTTGTAGCATCTGAACTCTTTCAGAGTCTTAAATATTCAGACTTCCATTGGTTTCATCAAAGTTTAAATTAAGTGTGCTCTTGATTAAACGTTGAATTCTCCTGCACTTAATTTAAACATTAGTACCATCAATTGTCCATTTAATACTTTGTTATCATCAAAACTTAAGGGTGTGTATTTAACACATATTTTGTTCCAACATTGTTAACTTGCAGAACAACTTAGTTATGTTTGTCAAGTTAGATGAGTTAGTTAATGCTTACAACTAAATCATCTATACATAGTTGCAATTTTATTCATATTATTTATCTTATCATTTATTTCGTGTTTATTATTCAAACTATCTTTCAAACCGAATACAATTTTATTTTAATTTTTAAATTCCTAAACGTAACTAGTTACTTTGGCACAATTCTTGCGGAGACGAACTTATTATAAATTTACTATGCAACGACAAACTGGTGCACTTGCCATGGGTCAATCAAGTTTTTGGCGTCGTTGCCGGGGATTGTATTCAAGGCAAGTAAGGTAATCATGGAATTTTTATTTTCCTGTCTTTATCATAAAAAATCCAAAATCATTTAAATATTGAAAATAAAAAATATTGTATTTTTCTGCTTTTATTTTATCAGTGCTACTTAGATATTTTTATAGTGTATGCGAAGTACAAGATCAGCTGAAGATCTACCTTTAGATCCTGAAATCGAAAGAACACTCAGGAAACTCAAGAAGGTTGTTCGGTTAGCCAAAACATCTACCTACGAAGGAGATATTCTTGACGATAAGAGTATGGGATATCTAAATCCACTATCTTCGCCCCTGAGGCGAACAATGGGAAACTACTGCAAGAGACTTACACAAATTAGGTATCTCTAGGGTTTAGACTAGCAATGTACTTGTAGGTTTAAGAGAGAATCAGTTCAACGGAAGAGCAAACAAGGATTCATGTCCACGTGGGCCGGACTGATGGGCCGACCCATTAGCCCACAATCTTGGATGGGCTAGGCCTAAAAACATTGCTCAAAATGCAATCGGTTTTTTAGCCCAAGCCCATATAGCCCATATCAACATCAGGTTGGGCTAGCTCATTGGTCTTCGGGCCGACCCATTATAAACACATTTATGTCATTTTTGAAAAATTAATATCAATAAAAATATAAAAAAATTATCATTTAATTGATAAATTATTGTTGATGTAAAAATTATTTACACATACATAAAATAATATCTCTATGAAATTGATAAGTATGATGAACTAATACATCGAAATGACATAAAAAAGTAAAATGAAATGACCGAGCTAGCCCATCAGCCCACATGGGGCGGGTCAGCCTTGATAATTGGTAGCAAATAATAATCGGACCTGGCCAGTGTAGTCGATTTATTTTATCTGGCCCACCCGACCAGTCCGAGCTGAGCCGGGTCAGCCTATCTGACAACTCTAATCCAAATGCATGTCCGGTTCACTGTCTAACATGTCCGGTTCAATGTCCAACTGTCGGTCTGGTTTTTATTAATTTTTTTTTAAAATAAATAAGTGTGAGTAAAATGCCAAATACCCCCTGAAATTTTAAAATTCGTCAAATACCCCCCTGAAATTTCAAAATAGGCAAATACCCCCTAAAATTGTAAAATGTCAATCAAATTACCCCATGCTCCATTTACTCCGTCTATTTTAATGAGGAAAAGATAGATGAGACAAGAATTGATAAAGAGTATGATGTTGGTGATGAATGTTTCTTGTTTGGTCGTGAATCTGATGACTCACATTAGTCTATCGGGTGATTAGAACCTTTTGATTCTGATTTTGCAAGCAATTATAACGATGATAATGATGATTCTAGTAATGATAGTTTTGCTATTTTGGTTCATTGTTATTCATCTGGTTGCAAGGAGGTTGAAAACTTAAACTTTGTGAGGGCAATTTGACGGAGTAAACGGAGCAAGGGCAATTTGATTGATATTTTATAATTTCAGGAGTATTTGCCTATTTCCAAATTTTAGGGGATAACTGAGGAATTTTAAAATTTCAGTGGGATATTTCACAATTCACTCAAATAAGTGTCTTCCAAAATCTTATTAAACAAACAATCAAGGGTTTGTGTCGCGATCTGCAGAGTAGAAGAAAAAGAAGAAGAAAGAAGTGGAGAATGGTAGGAACCAACGTGAAGGCCGAAACAACTTCTCTAATGGATAAGCGGAGTGCGTTAGAATCTGAAATGAACTCTATCATCGCTCGTCTCTCTCAACCTGGCGCTCCTGGCCTTTCCGGCAATCTTGTTGATTCTGAGGTGATTTTCTCTTTTCTGCTCGATGATGCTTTCTGTCATATACCCTTCTTTCTGCATCATTACTTAGTGTTCAACTCGATGCTTTTTTTTCCTAGGGTTTTCCTCGTTCCGATATTGACGTTCCACTTGTTCGAGCCGAACGACGTCGCCTTGCAGGTATCTAACTAACCCTTAGATGAACTAGTCCCGTAAGGTTTGCTCAGTTGGTCCTATTAGGGACATTATTGGAGGTGCCGGGGTTTGAACTCTAGATTCCCCAAAAAAAAGGGTAAACTATGCATATGTGAAGTTTTGACTGCAATTTTCTCTCTTTGCAGAGCTGCGTAATGACTACACGAACATAACTGACAAGATTAATCAAAATATACAAATTTTGCATTCAGTAAGACTTGAAGGAAATAATAGATCACCTCCCTTAAAAAATTCAGGTTGGTAATATTTTAATCTTATGCTTATTTTTGTCAGTTATGAATATGATAGCATGACGTTACTGGTTTCTCTGTTGTGTGTACTGCGGTGTATATGTGCCTTTCCATCTTTTAATTTATGTGAATATCAGATCTCCTCCCCCTGCCCTGGTTACTTTGCAATGCTATACTAATTTGTTAGTTAACGAGTTGGCGAAAATGTGGGTTGTTGTGTATAAATATGAGTAGGGATTGAGAGTGAGAGGTATCTTGTCATTTGCGAGAGTTATTCTCTTTGAAGAATTGAGCCCTGGCTTTAGGTGAGAAACGGTGTGAAATGCAGAAGAGGGAAGCGGGTGTGAAAGTAGGGAAGGGTTGTGGTTGTGATTGCTACGGGTTTCTGAAAGGAGATGATGATTGAGAGGAGAGGAACAGCTGGTTTAGAAAGGGATGCTGAGGTGTTTTGGTATTTTGGGTGGGAGAAATGTGTTGGGCCTTTTCGGCCCAACCTTTTTTTTTTTGAAGTTATCATTTTTTTCAAGGATGGGGTTACCTATTGGGTCGTACTTCCCAAACTCTTCCCCTTTTTTCTGGTTTAGTTTGTTGGGCCCAAATGCTAATAATTTTATGTTTGGAAACTTTCTTTATGCGAAAATGTATTGTTTTATTGTTGATGATCATATATTTAAAAGTCATAATAAGATTCAATTCATGATTGACAAAATAGGGATTTGGATAACGTCTGCAACTACTGTGTTAAGTGGACTTGTTCCCAATTTTTTTCTAATAAATACCAGTTTCGTATTACATAGCTTGTTTTGTCATAGGCTGTGGCACTTTATTATATAGTATTTCTTTATCCTTGGCTTACGGGACATGTTCAAAGTAGTTGTGCTAGCTATTCTTTATCTGTTTTGTATTAGATTGCTTGTTTTGTCATAGGTTGTGGCACTTTATTATGCACTATTTTGTTATCCTTGGCTTATGGGACATGATCAAAGTAGTTGTGCTAGCTATTCTTTATCTGTTCGTCCATAGTTATCAAAATTTATTTCTCTGCTGGAAACATTATTAAAATCCAAAGTCTAAACATGCTGAAGTCTGTTTCTTTGTTGGACCTGATCAACATGACAATTTTTCCGCCATTTGTGATCTGCTATTAAGAAAAAAATTGTTTTAATAGGATTTATCATCAACCTTCTATGTACTTCTCTCTCTTTTAAAATGCATTGTTTTTGGCACAATTTTAAGATCCTCCCAGCCTTTTTGGAACAACTTTTACTAATCTGTTTAGCGGACTTGGTTGAGCAAAGTGACTGCTCATAAAAGATGAAAAAATATGAATGCAAAGTTTCCTCACAGGAGTCACAGCCTTTCAAATGATTGTTCATTGTTGCATTTTATTACTGAAGTGATCAAAATTCAGTTTTCGCATAAATATTCTTTGCCGAATGGTGTACTTCTGTTTTAACTTTTCATAATATTAATATGATATTTGTTATATCATGTTGAATGTTTGCTTTTCTTCTAACGCAATGATGATGGCTCAGACATACAGACCTCATCAACTGTTGCATCAACACCATCCCAAAATGTCCTTTTGAGTCTTTCCCCCAACTCAATGGATGTGGATGTGTTTGTTGGTAGACCCTTTGCAGTGGTTGACGAGATAACAGATGCATCACCAGCGGTAGAGGATGGTTTACAACTTGGAGATCAACTTTTGAAATTTGGCAATGTCGAGGCAGGTGATAATTTGCACCAGAGGCTGGCTTCTGAGGCCCAGTCAAGCATGGGTCAAACAGTACCTGTCGTCATTATGAGACAAGGCACAGTGATCAACTTGACTGTCACACCTAGAACTTGGCAAGGCAGAGGTTTACTCGGGTATGCTTGTTGTCCCAATTATTTTGTTATTTGTTATCTTGTGTTCTTATAGTATATCCTTTCAGTTTTGTTTAGAACGTAGGTAAAATAGATAAACATTAAATGAAATTGTTTTTACTTTCTCCTGTCTTTCCCAAGCCTACCTTGATGGTCTATTTATTCTACATAGAAATCTTGTCAATATTTATAAAAGTATCAGTATTTTCTTAGCCAATTTGATAAATTATCATAGGGTGTTCAGAATAATTGGAGAAGTTTGATATATTAAACATTTTTTCTTCTAAACTTAAATTTATTCGATTTTCTTCTAGAAATATCTTCCTTTAGCCAATATTTTCTTTTGCCTTAATGTTACCTTGTGAGATGTTTCACTTTAAAGGTGTACTTTGTTTTGTACTTCATAAGTTTTTTACTTTTTGGTTACAAATGGATGTCTAGTACAGTGTGGGGAGGGCTAAAAAGTGCAGTAAGGCAGCGATTAGATCAAATAGTTCCGAAAAGCTCCTGTCATATTGAGTATCCGACTGTTTTTGTGTGATGAATGTTTTCTGGGATGTCATTTTACTTGTAACTTATGGTCACCTTCTTAGGGCGCGCATTGTTCTCAATCCTATCTCACTTTGTCTAGCCCCTAATCCAGTCAACACTAGTTTTTGTCAATTTTATTATTGATTAAATCTGTTTCCATCAGGAAAAGGTTCAGATATGAAAACTGTCCTTTGATTTCAGTTCTCAAGCAATTGGTGGTGTGAAATAAATAAATATATATATATATATATATATATATTATACGGGAGATAAACTGAATTTTCTAAATATGGCATTGCCAACCGACCATACATGTAGAAAATATTATTTGGCCACTAATTTAAATTAGTTGAGTTGCTACTAGTGCTACTACTGATATGTTTTTATTTAATTCAAATCTTTTTCTGTAATGCTTGCAGATGCAATTTTCGGATCTTTTAGATGCTGTGATTTGTTCATCCCGTAATGATTGTGATACAGTTTATTTCTTCTGTGGAATTTCTCGTGGGAAGTTCTTTACCTGTGCAACCTGTCTTTGTACGACTCTGTTTGACTATGTAATATGATATATCAGATAATAACAGCTGACCTTTGATTATGGTATGGTCAATTAACTCAATTACGTGCTACATAGCCTACTTAGTTTAGTTTATTTTGACAGTCTTTTTTTAGGGCTGTCTTTTGTTGGAGGGAAGTAAAAGGAATGTGAAAGGAGAAAGTGAAATTTATTTCAAACTTTAGTTATTTGATTCCATTTTTTTTGGAAGAAAAATGAGGGAACCATAATAGTGGAGGAGGGCAATGTTTTAAAAACTGACTCAAAATAGGTGGCATGTGACTCTCTAAGGTGAAGCAATATACAAAGTGGACCACCATAGACTTCAATAAAATTTTAAATTTTAACTGTTTGATCATTTTGTCAAAATCTAAACTATTGGATCTTATAAAGTCTATGGTATTCAATAGTAAACCAACAACACCTAATTTTTTCTCCTTTTTCTTCATCATCTTCCCTATTATCTTCATCACCATCTTCATAACATTCATCATCTACATAAAAAAAAATCCAAAAATTTAAAAATCAAAATTCAAAAATTATCCTTCCTTAGACAAAATCTAAAGAGCTTGCAAACTCAATATCCCATCATCATCTCAGCTATTACGTTTCTTCATTTTTTTTTTCGTTTCCAAAATTCAACAAATCTACTCTTCTCTTTACTGTTTCCTGAACTTCAATATCCAATGAAGAAATTATACTCTTTTGTACAAGTTTACACAATAATACTGCAATTTTTTTCTTGCAGATCTTCACTTTTTCAATCTTCACTTCCAATTATTTTTTTTTCTTTGTTACAGATCTGGGTGTATTGGAGAATGATTTTGTTTATGATTTTTTTTATCAGACTTTGGGTAAAATTCCCAATTTTTTTTCATTTTTAGATCTTGTATTTTGATTTTCAGGTATTGTTTGAAGGAGTGAATTGAAAGGGAAGGATTTGTGTTGCTTGAAGGATCTATGTTGAATAGAGCAACAGATATTTTTTAAGATTAAATTAAAAAAAAAACGATTTTTTTTAAGATTTGGGAATTTAGGGGTTTAGGATTGTTGTTTGGAGATTTGAAATTTTGATTAAAAAAATAAAGATTTTTGCAATTTTGAGATTTATTTTTTCTGGATTTGTTTTGAAATTATGGCTTGGATGATGAAGTTATGGAAGAACATGATGAATGAATCGAGGAAGAAGATGAAGAAATAGAAACAAAAATTAGTTGTTGATGGTGCACTATTAAATTATGGTGGACATGCAAAATCTAATGGTTTCTGTTTTTTAAAAAAGATCCCATGGTTAAGATTAATGAAAGTATTGAGGTATATGGTGGACCACCTATAATATTGGTCCACTTAATACATTTAAGGTTGATAAATTAACGGAAGACACTATTGTGACTAACAGTCATATAGTTAAGGGACCAATCCGGACTTTTTTTTCTTTAAGGGACCATTGTGAAACCTAAAATGTCTTTAAGGGACTAATTAAGCCAAAAACTTACTATATGTCTTTTCTTATTGGTTTAATTAGTTCAATGGTCCCTTAAAGACATTTTAGGTTTCACAATGGTCTCTTAAAGAAAAAAAGATCCGGATTGGTCCCTTAAAGACATCTCCGTTAATCATTTTAGTCCTTTACGTCAATTTTTCCAAAAAACGTTAGTTTTGCACAAGTCTATTGTTACTAATGGTGTACCACCAACATCCAATTTTTTCTTCTTTCCTTCATCTTCTACCTTCACTTGTTCTTCATCTTCATGAATATTTTCATAAACTTTAACAACAAAATTTCAAATCTTTAAGGGACCATTTTGAAACTTAAAATGTCTTTAAGGGACTATTGGACTAATTAAGCCTTTCTTATTCTATCAATTGTTCATTGTCTTCTACCCATTGGTTTTGAGTGAAATGTCAAATATCCCCTTGAAATTTCAAAATTCGTTAAATACCCCCTTGAAATTTGGAAATAGGCAAATATCCCCCTGAAATTGTAAAATGTCAATCAAATTGCCCCATACTATGTTTACTCCGTCTATTTTAAGGAGGAAAAGAGAGGAAAAGATGGATGAGACGAGAATTGGTAAAGATTATGATGTTGGTGATGCGTGTTTCTTGTCTGGTTATGAATCCGATGAGTCAGAATGGTCTATTGGGTGGTTAGAATCTATTGGTTCTGGTTTTGAAAGCAATGATAATGATGATTAAGATGATTCCAGTGATGATAATTTTGCTGTTTTGGTTTCTTGGTATTCACTTGGTTGCAAGGAGGTTGAAGACTCAAACAATGTGCTCTTGAAGGCTCAAAATAGACGAAGGAAACGGAGCAGGGGGCAATTTAATTGACATTTTACAATTTCAGAGAATATTTGCCTATTTTCAAATTTCAATAGGGTATTTGATGAATTTTGAAATTTCAGGGGTATTTGGCATTTTATTCCATCGGTTTTCTAGTCATTAAACAACAACACTAAGATCTGTCCCACTCACCGCCATTGTAGTGCTGTCATGTAAAAGAAATTCCTTAATAATTGAATAAAATTTAAATCGAAAATGCTTGAACACATTGAAATTAGATCCCGAAATGAAATCGACATGCTTGAACACATTGAAATCGATTTTATTATTTATGTGATTATTATAAGATGATTTCATATGCTTATATAAGCAGCACTGTCGAATAGTGCTTGGATGCAATCTGTGATTATTTCTTTCCATTCAATCTTCAAAGAATCAATTATGAAGACATAAAGCCAATGGGTAAGAGAAGATGAACAGTGGACTGGGTTAAGAGAATGTTTCAAATCGGAAACGTTGTTTTCCCTTCTTTCAATTTTTTATTGTAAATAAATTGATTAATTGGGGTTGGGAAATGTTTCCATTCTTAAGCAAATAGAACTTCAAATTGTAACCTGTTAAAAAAAACTTAGGAATTGAATAATGGAAACCTGGTTCAATAGTTCACAAATTGAATAACATCAAAACATGAAAACTCAGTTTAATAGAACAATATATTGTTAGGGGAAATTGTATTCGAAAATGAAAGTCACTGGGTTTGATTTAGTGGTGAGAAATTTATGTAGTATGCATGAAGTTCTAGGTTCGATCCTCATTGCCAACATTGCAAACAAAAACAATGAAATTGAAAAATTCATATCAATATAATGATGGTGGTTTTGGAGATTGAAGAAACGAGGGGTCGTAGAGGATGAACAGTGAATCGGTTCAAGAGAATTGATAGAATAAGAAAATGTATATAGTAAGTTTTTAATTTGGACCGTTTATTTCTAATCTAAAGGTTGATAATTATTCTCATCATTTTCACATAACAAAGACATTCTCACTATCAATTGAGCTAAGTTCGCACAACATGAAAAATAGATTCTATTGTATTATTTTTATTACATTGCGACTCTTCTTATTTATTGGAAAATACATTGGATCAATGACTAATGAATGTCTAGTAAAACTATTCATAACACCCCCTTCTTCTTAGATGTTCATCAATGATATTTCTCATTAAATTTTTTTTTTTATGAGAGTGCATAACATTTTTATATCTATACCTAATAAATATAATTATATCTGAGACGAAGATGAAGATGGTCAATTGATTAATCTTATGTACTTGTTGCTCGAAAGTAAACTCGTTGGCAACTTCTTTTTGGAAAATGCTAAACAGTGTCCCCGAGACACTAGTTAAGCATGTAAATAAGAAAATTTTCTCTTGAAACTTGTGCATTCAATGCATGTAAAAATGTAAAAAAATATCTTTTCAAGCGTTAATTGTGTGCTAGAATGATTGGTTTATAATCGTATTTATCTTTTTTTTGTATTTATACTCTCTTTTTTGTTGTATTTTTCATGGTCTTCACAAAAGCCTAAAGTGAATTACCAATAGAAAGAACATCATAAATCCTCCAAAATCGAGTCGCCAAGTCCAGTGGTTTTGGGATGCTATAACTACAACCAAGATTGGGGTGTACATGGGTTGGGCAAATCAGGTCAAACCACCCAATCCAACCCAAAAAAGTGGGTTGGATCAGGTCATTGGGTGGGTATGGATTTCAAAATGAAAAATCCATAAAAAAAATTGGGTTTCGGGCAAAATCGGATCCAACCCAAAAAACCCATTGACCCACTTAATCTGTAGTGCTATGATTTTTAAAAATAATTTTTATATAAATAACAAAGATTTTTCTTTTGCAATTTGAGCATTAAAAGGGAAAAGTCACAGGTTCAATACTCTAATTTCCAAAATAAGTTGTATTAGTGTTTATTCCAAACGCATTCCGTACATCACGATTTTAACGCATTTTTTTATCATCTCCTTCGAGTATTCACTCTTCGACTTATTTTTGTCATTTAAATGTAGCGGTGCTAAAAAATATCATTCTTTGAAAATAGGGAAAATAAGTTGTTTTTATGAAGAAAAAAAATATGATGATGATATTATCATATTATGATGCTAAAATATACTGAAAATATATTACACTTTTTTTTAAGAAATAAAAAAGGTTGTGTTATTTTTATGAAAAAATATGATGATTTGTTATTTAATATTAAAAAAAAATTGGGTAACCCACAACCCACCCAACCCGGAAATAAATGGGTTTACCCAACCCGGCCCAATATTAAAGTGGGTGGTTATTTTCCTCGACCCAATCCGGAGTACTCCATGTGGTTCGGGTTTTGGTTTTGGCCAAACCCAACCCAATCCGGCCCATGTACACCCCTAAATTAATAATAATAGATGAAGAGCTCAACACAACATTTTGCGAGGGATGACATTTGGAAAATAGTATCTTTCACCTTCCAGTTGGTGAGCTTGGCATCATATTGGATATGTGTAGTGTCATTTGTATATTCCAAATGAGGGTAAATTTGTGAACCATACAAGGATGAAAAGACATGAAAATGTTAACATGGTCACTGCGTTTCTTCGATGTGATGAAGCTAGAGTGCTGACTTATTTTGAGAGCACAAAAGGGCCACGTCTAAAATAGACATACCTGCAACAAGTTTACATTGAGAATCGTTGAAACCGCTCTTGAACTAAGAAACTCGCCTCAAGTGATTAGGAGGTTTAGGGAGAGGTGCATTAGAACATTTTTGCTCTTTTTGATTTGTTGTACCATTTTCATGATCAAAAGTCATAACTATATGTTGATGTTATCTATCTACAATACTTTCAGAATCTATCAACAGTCCATGCGTCCAATGCTACCATTTGTCAAATTAGAGTATTCAGTGAAGAATTGGAAATGTGTATCCTTGACGAAGAAATGAGGCGCCCTGCTGTGGTTAACAGATGGGACCATGAACTTGGATATATCTCATAGTTTTATAGAGCGTCACATCTGATGATGATTCATCCTGTAGTTGTTGATCCTTTCCGAAATTATTAGGCCGGACGTCGAGACCCGGGTTCGAACCTGGGATCTCACAATTATATGTGAGTTTAATTTCAGTGGATTACCACTTCATATAAGAAAAAAAAAAACATTAATTTTGTAACAACATCGAACACACAAATCACATGGAATAAAACACATTACAAGAAAAATAACACACAAATAAAACAATACTATGGATCAAATAAATTAACAACTTCATCTTCATCGTCGTCAGTTTGTTCTAGACTGGACTAAAGCCCATAATGCTTAACAACCTAACAGATGATAGCTCACAACGTATAAATGACCCCTGTCCAGACACACCATACACTTTTGTTGCCCAAGGAGCTCTCATTAGCTTTTTTTTATTTTAATTTTAATTTTACGATAGTAAAAATGCTTTTTAGATATTTGTTACTCCATATTTTTGTTTGAAACAAAATATGAAATAAAGATAAGTTAATTGTTGAATTATACATGTTATCAATATGTATATTTGAAAATTAATGTAATCTTTTATCAAAAGCTTTTTTCTTTCGATTCGATTTTGATATAAATCGAAATCTGGTTATATCGAAAGAAGTTTGGATTTTCACGGGAAGTCTAAGTACTTTCTAAATGATTTTCAAACTTAACTCACTTCGATTTCGACTAATTGGCAACGGATGCAACAGTTCAAAACTAAGGACAGCGCATGAGGAGCAAAGACACGCGTCATTTGGTCAAGAAGCAACCGTTACATAGTAGTTGAAATAGGAAGTCTATATATATGTATTTTGTAGTCAAAATAAGGGTCACAAATTCACATACTAAATCATTTTACAAACTCAGAGTACCCAAGCGTTCGAGCGAAATGAGTAACACAAAGGAAACGTATGATTCTGTGTACCATTCTTAATTCTCTGTAAACATTTTACATTTGAATGCAATTTACCTTTCAAAAGCAAATCTTTATTTTGACGCTTTTTACCAAATTCATTCGTTTGAATGAATTTTGCAATTGTCTTTTTAAATTCAATTTAAGTTTTATCCTGCAAACTTTACTTTCCTGCAACATCTTTTTAACAACATTTCCATAATCATGAACTTTAAATGTTTTTCTACCAAAAATGCACAAACATGCCCAAGATTTACTAGTTGATCTTACCAGTAAACAAACTAGCGCTTGTTTACCAAAAAACAGAGTAAACAAATTGGCACGCCCGGTGGGACTGGTTTTGTGCATTTTTCTTTAAAAATTCTATTGATTTGTTTTACTTTCTTTTCCGTTGTTTTGTATGCATTTGAGGAGTGGTAAATCTTTACCAGACTTCGAAAATTATAAAACTCGTAAGAAAATGGTTAGACCATCAACAAGTCTAAACATAAATCAATCAATTCCAGAAGGACAACCATCGCAACCTTCTGGCAGTAATGCCAATATAGGTTCTGGAAATGGGTCTATGACCCTTAACCAAAATACGAGTACCACAGGTTCGAGTGGTCCTTCTGTAATATTGGAACGAATACCAACAACTGTTCCAGTGACTATTCCTTCGATTCCCTCGCCATCTGTGCAGTTAGGTGGAGGAAATTTTTCACAGTCAATGAATGGCGATCAGAGAAGCCCTCTTCGTCAGTTTCGATTATCAAATAGCGAGCGTCCATATGGCATGCCTCCAGAACTTATGGCTGGCCTTCATAATTCTAGTAATGAAGGGCCAAATATGTTTTCCCCTTCGACTTCAACAGTAGGAAATCAGGGAAGACAATTTCAGAATTTGACTAATACATCCTTGATGTCTCTTAGACAGCAAATGGATGATAGCAATCACGAAATGGTTCATATGTTAACACAACAAATAGGGGCAGTCTTCAACCCATTGATACAAACTACAAACGATAGTTATCAGTTGTTAGCTAACCAAATGGGAAGGATGGCAGACTTCTTTGGAGCACCCAATGTTCCAAATAATAATAGGCCTAATGGTCAAAATGGGCCGTTACCTAATGAAATCGAAAATGTTAACCAAAGGCAAGACCCATTGCCGGATATTATAATGAATGCCAATCCTAGGCCAGACCCGATCCCAGAGGCTCAACAAATTATAAATCAAAATGTTGTAGATCAAAATCGAAGGGTGATATTGGTAAATCGAAACCAAAATGCTGACGAAGTTGTTAGAAATGTCCAACAAAACAATTTTGCTGGACAGAATAATTTGGCCCATTTGGTCGAAAATATTCTTGCACAAAATGGCCTTAATGTTGGTTTACATAGGCCAAACTTTGTATCCGCTTTGTCTGAATTTGTGCTTCAAACTGAATTACCCAGGAATTGGAAAACTCCTAAGTTAACAAAATTTTCTGGGGATACTAACGAATCTACTGTCGAACATATTGCTCGATATTAGTAGAATGTGGGGATTTAGCGAATAATGAGAATTTAAGAATGAAATTTTTTCCAAATTCTTTAACCAAAAACGCTTTCACTTGGTTTACAACTCTTCCCCCCCATTCGATTCATAATTGGGCCCAATTAGAAAGGTTGTTTCATGAGCAATTTTGCATGGGCCAGACTAAAATTAGCCTTAAAGAATTGGCTAGTGTTAAGCGCAAGATGCCAGAGTCTATTGACGAATATCTTAATAGGTTTAGGATCCTTAAGGCAAGGTGTTTTACACCAATCCCTGAACATGAATTAGTCGAAATGGCCGCTGGTGGTCTCGATTATTCAATTAGGAAGAAGTTAGATACACAGTATCTAAGGGATATGTCACAATTGGCTGATAGAGTTCGACAAGTCGAAAGGCTAAAGATCGAAAAAGCCAGAACATCTAAGTTTCATAAAAAAGAGAAGATTGCTTATATAGAAACTTATGATAGTGATGACGAAGTTGTTTTCGATTGTGAAAATATTGAAAATAGCGAGATAGACGTGGCTGAATTAAAGCCAGGCCCTCCCTATATGTGTAAATTACTAAAGCCATCTAATGGAAAAAATCCTATCGAACCCAAAAATGATAAATATGTTGCAAAAACCTACACGTTTGATATTACTAAATGTGACGAAATCTTTGATTTATTGGTTAATGATGGCCAGATAATTGTTCAAAAAGGTTTAAAAATTCCTCCTTTAGAACAAAGAAAGAAAAGAGGTTATTGCAAATTTCATAATTTTGTGGGTCATAAAACATCTCAATGTGTTCTTTTCAGGGATCTTGTCCAAAAAGCGTTGAATGAGGGGAAATTAAAATTCGATGAGAAATCGAAGCCTCCAATGAAGGTGGATACTGACCCTCTCCAAATTGCTGATACTTCGTTTGCTGAACCATTCGAATTCATGATGGTAGAAGCTATGGAAGTTACGACTCTCGAATCAATTCCAGAAGAAGATTATATCGAGAAAATTAAGGTGGTTTACCCTAAGGCTGAAGAGGATTTGCTAGATTTTCTTATGAGATGTAAAGCAAAGAATCACCAAGTCATGCTATGCCCTAGGTGTAGTGCTGTATGCGACAAAGAGGCTACTGCAGGCCTCGAGAATTATCTGCCTTATGTGAAGCCAAAGTTCAATGGTCCAAACAGAAGACTGAACTTCAATAGTGGACCAAATCAATATCCTGACAAAGGAAAAGCTATAATGCCAAATCCTTCGATTCATGAAAGGATTGGTCGAAAACAAACTTTCTTACCATCAACAAAAATACCCATGGGTCAATGGGGACATGGTAGATATACAGCTTTCGACAAGAGAATCAAGCATCAAGGAAGTTCTAGTAAAGGTTGGCAAATTGATGCTCAACCTATTATGGCAATGGATGCCAGTAAATACTCTTATAAGAATAACTATAAGGGTAAGAATCCAATGATAAGAACACAATGGCGTAGGTTCCAGCGCCAGAAGAAACAAGAATTCCAAAATGTTCCACAGGAGAACAACTTGAAAGGAATCAAGATTCAAGAAAAGGCCAAGAGGCCTGTAATCGAAAGACTCTCATAACCAAACATTCCAGAAGAAAATAATGAAAAAATAAATGAAGAGGAATGTTTTGATGGTGAGGATGATGACTTTGGGTCAGAAAATGACTTCGATGTGGTTTGTAATGTGGTGTCTGTATTGCCACGAGAGTTTGATGTTTGGTCTTTCTCTGATCGAGAAGAAGACTGCTATGAACCACCACTGGTTGATATCAAACCAGTTTGTTACTTTGTAATGGATAATGGATGCATCGAAGAACAATGCGCCAGTTTTGCAAGGCCTGATGAAGGAATGAAAAATCATCTTAAGCCTTTGTTTGTTAGAGCAAAAGTCAACAATGTTGGCATAAACAAGGTTCTAATTGATGGAGGAGCAGCTGTGAATCTGATGCCTTCTTCATTAATGGAGAAAATAGGGAAATATGACACTGATCTTATTTCTCACAATATAGTCCTTTCGAACTATGAAGGGAAAAGTGGCCACTCTTGGGGTGCTCTCCAAGTTGAAGTTGCCATTGGAAGCACAGTTAGGCCAACACTATTTTTGGTGGTCGAATCCAAAGCAAACTTTAATCTTCTGTTAGGAAGAGAATGGATTCATGGAGTGGGGGCAGTGCCTTCGACTCTTCACCAAAACTTGGCTATTTGGAGAGATGATGGTATTGTCGAATATGTGGAAGCAGACCAAAGTTATTATCTATCCGAGCAATACCAAATAACGAAGCAGACTTTCGACAAGAACCTTGCTACGATTGCACCATGTGGCGATAAGGACGCTGCTTTTGATAAAGTGGTTTCTGAAAATGTTTACCACTCTGTAAAACTCCACCCAACTCATGGATTTTGTTGGAGAAGAGAGGAAATAGATCAAGATTCCTCTGAAGATGGAGTAATTCCACCATCTGGGTGGAATTGTGAATTCTACTATCCTGATGACTGAGCCCAACCCATGGGCAAGAATTTCGGCTTATATGGCCGAAAATAGATTAAATACGGCATTAGAAGCTGTAACAATGAAAGAAGAAATGGCTTTCGAAGCCAGTGATTCTAAAAAATTGGCGAATAAAGCCAATGATCTTGAAGATGGCAAGAATATGCCAAACTTGCAAAACTTGGATTGTATTTATGATGACGAACCTTTGGGTTTCGAAAAAGATCCTTTAAATATAAATCGTAAAATGCAAGCCCAAGACTCATTGCAAGAAATAGACATCGGAGATGGTCTAATGAAAAGGCCAACTTACATCAGTGCCAACATCAATTCTGATTTCAGGACGAAGCTGATCGAACTCCTTAAGGAATATAAAGACTGTTTTGCTTGGGACTACAACGAAATGCCTGGTCTAAGCAAAGAATTGGTTGAACATAGGTTACCTTTGAAACCAGAAAAGAAGCCAATCAAGCAATTACCAAGGAGATTCGCGCCAGAAATAATGTCCAAGATAAAAGGTGAAATCGAAAGGTTGCTGAGAAGCAAATTTATTCGAACTGCCAGGTATGTTCAATGGTTAGCAAATATAGTGCCTGTAATTAAAAAGAATGGAACTCTTAGAGTATGCATAGATTTTCGAGATTTAAATAATGCTACACCTAAAGATGAATACCCTATGCCTGTAGCAGAAATGCTTATTGACTCGACAGCAGGTTTCGAATACTTAAGTATGTTAGATGGTTATTCAGGATATAATCAAATTTTTATTGCTGAAGAAGATATTCATAAAACTGCTTTTAGATGCCCAGGAGCATTAGGAACTTATGAATGGGTAGTAATGCCCTTTGGTTTAAAGAATGCTGGGGCTACATATCAAAGAGCAATGAATTTGATTTTCCATGATTTTATTGATAACTTTATGCAAGTCTATATAGATGATATTGTTATCAAATCTTCATCTGATGATGGCCATTTGGAACATCTTAGAAAATCATTCGAAAGAATGAGAAAATGTGGATTAAAAATGAATCCACTAAAATGTGCTTTCTGTGTGCATGCAGGAGATTTCCTTGGTTTTGTTGTACATAAGAAAGACATTGAGATAAATCAGAATAAGACAAAGGCAATAATGGAGACACAGCCTCCAGTTACTAAAAAACAACTTCAATCTTTGCTGGGAAAAATCAATTTCTTGAGGAGATTCATCTCGAATCTAAGTGGTAAATCCCAACCTTTTTCACCACTATTCAGATTGAAGAAGGATGATATTTTCAAATGGGAAGCAGAGCACCAAAGGGCTTTTGAAGATATCAAGTTATATCTTTCAAAACCACCAATACTAATGTCTCCCATTCGAAACAAATTTATGAAGTTTTATATTTCAGCGTCTGATTCGACCATTGGTAGCATGCTTGCTCAAGAGGATGAAAATGGAGATGAAAGAGCCATATATTATTTAAGTAGGGTTCTAAATGATGCTGAAACTAGATATAATGCTATAGAAAAACTATGTTTATGTTTATATTTCTCTTGTATGAAACTTAAGCATTATATAAAGCCTATTGAAGTTTATGTCTATTCTCATTTCGACGTTATTAAACATATGCTTTTAAAACCAGTTTTACATAGTAGAATTGGAAAATGGGCATTGGCCTTAACTGAATATGCTTTGACATATAAACCTTTAAAAGCAGTTAAAGGTCAAATAGTGGCTGACTTTATAGTTGATCATTCTATAATCGAATCGACTCAAGAAGTTGTAGAGGTCCAGCCTTGGATTTTATACTTTGATGGTTCTAAACATAAGTTTGGAACTGGAATTGGGATACTGATTATTTCACCACTGAAAATCCCAACTAAATTTAAGTATAAAATAAACGGTCTTTGTTCAAACAATGAAGCTGAGTACGAAGCTTTAATAGCAGGTCTAGAAATTTTAATAGACTTGGGGGCAAAGAACATAAGAATCAAAGGAGATTCAGAATTGGTATTGAAACAATTAACACAAGAATATAAATGTGTAAAAGAACATCTTGTCAAATATTTTGAAACTGCAAGACAAATGTTACTTTGTTTTGATACTGTTGATTTCGAACATGTTCCTCGATTGCAAAATCAAGAAGCAAATGACTTAGCTCAAATTGCTTCAGGATACAAAGTGTCAAAAGAACAATTATATGAATTAATCGAAATCAAAGAAAAACTGGTATTTAACGATTTATTATCTCCAAACTTGTCAATGCCAAAACTTGTGGGGGCAAATATACCACAAGAAACTATTAATAATAAATGTCATGATGAAGAAAAGTTTCAAATTTTGGCAATTGACAATTTAACAAACACTGATTGGAGAAAACCAATTGTGGATTACTTACAAAATCCAACAAGTAATACTGCTCGAAAGATCAAATATAGAGCTTTAAGCTATGTGATCATTGGAGACAACTTATTCAAAAAGACTGTTGAAGGAGTCTTACTTAAATGTCTGAATGAATCAGAGGCTCATATAGCCGTCTCTGAAACGCATAGTGGAGCTTGTGGATCTCATTAAGCAGGTCACAAAATCAAATGGTTACTATTTCGACAGGGGTTATACTGGCCTTCTATGTTAAAAGATTGCATAGAATTTGCTAAGGGTTGCCAAGATTGTCAAAGACATGCAGGAATACAACATGTGCCTGCAAGTGAATTACATTCCATTATTAAACCCTGGCCATTTAGAGGAAGGGCTTTAGATTTAATTGGTGAAATAAAACCTGCTTCATCAAAAAATCAAAGATTTATAATAGTTGGAGTGGATTATTTCACAAAATGGATCGAGGCAATACCCATGCAAAATGTAGACCAAGAAGCAGTGATTAGTTTTATTCAAAAGTATATTATTTACAGATTTGGAATCCCTGAAACTATCACTACTGATCAAGGCTCAGTTTTTACTGGTCGAAAAATGCAAGAATTTGCAAATCAAACTGGTTTCCGTTTGTTAACTTCGACACCATACTATGCACAAGCAAATGATCAAGTTGAAGCAGCCAATAAAATCCTTATTGGCTTAATTAAAAAACACATTGCCCAAAAACCTAGAAATTGGAACAATACTTTGGACCAAGTATTATGGGCATGCAGAAATTCTCCAAAAGAATCAACTAATACTACCCCTTTTCGTTTGACATATGGTCACGACGCAGTTTTACCAGTCGAGATACATTTGAAATCAATTCGAATCCAAAGGCAAATTGAAATACCAAATGACCATTATTGGAATATGATGTTAGATGAATTAGTTGATTTAGATGAAGAGAGAATACAAGCTTTGGAAAGGTTAACTCAACAAAAAGAGAAAATAGCCAAAGTTTACAATAAAAAGGTCAAGTCTAAAACCTTTAACATTGGAGATTTAGTCTGGAAAACTATTCTGCCTATGGATCGAAAGGATAGGGTTTTAGGAAAATGGTCACCCAATTGGGAAGGTCCTTTTAAGATTTCACAAATATATTCTAATGGTGCATTCGAGATCGAAGAGTTAACTGTTGAAAGGCGCACTCTTAATATAAATGGTAAATATTTGAAAAAATATAAGCCAACATTATGTGAAATAAACATAAGCACAGAATAAGAAACATAATGAAATCGAAATGGCAAAAAATAATAAATTGCCATAAAAACAGGATATTCTCAAATATTACGAATTTATTTAAACCAATTAAATAATAGAAATTGTATTTCAAATACAAGAATTGGTTACATTCGAAACCATCTATGGTTTTATTTGACCTAACAGAAATCTATCCTAGTGCATCTTTATTTTAAACAATAAAGAGAAAAGCAAGAAAGAAGGTGCAACTGCTAATCCTTCCCAACTGGTTGAGAAGTTCCACCACACAGAGAACAATCCCCAACAGCAGTAAGGTGGATCGTTACACCTCACTTCATCTTCGAAGAACTGGACTCAATGTCCTTTCCATTCTTATGAGGAGAGTCGGTAGGATCCTCGACCAATATAAGGGAATCATCTTGATCTTGACATAGATCTTCTTCTGGGACGTAAGTCTTCAAAAATTCAGCGTAATCTGAATCAATCTCATCTGAACCAGAATCATCGTGTTCTTGGATATGGCGTTGAGATTTCGTTTGAATCTTTTGAGAAGATTGGCTAGGTTTAGATTTGGGAGTTTGATGTTTTTTGCGTTTAGAAACAGAAGAAGGTTTGTTTGTTTTCTTAATAGAAACAACACCTTTAGATTTTCCTTTCATGGTTTCTTGAAGAAAGGAAGAATGTAAAAAGAACTTGGAATGAAAAATCACAAAGAGAACGTTCCTTTTTATAAAGAAAATCTGGACGGTTGGCAGTTAGATGTTCCCTTGTTTCTCGCAAACAATAAATGTGGATTGACTTGACTGTTTTGGAAACAGAGTCAAACACGGTTTTTTAAAGAATATTTGTCAGTTGCACATATCAAGAAGTGGAAAAAGGATTTTTCCGCCGTGAATTCCGAGGTTTTGTTATAAAAGCTCCAAATTCAAAGTTTTAAAAGTTATCTGGATTAGCAAAGCCTATAAAATAATTCGAGAACATCGAAAGTAGAGAAATCGAAATGGCAAACGTAAATAATTGGCCACAAAACAGGGCATTGTTAATATTACAACCCAATTCAAAACTTGTTCAAAAATTGAAAAAACTTAACATAGCAGATTTGTTCGAAACAAAAAAGAAAAATTCATTGGACATAATCAAGTCTTGGATTTCAAACTAGCATAATGGGTTTTAAGCAAAGCCAATTCGACATCGATAACTTGTACATTGCTCTCGAGGGATTTAACATCTTCCTGCAAAGCTTCAGAGGCACTAAAGTACCTAAGACCTTCTCGAGCTTCCTTCTCGATTGCCTCTTGATGAGCTTGAGTGGCAGCTTCCTCGAATTGTTTACGTTTTTCTTGTTCAGAATGAATGAGGAGCTCTCTCTTCACTATTTCTGCTCGCAATCCCGCAATTTCTTCTTGCCATTTGTCAATATTAGAAATACACTCTTGGACTCCTTCACCAGAGTTGGCTTTTTGGGTTTTCATTGCCTCTACTTTTTCGACAGAGCGGTTAGCTTTATCGAAAACAATAGCTTGGGCCAGTTTCTGATGACTCATCCTTCCAAGAGTATATTCTTTCTTCTGTACAGCTTTAGCAAATTGCTCGATTATCGACTCGAATTGAATAACTTTACTCAAAGTATCCTGATCAGTGAGAGGATTATGCAGCTGGTTCAAGAAATTTTTATGGGCAAAGGCAGCATTGGTATTTTCTTCAATAGACTTCAACATATCACCATTTATGTATTCTGAATGAAACTTGAGCAACAAAGAATCCTGGCGAACGTTTTGTCGAATACTGGCTTCAGATTTGCTCGAAGTATCGCCAGTATCGCTGCTTGAAGCAGGTTCCCATTTTTTAGCCATGAGAAGTCTTAGTGCAAGATCTGGTTGCGAATTCCTCATATGGTCAAATTCCCCTTCAGACATGCCAAGGCTAGCCGAGAGTTTCGAAGTCGAAGACTCTGGCAAAATTTCTGATCCACCTTCCTCTGCTTCAGGAATGAACTCAGCATCAAAGTCCATTTGCTCATTCGAGTAATCTGGGTTGGCTTGAGAATTAGAAGTTGTATGAACAAATTCCATATTCGAAGCAGCAGCGTTAGCTGCCTCCAGATTCTCTTTATCAGCAACAACCTTGTCACTATCATCCTACAAAGACAGGATGAATTGTTAAAGATAAAAAAGGTTAAGACAAATACATTGAAAAGAGATTCGAAGTTCATTTACCTTTTTGACTTCATCATTAGGTTTTTCAACCTCATCCTTGCGTGTATCTTGATCCAAATCTTCAATCGGAGCCTCTTTGGGTTTGTCTGTTTCTTCCACAACCTTAGGAGGATCATCCTTCGACGTATCTGTCGAAGCAACGACAGCAGGTTGAGTCGAAACACTGGGTTGTGCTTGAGTATCACCCTCAGGAGATTTTGATTTAGATTTTGATTTGGATTTCTTCTTCTTCTTTTTCTTTGGCACCCTTTCGTCTGCTTCAAGATTAGTCTTTTGAACAGGGGCATTGTCTTCTCCTTCAACCTTGTCTTTATCCTTCCCTTTATCACCTTCATCACCTTCAATCTCTTCGTCCATAACTTCAACGATTTGGGGACTAACGACCTCAGCACTTGGTGCTGGATTCACCTCTTGAGTGGCAGGCCTTGGAGTCTTTGTCCTTCTCAATGGAGTCACCACTTCTTCTTCCTGTTTTCGATAAGAAAATTTTCAGAAAATGAGAAACAAAAATCGAAAGCGAAAGGCATTATGGAAAAAGAGTTGAACTTACAGATTCATCACTAGAAATAGTGACAGTTGGTCTGGTCTTCTTCGAGGCATTTCCAGTTTCAGTCGAACTGTTTGCTCTCTTCTGACCCTGAAAATGTGTTTAAGGTTTTATAAACATGTTTATAAGAAGCAAATGCTCAGAGGAAATAAAATTTGGAGACTTACCTTCACCTTCACTTCCACATTCTTTTTATCAGCAGGCTTGGTCTTGCGGGTTTCTTTCAAAGCATCTTCCAAAGCTTGTTTCGAAACTTCAAAAAGGTGTGAATTGAAACAATTAATATAATGTGGGATTGTAATTAAAAGAGAAAGTTAACAAGAATTACCTTTTGGTTTCGATTTCTTTGCCTTCTCGACAATTGGTTTGTTCAGACCAGCTTCCAACCCTCGAACAATTTCTTCAACACTTTTAGTTCGAGTCAAATAATAATTCTCCCACCAACTATCAAAGTCCGTGGTACAAAAATGAGAAATATTGAAGTCAAAAGAGTTGAGGTTATATGAGTTCTGTTCTGTTATCTTGAGATAACCTCTAAACGTCTTTTCAGAGAGACTCGAGCCTAAAACCATGTCCTTTTCATCCTCAAATAAACTTTTGGGACGAATCTGAGACATCCCAAATTGTCTCGAGACCAAATTTGGTTGGTATCCCACCAGTCCCAAGTGTTTTGCTTGAGTGCCTATCCTACAAGATAGCACAGAAGGATCCAGATAGGTTGACCATACCTCATTCACTTCATCTTCATTATCAGGATCGAAAGCTGGAAAGTCCTCAGTAAACCAATTGGGACCAAATTCCCTAGTAGCAAAAGGAGCGTGATGGGGTTTGAAAACATTAAAATTGAGAAAAAATTTCATGTATCTCATGAAAAGGGTCTTATGATCAGTCTCTAAGTGTTGAGGGGCTAATCGAATAACTCTCCTTCCTTCGATTGGACGATCAGCTATTTCAGTTTCGTATTCTTGGGGTATCCTTAAATTGAACTCTTGTTCAAAAGTGGCATTCAACCACAACTGCAATAACCACATGGGTCCAGCAACTAAAAACGAGGAGCCATTTGTAGATTTCTTAATCTCATCACATGCTAGGCCCATAGATTCATACAAAACAGCTAAAATTAATTTTCCTAAGCCAAAATGCCTACCCTCATGTATCTGGATGGCCATGGGAATAAACATTTTTGCTACTTGTAAAGAACGAGAACAAAAAACATAGTAAGACAGCCAAAGGGTTAGAAAAGCTACGTGTTCGACACTACTAGTTTCCCCCTTCTCGATGTTTTTCTCTATAAACCCAGTGAAAGACAGTTTTGTTGGGTCAAAATCAATATTGTCACTTGTATTTGCTGGGTCAAAGGTTTCGTCATTTGGTCGAAGACCAGTTAGGGCAGCTACATCTAACAAAGTTGGGGTAAGCATTCCACATGGGAAGTGGAAAGTGTTGGTAGACTTTTCCCAAAAATGCAGCGCAGCAATAATGGACTCTTGTTGTACTTGGGGACCAATTCGAGTAAACTGAATAAAATCATAAATTCCATAAGTTTTCCAATATTCCCCAAAATCTTTTTCCATTCGATTTAGCCATGGGATAAAGTGCCTAGTGTTGGGAATAACAGGGGCAGATCGAAATAGCTTCGCATTTAAAAACCCTAAATGGCGTACGTATTTCACTAGAGAAGATTGGGGGTTCACATGTTCGAAAGCAAGGAAAGATTGCATTTACCTTTGAGCTCAATGCATCTTCGTCTGGTAGAGGACCTCCAAACGCATAAACGTTTTTGTTCACAGCAAATGGAATCATCAGTTCCGAATGCCAAACATCCAGTTTTTCAGGATCATCATGTGGTTGAGGAACCATAGGTTCTTTGTCTTCGTGAAGGATGAAATTCCTCCATTTACCAGCGAAGGGAACTTTAACGTCGCGATTGTCGTCAGCCATGGTTGATTTTTGAAAAAGAAAAGTCTTTTGGAAAATCACGATTAGAAGATTAAAACTTTCTGGAAAGTTTTGAAATGTTTTAGATCTAAACAGATTTGAACAATGCGTGGGTTTTTGAAGTAGTTTAAACTGAAAATCGTTGTTGCAAGTTTTCTGGAAAAGTTCAGAGTTTAGGAGTTTGCAGAAAACGTTTCAATGACGAAGAAGAAGGCTATTTATAGACTTTGAATAAAATCTTGAATTAAATAAATCAAAAAGAAATTACACTGTTCACATGCAGTTTTATTTCAGCTTCCGAAACTACCACCTGGCCCACTCACGCGAAAAAACAGGATTTTTTCTTTGATAATGGTGAAAATGGCAGTTGAAAAGACTGCTAATGACGTCAGCGTAGTCTTAGGAAAGCGTGAAGACTCTTTGTGGAAAAGCAAACGTTTCAGTCTTAAAATGCCAACTCCTCAATTTCATTCGAATCATTCAAATCGAAATTGGCATTTTGGGGGCAATTTGTTACTCCATATTTTTGTTTGAAACAAAATATGAAATAAAGATAAGTTAATTGTTGAATTATACATGTTATCAATATGTATATTTGAAAATTAATGTAATCTTTTATCAAAAGCTTTTTTCTTTCGATTCGATTTTGATATAAATCGGAATCTGGTTATATCGAAAGAAGTTTGGATTTTCACGGGAAGTCTAAGTACTTTCTAAATGATTTTCAAACTTAACTCACTTCGATTTCGACTAATTGGCAACGGATGCAACGGTTCAAAACTAAGGACAGCGCATGAGGAGCAAAGACACGCGTCATTTGGTCAAGAAGCAACCGTTACATAGTAGTTGAAATAGGAAGTCTATATATATGTATTTTGTAGTCAAAATAAGGGTCACAAATTCACATACTAAATCCTTTTACAAACTCAGAGTACCCAAGCGTTCGAGCGAAATGAGTAACACAAAGGAAACGTATGATTCTGTGTACCATTCTTAATTCTCTGTAAACATTTTACATTTGAATGCAATTTACTTTCCTGCAACATCTTTTTAACAGCATTTCCATAATCATGAACTTTAAATGTTTTTCTACCAAAAATGCACAAACATGCCCAAGATTTACTAGTTGATCTTACCAGTAAACAAACTTGCGCTTGTTTACCAAAAAACAGAGTAAACAATATTATACAGGGTTAAATATGTTTTTAGTCCCTACATTTTGTGAAATTGTTAAGAATGGTCCCTACATTTTAAAAATGGTAAAAAATAAAATTTTTCGCTATCAAGATTAGTCCCTACGTTTATCCTTTAGGGACCATTCTTGACAATTTTGTAAAATGTAGGGACTAAAAATATTAAAAGGTAGGGACTATTCTTGACAATTTTCCAAAATGTAGGGACTAAAAATATTAAAAGGTAGAGACTATTCTTGACAATTTTGCAAAATGTAGGGACTATTCTCTACGGATTGGACTAATCTTGATAGTGCAAAATTTTATAGGGTTTTTTGTGACCATTTTTAAAATGTAGGGACCATTCTTAATAATTTCGCAAAATATAGGGATTAAAAACATATTTAGCCCTATTATAAATAGTAGAAAATCTCAAGTGACCCGGAAGCTCCGGTTACTATTTTTATTTTACGATAGTAAACATGTTTTTTAAAAATTAGAAATATAGTAGAAAACATCAAGCCATGTGATCTATGAAGCCCGGATACGTGACACGATACCGATACGGCGATACGGTAAAATTTTCAAAATCTCCGATACGATACTGCCGCAATACGTTATTTCAAAATTAAATTTAAATTTAAATATATAAATGCACAATATATAAACATAACAAAAATCGAAAATGATAATAAATTAAAATTAAAATTACTCAAACTAAGCAAACAATTGACGGTTACATATTGAGCAAACAAGTGACGATTACATATCTTAAGTTAATTAAGTAATAACAAAAAATAACATAACTAGTACTATCCAAAAAAAACATCAAAAGTATAACACAAAGAACATCATCCCCTAAAGTTCACTATTTAAGAGAAACACATATTGTATCAGTATGATGTCATCTAATTCTATCATCATAGGACATTAGTTGTCCGATACTTCTCTGATACGTGTATCGAGAAGTATCCGACACGTATCAGTAATTTTTCTTTAAAAAAATAATATTAATTGTCTGATACTCTCCGATACGAGTATTAAAGAGTATCGGACGAGTATCGATATCGGATACGTATCGGACACGATATTTTGCAATTTTTAGAGTATCGGAGTTTCATAATTATGATTAAGGGTCACACTTGACCGTTACATACGAACAATTCAATTCAACACTGATACTAACCAGCACACTCTGATTTCTTTTTTTAAACTGTTTCTTTTTTTCTCCCCTTCGATTGTTTTTGTAAATCTATTTCATTTCGCGGAAATTTCAATCGCCAACAACACTCTCTGAGATCGATCGTGTAACGAGCACAAAATCGAGCTTTCAAAAACTAAATCTCAACTCATCGATTCAACAAAGCTCTTCAACTTGATGAACAGATTTCAACAAGAAACATTACAATGACAGTTTCAACTCGATCTCACACAAAGAACAATGCAAACCCTAATCAACAACAACAACAACAACCACATCAAGGTTTAAAGGAGAAATTGAAAGCACTAACACTGTTATACGAGCAACACAACCTCAAGAACCGTTCTTTCAATCCAGAACAAGAAGAGAATCATAAGGAAAACGTGAAGATCAATGTTGTGGCGGCTCGGAAGAAGCTTTCGTTGGTTGAAACGGAGAAAAATGGGAACAGGATAATGGTGTTTGTGAGAGTGAGGCCAATTGGGAAGAAGGAAAAGGAAGCAGGTTCGAGGTGTTGTGTGAAGACTGTGAATCGCCGTGATGTTTATTTGACGGAATTCGCTAGTCCAGAGGATTATTTGAGGTTGAAGAGGATTCGCAGTGGTCATTTCACGTTTGATGCTTGCTTTCCTGATTCAGCTACTCAACAGGAAGTTTATTCTACCTCGTGAGTTCAGTTCATTCATGATTTTCCTAATTTTTTTTATCTTACAAATATAGTATAATATGATCAAATTAAATGTATGTCATAGTTTATTTGATTTTTCCAATTGAGATCTTTTTTATTTTATTTTTATAAAAATAAATTTAGATTAGGGGAGGCACACCCCATGCCAGGTTAGGGAGAACCACTGACTTTATTAAGGATTTACAATGGAATTTAGGTATAAGCTACCAACTATAGAATTCTGGACTAGAACCAAGTTATAAATTATAATTGGTGTGAGCGAAAGGTCTAACCATATATGTGCCAACCGTAATTGGTTCCAATTGGGGCTTTGATATGGAAGCTTTTTCCTTCATTTTTTTAATGGCGAATTGTTAGTATATTGCATTGTTATGTTAGTTTTCTCCTTACGAGGACTTGAACCCTGGAACTCCAACTCCTTTAACCCTTAGCTAACTAGTTCAACTAGTTGAGCTACCCATGCCCCCCCTTTTTCCTTCATTGTTGTTAATTAAAATAAAAAAGAAGTAAGCTTAGTTTTCTTCCCTCTATTTTTTTATTCATGATATTGGTTCTGCATTTATAAATCTATGATTTTGGTCCAAATTTTCTAAATGTATGACCTTCTCCCCTGCCTATGCATTTTGAGGCCGAATTCTGATGGTATGACAAGTGAGGTGTTTATGTCACAACTTGGTAGACGATGCCGCTGTCTAGGTGTATTCTCAGTAACCGTACCTATCCATTTTGAGGTCGAATTCTGATGATGTGACAACCGACAACTGAGGTGTTTATACTATAATAAGCGCTGCTCTGCATTCATATAAATAAATGTTGTGATTATGGTTCATGAGTTAGATTGTTCTTTTAATATTGAGTATTTGTTACATTGTTGTATTGTATCTCTAGATTGTTCTTTTAATATTAAGTATTTGTTACATTGTTGCATCTCTGTTTGTGTTGGGTTCAGTGTGGAGTTTCTCTTCTATTAGAACGAGTGGGGATTCTTTTGACAATTGCTGCATGCATTATACATCTTACTACTCAAACTTTCATTTATATTTATTTGACTTTGCATTATCAGAACCTCAGAACTTGTGGAAGCAGTTCTACAAGGGAAGAATGGGACAGTTTTCTGTTATGGTGCCACTGGAGCTGGAAAAACTTACACAATGCTTGGTACAATGGAAAGCCCAGGAGTGATGGTGTTGGCAATTAAGGATCTCTTCGGTAAAATCAGGACGAGAAGTTGTGATGGAAACCATGTTGTTCATCTGTCCTATCTTGAGGTTTATAATGAAACCGTAAGAGATTTGATTTCACCTGGAAGACCTCTGGTTTTGAGAGAAGATAAACAGGTCCATTTTCATATCTTAATAGTATTTTATTTATTTATTTATTTATTGAAAATAGCAATAGTCAAGAGAAAGGCTACTGATAATTCATGCCTGCTGAGTGACGTGTTATGGTGACTGGCTACATGCCTTTGAAATTAATGGAATGATTTTTCTATGGTATTGCTTGATACCAATAATCGTTTAAAGATCATGGACCGCATCGTATGATGCGCCCACTGCAACCCCATGAAGCTGTAATCATAGATTGCATTGTTTTGCATTAGGCCCCAACAACTGCAATTTACCCACAACTGCCGCAATAACTCCGTATGTTTGATTTAAAACCTTTAGCCCATGCTTACTTGTACATTTATAGAGCCCATCTATACTAGGTGTAAGCATTTCTTTTTTCTTACAGGTTATGTTTGTTCGTATTACACTAGCCATCTCCCTGTCAGATAAAATATATGGAAAGTGAATTTGTTAGTTATGAAGAGATTGGTTGCTCAATAGACTCTCTTGTTTCATTGCATCCCATTAAATCACTATCTGATTGTACATTGTCTAACTATATTGTAGGGGATTGTGGCAGCAGGTCTTACACAATACCGAGCTTACTCCACTGATGAAGTAATATTCTGAACCATTCTGGTATATTGGAAGCTTAGATTGCTGTTTGAACCCTCATCGATATTTTTTTTTTACTTTGCTCCTGCTGCTTCAGGTAATGGCATTGCTTCAGCAAGGAAACCGTAACAGAACTACAGAACCAACTCGTGCAAATGAAACATCTTCACGTTCCCATGCTGTTTTGCAGGTACAATTTTGAAGGTTGTTTATGGAAAATAATGCAAAACCCCTTGTATGTTGTGATTGTGACGTGTGTTTATCTTATTTGTTACATTTAGGTTGTAGTTGAATACCGAGTTAGAGATGCTGCAATGAATATTGTTCACAAAGTGGGAAAGCTCTCATTGATTGATCTTGCAGGGTCAGAGAGAGCTCTTGCCACAGATCAAAGAACACTTAGATCTCTTGAGGGTGCCAACATTAACCGGTCACTTCTTGCATTAAGCAGCTGCATCAATGCTCTTGTAGAGGGCAAGAAGCACATTCCTTACCGAAATTCAAAACTTACTCAGCTTCTCAAAGATTCATTAGGAGGAACTTGCAACACTGTCATGATTGCAAACATAAGCCCGAGTAACCTTTCATTTGGTGAAACTCAAAACACCCTTCATTGGGCTGATAGAGCCAAGGAGATTCGAACAAAGGTTGATTCCTCTAACCATTTCTAGCTTTCACCTACACAATAGTTTGATTTTTTGACTATTTACTTAACGTTTTGTCATAAATTGTTGTTATACACATTAATATTTCATTTTTCTGGATGATAACAGTTTTTTTTCGTACACTTTTTTGCTCTGCGTTTGTTCACATTTTTTGTCTTTTTGAATTTTTTGTTTGGTGTCAAATATATCAACCCAATGAATGTACAAGGTACTCACTCTGTTGATGCTGAATGATGAAATGGAAACTGAAACCTATTATACATGGATGCAGGCAACTGATGCAAATGAGGATCTATTACCGATACCTGGAACAGAAATAGACCAGGCCAAGCTGGTACTTGAGCTGCAAAAGGAGAATCGTGAATTGCGAATGCATCTAGCATGCAAACAACAAAAAATCGTGAAACTCCAAGCACAGTCCTTGGCAGCATATTCTTCCCCAACACCACCATCAGCTTCATCTTTTCTTTCCACTCCCCCGACTTCAGTTCAACCAAATGAAAAACGAAGGGCTGGTCGCTCTTTATTAACTGCAACTTATCTTACTCCAGAGAACATGAACAAGGGAGAGGAGATAGCTATCACTGTCAGAACACTTTATCAAAAAGTGAAAGCCCTGGAGTCAGAGATAGAGAGAATGAAAAAGGACCACAGTTTGCAGATAAAGCAGAAAGATGACGTTATTCGTGAGCTTTCACAAAAAGGTGGGAGAAAAGTAGCGGCACCAGGGGAAGTAGGGAAGAGAGTGGTAACCAGGTCTAGCATACGGCCAAAGAATGAAAACACAGGTGAGTTAAAGAGTCCAAGCCATCGTTTTCGATCACCACTACCAATGGCCAAGAAACGAAGCTTTTGGGACATAACTGCTGCTAATAGCCCATCAGTTGCTGCATTAAATGGGAGAAAAACAAGAAGCCATGTCATTTCTGAACCTACTGCAAATCCATCCATGCTTCTTCAGGTCTGTTGTTTCTTCTTTCCCAACCACTATAAAGCACAAACATTTCTCCAAACTATCGTGTTGCATGTCAGACATGTCTTAGAAACAAACATTTCTGGGCATGCCTCAGACACTCGTTTAACACCCCTTAATAATGTCGAAAAACATATATACTTTCAGCTCGGATGCATCTCAGTTACCACTTGGACACGAGCCAATAGAATGGGTAGATAGATACCTACTTCGACTGAACACTTCTTGTTCTTATTCACTCCTGACATAACAAAAGTATAACTTTATAAAAAACTCAACTTATATCATAGCTCCCAACTTATTACATTTTTTTACTTGCATGCTTTAATGGTAAATTGATAATAAACATGACAGTATAAATAAAATTGTCTTATCTTGTAAGGTCCAATGAAAAATGATGGTTCTTAATTGCATTATTGAAATCTTTTTTACCCTTTCTAAAAACAGAATGTCCCTCACATGTGCATTTGGCACTGTTAGAGCATACTAGTTTCTTCCTTATCTGACTGGTCCAGCTCACTTGATGCTGAGGCATCTTGTTGTCTTTAACCGTACTTGTTCATTACATTTTTCAGCCAGGTTTTACTCGTCAAAAGGGAAATATTTGGAAGTGATCTAGGGAGTAGTAGAAGAAGTTCAAGGACAGAATAGAACCATATATGATAGAAGATCTGGTATTTTTTGTAAGATCTTGAACTGGTTGTAGCACAATATACGAATGAGATCATTGTCGCTTCCATCTTCAAGTGTCTGCTTGTGTAAATAAGTTATGCAATGATAGGTTCTTTAGGCGTAGTTAGCAGTAGGACCAGAGGGTGCTCTTTTACATGCTTATTCTCAGATTTGGATTCCGTGCAGTCAAAATCTCATGCATTCATGCATTCGGCACATTGGTGGCCATTCAATCAAGTTGGACGGAGCAGGATTTTGATTTTTAATCTAAAATGCCTGCATGAAATTTCTACTGCATACAATACAATTCCTTCATTCACCACCTCCCTTAAACTATATTAAGTATTGAGGCTTTTGGAGAAAAGTCCAAAATCGTTATTATTATTATTAGTGTATTACATTCATTTTTTTTTATTTGATTTGAGTTGGTATATTAACGTTCCAGCTCAACAGTTTCAACAAGATTATCGTTATGAACAAGGATTATTATTGTTGAAAAGAGTAGTTTCTGGGGAGCATGACAAGATTAAAGTAGGTTTTATTTTGGTATGTTAATGAGTGATTTTAGTTCACGAAATGTAAGCATTGTTGATTCAAAAAAGTAAAAGAAATGTAAGGCATTGCATCACAATTTATTTATTTTTGAATAATCATTGTACGGCAATTGACTTTATAGAATGTATTGGAGCATAACACTATTTTGTTTTGGGTCATGGTAATTGGTGCCCTGGGTTAAAGAAACAAAAAAAGAAAGTTTCAAATTAAAAATAACAATTTTTAGACTTTTGAGGAGTTGATTGCACAAACTCCATGTCATATTACTATATTTATTTTCTTAAATTGTGTCCTATGGCACTGTTTAACATTTTTCATTTGTTTTTATTGACAAAGGAATATTGTTATTTATCATATAAATGAACGTGTATAACAATGAGATTATTGGATATGATCTGGCAGAGGCCACTTATCAATAATATCACACACCAATTTTTGAATTTATTAATATTTAAGTTGAAGAAAATTACTTATAGAGGAGGAAATTTGCAGAAAATAAAAATATAGCAAATGAAGTAAGCCAAAAAAAGTAAAATTAGGTTGAAGAGATGGTATCCTTGTCCAAAACATAAAAGACTTTGAGACTCTTAAAACATTTACAAAAGTAGTTACATTTACCTTCCTCTAGAAGCACTTGCAGCAGTACTTGAATTTAAGACCTCCTGAATTCAAAATCTATCTTTTAATCATTAGACTAGGCCATACTATTCGAGTTTTCCAAACACAAAATTTGTAAATAACAAACTTTAAAATTTGTGGAGATAACAAATATTAAAGGCTTAAATGCATTTTTACCCCCCCTATTTTGAATAAATCGGAATTTTTACCCCCTATTTTAAAATCCGGAATTTTACCCTCCCTGTTTTATAATTCTTTGGATTTTGCCCCCTATATCACTACAAGAAAATATGGGATTAGCTACGACGGCGTTTGTAGCTAATTGGTAGCTATTTTCTAGTAAATCAGTTTTTTTTTTGTTCTTTTAAATAAATAAATAGTAAATGAACAAACAACAAAAAGAAAGGGATCAAGAAAAGAAACAAGGTGCAAACAGAACATATGAACAAAACACGATCCATAATTGAAAGAAACAAACCGTTGAAGCTTCCACGTGAGAAAGAGATCGCTACCGAGAGAGAGGGAGAAGGCCGGTGACGGTTCCGGCCGATTCGGCGACGACAACGACAAACCTTTCTTGTTCCTTTCTTTCCCTTTTCTTCTTCCTATGTTTCTTGCGGTTTTGTTTTGTTCTTCTAGTAAATCAGAGTTAGCTACAGATTTGTTTTGAATTAGCTACAAACGGTTGTTGTAGCTAATCCCAAATTTTCTTGTAAGGAGGGCAAAATCCAAATAATTATAAAATAGGTGGGGTAAAATTCCGAATTTTAAAATAGGGAGGGTAAAATTCCGAATTTTAAAATAGAGGGAGTAAAATTCCGATTTATTCAAAATAGGGGGTAAAACTGCATTTAAGCCAACATTAAAATAAGAGTGCGTGTAATATTAAGTAAACTCCCAACTTTATAACTGTCACACTATCTTAATAATAATAATAATAATAATATGTACCGAAAAAAAAAATAATAAATTAGTAACGTTTTATAAGTAAGGCTAATTTTTGTTGTTTGTAGATAAAGTGATAAATATTATTAAAATTCGCATATATCGTAAAGTTTTGGGTGAAGACATCCAACCTAAAAATATCGACATTGTTAATTAAGCTAGAATTTATACTTTTTTAGAATTTCGTTTTTAGTTCCTAAAGTTTTTTTCGCATAATTTGGTCCGACTTTTAATCAAACTCTTGTATACTTTTACATTTTTAAATGGCTTTATGTATTCATGTAATATTATAAGAACATCTCCGATAAAAATTTAGAATTTTATAACATAAGCTGAATTATTTATTTGCAAAAAACTAAAAAATTCATATTTAATTCATCTCTTGTTAAAAAAAATTTAAAACTTTTGTAAGAGAGATTCATATAATGTATTAAACATGACCGCAATTTTTTTTTTAAAAAAATTTCAAAGGGTATGGACAAGTTGAATGAAAAGTAGGGACCAAAAAACATCAACGACGAAAAAGTGCGAAAAAAAACTTTAGGGACTAAAATAAAAATTCTTGAAAACTATAGAGACCATTTACTGATTTAACCCTATAGTTTTAAAGACACTATTACTAACATGTAAAACACCACTAGATTTAGTTTAGCAGTGAGAAGCTTATGTAATATGCATTTAGGTTTAAATTCAATTGGCTCCAATGTGCTTATAAAAAAAATAGAAAATTGACTCCAATGTAACAAAAAAAAAAAAAAAAAAAAGGAAAAATTATGCCAATAATGAATGATGTTAGGATTAAGGAACTTAAGCATAAGTAAGTGGTTAGTGATTGGATGAGTCTTGTATATGGAGAGATTCAGTTAGAGGAATTTTTTTTTGGTTGATTGCATTGAAGGTTTTATTATTTACCTATAAGATATATTGTATATTTATTTTGCTTATCTAATATATATATATATAATTGAGTTATTTATTTTATCATGATTCATATAAAAAAAATTAAATTGTTTATTTGCTCATGATTTTTATATAAAATTATTTGAGTACTTATTTAATTTTTTTTATTTATAAAATTTATAGTATTACAAAATAATATAAAAAAAATAATTGTTTTACAAGAATAATTTAGTCATTTAAATATGATATATTTCTTATCATATTATTATGAGGTATGTATAAAAAACATGATATAATAGTTATCATGTATACACCAAACACATAATAGGATAACGGTTATCCTGCTTATATCATATCATATCTTTATCCTATTTTATATCTTATCATGCGCACCAAACGAGCTCTAAGTTTCTAACTTATTGCAGTTTACCCTTTGAGTTATACTACGTTTATAAAAATACTGACATGACCTTTAATTTTGATATTAACCATGATCAACTTGAGGCTCAATCTATTGTGAACCATGAGACCCAATCAATTGAAGTTCAATTGAAAGGGAGAATAACCGGAAGAAGAATAATGTGCAACAAATTAGGAATTTAAAAGACCGATTTATTAGCTAAAAAATTAAAGATCTATTTTTTTTTTTGACAAAAACAAAATGATATTCATTCATTCCAAACGATACAATACATCAAATACAATCACATATTCAACACCGCTAAAAACGTCAAAGGATGAATCTGCGAACAAACTCACAATATCCAAATTAATAGCATACAACGGCCAATTGCCTACTACGAATAATATGATAAAATTAAAGTCACCGGAATAGCCATGTTTCCGGATCTACAACGTTGATGTCCAAATCATTGATTGAATATGTAGTTGACTGAAGTTGATTTCCATATGAGTAAACGAACACCGCAACTATACAATAAATCAAATAACGTCACACTTAGACGACGACCAACACAACGCCGCACTTAGACGACTACCAACACGTCACACTTAGACGACGACAACACGTAAAAACAAAAAGAAAAAACTTGAGATATGTGGAAAACCACTTATTTATATGAAAAGAAGAGGAAGAAAAGGTGTAAAGGGGTGATTTTAGGCTAAAAATGACCTAAAACCACCCCTCTATGATGAACAAAGAATAAAACTTAGAGAAAACTAGGGCCACTTAAAGATCTATTTGTTACCTAAAAAAAATTAATGCTATGTAAGAGGAAAGAATATTAGAGGATTGAAAGTGAGAGTAGAAAGTGAATGAAAAGTAAGTAGATTTTTGAATTGTTTGGTATAATGGAAAATGAGGGAAAAGTGAGAGGAAAGAAAGTTGTATATTTAATAAATGACTTAAGTACCCGTATAAAAATATAGAAGATTTTATTTTATAAATACACAATATATTATTATATTATATCCAAAAGTGACCATATTTTATTTTAAAAAGAAAATGAAAAAATACAATATAAAATTGATAAAGGTGATCAATACTAATGCCACGTTGGCACGTTGCCATGTGAGAGACATAACAAATTTTATAAAATAAAATAGGAAATATGTAACCATGATGAAAATGCTACAAAGCAAGGACCAGTTTGTCCTCCTTTTACCAATTCGTTTGTCATTCCAAACTTTCCGTATGGATCTGCGCGGAAACATTTTTGCAAGTGGGGTCCACTAAAACTATGTTTCTTTCCTTTCTAACAGAGAAACCAAACGAGGGAAGCACACTTTTCTATAAACTTTCTATCCTTCCTACTATCAATCCTCTCACTTTCACTAGAAACAAACAATGTGTAAAAGATCTAACTATATATAAAATATAAACGTAAAACATAAATGATTCATGACAATTCACTGAAAAAAAAGAAAAAACTTTACAATGATCATATCATATAGCTACTCATTTGTGGGACCAGGATTACATGCAGTTAAATTTAAGTGCAGGTTCACAAAGTTGAACAACACTAATTATTATTATTTAATTAATTTATAAAGTAAATAAAAAATACTCTACAGCATGGTCATGCTGTTAAAATTGAACATCAGGCAATCTTTTTCCCTCATTTGTGTTGAATGAAACTGAAAATTAGTTTACAAACTGTACATAGTACAATGTATATTCAGTCAAAAAACAGAAAAGTACACTGTGTAGGTATACTGTATGGGAGCTTCTAGCGTGAAGTTACCACATGGCCCAATAGAAATCTAGCTGATTCCACATCAGCATTAGAGTTTAATGATTGTCTATGGTATGGAGTATGGTAGTCCCTTTTAATGAAAGTTTTAGTTATTGCACTTCAGTCCCCCATATAATTGATATTATTTTTCAAATTTACAAATAAAAACAAGTTTTATTTGTCAATTAAATTTGATATTAGATTAGATAATAATTTATAAAGTCTTTTATTTGACAAAATGTAATTTTCAATTGAAAACCATCCCAAAATTGTTCTTCATCCTCTTCCATGTCCTCCATCTCCTCCATCGTATTCTCTTCTATCTCCATCTCCTTCATCGTATTCTCTTCCATCTCCTCCATCGTATTCCTATTTGTTTTCATACACAAATTTTTTAATCGTTTTCCTTCGATGGTACTGTAACTCTTCCCTTCGCCACTATATTCTTATTTTTCAATTGAAAACCCTAAATGTTCTTCAATCTCCTCCATCGTATTCATATGTGGTGTTTTTCGACTCGTTTGCAAATATTTCGATGTTCGTCGTTCGTCGGTTCGAAACAATAGTTCAACGTCGTGGAATCCTTTCACAGGTAATTTTAATTTGACAATAATTATTGAATTGGGTTATTTATTGTTAGCCAGAAAATGATAGATTTGGAATTGGGTTTGTATTTTAAATAGAAGTTTATTTGAATTGTTACCAGAAACGAAACAATCAAATTGGGGATTAGGGTTGTATTTAAAATTGAATTGGGAATAAGGGTTTGTGTGTTTCAAATTCTCAAAATCTGATTTTGAATGTAGTGAAATTAGATTCAATAGATTAATCAAAATTAAATGTGTAGTGAAATTGAATTGGGAATTTCTATGGTGACACTGTGTTAATACTTTGTTAATAATTTGTATGCGTATAAATTGAATTGTGAAATTAGATTGTGATATAATTTAAATTTAATTTGCTTGCTATTGTGAATTATCTGAGTAATTATACTTGAAATATACTGCAGTTAAGTTATGGATAGCAAGGATAGCAACAGGTCAATTGTGATCTTTCTACATAAATGCTTGCCATGAGATTCTCAGTACATAAAGGAAACAGAGGAGCTAAACATTGACAAGTTTGAAGTCCAAAACAGCCACTTCACAGAAGGGGTTGAATGTGTAAATGAATCACGTATAATGGGTGGTTTTGAGTAGCCAATTTAATTGTCTAGGTTTCGTAGGAAATACTTGCATGTATCATAGGAATTATTGTTGCCTGTAAATTTTAGATATGCTAAACTACTGTGACTTTCATAGGATCATAGCTTATATAATGTTGTATAATTGAGTTGAATAATGTAAAATATTTAGTTGAATGTTGATTACACAAAGTTGTCAAAAAGATTTATATGTAATGGGAAACTTGACTTATAATTTGAGTTATACAAAGTTGTGTAGACTTATGCAAAATTTATACAATGATATCTAGATAATGCTTTTTAGTTGAGTTAAATTTTACATGCATGCTGTTAACAAATGAATACATATAAAGTGTTGGTAGAGATTAACATGTTTGAGAAGTTTGACTTGTGTTGACTTGTGTTATATGGAAATACCAAATGAATTCATTGTAAAATTGTCATTGATTGCTTAATGTTGACCTGTGTTGTTAGAGATTAACATAAGTTTCATTTTAATTTCAAACAGTTTAATAGAGTTTACAACATGGTGATTTAGAGATGGATTCAAAAAGTGGAGACTATGTGAATGCTAAAGTTATTTAAATGCCAGACAAGTCGTAAACTAGTGAAACCTCATCGTTTGTCTCAAACTTAGGAGTTCCTAGGTTGAGTTAGCACGGGTAGAGTCTAGGAGATAAGTCGTAAACTTGGATGTTTGCTGTGGGCTTAGAACTAGATCTATTATAGTGGATTCCTTCCTGGCTTGGTAGCCCCCAGAGTAGGTCGTTGTGAACGCCGAACTGGGTTAACAATTCTCTGTGTTGTTTACTTCATTGTCTGTTGCTTTTACTTGTTGATTATATTCTACTGTGGACATACGCTAGAGCATTTGTCTTAGCATTACAACTGACTACGTACGACAATTGCTATAGCTTCTGTCTTAACATCTGTCCCCAGTAGGTGCCAGAATTTCACATGCGTCTTTTTGCCCTGGGTGGAGTTGGTCTTTTCATTTTGGTAGAGACAGTGTTGTTTGGTGCTTAGGAATGGATATGAAGTTAGCAAGGCAAATGAAGTTCCACTAAAATGAAGTTGGTTGCTGCCTTTGTTGCAATTGAAAGGTTTTCAAATGTGACAGTTGGAGTAAATACTGTTGACAGGTTTTGGAAGTTGGATGAGTTGCCTAAGTGTAGGTTTACAATGATTATTAGTGTGTGAGTAAATGTAAAACACACGGTTTGTAGAGGTTTAAGAGGCTAGAATGCCAATACGCATGTCAGATTTGTGTGCTCTATGTAGTTGAAAATCACTTTGTGTGTTGTGTACATTAATGTGTTGGAAATTTTGTTATTAATTTTTAAGTTTCAATAGTTAAAAGAATTTTTAAATTTTTAAAGTTTCAATAGTTATTAGTTAATTTAAAAATTTTATACGTAATATAAAAAAGAATTTTTTTTATTTTTTAGATTTACTTTAGCATTTGCAGAATTAGTTAATTTTTAGATATTAGCAGTTTTTTTTTTTTATAATTTTTCTAATAGACTAAGAACTTTTGGCCTTATGATGGGCTGTTGGGCCTACTTGAATTAAACTATTTTGGGTCCATAACTAAAATAACATCAAATAACTAAAATAACATAAAAATTAAAAATGATATATACTTTAGCATAAAAAAGATTAGAAATTATATATTATATAAAGTTAGATAATTTGTTTAACAAACACAAATTATCAATTGTCATTACATGTTTGCAAATACCAAATAAATTCAAAATACTAATAAAACACTTAATCAAAAGTACCCACTAATATACACAAAATACTAATCAAACTTCCACTTAATCAAAAAAAACCCCACAGCTTCTACCCAATCCTAATACTAATTTTTTTTCCAAATCATCACCATATTCAATTACAGCTCCTAACATAAAACATATGATTTTCATAGATGTTGCTTGTATTGAAGAGTAGACGATCTCCGACTTTAAATCCATTGATTCCAACAACCTCCCTCCAACCCCTTGAAATCGTCACCTCAAACGGATCCATTTGATACGTTAACTCGCACTTATGTTGTTCTCTAATGGTTCCAACAATGTATATCTCATCCAAACCCGTGTTCCACAAGTACTCCCCCATATCTTGTGGCAATTTCTGCAACAAACAACAACATTTAAAAAGCATTAGTTTAATTCAAAAAATCACAATTAAATGAACAAAAGTATACCAATTAGATAGAGATCCCAACCAAATAGGGAACAGAGTCAGGATCCTCTGCCATATTAATTGTGAATGTAACAACTTTTCGGAGAGCTCGCGATTGAGTGTGCCAAGTTGGGAATAGGTCAGGAGTAATTGGCTCCTCCGTGGGAATGATTTGTAATTGATTTGTTCCCAAATACCTGAAGAAAATTTGATGATGGCCATCAAATTTGTAATAATCTCTTATGGTCACCCAACCAATGGTAATTCTGGGAACATCATCATCACTGTTGAACTCAACAATGAAGTGAACTCTTCTTTTTGAATCATACAGATGCCAAATGTTTCCCAATTCAGTTTTGAAATCTTCATAAAAAGATTTTTCAACCTCACCTTCGACCTAAATATTGTTACCATGCAACAAAAATATGAACAACAAATCAACAAATGAACCGGATTTATTAACACATAGACTTTGAATATTTTCACAACATGTGCTCTGTTTTTAATGTGTGCTCTGTTTTTTATAATATGAACGAACAAAGAAAAAATCAACAATTGAGACCACAAAGATTACCTCTCCTATAACGTGCACCGTCGAAAAAAAACCCTTCGTTAGTCTTTGAAGAACTCGAGCAACAGGTTCCGCCATTAGTGCAGTTGATTGATGATGTCAGATGATTGAGAAATGGAGTTGAAGTGAGAAGGAAAAAATGGCGTGTGGAAGTAGATAAATCGTTTGTTTATGTTTTGGTAGAAGAGAGAAACAACTGAGTGGTTGAAAAGTTTCATTTACCAAGGTTTGTAATGATGAAATTGGTGGGGAATTAATTTTGGGTTTAAAGAAACGAAAGGACATAAACCTGTTTCTGGGTAGTCTTAACGACGAAGACGGTTTCAATTTGTGATTTGAAAAAACGTTGGTCGCAGTAACACATTAGCTGTTTCAGTGCGTTGGATCAACATCGTGTGATATTTGATGGTTGAGATTGGATAATTGACTCTCTGACTTTCCAAATGATAACCGTCCGATTAAAATGCGTTGTCATCGAACGTTGGAGGAACGTTACTGCGTGATGCAGTATAAACCAAAGTGGATACACGATAGTTTAATGCTTTAACAATTTACTTTTTTTTTTTTGTTTAACATTTTATTCTTAGGACAAAACTTAGCTGCATTTACATACATGCATTTCTTTCACCTCCAACTCACAAAGAGTTGATTTTTGGTGTTTTTAAAAAGAAAAAGAAAACTATTTTTTAATTAAAATAAATACCTCTTTGTGAGTGGAACAACAAAAAATACATGTATAGAAATATTTTTTTAATATCATTCCATTTTTATTTTTAAGTTAGATTTTTGTTGGGTAGTAACTGAATATATAATTTTTTCGTTTAGATGATATTATACCTGGGTTTTCGTTTGTTAACTATACCCGTGTTAATGTATCCTGTCATACCCCAAATTTTGCTCACTTACATAATCACATGGTTTATTGCCGCATTTTCTTTAGAATATGTGAATTAGCTCAATTGGTATTGGAAAGAGTATTTAGGGGTTTACAAGTGCGAGGTCTTGAGCTCAAATCCTACGGTTGTACTTTTTATGAATATTTATTTCATTTTTATTGTTAGTAACTTTTATTGAAATTCCAAAAAATATGTACCATTTGTTTTTATGTTTTTTTTCGGTTTGTAAATATCACTCTTATTTTTTATTTTTAATTTTGTTATTACTAGTATCATCATTGTTACTATTATTATTATAATTATTATTAATGTCAAAAGTCAAAAGAAGTAAAAGGAAGCGGAATCTGAAAATTATAGCAGATCAAATCAAAGAGGAAAATTCTCATTCACCTGCAAATCCTCTCAATCTTCACACATTCCATTCCAAAATTAATCAATCAAACATTAAATCTAAACCTAAATCCATGGTATATAAGGGGAGATCAAAAACTCAGAAAGGGGAGGAGGAGACAACAGTGCTGCGTGTTTTCTCTTTTGCCGCACAGGTAACCTTATATCACCACCACCATAATCATTACAAAACAACACAGCCACTGCCTCCACCATAAACCATCATTTCTACCACCACCATTAACAATACACAATCATCAAAACACCATAGCAACAACCACCAATCCATTCAAATACCACCGTGAAACCACCCGTAACAAAATAAAAATAGCAGGACAAGAACAAATTGTCATTCCCAAATCCAAATCAATCAGAGAAAAGAGAATCAAAACTAGCAAGAGAAAGAAACAGAACAAACAGACACATGAAGGAGGAGGCCGAGTAAGGGAAAAGTAGAGGAAGAAGGAGACATTGCCGCCGTCCGTGAGTCGAGCCGGTATCATCGCCGTCGCCGCTGCAGAGCTAACTACTACCGAAATCAGTCTCATCGGACTGCATCATATCCCAACTTCTCCTTTCGGCCACACTATCGCCGTCGCAGCAGAGCCGATTTTCTTCTTGTGATTTCTCTCCCTCGGTTAGACTGTTTCTTTTCTTGTTGTTATAATAAGTTTTTTTTTATTATTGTTATCATCTATCTTTGGTTTATTATTATTATTATTATTATTATTATTATTACTGCTACTTTCTTAGTTGATTTAGTTGGGACTGCTCTTGCAATATAGACAGTAATCCCATTTATTTACACTCTTCTATTTGGCCTTTATTTTTTTCCTTTATTCTATAAAAATAGTAATAAAAAATAAAAATAAACGTTAAGAGTTTTATCGACCGAAAAAAGGGAAAATTGGGTAGACACCTGACGCTTCCACGAACGCGGAACACGAGATCCTCGTCTCGATCACGTTCAAGGTACTCGTCTTTCGATTAAATTCTTAATAAAACAAAATATAATAAAACTTTTTTTATGAGTTTAATTTAATGTATATAAACTCCTCTTTTAAAAATAAAATAAATGTGGATTAAAAAAGAGATTGACGAATGTACATTTGTTGGTCTCTCGGATAATCGGGGGCTTAGCGTCACGCTTTGTCGACAGGTTGTTCGTCTTCCGCTCAAACACATTCTAATAAAATTCTTGGACGAAAGAGGAGATTGGCGAATGTACATTCGTTGATCTCTCGAATAATCGGGGGCTTAGCGTCACGCTTTGTCGACAAGTTGTTCGTTTTCCACATCTAAAAATAACTCCAACGCATCAGATATTTTTAGCACAGTCAAAATATAAAAACAAAAATCTTTTCATAAGTAAAATCAACCAACACACTAACATTTTCTACCCAGAACTGCGTGTAGCTTTGAATTTCCCATTGTACCCGGGAATACGTAGGAGCGGGATTAATACATCCTGTCAAGCACACTAATTAAAAAACTAATTTTTTCCCCTTTTATAAATATTTTTAATAACTAACTAAAAGCATGCAAGTAATTTAAACACTTTTTTAACCCTAAAATTAACGAGGAGATTCCCGTTGAGTACAACGGATGTGAGGGGTGCTAATCCCTTCCCCTCGCATAATCGACTCCCGAACCTGGAAATGGTTGCGATGACCATCTTTCCATTATTTTAAGGTTTTATCGATATTTTCCTTTTCCTCCGGGAATAAATAAAGTTCGGTGGCGACTTTACTGTCTAGCGAGCATTTTCCGCTCGCGCATTTTTCCACCCGCTTCATATCCCAGTAGGGAATTCTTATATTTTTTCTTTCAATTTTTTTTTTACCTTTAAAATTTACTTTTTTTTTAAAAATAAAAAATAGTAATTTCTACAGTCCTAATAATGTAAGTAAATGACTTAACTGTGTCTCAGTGGTAAACTAAGGGCATCGGTCTTTTACTTTCAATCCGATTAACAGTGTACATCAAATTGTGCCAGGGTATTCGAATGTTAACTATTCCCAGAGTCATGTTCCCCAATTTGAAATTGTCAATTTTTTTTTATACCTTTATACTTTATTATTTTTTAAAAAATAAAAAATAGTAATTTCTACTGTCCTAATAGTGTAAGCAAATGACTTAACTGTGTCTCAGTCGTAAACTAAGGGTATCGGTCTTTTACTTTCAATCCGATTAACAGTGTACATCAAATTGTGCCAGGGTATTCAAATTTTAACTAAACCCCAGAGTAATGTTTCCCAATTGGAAATTGTCAAATTTTTTTTTTACCCTTTAAGCTTTATTATATTTTAAAAAATAAAAAATAGTAATTTCTACAGTCCTAATAATAGTAAGTAAATGACTTAACTGTGTCTCAGTGGTAAACTAAGGGCATCGGTCTTTTACTTTCAATCCGATTAACAGTGTACATCACATTGTGCCAGGGTATTCGAATGTTAACTAAACCCCAGAGTAATGTTTCCCAATTGGAAATTGTCAATTTTTTTTTTACCCTTTAAGCTTTATTATATTTTAAAAAATAAAAAATAGTAATTTCTACTGTCCTAATAGTGTAAGCAAATGACTTAACTGTGTCTCAGTGGTAAACTAAGGGCATCGGTCTTTTACTTTCAATCCGATTAACAGTGTACATCAAATTGTGCCAGGGTATTCGAATGTTAACTATACCCAGAGTCATGTTCCCCAATTTGAAATTTTCAATTTTTTTTTATACCTTTATACTTTATTATTTTTTAAAAACTAAAAAATAGTAATTTCTACTGTCCTAATAGTGTAAGCAAATGACTTAACTGTGTCTCAGTGGTAAACTAAGGGCATCGGTCTTTTACTTTCAATCCGATTAACAGTGTACATCAAATTGTGCCAGAGTATTCGAATGTTAACTATACCCAGAGTCATGTTCCCCAATTTGAAATTGTCAATTTTTTTTATACCTTTAAACTTTATTATTTTTTAAAAACTAAAAAATAGTAATTTCTACTGTCCTAATAGTGTAAGCAAATGATTTAACTGTGTCTCAGTGGTAAACTAAGGGCATCGGTCTTTTACTTTCAATCCGATTAACAGTGTACATCACATTGTGCCAGGGTATTCGAATGTTAACTAAACCCCAGAGTAATGTTTCCCAATTGAAAATTGTCAAATTTTTTTTTACACTTTAAGCTTTATTATATTTTAAAAAATAGTAATTTCTACGGTCCTAATAATAGTAAGTAAATGACTTAACTGTGTCTTAGTGGTAAACTAAGGGCATCAGTCTTTTACTTTCAATCCGATTAACAGTGTACATCACATTGTGCCAGGGTATTCGAATGTTAACTAAACCCCAGAGTAATGTTTCCCAATTGAAAATTGTCAATTTTTTTTTTTACCCTTTAAGCTTTATTATATTTTAAAAAATAAAAAATAGTAATTTCTACTGTCCTAATAGTGTAAGAAAATGACTTAACTGTGTCTCAGTGGTAAACTAAGGGCATCGGTCTTTTACTTTCAATCCGATTAACAGTGTACATCAAATTGTGCCAGGGTATTCGAATGTTAACTATACCCAGAGTCATGTTCCCCAATTTGAAATTGTCAATTTTTTTTATACCTTTATACTTTATTATTTTTTAAAAACTAAAAAAGTAGTAATTTCTATTGTCCTAATAGTGTAAGCAAATGATTTAACTGTGTCTCAGTGGTAAACTAAGGGCATCGGTCTTTTACTTTCAATCCGATTAACAGTGTACATCAAATTGTGCCAGGGTATTCGAATGTTAACTATACCCAGAGTCATGTTCCCCAATTTGAAATTGTCAATTTTTTTATACCTTTAAACTTTATTATTATTATTTTTTTTAAATCAACTTTATTATATTTTAAAAAATAAAAAATAGTACTTTCGTTATCTGCTGCATTGAATTTTGACATTGGTTGCCTTTTTAATTAATTACAGCCGTTAGTTAATATTGGAGCTTGAGATTACTTATAAATCCAATAAATTACAACCATTCGATTGTATCTGACGGCTGTTAGTTTTGTTTCCTTAACTCATGTTAAGTACCATATCATATTACCAAACAATATAGACATATAAATGAGCTACTCCTAAATCTCATATCCAAACTGAACCCCTTTGGAAAACCCTAAATTCCCAATCTGTGTCATCTCTAATATCCACTCACCTTCAACCTCAATCTTTCATTTTAGTCGTTCATAATGTCTTCATCATCTGTTGCGTTCTCCAACCTGTAACATCCCCAATTTCTTTTACTAGTAGTATACACTATTAAGAGTATTGGTCTAAATCATCACATGTTTAGAGCTAGCACTAGTAGTAGGGATCAATTAAGGTGTGGTATGTGAATACTAGTAGTCTAGTAATGTGTAGTGGTAATTCTCTAATGTATGTTGTCACTAGAAGGAGGAAGCTTGGCTAAAGATAGACATGTGTCCCACTCAAGCCTATGACTCACAAAACCATTATACTCTTCATTTGATTTTCTCCTTGGCTAAGGCAAAGAACACATCCTTACTCTTTTTTTCTCTTTCACGATCAAGCAACAAAACTTCAGCCATCAACCTCTTCTTTGAGCTTCAAATTATTCATACAAAACCCATTAATCAAGCATGCAAGTGAAGGAACATGTTACTTAGGGTGCATTGATCACAAGTGGAGAAGAAGCTCTAATCAAACCACAATTCAATTGATGAATCCAGCTGCAAGCCAAACTTTTAATCAAGACTTTAGTCAAAGAAAATCAAGCTTCAATTCTGAGGTGGGTTCTTAGGATAGAATAGTTAGAATTATTCCCCAAAATTCACTTTGCATGAGAACATAGGATTTAGGGATTGAAATGTGCATGAGAAGGGTTTAATTCCCAATTCTCTTCTCCTTTATAATTATTAGGAAGTTCATGATGTTAATGGCTTGAAAGATTGGCAATTGTAGCGTAGAAAACTCTGTTTTGAACTGGTTCTGCAGGGCCTCGCGCCGAGGCGCAGCACTTTCGCGCCAGGGCGCAGGCAAAATGAGACAGAGACAGAATCTGGAATGCAGGTTCGCGCCGGGGCGCAGAAGGTTCGCGCCGGGGCGCAAGCAGCATTTCCAGCATTTTGTCCTCTGTTTCCTGCTTTTGAAAATTCATACGCATTTTGGATTGTCATCTTTTAAGTTTTGTTTTCCATTAACATTAAGAATACCTTATAATTATGATGTCGTTGTACGTATAGGATTGATTATAACCTAGGCTAGTAGCTAGGTTAGTCTCCCGGGATTGGGATATATTGGTAGTATGTTAACACATTAGAATTATGTGTAGTATCAGTCCATAGTTATGTGTGGCTGCTTGAGCACCACCAAAGGGATTCGTGGAATCCATAGTTATGTGTGGCTGCTTGCGCACCACCAAAGGGATTCGTGGAATCCATAGTTATGTGTGGCTGTTTGACACCACCAAAGGGATTCAAGGAATCCAAAGCGATAAGAAATCAATAATAATGATTGTGATGCCATAGTTATTTCGTACCATATGTGCTTAGTTCACGAAGATTGGTACGGAAAAGCGTAAGACTTTCTGAGACCGGCTCACCTCAGATTGTTCTTGCATAGTTAAAATGAATTCAGATAATTTGTGTGTTACACCATATGAACTGTTTATTTATATATGAACATATTTATAGCGCTGAGTTGCGTGAGGACTGATTATAGGTTGATTCCCCTGGTGTAGTCACCAATAGGTGGGTAGTAGAATCCACGAGACTTAGCAGTCTTACCCCCCCCGTTCATGTTTCAGGTGCACAGGGTGTTCGTGGTAAGCAAGCTGCAGAGTAGTTAGCAGGGCTTCTAACTGATGATGTTCGCGTTTAGAATATATAGTTGTCATGTTTCCGTTTATTTTCTTTCCGCTGTGTTGTACTTGTTGTACTATAGCACCTGCGTGTGCTTGAATTATTATCTATGTATTTGTAAACTTGATGTACTCGGTATTTAATTATGGATCTTATAATATATTCTAGACAATGTATTATGGGGTGTTATACAACCCTTCTCAAATCCCACTATGTGGTTGCAATAAACCTATAAGGATGTATGTCTCCAATTCAGGATTAAACCCTAAACGTAGATATTGGAAATGTACAAATTGGACGGTGAGTTCATTTTTAAATACAATTGTTGTTGGTTTATTCCCTTTTTATGATTTGGATTCTGATTTGGATTTGGTAAATTATGTTATTTTGATTATTATACAGAGTGTTGGAAGCTGTAAATTGTTCATATGGGATGATGAGATCGAAGGTCATCCTCCCTTTGTCCGTAACACAGAAGATCAACCCAGAATTACGCTGGATTTGAACGATAGAGAAGCTAATAGTGCCACAACATGTAGTGGTTGCAACTGCTCAGAGATATTGAGGGACATGATGAACATTCTCAAAGAACTTCAATTACATAAAGGAGAACAACTGAAGATGAAACTAAACAATGAAAGGAACACATCCAAGATGCTTAAGACTATGTTGTTAATTTCTTGGATTTTTTTCTTTTCATATTGTAAGATGTTTGGTTAATTAATGTAAAAATTTGAAGATTAATAAACCTTTTTTAGTTTCAAATAATTTTTTGAATTTTCATATTATTTGAAGTTCATATAATTTTATTTAAAGTTTTTGATTTATATCATATTTTCAATTGGAAATATTTATAAAATTATTGTACCCTAGGCTTCTAAAACCATAGGTTCACAGCACAATAAAATTTGAGTGCTGGTAGAATGATTCAATATTAATGGCGTGTTTAAACCTCCAAAACCCTAGTGTCATTATAGGGCTAAGTAACACCATTTTCCAACGATGTGTTTAATTTTCACACAACTTTCAAACCTATATTCGTCCAAAATAAGCCTACAAAATGCTGGCTTCTTTTTATTTCCCCTCCATTGTATCACTAATACAGATATTGAGGAATTGTAAATACAAATTGTTTCTAAATGAACAAATAGAAGTTGCTAAATTGAAGTGATTTTTATCACTGATAAAATAACAAAACTAAGTGAATTTTATCACTGAGACACATTTTTTGAAGACAATTTTTAGAATAGACACAAAACTAAATGAACAAATAGACAATTTTTTTTTTTAATTCTAACATATGTAAATAAATGAATAAAAATAACATATTAATAGAAATAGAAATAGCATAATATATTAATAACTTGATGTCTTAATAGATGGTACAAATTAGGTGTAGTATAAAGTACACTAAGGTAGCATAATCTGGACAAACACAAAAAAAGGAAGTACATAAATAGAAATAACATAATACACCCATCATCAAAATACATCCATCACCAAAATACATCCATCATCAAAACACTTAAACCCTAAGATCACCAACATATATCAAGTCATGTTAAGGTAGAAAGGAAGTTGTGCAGTCTTCAAATGCGGCGGGTCAACATCACCAGGATGTAGTTTGGAGGCTGTCGCGGTGATTTTTGGATATCGAGTTATTAATTAACTTCGAATCGCAATTTAATGTTCCACCACCGATCTTTAATTTATCCGAGGGAAAGGGAAAAAGTTCGAAAAAACCCTATTTTTTTAGAGAACAAGGTTCGGGGGTTGGTTATACGAAGGGAAGGTATTAGCACCCTAAGTATCTATAGTACTCTATAGGAACCTCTTGTTTTTATTTCTAACTTTGCGCTTAATTTTAATTACTTGTAAAAAAGGTATCAGTGGGAAAATTAAAGTAGTGATCGAGAAAAGTTTAAAGTGATGGAAAAGAAAGAAAAATGTTTTTGTTGATTTTATTGATTGGAGAGACAAGTCTCATGCCTACGTACCCGAGGGATCAAACCACCGTAGTTCGGGGTAAAAGTTACGAGTAAATTTGTTTGTTTTGATTTTAAGGTTTTGAAAATGGTTTTAAAGACCAAAAACCAAAAGTGGCAAAATGTGAGTTTGATTGATGTTAATTTGTGAAAAAAAGTCTATATGGTCAAATTGATTGAAGTTTGATTATGAAAGGAGGTGAGGACACTTGGTTTAAAATCCAAGGTTTGTTGAGAAAATGTTTTGAGTGATAAAAGACACTTGGTTTGAATTCCAAGGTTTTTGTGAGAAAAAGAACACTTGGTTTGAATTCTAAGGTTTTAACGAGAAAAATAACACTTGGTTTGAAATCCAAGGTTTTTGCGATAAAAGAACACTTGGTTTGAATTCCAAGGTTTTTGACAGAAATGTTTGATGAAAAATTTTGTGTTTCCATGATATTTCGAAAAGAAAATAATTATGTATTTTTTGAAAGAGGTTTTGACCTCATATTTTTGAGAAGAAAATAGGTAATGGTTACGCGAGCAAAATGACACTAACCTAAAACGTCATAACTAATAAATTAAACGCGGAGACAATTCGCAATGATATTTTGATCAAAGCGACGCTTTTTCACTCGGAATTTAAAATTACGCATATGGACGGAATGCGATAAAAAAAATAAATATGCATGAGATGCAATTTTTCATTTATGAGTACATTGGCCTAATCACACTCTAAAATCTTTGCAAGAAAATAAATATGAAATGATGCAAGAGACGGGGTATGCTATGCACTTTTATTTAGAGTTTACATTTGGCCTATTTACATCCTAAATTCAAGAGCAAAAGTAAATGGCAATTAATAAGCGATAAATACTCAATGTTACGATAATAAAATAAAGGTAAAAAAAATGATGAATAAATCGATGTAATGAAATAAATATGATATGCAATGGATAAATAGCATAAATAAATAAATACGAAACTAAGACAATGAAAATAAACTTCGACATCATGCTTTACAAGGCTAAACAAAGCTAAAATAGCTTATACCAAAAGCACTTATCTCATAAGCTTAAAAAATAAAATTAGCTAAAAATAAATAAAGACATAAAGTAATATTAACAACTTTTAAATATCAAATAAATAGGAAAATAAAATAAGCCTCAACATCATGCTTGATTGGCTAAAATAAAAGCTAAAATAGCTTATGCCAAAAGCACTTATCTCATAAGCTAAAAAAAATAAAAATAAAATTAAAACAGGGGGGGTGTGAACATGAAAACGAAATAAACAGGGGGTGTAAAAAGCAGCAAAACTGTGAAGCCCAGCCCAAAAGGCGCATCTGCGTGTAAACAAACAAAAAAAGGGGCAGGACTAATCCTGGCCGTCTGATAGATCAGACGTCCCTGATTTAATCACAGGAAAGGTTAATCATGGACGTTGGATCAGATCCAAAGGGTTCTGGGTGCGCTGATGCACCATAAGGTCATGCACCAGCCCGCACCTGATTGGGTCAGGGTATAAATACCCAAAACCCAAAAAAACTCTCATTTTCTCACATTCTTTCTCTCTCTCAACCGAAATTCTCTCTTCCTCTCTCTCCTTTGCTCTCTACTAGGGTTCATCACTAGGATGAACAAGGGATGAATCTTCATCCCTTCCGGCGAGATGCCGCCACGCCGGAGCGATTCCGGCGGCGGCTCCGCCGGCCCAAACCTCTTTTTTTTTTAAAAATCAAATTTTTTTTCAACCAAAACCTTCTATTTTATTTTCTAAACCCAAATCCATAAACAAAAACCCCCAAATCTTAGCCAAATCTCCTAGATCGAAAAAAGAAACAACCTTTGGTGTTTTAGATTCCGCTTGCGAATTTCTTCTTCTCCTCTGTTTTCGTTTCGAAATTGTTTTTCTGGTTTGGGAGATGAACAAATGATTTCGGATGAACTCGATTTCGGTTTCGGATTTGAGAAAAAGGTTTGATGTTGTGGTTTTTTTATTTCGATTTGGGTTTGTATTTTGATTTCAGTTTGTTTTTGTGTTTTGTTTATGATTTTTGGGTTCTGGATTTTTTGGATGACTTTCTCAGATTTAGAAAAAATTAGGGTTTGTTTGGCTGCTGCCGAGCAATTTTTTTTCGTTTTTCTGCTCATTCTACTCCTGTTCACTATATACACAAATCTAGGGTTTGAAAAAAAATCAAAAGAGGGAACAAAGGTCTGAAATTGGACAAACTAGTACACTGTTTTTCTGCAGAAAGTTGCTCCTTTGCGTGTGGAAGAAGAAGAAGTTGACTTTGGACATTTTTGATTTTTTTTAATTAATAATAAAAAAAAGGACAGAATTAAATAAATAATTAATAATAATTTAAAAACAAAAATAAAAAAAGAAGAAGTGGGAATTGAAAGATGCAGCACGTGCTGCTTCTTTCCAATTTGTTTATTTTTTTGTTTTTTTATAATAATAATAATAATAATAAGATAAATACAAAAGAATAAAAATGAGGTATTTTAAAATACCTCTCTGCCGAAATTTTTCTCGAATCTCCTAACAAACGAATCAATTTTTCAAAAATTCATATATCGAAATTTCTCGAAAAAATGTAGCGATTATTCTGGACAAAAAAATATGACTCGATAAAAATGCAAAAATAATATGGTCAAAATAAACGGGTATGACAATAATAATAATAAAGGAAAGAAAATAATAATAGTAATAATAAGCTTTGACTCCTAATTTATCGTTTTTTTTATAGATTTTTTATCAAAATATAAAACAAAGATATCTTGAAAAATAAAATAGATTCTTAACATATTTTTTGGATTTTTAACAAAGATACTAACAAAAAACAAAATTAAATAAACTGACATATTTTTTGTGTTTTTGTCATTGATGCATAAAATGCAAGGAAGAAAATATGAAGTGGAATCTTAGGTCAAAAATGGGGTATGGCAGATGCCCCTATTTAAGTTTCTTCCATTGGAGATAAAAAGAAAAAGATGATTTTTGATGGTGTTTTTGTTTTGATTCGACGATGGAAGAGACTTAAATACAGAGTACACCATTTTTTGACCGGACAAAACCATAAAATGCTATGATATGATGTTATGAATGTTATGCTTATGAGTGTTATATTTACAAAGTGTTTGAATGCAATGAAGATTATTTGACAGAAGTGATGAAGACAGAAAGCGATTAAGTCCTGTGTACGGACAGAAGTAAAGACTTAAAACGATAAAGTCCTGGGTACGGACAGAAGTAAAGACAGAAAGCAGTAAAGTCCTGTGTACGGACAAAAGCAGATAAAGTCCTATGTGCGGACAGAAGTAAAGATAGAAAGTAATAAAGTCCTGTGTACGGACAGAAGTAAAGACAGTGTCCACCAACATTGTGGGATGGTAAGGACAAGTAAAAGCAGTGTCTACCAACATTGTGGGATGGTAAGGACACAACGAGGAAATAAATTGTCTGCTGACATTGTGGGAGAGCGAGACATGACAAGAATATGTATTTGTCTAGACCAGACACACTGGAGATGACCTCTTTTGGGGAAATTAATCACAAGTTTGCAGTTGATTGTTTGCAAAACCTGGCACTTGAAATATGAATGATGGAGGCATCTCTGGACCAGGCTCACTAGGGATGACTCTTTTTTGCATGAATGATAGAGACATCTCTGGACCAGATACACTAGGGATGACTCCTTTTTCGTGAAATATGTGATTGATGGAGACATCTCTGGACCAGATACACTGGGGATGACTCCTTTTTTGTGAAATATGTGATTGATGGAGACATCTCTGGACCAGATACACTGGGGATGACTCCTTTTTTGTGAAATATGTGATTGATGGAGACATCTCTGGACCAGATACACTGGGGATGACTCCTTTTTGTGCAATATGTGTGATGGAGACATCTCTGGACCAGATACACTGGGATGACTTTTTTTTTTTTTATGTATTGAAGCAAGATACATGATGGTCAATGTTGTATGTGTGAATGATTTGTGTGCATGTTGCATGTAAATATGAATGTATGTGTACATATGTGAATGATTGTATGTATGTATGTGTACGTACGTATGTATGTATGTATGGATGTATGAATGATTGTTATGAAGCTTGTATTTGTATGATTGAATGATATTTGTACACGACTGGATGAGACAAAAGCTTGATCAGAAAAGATGAACATCGGGCCGACGTATCCGTACACCCACTCAATCCGTACAACCACTCAATAGTTCTCCACTGGGGACAGCACCCCTTAGAGGTGAAATAAATCAGATTCTCGAGGTAAAACCCGGTATGGTATGTCAATCCATGTTAAGAATGATTGCTTCTCGGGGTAAAGCCCATTGGTCAGAGATTTGGCAGAAGTAGCCATTTTGTACACTGAAACCGAATATTTTCTCATGGTCTTGTTTTAACAGTCATGTTGTTTTTTTTTGCTTTTTCTCCTTTTTTTTTTTTGAAATCCCTAACTTTTGCCTGGACCGCCCTTTCAGGTTTTCAATCCACCGGGAATATATTTCTTTTTTTGTTTTGCCCCTAATTTTTGCCTGGACCGCCCTTTCGGGTTTTCAATCCACCGGGAATATATTTCTTTTTTTGTTTTGCCCCTAATTTTTGCCTAGACCGCCCTTTCGGGTTTTCAATCCACCGGGACGCTCATTTTTGCCTAAGCCGCCCTTTCGGGTTTTCAACTTAGCGAGCTTTTTAGCAATGACCATATTTGCCTTGTTGAATCTGTCTGCTTTCGGAACAATGTTGATATATGCTTGTATGACTCATGAATCTAAGAAATATGTTTGTCAATTATATTTTTCAAAAAAATAAGAACTACTAAAAACTTTAAATTATTTTTTTGAGTTTTTGCTTCAAGTACTTTAAATTGAGAGAGGGAGAAACAAAATTGCAAATAAATTTGAATTCCAAATAGAGGGCACAGGCTCGAATTTGATTAAAAGAGTGGCGATTGGCGAAAAGCACAACCCCACAGATCGTTACAAAGATGAAAAATGGTAATTGGGTGGGAAAGGTACGTTAAACACAATGATCGCTATTCTCCCTAACAACTTTGAATTTGCAGTCTAAAATGTTGTAAGCCAAAGATATTCTGTCAATCGAGGTACTCTGAGCAAGTGATGCTTGATCCGATGCAGTTACTTGTCTTATTCCTTAACTTTTGCATAGATCGCCTTTTCAGGTTTTCGACCTATCAGGATATTATTTTCTGTTTATGTCTCTAATTTTTGCCTGGACCGCCCTTTCGGGTTTTCAGCCCATCGAGACGCTCATTTTTGCCTAAGCCGCCCTTTCGGGTTTTCAAGTTAGCGAGCTGTTCTTTTATTTTTTAGACAAAGTATTTCTTGACTGCATCGGCATTCACAGGACGAGGGAGCTCATCACCATCCATGGTTGCAAGAGTCATAGCACCACCAGAAAAAGCTCTTTTGACAACATACGGGCCTTCATAATTAGGCGTCCACTTGCCCCTAGAATCCGGCTGAAAGGACAAAATCTTTTTGAGCACAAGGTCACCTTCACGGAACTCACGAGGCCGAACCTTCCTGTCAAAAGCCTGTTTCATTCTTCTCTGATATAACTGTCCATGACATAAAGCTGCCATGCGTTTCTCCTCAATTAAATTCAATTGGTCATATCTATTCTGGCACCATTCGGCCTCGGCCAACTCAGTTTCCATTAAGACTCTCATTGATGGGATTTCAACCTCTACGGGGAGTACTGCTTCCATGCCGTATACTAAAGAGAAAGGGGTTGCCCCTGTCGAAGTACGAACTGAAGTACGGTATCCATGTAAAGCAAAAGGTAACATTTCGTGCCAATCTTTGTAAGTGACCACCATTTTCTGCACGATCTTCTTGATGTTCTTATTTGCAACTTCAACTGCGCCATTCATCTGAGGCCGGTAAGTAGATGAATTATGATGCTCAATCTTGAACTCGTCACACAGATCTTTCATCATTTTGTTATTCAAATTTGTCCCATTATCTGTAATAATCTTGTTAGGAACACCATAACGGCAGATAATATGGTTCTTGATAAAACGTACGACCACCTGCTTGGTCACATTGGCATAAGACGCCGCCTCAACCCACTTGGTGAAGTAATCAATAGCCACTAAGATGAAACGATGTCCGTTGGAAGCCTTTGGTTCAATCCGACCAATCATGTCGATACCCCACATGGAGAACGACCAAGGGGAAGAGAGTACATTCAGAGAAGTTGGCGGTAGATGTATCTTATCCGCATAAATCTGACATTTATGGCATTTCCTGGCATGTTTGTAACAATCAGACTCCATTGTCAACCAATAGTAGCCGGCTCTTAACATTTTCTTGGCCATTGTGTGTCCATTAGGATGGGTTCCGAATGAACCTTCATGTACTTCATGCATCAATAGATCAGTCTCATGTTTGTCCACACACCGCAGCAGGACCATATCAAAATTTCTTTTGTATAACACCTCATCATTCAGGAAGAAACTACTGGATAGCCTTCTCAGAGTCTTTTTGTCTTTGCTAGATGCCCCAGGGGGATATTCTTGCTTCTGAAGGAACATCTTGATATCATGAAACCAAGGCTTGTCATCTACCACTTCCTCGGTTGTAAACACATATGCTGGTCTCTCAAGGCACCGAATACTGATGGTTGGTATCTCGTTCCGGCGATTAACTCGATACATTGAAGATAGAGTGGCTAAAGCATCGGCCATTTGATTCTCGTCACGAGGAATGTGATGTAGCTCAACTTTATTGAAGAAAGTTAACAACCGTCTTGCATAATCTCTATAAGGAATCAAACCAGCATGGCGAGTCTCCCATTCTCCTTTGATCTGATTAATCACAAGAGCTGAGTCTCCATAAATGTCGATGTTTTTGATCCTTAAGTCAATAGCTTCTTCAATGCCCATGATGCAAGCTTCATATTCTGCAATATTGTTAGTACATTCAAACTGTAATCTCGCAGTGAAAGGAATGTGAGCACCTTTAGGGGTAACAATGATTGCCCCAATTCCACTACCGTAGAGGTTAACGGCCCCATCAAATATCAAACCCCACTGGGATTCAGGATCTGGTCCCTCGCCAAACATCGGTTCATCGCAATCCTTCATCTTCAAATACATGATCTCTTCATCTGGAAAATCAAACTTGATTGGATGGTAATCTTCAACTGGTTGGTGAGCCAAATGGTCAGCAAGAATACTACCCTTGATTGCCTTTTGGGTACGGTACTCAATATCGTATTCGGATAACAACATCTGCCAACGGGCAATTCTTCTGGTTAGAGCTGCCTTCTCAAAAATGTACTTAATTGGATCCATTTTGGATATCAACCAAGTAGTATGATTAATCAAGTAATGCCGGAGACGTTTGGCAGCCCAAGCCAAAGCACAACAAGTCTTCTCAAGCATGGAGTATCGAGATTCACAATCTGTGAATTTCTTACTCAAATAATAGATTGCGTGCTCTTTTCTACCGGTTTCATCCTGTTGCCCCAGCACACAACCCATAGATTCCTCTAGCACGGTTAAATACATGATGAACGGTCTTCCTTCAACTGGAGGGATAAGGATCGGAGGTTCCATTAAATACTCTTTGATACTGTCAAAAGCTTTCTGACAGTCCTCTGTCCAAACAATCCCTTGATTTTTGCGAAGCAATTTGAAAATCGGCCCACATGTGGCAGTCATATGGGAGATGAATCTAGAGATGTAATTTAGTCGACCCAGGAAACCTCTAACTTGCTTTTCTGTTTGTGGAGCTGGCATTTCTCTGATGGCTCTGACTTTGTCTGGATCTACCTCGATACCCTTTTGACTAACAATGAATCCCAGGAGCTTTCCGGATCTAACACCGAAAGTACATTTATTGGGATTTAAACGGAGACGATATTTCCTCAACCTTTGAAACATTTTCGATAAATACTCCACGTGCTCTTCTTCAGTACCTGATTTGACAATCATATCATCTACATATACCTCAATCTCTTTGTGCATCATGTCATGAAAAAGGGTGGTCATGCCCCTTTGATAAGTAGCACCCGCATTTGTTAGACCAAAAGGCATTACTTTGTAACAGAAAGTGCCCCAAGGTGTAATAAAAGCGGTCTTCTCTCTATCTTCAACTGCCATCTTGATCTGATTGTACCCGGAGAAACCATCCATGAAGGAGAAAACCTTGGATTTAGCTGTGTTATCAACCAATACATCAATGTGAGGCAAAGGAAAATCATCTTTCGGACTAGCTTTGTTCAAATCTCTGTAATGTTTACAAAATAACTCTCTTAGGTCCTTCGAAAAAAGATTTTCATATGATGAAATGAATGCATGGATGCATGATTATGTTACAATGATTCATAACACAACTGGAAGGTTGGGATACATAATGATGGAGTTAAGGGTAAAAGCCCTCCCATATGGTAAGTACTAGGGTTTACTTGTACCTGCATCACGTGTTCTACAAAGTTCCCAAAGTCATTGACCGTCTTATGGACATTACCGGGTTACGGGACTACTCTCGTTCCGATAATATCCACGGGATAATCTCGTTTGAGTGTAGTTTCGCGTGACGACTAATCTCAAGACTACTCTTGATTTAGCCACTGCACTACGTCCTAAGAAAGGCCAAGATGGGTTAAAGGTGATTCTAAAGGTTCTCGGCTTCGTCGGACACTCACATTGAAAATAATACCATCATCATGACTTTTCATGACAACGAGTACTACCGTCGTGAGGCCTCCACCGAACGGGATCATATCACATGCGCTTCATAATCCAGACTACTCTGGACATGTCACTATGATTTCACCCCATCCTATCTTATTGTGTCACTCAAGCCCGGGTTAAGACTTATCTCACCACTCAAAGCATTCCCCAATTATATATATACAAACATTTACACAAGTAAAAAAAAAAGTAATAGCGCAAAGATAGTAATTTAAAAAAATTTAGGTTCAACCCGCTTGGTTGTCCCCAGTGAAGTCGCCATTTCTGTCGCGGTGATTTTTGGATATCGAGTTATTAATTAACTTCGAATCGCAATTTAATGTTCCACCACCGATCTTTAATTTATCCGAGGGAAAGGGAAAAAGTTCAAAAAAACCCTATTTTTTAGAGAACAGGGTTCGGGGTTTGGTTATACGAAGGGAAGGTACTAGCACCCTAAGTATCTATAGTACTCTATAGGAACCTCTTGTTTTTATTTCTAACTTTGCGCTTAATTTTAATTGCTTGTAAAAAATGTATAAGTGGGAAATTAAAGTGATGATAAAAAATGCTTAAAGTGATGAAAAAGAAGGAAAAATGTTTTTGTTGATTTTATTGATTGGAGAGACAAGTCTCATGCCTACGTACCCGAGGGATCAAACCACCGTAGTTCGGGGTAAAAGTTACGAGTAAATTTGTTTGTTTTGATTTTAAGGTTTTGAAAATGGTTTTAAAGACCAAAAACCAAAAGTGGCAAAATGTGAGTTTGATTGATGTTAATTTGTGAAAAAAAGTCTATATGGTCAAATTGATTGAAGTTTGATTATGAAAGGAGGTGAGGACACATGGTTTAAAATCCAAGGTTTGTTGAGAAAATGTTTTGAGTGATAAAAGACACTTGGTTTGAATTCCAAGGTTTTTGTGAGAAAAAGAACACTTGGTTTGAATTCCAAGGTTTTAACGAGAAAAATAACACTTGGTTTGAAATCCAAGGTTTTTGCGATAAAAGAACACTTGGTTTGAATTCCAAGGTTTTTGACAGAAATGTTTGATGAAAATTTTTGTGTTTCCATGATATTTCGAAAAGAAAATAATTATGTATTTTTTTAAAGAGGTTTTGACCTCATTTTTTTGAGAAGAAAATAGGTAATGGTTACGCGAGCAAAATGACACTAACCTAAAACGTCATAACTAATAAATTAAACGCGGAGACAATTCGCAATGATATTTTGATCAAAGCGACGCTTTTTCCCTCTGAATTTAAAATTACGCATATGGACGGAATGCGATAAAAAAAATAAATATGCATGAGATGCAATTTTTCATTTATGAGTACATTGGCCTAATCACACTCTAAAATCTTTGCAAGAAAATAAATATGAAATGATGCAAGAGACGGGGTATGCTATGCACTTTTATTTAGAGTTTACATTTGGCCTATTTACATCCTAAATTCAAGAGCAAAAGTAAATGGCAATTAATAAGCGATAAATACTCAATGTTACGATAATAAAATAAAGGTAAAAAAATGATGAATAAATCGATGTAATGAAATAAATATGATATGCAATGGATAAATAACATAAATAAATAAATACGAAACTAAGACAATGAAAATAAACTTCGACATCATGCTTTACAAGGCTAAACAAAGCTAAAATAGCTTATGCCAAAAGCACTTATCTCATAAGCTTAAAAAATAAAATTAGCTAAAAATAAATAAAGACATAAAGTAATATTAACAACTTTTAAATATCAAATAAATAGGAAAATAAAATAAGCCTCAACATCATGCTTGATTGGCTAAAATAAAAGCTAAAATAGCTTATGCCAAAAGCACTTATCTCATAAGCTAAAAAAAATAAAAATAAAATTAAAACAGGGGGGTGTGAACATGAAAACGAAATAAACAGGGGGTATAAAAAGCAACAAAACTGTGAAGCCCAGCCCAAAAGGCCCATCTGCATGTAAACAAACAAAAAAAGGGGCAGGACTAATCCTGGCCGTCTGATAGATCAGACGTCCCTGATTTAATCACAGGAAAGGTTAATCATGGACGTTGGATCAGATCCAAAGGGTTCTGGGTGCGCTGGTGCACCATAAGGCCATGCACCAGCCCGCACCTGATTGGGTCAGGGTATAAATACCCAAAACCCAAAAAAACTCTCATTTTCTCACATTCTTTCTCTCTCTCAACCGAAATTCTCTCTTCCTCTCTCTCCTTTGCTCTCTGCTAGGGTTCATCACTAGGATGAACAAGGGATGAATCTTCATCCCTTCCAGCGAGATGCCGCCACGCCGGAGCGATTCCGGCGGCGGCTCCGCCGGCCCAAACCTCTTTTTTTTTTAAAAATCAAATTTTTTTTCACCCAAAACCTTCTATTTTATTTTCTAAACCCAAATCCATAAACAAAAACCCCCAAATCTTAGCCAAATCTCCTAGATCGAAAAAAAAGAAAAAAAGGGAAAAAAGAAACAACCTTTGGTGTTTTAGATTCCGCTTGCGAATTTCTTCTTCTCCTCTGTTTTCGTTTCGAAATTGTTTTTCTGGTTTGGGAGATGAACAAATGATTTCGGATGAACTCGATTTCGGTTTCGGATTTGAGAAAAAGGTTTGATGTTGTGGTTTTTTTATTTCGATTTGGGTTTGTATTTTGATTTCAGTTTGTTTTTGTGTTTTGTTTATGATTTTTGGGTTCTGGATTTTTTGGATGACTTTCTCAGATTTAGAAAAAATTAGGGTTTGTTTGGCTGCTGCTGAGCAATTTTTTTTCGTTTTTCTGCTCATTCTACTCCTGTTCACTATATACACAAATCTAGGGTTTGAAAAAAAATCAAAAGAGGGAACAAAGGTCTGAAATTGGACAAACTAGTACACTGTTTTTCTGCTTTTCTGCAGAAAGTTGCTCCTTTGCGTGTGGAAGAGGAAGAAGTTGACTTTGGACATTTTTTATTTTTTTTAATTAATAATAAAAAAAAGGACAGAATTAAATAAATAATTAATAATAATAATAAAAACAAAAATAAAATAAAAAAAAGAAGTGGGAATTGAAAGATGCAGCACGTGCTGCTTCTTTCCAATTTGTTTATTTTTTTTGTTTTTTTATAATAATAATAATAATACTAATAATAAGATAAATACAAAAGAATAAAAATGAGGTATTTTAAAATACCTCTCTGCCGAAATTTTTCTCGAATCTCCTAACAAACGAATCAATTTTTCAAAAATTCATATATCGAAATTTCTCGAAAAATGTAGCGATTATTCTGGACAAAAAAATATGACTCGATAAAAATGCAAAAATAATATGGTCAAAATAAACGGGTATGACAATAATAATAATAAAGGAAAGAAAATAATAATAGTAATAAAAAGATTTGACTCCTAATTTATCGTTTTTTTTATAGATTTTTTATCAAAATATAAAACAAAGATATCTTGAAAAATAAAATAGATTCTTAACATATTTTTTGGATTTTTAACAAAGATACTAACAAAAAACAAAATTAAATAAACTGACATATTTTTTGTATTTTTGTCATTGATGCATAAAATGCAAGGAAGAAAATATGAAGTGGAATCTTAGGTCAAAAATGGGGTATTACAGAGGCTTTGTCACACGAAAATCCAGCAAATCACCCAACCTTGGCTTGTGGTCTTCCAAATAAGAGTACCAGCCATCTCCAATATATCTCACATTCTCACCTCTTCCCGCCGGAGTCATAATAGTGGACTTATAGTTACGCCCAGTGTCCACTGATTCCAACCAAATGGTAGTCCTATTTTTCAGCGCCGCTTTCACAATCCAGCTTGGAACATGTTGTGTTTATTATCAATTACAACACCAAACAAATATTAAGTCAGCACACACAATTTAAAAGGTATAACAGCTTAATTATGATAAATTTCCCATGATGTACACTTAGTTGGTATCGTATTGTTAAAATTAAGTTGAAGCTCAAATTATAACATAATCTAAACACATAAGTCATATACATTATTTTTTATGCAATGAAAAACCAAATCATCCTCAATCACCAGTTCAGAAACATAAAAAGCTGAAACATAAACCAAAAACTAACCAATGTCTGGGGTTTCTTCCAATTCCCTACTGCCTCGGTAACATCCTTAGTCCAGCACCAGTCACGACCACGAGTCGGTGGCTGTTTCTTCTCATCATCTGAGCTGATATATATGATATCATCATCTTCAACTTTGACCCCATTGGTCTGTTTGGCAGAATCCTTCTTACTGTTCCTATTTCCATATCACAAATAATAAACAAAATACTAAGATCAGTTTTAAAAGTTTTAAAAAATCCAATCTTTTGTTTTTTTTACATATCAAACATCAACAGATACACTAAGTACTAAGATCATTTCAAAAGAATCCAATCTTTTGTTTTTTTTACATATAAAACACCAACAGATACACTAAGTACTAACATCATTTCAAAAAAATCCAATCTTTTGTTTTTTTTTACATATCAAACATCAACAGGTACACTAAGTACTAAGATCATTTAAAAAAAATCCAATCTTTTTTATTACATATCTAACATCAACATCTACAGTCCACATCTACATTCCATGCTAACAAAGGGTAAAAAAAAAGGCAATCTTTAAAAGATTTACATATCAAACATCAACAACTACCTGAAGAACGAATGAAATGTAAAAAAAATCCAATCTTTTTTGTCCTTTAAATACCTTACATCAACAACTTCATTCACTACTCAGAAAAGTTTTAAAAAATCCAATCTTTTTTTTTTTTTACATATCTAACAACAACAAAATGAGTAAGATGTTGATTCGTAACGGAATCAAAGACATGCGAGATGAAAACGAAAAAAATCTTCAACAACATTAACGGAGGAAAAATAAACATAGTTAAAAAACACAAGTTGAACTCTCCATTGTTTCGACGACGATGTAGTGGAATACTCACATCTTCTTCGAAGATGACGCCATTATCTTCTCCGATCTTGCGTTTTCCAACTTAATGGAGAAGGGAATGATTTTTGTTTTTTTTTTGGGAAAAGGAGGAGTGAAGTTTGTGTAGAAAACACATAGTGTATTATGGTTTGGAACAGGTTCCCACGCATATAGTGTACTTTTGGGACCTGGATTAAGTGCAGACGGCACCCATGAATACACATACAATCAACAAGTTACAGATTGTCCGATCAATATCGGACGTTCCGATTTAAAGATATTAATTTTTATATTTTAAATGCAATTAAATTTGAATCGGTTGATTTTAATCATATGACTCAGATGCACTGACTGCATCGACCGTCAGCTTAGAGGATCATATCCGTAGTTTTCCAAATAAACGTTTTAGTTTCCACACACGTGTGTCCTTGTTAACATTTTTTTACTTTTAGTTCGTAATTTTTTTTTATTTTTTATACTATTTAGATTATGATGCATGGGTACTCCATTTAAGGAAAAATACCGGTAGCGGGTATGTATCCATACCAGTACATATCCGTACATTAAGTTATGCTCATATACTCAAATTAATATATTTTTTATTTTGCTTTAATTTCTAATTCATTTAATTTAATTTTATCTCGCACAGTTGATAGTACTTAGGTTGAATCAGACTATAACCCTGAGCAAAGTTCTAGGGCCACTACATGTTACATCCAAAAAATGAGTACGATGTTAACACTCAAATTAATATATTTTTTATTTTGCTTTAATTTCTAATTCATTGAATTTAATTTTATCTCGCACAGTTGAGAGTATAAGGTTGATAGTACTTAGGTTGAATCAGACTATAACCCTGAGCAAAGTTCTAGGACCACTACATGTTACATCCAAAAAATGAGTACGATGTTAACACTCAAATTAATATATTTTTTATTTTGCTTTAATTTCTAATTCATTTAATTTAATTTTATCTCGCACAGTTGAGAGTATAAGGTTGATAGTACTTAGGTTGAATCAGACTATAACCCTGAGCAAAGTTCTAGGGCCACCACATGTTACATCCAAAAAATGAGTACGATGTTAACACTCAAATTAATATATTTTTTATTTTGCTTTAATTTCTAATTCATTTAATTTAATTTTATCTCGCACAATTGAGAGTATAAGGTTGATAGTACTTAGGTTGAATCAGACTATAACCCTGAGCAAAGTTCTAGGACCACTACATGTTACATCCAAAAAATGAGTACGATGTTAACACTCAAATTAATATATTTTTTATTTTGCTTTAATTTCTAATTCATTTAATTTAATTTTATCTCGCACAGTTGAGAGTATAAGGTTGATAGTACTTAGGTTGAATCAGACTATAACCCTGAGCAAAGTTCTAGGGCCACTACATGTTACATCCAAAAAATGAGTACGATGTTAACACTCAAATTAATATATTTTTTATTTTGCTTTAATTTCTAATTCATTTAATTTAATTTTATCTCGCACAGTTGAGAGTATAAGGTTGATAGTACTTAGGTTGAATCAGACTATAACCCTGAGCAAAGTTCTAGGGCCACCACATGTTACATCCAAAAAATGAGTACGATGTTAACACTCAAATTAATATATTTTTTATTTTGCTTTAATTTCTAATTCATTTAATTTAATTTTATCTCGCACAATTGAGAGTATAAGGTTGATAGTACTTAGGTTGAATCAGACTATAACCCTGAGCAAAGTTCTAGGACCACTACATGTTACATCCAAAAAATGAGTACGATGTTAACACTCAAATTAATATATTTTTTATTTTGCTTTAATTTCTAATTCATTTAATTTAATTTTATCTCGCACAGTTGAGAGTATAAGGTTGATAGTACTTAGGTTGAATCAGACTATAACCCTGAGCAAAGTTCTAGGGCCACTACATGTTACATCCAAAAAATGAGTACGATGTTAACACTCAAATTAATATATTTTTTATTTTGCTTTAATTTCTAATTCATTTAATTTAATTTTATCTCGCACAGTTGAGAGTATAAGGTTGATAGTACTTAGGTTGAATCAGACTATAACCCTGAGCAAAGTTCTAGGGCCACTACATGTTACATCCAAAAAATGAGTACGATGTTAACACTTAAATTAATATATTTTTTATTTTGCTTTAATTTCTAATTCATTTAATTTAATTTTATCTCGCACAATTGAGAGTATAAGGTTGATAGTACTTAGGTTGAATCAGACTATAACCCTGAGCAAAGTTCTAGGACCACTACATGTTACATCCAAAAAATGACTACATGTTACATCCAATATGAGTACGATGTTAACACTCAAAATTATATTATTAATTTATTATTCATTTATTTCTAATTCATTTCTAATTCACTATTATTATATAATAAATATGGAGCGAAATTTAACAAATTATATAGTCATAGCCCAGCGGTTGTGTGTAGCGTTCAACACCTGTAAGTCCAGAGATCAAGTCTCACTTGATCCACTTATTATATTATTTTTCCAAAGCTTTAAGCAAATTATAAAAAAAAGCATCAGTGCATTTTAATTCAACCTGCTTCACCCTTAAATAAAGCATCAGTGCATCAGTTTGATCTTGCATCAATTTCTCCAACTTAAATAAATCTTGTATAAAATTACAAACAAAATTATCCTTTAGTCAAAACAAACAACCAAAATTATCCATAACCATTACCTAACAATTACCTAAATACAATTAAATCTACACAAAATACTCAATCCTCATTAGGGCCCCTCATGACTTGTTGTAGTAGACCGTAACACGAATTTGAAGTTTGCCCAACACTCATTCCATACATTGGGTACATCGGTCGTACATGCATCGGTTGAATCATTGGATGTACCATAGGCATGAGAGGTTGAAGTCCATACATTGGATGCAAGTGTCCGCTTGTGCTTGGTATCCCATTAGGTGTTGTCATTCCGACATTAGCGCTACGGTCTTTCGGTGGATGAGAAGATTTGTTTTGTAAACTTCTTTCACCATTGCCACTTGCTTTTCTTTTCTTCTTTTGTTTATCAACCACATAAGTTATTATTACATTTCATATAATAAAGCAACCAACCCTAATCCAAATCATCATGTACTAACCAAATAAATAAATAAAATATAATACCTCAGCAATTTGGCTTACTGAATCAGATATCGACACCGAGTCCACATCAACACTTGGTTTTTCCCCTTGTTCTGGCATTTTGTGTTTACCCTGCAAAATTAACCATATCAACTATAATGATTAATAACAAATAAGACATTAACTAACAAACAGATCATGATTTATTGAAATTACCGAACATGTCCTCGCATTATGAGATGGATCATTGCATTTTCCACAGCGCCTGACAGATTTTGGTTCATTCTTTTTCTTCTTTGGGGCACCTTTCCCCGGAATCGGCAGTGGATCACCTACTTCTGAGTTTTGTCTCCCATTATCATCATTACCGCAATACTTTTTTTGTAACTTAACAATATCATCCATTACCTGCTCATAAATACCATCCTTTTTTGAAGCTTCTTTGTAAAAACTTGTTAAAAGCGCACAATATGAACCATACTGGGCTTGCTGAATCATATCCGAATCAACATTATAGTTACAATTCACGTTGTTAAAATACTGAATTTTGGCATTCTTCGTCCATCGCGACAAAACCAAATTGCTTGGGATATGATCAACATTTTCTTCCTTCATGACAAAAAACATATGAGAACATGGAATGCCCCGAGAATCAAACAACCTACACGAACATTGGAATGTTGTACCATCATAAACAACACTTCTTTCATAACTATCATTACAATATTTTGTCAATCTATATATCTTTGTATCCCCGATTTCACTTTTCTGCCTAACTTTCAATGGACCAGCCTTTAGAATTTCATGTTTAACTTCACTGAAAAGAGCAGTTGTATACATTTTAGCGGCCTCACACTCAATCACTTGCAGTTGAGTTGTCAACACAGGATCTGTAGTTGATGATTTAAAATCAGAAACCATTTCATTATTTCTATAATCTCTCAAAGCCTGATCATAGTTGTGCATGAATTCAAAAATGCATCCTTTCTTCCTGACATAACTCTTTATTATTGCATTCACAGCTTCACATTGAGACGTAGTTCTTATACGTCCGAAAAAATAACCACGTAGATACGCAGTTGCCCAGAGTTCCTTATTCTCATACGTTTTGCAAACCCATGGATTTCCTTTCAATCCAGTTTGTTCAATAAGCTGTGACCAATGCTCTTCAAATTCATCCTCTGTGAAATTTGAGTACATGGCCTTGCTAAAACCATCCAAAAAGACCGAATTCTTTATATTCTCACCTGCATTCTTATTCAGATGCCAAGCACATAACCTATGGGTTGATTCGGTAAATATTTGCTTTATAGCTTCCCTCATTGCCCCATCTCCATCGGTTACGACTGCTTTTGGTTGTTTACTTTCCATGCACTCCAAGAAACACCTCAACAACCACTTATATGTCTCAGTGGTTTCATCTGATACCAATGCAGCACCAAAAATTATTGTTTGAGAGTGGTGGTTACACCCTGAAAATATAACTAGTGGGTAGTTGTACTTGTTCTTTTTGTAAGTCGTGTCAAATGCAAGCACATCCCCAAAACAAAAATAGTCAGATCTACTGTAACCATCTGCCCAAAAAAGCGATTTCATTCTTCCATCACTCTCGTTCACAGAATACTCAGCATATAACATGGGATCAGAAGACGACTTCATGTTTAGATAATTTAATGCGGCAGCAACATCACCGTCTTTAATAACAGCACGCATTTTTTTATCAAAATAGTTGTACAAATCTTTCTTTGTAAATCCAACATCAACATAACCACCCTTTTGTGCAACCATGTGACCCATAATATGACATGTTCTAATTCCCCGTGTATGCAGACCATCAATCTGAGCCTTATCGGCCTCACAAATTTTACGATACACGGGGTATAAGTGCACCAACCTAGACGGGGTTAATTCATGGTTATGCGTCTCTACAAACCCTATAACTTTATATATATCTTTTTCAAGGTTGAATTTCACACGAAGCTTAGCTAGACATTTAGTACGGCTCATACGTCTATGCTCTAATTTCCTATCTGTCCTACACAAGTGTTTTTTCTCTCTTAATCCATTTTTGTTGCATACAAACTGCTTTACTACTATTAGTTTTTCACCTTCAGGCCCCTCTCTTATCCTACTGTCACTTTGCCTAACAGCAAAACCTTTACTTTTCCCATACTGGCAATAAAAGTTATAAGCTTGATCAAGAGTAGAAAATTCCATAGACCGAATTTGATCGGCAGTTATGGAATCCAAACTTACCAGACTATCAGCTACATTTACATCTCCTTCATCAATGCCATTATCAGATGCCCAATCGCCATCCCCTGTACTTTCATCCTCACTTGATACTAAATAAGTCTCGTCATCAAAATCATCACCTTCCATAGTAATCCTGAATTAACAAAAGCTGTCATTAAGCAATACTCAACGAAATTTATCTTTATAAACCCTACTTCCCAAATTTATCTATTGTAATTTATAATAAACCCTATTCATATTTTATTGACCCGTAAACCCTAATTCCCAAATTGAAATCAAATTTACCAACCCCTAATTGAAATTCGAAATCATTATATCTTAATAACTAATTACAAATAAAGATGTAAACCATTTTCGTTTTTACCTTAATATGGGCACTTGAAAGTATCTTTCTGGAAACCAATGTTGGGAAGAATGCGAAAGTTGCCTTCGTTCAACAATGGCGGACGAAAATCAAATGAGGTTGGGTGAGTGGTGAGCAAATACGATGATGATGAACGATGATGTTGCGAAGAATACAGAAGTTGAAGATTCTGTGGAAATCAATGTTCGTTCAACAATAGCGGACGAAAATCAAATGAGGTTCCGTGTGGTGAGCAAATACGATGATGATGAAGGATGATGTTGGGAAGAACACAGAAGTTGAAGATTTTGTTACGATGATGATGAAGGATGATGTTGGGAAGAACACAGAAGTTGAAGATTTTGTGATTTACTCTTTATTATTTGATTTGATTAAATTTTGTTTTCTTTATTTGATTTTAGTTTTACAACATGAATTATAATTAATAAAACAATAAAAAAGATTGGGGTAATTTTGTAAATTTTAATTTGTTAGGGACATATTTGAAATACTAATAGACATAAGGTGCATAGTAAGTGGTGTGTAGCATATAATTCTTTACAATCCTATGTGGCATTTGATCAAAGTCCACTTTATTTCTCTATTGAGCCATGTTGGCAACTTCACGCTAGAATTTCCCATACTGTATATAGCTACTCTTTTTTTTTTTTTTTTGTAAAACTGTCAATTAATCAATTATTACAAGTTAACTGATATAATCAAAAGCAACACCACCACTACCTCATGATGATCGCTCTCAAACGGTAATATAAGTATATGAACTATTATAACAACCAGTTTTGATTCAGAAAATAATCAAAAGCAACACCACCACTATCTCTCATAATCAATCAATCACAATGCCGAGATTACGCATTTCAATGGAAATTGAAATTGAGGTGCCTAGGTTTTCCGATATCAAGGACGTAGCATCCAACTCCGACCTCGCAGCGAAGAACCTCTTCTGTACCACCGACAACTGCATGGATCGCCGGAATTAGTTTCATCGTACTTGTGATTCCCCTCGTCATGGCCGTAGATCGTGAACAGAACCAGATCAATCAACTCGATTCTCATGTCTCAACATAAAGGGAAGATCGATTATCGTGTACTATCCTCATCTACGTATCTTCTTAATTTCTATAATCAAATTTTATCACTCTTATCTTGTTAGGTTTTTGTATTTTACAACAGAGTTGCAATATCAATGAAATAGAATAATTGTTCATTCCTCAAATTTAAAACAATTCTTCTGCTAGAAGTATTTTCTTTCTCTCAATGAAGCCATTATTTCACACTCTTTCAAAATTAATGGTGACATGACATTGTTCAATTCTCAATTCCAAGTTATTGATGCTGAAACCACATTGTGATATTCATGGAAAGTGACCTATGAAGGACGGACACTCCTCATATTAGCCGTGTCGCGTGTCAAATTCGTTTCCGGTGTCCGTGCTTCATAGCTTGTGACTAGCATTATTCAGGTTAACACAATTGAATATGAGAACTAATCAAGTAGTAGTAAAAATTTGTTAGCAATTGAAAAAAATCTATCCACAGGTGGAGAAGAGAAATTATCACATCTAATCAACAGGGGTGTGCAAATAAATTGGTTCCTTTGAACCAAATTAGTATCCAAATAGAACCAGTTTTTAAAAGTCCAGTTTAAAGATGAAAAAAAACCAATAACCAAATTGGTAACAAAAAAAAAAATTGGAAACCAAACTGAATTATATGAATCAGTTATGGTTAACCATACTTTTCACACCTCCCTAAATCAATTTTCACCAACATTAATAATTTGAAAATTTTTTATCAAAAAAAGTTCGAAAACTTTTTTTCCGAAACAAATATCGAAATTTGAAAAAAGATGGGAAACTTTTTTTTTTGAAAAAATATTGCAATTTTTCCCAAAAAATATCGAAAACTTTTTTCAAGAAAAAATCGGAATTTTTTTTCAGAAAAAAGATCCGAAACTTTTGTTTTGAAAAAAATATCGAAATTTTTCCAGTAAAAAGATCGGGAACTTTTTCCGGAAAAAATTTGGAATTTTTTTTCCGAAAAAAAATTGGAAAGTTTTTTTCTGGAAAATATCTCGGAAACTTTTTTCCGAATAAATATCGGAAAGTTTTTTCCCGTAAAAAAATAGGAATTTTTTTCGGGAAAAAATCGGGAATTTTTTTTCCGAAAAAAATTGGAAAGTTTTTTTCTCGAAAAAAATATCGGAAAATTTTTACGAAAAAAATAGGGAACTTTTTTCCGAATAAATATCAGAAAGTTTTTTCCCGAAAAAAGATCTATATTTTTTCCCAAAAAAAGATAGGAAACTTTTTCCGTAAAAAATCAGGAATTTTATCCGAAAAAAGAGATAAAAATATCGTAAACTTTATTTATGGAAAAAATATCGAAATTTTTTCCCGAAAAAAAATCTGAAAATTTTCCGAAAAAATCGGGATCTTTTTTACCGGAAAAAACTTTGGAATTGTTTTTATCTGAAAGCGAAACTTTTTTCCTCGAAAAATTCGGGAACATTTTCTCCGGAAAAAAATCGGAAAGTTTTTCCGGAAAAACCGGGAAATGTTTTTAACTAAGATCGAAAATTTTGAGAACGTTTTTTTCAAAAAAAATAAAAAATGTGTTTCTCAAAAAAATTGAAAAATGGATTTTTAGAAAATCATTTGTGCAAACTGGATATGAATGAAGTAAACCAAAGTCAAAGAGGATAGGGAAGCAAAAAATTGAATCAAAATACTAACTGGTTTTTATTGTAAACCAGTTTTAAACCAATTTTAAACTAAATTGAATTTGTTTTATAAAATAAACCGGTTTTAAATGAAAGTGGTTTTGGTTTGATTCATGAACCATATATTTGGTTCAAGTTTGGTTCGGTTCATTAACATGCACACCCCTACTAATCAATGGTTCAAAAATTGTTAAGAATGAAAACGTGAACACCTACTCATTGGAAACTCCAATACTCCAAAATTGTACAAATATGGTGTCAGATACGTATTTGATACCAATACATGTACGATCCCAATCAATTCTACGGATATTTCTCTAAGATAGAAGAAAGCGAGTTACAAGAAGATTAAATTGTAAGAAGAGCCAAAATTTGTTAGGAATTTGTTGTTTCTTCAAGTTTATTGTTTAGGAGAGAGATTTTATTTTTATTTCTTATTTTATTTTTATTTCTTATTTTTGGTTTAAAACGTAGCAGAGGATCGAACAATTAACTTATGCATACTACTCAAACCCTTCACCACTAAACCAAACCTAGTGGTTTGGAGAGAGATTTTATTTAGCTTTCTATCATAACATTGATTTTTCAAAAAATATCATAACATTGATGGTTAGTTACCAAAAAATGTACGATAATTAGAGATATTAATAAATAAATAATTAATGAAATATAAAATATGTCCTATGAAAATTGGTGTAGGATTTGTTTGAGAATTGTAATTACTCTTTTTTATGTCTATTTGTTAATTTTTGACAGTATGTCTATTTGTTAATGTTCTCACTAATTTGTGTACACCTAACCTATTTATCTCCATTTATATTCTAACTGTTCTTGTTAGTGTTCTTTTGGTAAATACCTAGTCAGAAATGCTCTGAACGTAGGTCTTAGTATTTTATGCACTTGTGGAAAGTGAATGAATCCTCGCGTAACTGTAGTCATCGGTAAACATACTCCTAGTTATATGGGAGAGTGGTTGAGGGATTATTGTTGATTCTGGTAGTACGCACTCCCCACTGAGGCCAATTCAACATTTCTCTCCTTTGTGTTATCACTTGACCCAGACAATCTTTGGTTGGACCTAAGAATATTATGACGGTGCACTAACTCATTTGTGTACATCTACTATTTTCTACCCCTTGTAATATTAATGGTATAGACTATAGATTACTCATATCATGTTATAGATATGATTACTTTTTATCTGTCTCTTTAATGTTTAAATTATACCTACCTGGCTACCTTCTTACCCTTTGGCTGATTCCTTCGCTCACACTCCTTCATATTGATGATGATTTTCGCATCATTATCTCATTTTCTAGTAAAGTTTGATACCACATAACCAAGCACAATTCTTGGCTGCATTATCCTCCCCAAGAACAACGGAGAGGAGATAGCAGATCCTTTAATTAACATTCAGGTGTCCTAAGCCTTACCAACTACTGTGTTCGATTATGAGATGGACACATTGCATAAAATGCACTTTTATGATTAAAATATTGTATCTGGTTGTTATAAAATGAAATCAAATTGCTCTTGAAAATCATCTTGTGTATGTATGTATGTATTCATCATAGGGAGGAACTTTCCGCACCGCAATCTCACTTTAGATGTGGTACACATTCGGAGAAAATGTGATTTTTTTAGCCGTTAAGTACATTTTCGGACAAAATATGTCGTCCAAAAGTATACTAGCGCAATCATATGTGGTTTTTAGAAATGCAGGGTGCAAAAAGTTTGCTTAGCTCATAATATCATATATATGGCCCGAGTCATTGAAGTAGGCCCTGGGAAAGCACCGATCCCATAGTGGACAAGTGTTGGTGCTGAGCCCTTGCACTGCAATGATATCATAGCTGTCTTATGATGAATATACACTCAAACTATACTAAACCATAATTCCTACCTGATATGCTTCTTAATTAAATTACAACGTAAATTCGTAATGATAAGAATCAGACCAGGTTGATATACTTTTATTTTTTCTGTTTTTGGTGCAATCAGTATGTTATCCTAGATGCTAATAACTGGTTTTCTAATAAGCATCAAGACTAAATTGACCCTACAATTAATTAATGGGAAATGTAAAAGTTGAACTTTGTAAGTGCCTATGTATGGACAACCTTAATGCACACTTGGCACTTCTAATTTTTTTGGTGTATTTCTTTTTTCAGAGGTGGGTTTGGGGATTTTGGTGCACTAATTGGAGTAATAATGGTATAAGCGGTATCAAACTTTAGGTGCACCAATTAGCTTTTATTTAGTGTATGTTTGTTTTTGCGTCTGCAGGGCTCGAGAAGCGCCTTTTTTTGTTTCTGTTTTGAAGCACCAATTCTTAGCTTCTCATTGCACGGTCATATAGCCCCTAGACGTGCGTCTGCAGCAGCCCACAACACAACCAAACATACATTAGAAGAATGACGATAAATTGATAACTAGATGATTAGAAAAATCTTCGGTTTTTGGCTAAAGAAATCTTGAGAATTTTCTTTTAGGACCTGGCTATAAGCCACATATCCTCAGGTACACTCTGTTTCTAAAGCTACTAGAAAATATTAAGAAATTGAAAGCCTGAAAACAATGGGAAAGGGAAAAAGGATGTTCATTACTGTGATCAAATTAGCCGCTAAAAGAACCCTCTTTTTGGTTTTCCATGTTAATGGTGGTGGGAACTGAGCTATTAGTTTCAACTCAAATGGCACAAACTACTAAGAATCATAAACTGATGATAGTGACACATGTTTGAATTAGACAAACAAAAGAAAAGCAGTCAACAAAAGGAAAAAGCAATGGCCAATATATAAACAAAGAAAAAGGGAGAAAAAGATGGGGTTCGTTGTCAATTCCTGATATGTAATTTATTTAATTTTTCCATATGCACATATCTCTTTTGATGATTCCTATGATTAGGATTCATTTGAATTATTGGGATCATTTCACAAATTATAGTGCATAAAAAACAATGATTGTAACAATGCTACTTTTAGACATCCTCCAACCCATGTCTATTGTACCCTATTTTTTTTAGGTATTGTCTACTTTAAATTTTATGTGAGCTGCACAATTTTGTCTTTAAGAGACTCTCTGGTGATCATGAATCTTGTTTATAAACTCTTCGCAACTTTGATTTCTACAGAATGTGAAACATTTTGGTGTACTGAAAAAAAAATCAAAGATTAAATTTGTGTGGGATTGATGAGGGTGTACTATCTAGGTATCAAAACTAATCTGAAAACGAAGCTATAAAACACAAATTAAAGTCTGTCTCAAAACATATTAAACGCAAGTCGTAGAAACTAGAAACTCAAGGCATTAACAATAGGGAATAGTCCAAAGATTTGTCCACTCAAAGCTAAAATATAGTCATAATTAGGAACCAAAGCAACACTCGAGTATAGGGAAACAATGGAATCAACACGCGATTAAGCACATAAGCGCGTAAAGGGAATGTTGTTTGGAATGGCCAATAGTGTGTTTGTTTGAAATTACATTGAGTTGGACAAAATAACACTGCATCTAACTTTTGCAAAATATAAATCACAGTAGACCAGAAGTTACATGCTGAAATAAAAATTGTGTAGACAATCATGATTTGCATTAACGTCCGTCCCTCATCATTAATTAAAGGATTGGAATAAGAAAATTACACATATACACCTTTCATGACCCACCTCACCACTACCATGCTTGAAAGTACTATTGTTTACCCCACTATGTCCCCCCTTTCTGACTTGGCCTACTTGCCTATTCTAACAAAAACAACAGTGAACCTACATAACTGAATACATTTGGAATTTCCTACCTTCACTGTAGTCAGCACATTTATGCGGTTAGATAGAAATCTAACAGCTTACATTGTGACTTTGACAAAATTGAGTACAAATTTGATCTGTCAAATCTTGATCAAGTCAAGATCGCTGAGTGCAGCCACTGCTGAATGCTGATTGTTGATATTAGATTTCTTGAACTCACTTATACCTCTAGTAAAAATAAAATGAAAATAGCAAAGACAAACATGGAGGAGAGGACTAGATCTCCATGTTCATGATTTAAGAGCTAACTAAGCAAGTAGTATACCAATAAATAACCCACCCACAATCCCAAGTTACACAAGAACAAAATGAGAAAAGGAAAAGTAAGTACAATAAACAGAACTTGCAGGGCTACTAACTAGACTCTCAGCATATAAATACTGAGCTCAGGTACACCATTGCTATCAGGATTCATCATATAGAAAGCTTCAGAGTCTCTAGACCCAACAACTCTCTCAAACTTTGCCCTCATGTACATAAGTTCACCCTCTGGTCCTGCTTCTGCTCCATTATCAGTTCCAGGTATAACACCAGCACCCATTGAAATTGGCTCAACAGCTTTGAGAATATCCCACTCCTTTTGCCCACATTCTCTTCTGTTAGCAAAACCACATTTCTTACCATTGCAATATGTCCTCCACAAAGGCTCTTCAAGCAACCTCAAACCTTTCTTCTCTTCTTTTTCTGTCTCCTTGTCACATTCCAGAGCAATTCTTACCGACCCAGATGCCATTTCACGAACCAAACCACTGATCGGTGTTGCAAGCTCAATCAAAAGGGCTTCTTGAGAAGCTGGGTCCTTCTGAAATGCAAAATGTACATGCCCACGTCTATATCCAAAGAGTGTTCCAACTACACGAGAGCCGAGGCCAAAAGGTGTACTCAATCGGTTCTTGCCAAACACAGTGAGAGCTGAGCGAAGCCTTGAAATCGCCACTGCTCTCAGCTTCCTCCTTGTTGCATGTGCAGCGGCTTTAGCAACTGATGAAACCTCAGGATCAACGACCTTGCCACCTTCTTTCTTATCCTCCTTCTGAATGAGCGTCGAAAACGATTCTGAAGTGTGAACTTCACCATCTTCAGTTCCAACCTTGTTAGTCCAATGAAAATGTCTCTTAGAGGACATGTTGTTTGAGCTTCTAGCCATTACTGAATTCATATCAGAAAGTAAAACAAAGGAGAGCTGCTGTTTAAAGAATATAGAATGGGAGAGACAACAGAGAGATAAAGAATCTACTCTAGTGTCTTCTTTTATTAATTGATAATAATTGGTTCTTTGTTTGTTGTAATTCTATTCCTTTCCATTGGTATATAGTGAGTGGAAGAGAATCCTGACAAAAAGAACAATGGACAGTCCCCACCAGTATATGTAAGGAAATCAAACAGAGGTAAACTGGGATAGAGTGCATTGTCAATAGAAAAAGAAAGGAATCTAAGGAGACAACGTGTTTGTAATTTCACTTTCTTGTGGGGTAGGGAAGAGAGATTGTGCGTTTAACTCAATCTATTGAAGCCAAAATAAATAAAACACAAAGCTATCACTATTGAAGAAGGACATGCTCCTTCTGCATTCTTGTATTGTAGTGCTAAGGTTGGTCGAAATGACATCAGGTTAAGAGTTACTGAATTATCGTGGCTTATGTTTGCTGCAGAGACAACATTTTACCAACCTAGGAGCTGACACCTCTCTGTTGGCCCCATAAAAAAAGTGCTACATCGTGTTTACCAGTAGTATTTGGTTAACAAAAAAATTGCAACTTAACCAAAAATAGAGGTCCTAAGTCAAAAGGATGTAAATTCTCTAGTTAAATTAAACAATAAAAACAAGACCAGCTAGACACATGAAATCATAAATAAAATAACTACTGCATGTCATAAGTCAGTGCACAAGAAAGCTAATTACCATTTCTGTCTTAACAATATAATCCCTTTTTTACTAGCAACAATATAATAATCCTATAATAAGAACATTCTAATCCGAGTACATTTTTTAGCTATTTTTAAAGTGTGGTTTACCGCAATATTTTTAAGTGATTCGCGTTAGTGATAAGATTATGCCTCCGATATAACTGTATACCCGAGCTTCCAATACACTAGGGAAAAAAAAATCAAATCTGAATGCAGTGTCGGACCAACCTAGATCTAGATCAGTTTTAACATTTCCCCAATTATCAATGCAAAATAATTCAAGAGATCATAATTGCCTCTATTATACACAAATCTAACATCAGCAAAACAATAGACTTTATAAAGAAAAACCATTGTACTGAGGGTTACAAATGATGAACTTGCATTTGCAATGAACTCTCATTGATGCCGTGTTGTCAATCACATAGTGGAAAATAACAATTTGTTAAAATTCTGCTAAACTATAGCACCGCAACAGCCTCTGTTTGACAACACTTTTTACTAAATAGCGTATTGCAAATAATAACAATTTGTTAAATTTCCGCTATGCTATAGTGCTGTTACAGCCAACACTTGCATTGCAGTTGTGAAACCTTAATGGCTTTTAATATATCATTATATTCTATTGTTATAATTATAATAGATCATAACAGACTGTCACAATTTCATAAATTCACTATTACAAAATTAAGCCAAGAGCTATCAGTGTAGAAGATACAACTAAATGAAATAATTTACATACAATTCTAAATAGACAAGGGATTGAATGAACTCCATTAATTAATTACATTAACTTACAAATATGGATCACTAACAGAACACAAATGGGGGAGCACATCCACATAGGCCAGCAAAGTAGTGAATGAGTTTTGTGCAAAATCGAGCTAAATTACCCATAGGTAAGAGTCAGAGATGCTTGCCTATGATTCAAGAAAATAAAGACCCTAAAGTTAGTTTTCTAAACTTTGGTCAGCATCGGGTTGATTGGAAGAAATGGTCCCTCCATTCATTCTAGCACGTGCCTCGGCAAACATCCTTTGCTGCTCCGCTAATGCTTGTTCTTCTGTCATCTCAGCTGCACCACTCCACTTGGCACCTTTTATATTGTCCTGCTGCAAGGTTACAAATATATCAGAAAATAGTTTCATAGTTTTATACCAAAGCCAAAATCCCTAAACAAAAGTAATTAACTGATTCGAAATTCATTTTTCCAGTTAATTAATAATATGTGCCCTACTGCATCTGGTATTGTCTCTCTGACCACAACAAACATTGGAATAATAAAATATCGACCCTGTATGTGTGCAAACCCATCACTCTTCAATCTCAAATCACAAACCACAGAGCAAGTTGTTATTTACATTCAAGTTCAATCTAAGAACTCTAAAACATAGATATGACCATACAATCTCCTGGAGAACGGTAAGGTTAACCAGCTCATTAGGACCAGTCTATTTTCCTTCAGAATACCATTTTATTGGTCCTGATACAATTTATGTGGAAACCTGCACTGGTACAAACAGTACTACGACAAATCACCCTTAGTCAGACAGAGGTTCTAAATAGAAAAATTCAGCTTCCACTAGTATTATTATTCAAAGATGATCAGATAAAAGCACTAAATTGGTTCACCAAGGACAGTCTTAAAATTTTCATAATATTGATAAATCACAAACAATTAACGTGTAAATTATACATTCAAGTAATGGAACTCATCACTAACAACGTAAGGCAAGTCTGCCTAGTGCCTACAATATATCTTTAGGTTGCTTGCACACAGGACATAAATTATGCCAAGTTGTATAATATTACTCAAACAATTCAACATGCACATGGGTTGTTAGCATTAAACATTTACCACTGTCTCCATCTTGTGCTGTTCATATGCTGCATAAACTTCCTCAATGTAATCGCCAAATCCAAGAACCTGATATAAATATGAGCAAATCAATAAGAAATATAAAAAATAAAGTAATAACAGACATGTTGTAATCAACAATCTTATTTTCATGAATGCTTATACACTCGTAAACAAAAGTATGCTCTATTTGGAACACTTTAACTCAGGAACTGAAAAGAAAATCAGAGAAAAAAAACCTTCTATTTACAAAATTCCAAACACAATCCCAAATACAATAAAATAAAACACATACATAGAGTAATAGTAATAGCAATTAAGATAAACATTATTTTTCAAAATATTACTAGAATCAATAATCAACAGATTGAAGGAAACAATAGTTTGTTGTCAGAGAAGCAGTGTTATTAACGGCAAATGGCATGCAGAATATGGAGGTAGGCCAAAAGTTGTGGCCTATGGTGCCCCCATGGAAGACATCCCTTCACAAATTGCCTATAGCATGGTTTTCAAAAAATCAGCGCAATGGCTGTGCCAAGGACGCCATTTAACAACATTGAAGAGAAGGTCATCAACCACCTTGGTTTCAGGAAGAGGGATAATCTATTAGCTCACATGTTTCAGGAAGCAGAAGGCCGCGTTTAGGACCAACAAGAAAACAACAGTAAGCAACAAAGGACAGAACGGAACAGACCATGGTGCATGCAAATCACAACTAATATTTTTTTCTATATGAATTCTGATGTGCGACATTTAATCTAACCGACAATGCACAGAACATCCAATTTAGAGAGCAAATAATGTAAGCAGTTAAAATTGTAAAGGATCCACATGAAAATTTAGCGATAAAATGGTTTGGTCATTTGATGTATACCCCTAAAGCCTTCAATACATGCTCAGGTGCAATCGTCCTTCTTTCTTCTCTGTTACATACTTCATTTGACTCTGATGAGACGAGGTTTATGAACTCTGCATGATAATATGATATAGATCAGCCAACAAAATTTAGTAACAAGAGCAAACTATGGTTATAAACCAAAAATCAACTATCAAAACTGAATCCAAAACAACACATTTATGGTGTGCCTCATTAAAGTTGAGCTATAGTACAAGCAAGCAAACAACACGTTTGGATTTAGGTATAAAATAAATTAGCGCAAAAAATGTATCTAAGTTTACTTTCTGAGCCATTTTCAGCTGAGGATTATTTGATCTAGTTAGGTCAACCTTTGTCGTTTTCGATCAAGACATCTGTGTCGCCAACAAACTAGCCATGGCTAGGAAAAACACATGTAAGATCATCGGTATGAAAAACATATAACAGGCAAGTAACCGAAGGTGTGGAAATCCAACACTCAGAAAATATTACAATATTTATTTAAATAATCCATAACAAACACTTGACATTTGTCACTAGTCAAAACATGCTAATCAATGTTATTAATTGCAGACTGCCATTAAAACAGCCGGTCAAATAATCAGCCATATGAATAAGAAATTTGGCCTATGGCGGCGGGAACATAAACCACCTTCCACCTTCAAAACCAAAGTTACAGTGACACTGACTATATGTACAATTTGTAAAAATTAAAAAAATATACTTGCTCCTATGTATTAATAAATTGATTTCGAAACAAACAAGAAAAAGTTATCACTGATCAATAACTAAATTGAACTAAAATAATTAAAAATAACTAAAAAATAAAAAATTGATAACAAAATCCTCCAAAAAATAAAAAAAAAAAGTTTGAAAACACTGACCTACACAACATTCAATCAACAAATCCTGGGTATCTCTTGCAACACGCACATCAGGGGGCAACATCTCTTTAATAATTTTCGTCATTGTTGCTGAAAACAAATCAATTATATTTCATCAGTAACCAAATTAGCAACAGCAATTCAATTTTCTTTAAAATAAAAAAAAAACCTTTGGGAAGCGAAGCATCTTCTTTTGATTTTGCAACAATATCCATGGGCTCCATATTTTTTGTTCTAGATCTGAAAACATAATAACAACGGAAATAATTAAATCGTGATTTGAGATCTGAGAAGCGAGTATTGAAAAAGAGAGAGAGAAAAAAAGTAAACTTACCGATTGAATAAGAAGATGAAAAGGTAGGAAGGAAGGAATCAACTGATTGAAGATCGGCGGTGAAGGGACATGACTGATGATGATTAATTTATTGATGAAAACAAGGAGAGAAGATGGTGTTTTTTTTTTTTGTAGTAACTCGATGGATAAGAACGAACGAATGAAGGAGTTGTTTCTGCTTCCGTCATGCCCTAACCCAATACCGCGTTCTAACACGCGCTCATCGTGCACGTCATCAATTTGCTACGGGCCCATTTAACTAATTTAATTCACACGTAAACTTTTTAAAAAATATTTGGTTGACTTAATTTGTATGACTGTGCTAATAAAAATTCTCCTGGTTGATTGATTCTTATTTAATATTTAAGGTATTCTAAAATTTATAAACAAAAAATCACTTACAATTTTGGTCATTATTATAAACAAAAACTACCGCACGGGTCTAATTAGCCGTAGTATGAAAAAATAAGATATAATTTTTTTAATACTAAAATGTATATTAAAAAGTCGAGTACCATTAAATATTAGGCTCCGTTTGGCCCGGCTTATTTTTCACTTTTCTATTTCTCTTTAAATGAAATAGATAAGTAAAAATTATGTTTGACCTTATTTCTCCTTGCTTTTGACTTCTTTACTTTATTTCTCTATTAATTTTACGTAGAAATAAGGTCAAAAACAATTTTTTACTTCCTTAATTTTTTTAAAAAGAACTAGAAAAGTAGAAAATAAGCCGGGCCAAACGGAGCCTTAGTTCGACAATAAATTTGTATAAATTTTCATACAACAGAAATTATGGTATATTACGAAATACTTCTTTATAGACTGCATTGAAAGTTTTATTCGTATTTTCACCGTCTTCGTCGATAATCAATATTTTTAATCATTCTCTTTAAATAACTCTTGAAGTTGCAACATACAACTAACCATGTAAAAATACTGTCGACAAAAGATATACCTCAACATGTTTAAGAAATTGTCTCTGACTTTTATTAATATAGTCATTGCAAAAGAAAAAATTAAAGGGATACGAGTTTGATTCCCCTGCTAGACAATTTTTTTTTTAATATAATGGACCACATGAAAAGAGAGGAAAAATGAGAGGAAAAAAATGGTTTAGTGTTAGCATTTCAGAGCAAGTTTAGAATATAAGAGATATAATAATAATAATAATAATAATAATAATAATAATAGGAAGATAATAATAATAAATATTTATTATTATTATTTGAATTAATAATAGTAATAATAGGAAGCTAATAATAATAAATATTTATTATAATAAATATTTAACATGGTGAGTTAAAGGTTGTGGGTTCGATTCTTGGTGAGATATTTTTTAACATTTTATTTGAATTAATGTTAGGGTGATTAAGAGGAAAAATGAGCGGAAAAAAAATTAGGGATAAGAATAACAAAACGGAACAAGATTATAATATAAGAGATTAACTACTTTTAAACTAATAAATACCATTATTCCTAATATACCCTTACTTTCCAAAAGGTTTATGTGATTTCATAGGAAAAGAAGAGTTATTTCTATAAATTTATTCATGTTTTATATTAAATCAAGAAAATTAATTACACATAACTAAATTTCTTAAACACCGCGTAAGTAGTTTTTTTGCCTATATATGTGACCGGATGAAGTATGTTAGTAGGGATGACAAGAAAAATCCAAACCTGAGAGACCCACTCGAACTCAAACTTAAGTCAACAGGAGAAACCAGAGTTGACTGGGTTTGGGTTCGGGTGACACCTGAAACTATGGGTGTGAGTTTGGGATCACCTAAATCGACATCCGAAACCCACACACCCACCCGATAATATGTAAAATTATCTAATTAACCTTAAGTACTTATAAGTGTAAAAATTAGGGTTCACATATTCCTTCACAATTCACACGGACCCCTCACCCCAGCCGCTTGAACACATCATTCGCTCACTCGGTCATTTCCCTCACACAAAAACCGCTTAAAAATAATTTTTAAGCTACCGAAGAGATTACTGGGTTGAGTGGCGGACTAGGTCGCTCTCTTTAAAATGTTTCGCGGCACTGCCCAAAATTGTGCAAGCAGACTATCAACCACGTCGTCCCCAGGATAAAACAGCTTAGTTACAACTGTATACCGATTTTCTACTGCACAATAGAAATCGGTCAAAGAATACACCTTCTTGAATGGTACTACGATACCACTCGAATTGATACTTCTGATCACTGGAATGTGACCAGTTACAAATCCCCCACTAGAGCCCCCGTTATTTCTCAATTTAAAGAGAAATTCATTTTCATAGAAATCCATTTAGACAACAACCTATAAGCTTTGTTGTTAATTGTGTATCAACAAATACACATTAGTAGGCTCTACTATTGAGTTTAACTCTCTTGGAGTCAGAAATTTGAGTTTAACTCTGTATTTAGCACAAAACAAACAGTTAATTAATTTCCCCCACTAATGAGATGCAAAGCCGAAATTAAACATGACTGTAACAACTAGCTCGGTAAAAGGTTCTTTATTTATTTTTATTTTTTCGCTTTACCGTTCAACTCAAAAGAGGGAGGTGCAGTTGTTTCATGAATAATTTCATTCTCATTAAAAAATGTGGGAATCATATTTTGTGCCTTATCAAAATGAAGTTACTTGACTTTCTTATTGAATTAATTTTCTATTTCAGTTTCAAAGAATTGAAACATGTCAAGAACATCACATATCATTTTTATTTTTCATAAGATTTATGAAAAGTAATCTCAACATTCATTATCAGAAGTGATGAAGTATATTTTTCTGTTTTCAGTGTTGTTTGAGACAACAAACACTTCCTTATTTTTTTTTCGATCTTGCTTTACAACTTTTTCTTTCAAAAGAAGACAAGTTATCAGACTTTCGGTGTATATTATTTAGACTTTTTATCCTGTTAAACTTGTTCAATTATTTCAAAAACAATTGAAATATAATCTTTCAACACATTAGCAACTCTTTTATTGTTCTAAAAATATAATTTGTTTTGTTGCTAATGTTTGAAGTGATTCCCTTCAAACCGAAATTGTTTGTCATAATCAACAACATTATAATTTGAGCCAGTAATTTCTTCGGTAGTCATGACAGAAAGAAACGTCTTAAAATTGTTGTTATCGGAGTTCAAAAACCGCTTAAAAATAATTTTTAAGCTACCGAAGAGATTACTAGGTTGAGTCGCGTGAAGGTGCGTGGAGAAAACACAAGAAGGGGGGTTGAATTGTGTTTTGAATATTTAAAAACTTTTCTAGATATTTAAATCTATCAGAGTCTTTAAGCACAGCGGAATAGTTTACACAATCAACTTAAGGCTAAGTGAATGATGAAGGAGTAAATGAGAGAGTGAGAGAGAGAGAAAGAGACACACCAACTTATACTGGTTCCCCTCACAAATTGAGAGTACTCCAGTCCCCTTGCTTCCAAGGGAGTTCACTATAATCACTAAGATTACAATTCAGATGCTCAAGCACACAAGCATGAGACTTCCTTGCTCAAGTCACACAAGACTTAAGACTTCCTGCTCTAGGTCACACAAGACAAAGAGACTTCCATGCTCTAATCACACAAGATCAGAGACTTCCTTGCTCAAGCACACAAGCATGAGACTTCTTTGCTCAAGTCACACAAGACAAGAGACTTCCTTGCTTCTACACTAAGCAGAAGACTTCTTTGCTCTAATCACTAAGATTGAGACTTACTTGCTTCTACACTAAGCAGAAGACTTATCAATTACTCACGCAGGAGTAATACTAACTTCTAAGCTTAAACTTATTACAATCATAATAACTTCAGAGGCTTAGAGCTAGTTTCTATTCTCACTTAATTTGAGAGATATTTTCTATTACAATTCATTTTCTCACTTTATTCTGAGAGATGTTTTCTAATGAAGTTCGTTAGTCATCAATTCTTTCTTTTGCATATTTATATGAGTTGAGAAAGACATTGAGACGTTGGAGAAATTCCCGTTGTAAAATGGACAGCTGTAGTCTTTGAATATCCGTTGAGTAAAGCCACGTCTTCTTTGCAGTGAAGCTTCACCTTTACTGTTTGTCCAAAGTACAGTAATAAGGTACAACTAGCTCCTAGAGAGAGTAAGATCACATCCTTTGTGACCGTTGTAATTAGTTGTCCTTAGAACAAATCATCAGGCTTGATAAGAGTAGTTGATGTAGCCCTTCTGATGATTTGGGGAATTCCTTAGCTTCTGATGAACCTTTGATAACTTGGAGTCTGATTGGTCTTGAATAAATGGCCTCTGATAGTCATTCGTATTTCAGCTTCTGAACGTCTTCATCTTCTGAATAACTCATGACTAGTAGATAGCTTCTGAACTCTTGTAGGCATCTGAACATCTTTGAGCTTCACTGAGCTTCTAAACTCTTGCAGACATTCTGATCCTTTTTGAGCTTCTGAACTTTGTTTAGCTTTTGACCACGTTGTAGCTTATGAACTCTTTCAGAGTGTAAAGATTCAGACTTCCATAGGTTTCATCAGAGTCTAAATCAAGTGTGCTCTTGATATAACGTTGGATTCTCCTGCACACTTAATTTAAACATTAGTAACATCAATTGTCCATTTAATACTTTGTTATCATCAAATCTTAAGGGTGTGTACTAACACACATTTTGTTCCAGCATCGCGGACTAGGTCACTCTCTTTAAGACGTTTCGCGGCATTGCCCAAAATTGTGCAAGCAGACTATCAATCACGTCGTCCCCAAGATAAAACAGCCCAGTTACAACTGTATACCGATTTGCTACTACACAATAGAAATCGGTCAAAGAATACACCTTCTTCAATGATACTACGATACCACTCGAATTGATACTTCGATATCAATCTATGACTCAGCGGTACTACGGTACCTCCCATATTGATACTACAATATCAATCTATGAGTCAACGGTACTATGATACCACACGTATTGATACTACAATATCAATCAATATAATGACACTGAGTTCATTATAATATGGTACTAAGACCAATTTTAAATCAAAGGGATTATGGTACTAAGACCATTCTTTATTCGAAGGAACTAGTGATACTTTTGATCACTCTTAAAATAGTAGATACTGATGCTAGTATCACATGGCAATTTGAAAGTAACCTTCCAAAAATAAGGATAATAATTATTTTCATAAAGCAAGTTTATCAATTCTTCATAACGATCCTCAATTAGGCAACATGTTCACAAAATTTCTTTTATATGCTACGGTTGTATAAATCATATATAAACAGACTCATAAGTAATTAACATTAACATATATATGATTTATGAGAAGGGATCCGTTGACTCCAGGAGTAAGTCTCCTTAAAGTTACTCCGCTTAATAACTTGATATCAGCATTATATTTCTTCAATCCAACCGTTGAATTCAAAGATCTCATTGAGTAGATCAACTCCACAAATTTTTATAAAAATTCAAAAAATGTAGTTATGTATTCATACTATTGAAATTCAACGGTTTTTTTTAAAAGTTTGTTGTACGTTCAATTGAAGTTATCAGAAAAAGTATCAAACGATTTTGAATTTTTATAAAAATTTATGGAGTTGATCTACTCAATGAGATCTTTGAATTCGACGGTTGGATTGAAGAAATATAATGCCGATATCGAGTTATTAAGCGGAGTAACTTTAAGGAGACTTACTCCTGGAGTCAACGGATCCCTCCTCATGATTTATATATTATAATTCTACTTGTGAAACATTGTTTTAGAAGACATACTTATGTACTAATTAGTCATGACTCATGATGCTAAAAGCTGATACACAAGTAATTACGTAAACAAATTGAATACAATTAACATGCCAACTAAAACTAGAAAATAGGAAAAATTGATTCAATTGCCTTTCATCTAAGAACAGGGTTTCTTATGCATAAATTTATTATAAACAGATAATAGCTCCCTACTAGCATAAGATATATCCGGTGAAACAATTTACCATAAGGAAATTAAAGCATGATACTTACTTCTTATGTTCTTTCATGCTTTGAGTGGATTGGAGAAATTAAACTCTTCCATCACAATTATAAGATTTTCATTCAAAGGCAGCAGTACCCTCATGAAACACATATAGGTCTATGTTAATTAGCCAAATACAATTTCTATTAGCTCTTCTATGTATCTTCACAAAAGAGTGGCTGCTAGCTAATAATAGGAATAGAGCACCGATTTTTCTTTTATTATTTAGTGTAGCCATCAATTAGATGCATTCTCTCAAAAAATTTGACGGTTACAAATTGATGGAAAATAAATCACCAATAAATAAATATGAGACTTAATTTATTTATTTCCTCAAATTACACACTAGTATGCTACAACACACTGGTATGCTCTAGTATCCGACCAAGTATCTTTAGATAAACCTACATCAGGTGTTCCAACCAAGTATCTAAAGATTCTTTTGACTGCAATCAAATGTGATTATTTTGGAGATTTTCGAAATCTAGCACAAAGACCAACTGCAAATACAGTGTATGGTCTACTTGCAGTTAAATAGAGAAGAGATCCAACCATTCCTCTATATTCTTTCTCAGATACATCTTTCCCTTTTTCATCTTTGTCCAAACTTGTAGATGGATGCATTGGAGTTGACATGATCTTGGCTTCATTCATCTTGTATTTCTTGACAAGATCATTTATGTACTTTTCTTGACTAATGAAAATCCATCTTCTTGTTGCTTGATTTGCAAGCCAAGAAAGAAACCAAGTTCTCCCATCATGCTCATCTCAAATTCACTTTGTATAAGGTTAGAAAAATCTTCACACATTTTTTCATTAGTAGCATCAAAGATAATATCATCAACATATACTTGTACAATAAGTAAATTATGCTTTTCATTCTTTGTAAAAAGTGTAGTATCAATGTTTCCTCTAGAAAACCATTTTCAAATAAGAAAGTGCTTAATCTATCATACCAAGCTCTTGGGGCTTGTTTAAGTCCATAGAGGGCTTTAGTAAGTTTATAAACATGATTTGGTTTATGTTTATCAACAACACCAGGAGGTTGATGCACATAAACTTCCTCATTTAAAAATCCATTCAAAAAAACACTTTTTACATCCATTTGAAAAAGTTTGATACATTTATGTGATGCATATGCAAACAAGATTCTAACAGCTTCTAACCTCGCTACAGGAGCAAAGGTTTCATCATAGTCAATACATTCTTGTTGATTATAACCTTGTGCTACAAGTCTTGCTTTATTTCTAACAACCTTACCATTTTCATCAAGTTTGTTTTTAAACACCCATCCGATTCCAATGATTGAATGATCTTTTGGAAGTGGTACCAAATTCCACACTTCATTCTTCTCAAATTGATGTAGTTCTTGTTTCATAGCTTCAATCCAGGATTCATCAATAATAGCTTCAATTTGGGAGATCATTCGCAGATTGTTCTCCACATCCTGTAAAGCTTTTCTGGTTTTTACACCATCTTCAGTGTTACCAATTATTTGATCAGGAGGGTGATAACTAACAATTCTCCAAGTCTTTGGTGGTCCTTGAGATGTGAGGTTTTGATCAGAATCATGATTTTGTTCATTGATTGGTTCGTCTTCTTCATCATCAGTAGCATTTATGTTGGGTTGATCTTCAAATTCATCAAATTTGACATGCATACTTTCCTCCAAAGTTTGAGTTATCAGATTATAAATTCTATATGTTTTGATGTTAGAGAGTATCCTAAGAATATTCTCTTATCTGATTTTGAGTCAAACTTACCCAAGTTGTCCTTGATATTCAAAATGTAACAAAAACATCTAAATATGTGAAAGTAAGAAATGCTTGGTTTTCTGCCTTTCCAAAGTTCATAAGGTGTTTTATTTAAAACTTTTCTAATGGTGGCTCTATTTAAAATATAGCAAGAAGTGTTAATGGCCTCAGCCCAAAAATACTTTTCAACATTTGATTCATTGATCATTGTTCTTGCCATTTCTTGTAAGGTTTTATTTTTCCGTTCAACAACTCCATTTTGTTGAGGAGTTCTTGGACAAGAAAAATTGTGAGAGATACCATTACTATCAAAGAATGATTCAAAGAGATAGTTTTCAAATTCTCCTCCATGATCACTTCTTATTGAGATAATATTGATGCCTTTCTCATTTTGAACCTTCAAGCAAAAAGTTTTAAAAGCTTCAAAGGAGTCATCTTTATGTTTTAAAAATAACACCCGAGTAAACCTTGAAAAATCATCTACAATAACAAATCCATAATTTTTTCCACCAAGACTTGTAGTTTTGACAGGTCCAAATAAGTCTATGTGAAGTAACTCAAGAGGTCTCTTTGTTGAAATAAATTCTTTTGGTTTAAAACTACTTTTAACTTGTTTCTCTCTTGTGCAAGATTCACATACTTTATCTAGATCAAAACTAATCTTAGGCAAACCTCTAACCAGATCAAGTTTGGAAAGTTCTGACATGGTTTTCATACTTACATGACCAACCCTCTTGTGCCAAATCCATTTGTCTTTTTCAAGTGAGACAAAACATGATTCGGGAGGTAATTCATCTAAGTATAAAACATAAATTTTTTTTATCCTTGATCCATTAAACATGATTTTGTTAGATGAAGATTGCTTTATTTCACATGAGTCAGATTTAAAACCAACTTCAAAGCCATTGTAACATAATTGAGTTATGCTTATTAAGTTATGTTTTAAGACATCCACATAATGAACATTTTCAATCTTAGCAGAGTCACACTTACCAATGGTACCTATACCTTTGATGCTAGCTTTCTCATTATTTCCAAAGGTGACTGATCCACCTTCCTTTGTCTCAAATGATAGAAAGTTGTTTCTATCTCCTGTCATATGTCTTAAGCATCCACTGTCCAAGTACCAAGGCCTTCTCTTGATTGCTAGATGGCATTCCTAAATTTGAGTTTAATAAATTTTTAGGTACCCATAGTTTCTTGGGTCCTTGAATGTTAGTTGCAATATGCTTATAAGGGATCTTCTGAGAATACAATGATCTCTTATAAGGAGTTCTTCTATAAACATTCCTTCTGAGAGTGCTCTGAGAATGTTTATATCAAGGTCTAGTAAAACTATTGTTTCTGAGACTACTTTGAGAATGTTCTGGTGTTCTATAGAGAATTTGTTTTCTTGCTTTCTTTTTGAAACATAATGCTTCAAGATGTCCATCTTTGTGACAGAATGAACATTTATATTTTTGAAAATTATTTTCTCTATTTGGAATAAAACATTTTTCATATAGCTGTCTGTTTTGATGAGGATTATGTCTTATACCAGATTTATTAAAAACTCCAGCTTGTGATCCCAAAATGTTTTCAAAAGTTGTAGTAGTGCTAATAAATTTTGTCAAATCATTTTCTAATTTAGAAATATTTCGTTTCAAAATGGCATTTTCTTTTAGAGCCTCAGAACATTCCTTTTGATCTTTCCTAAGAATTTCAAATCTCTTAGAAAGTTCTATATGTGCAATTTGCATGCTTTTGATAACTTCTCCTTTAAGACGACTCTATTTCTTATGCTCATCTCCTTTTAAGTTGAGCATTTTTTTGATTTAGAAATTGAGTGTTATATAGTAGATTATCAAAAAGACGTTCAGTTTTTTGACAAGATGAACAAGGATCAAGTGTTACTTCTTCATTGTTTGAGTGTGTCATGAGGCAGACATTTGCTTCTTGTTCTTCCTCCTTTGATTGTATTTCTTCTAGACCATCCCAAGTAGCCATCATGGATTTCTTCTTGAAGAATGATTTCTTTTGTTTATTCTTTGGACAATCATTTTTGTAGTGACCATATTGATTGCATCCATAACATTGTATTTTACTCATGTCTACTTCTGGTTTTGCTCCATTCCTTTTGGGTTGAAAATTCTTCTTGAGTTGATTTCTTCTTGTCATCAACCTCTGAATTCTTCTTGACAGAAATGCTAGTTCTTCTTCATCATCTTCTTGAAGTGAGTCTTCATTTTCACATGATGTTTCATCCTTCTGAGAACATTCTCCAGATTGAGTTTCTAGAGTAATCTTCTTCTTTTTAGGCTTGTCTTCTTGAAGAACAAATTAATGAGCTTCCAATGAACCAATAAGATCTTCTAGTGGTACATGAGTGAGATCTTTTTCCACTGTGATAACTGTTACTATAGGTCTCCAAGTCTTTGGTAAACATCTAAGAATTTTTCTTATTCTTTCATGTGTAGTGTATGTTTTTCCCAAAGAGTTGAGCTCATTTATGATGCTTGTAAATCTGCCATACATTTGATTTATGGTTTCTTCTTCATTCATTTCAAATAGAAACTTTCTAACTCCAATATCTATTCTTGTTTCTTTGACACTACTGGTTCCTTCATGATGAGTTTGTAAAGTTTCCCACATTTCTTTTGTTGTTTTGCACTCCATGAGTCTGTCATACTCTTCCCTACATAAAGCACTTTTAATAAACAATTTAGCTTTAGTGTTTAGGAGTACCTTATCAGCTTCTTGAGTGGTTCATTCAGCTTGTGGTTTTGGAGCTGTTGAATCTTTTGCTAATGGAACATATTAGGCAACTTCAACAACATGCCACATGTTGTTGTCTTGAGATCTAAGAAAAAGCTCCATCTTGTCCTTCCAATAGTAGTAATCATCACCATCAAATAGAGGTGGTCTGTTTGATGATCCTCCTTCAGATATAAACTTTGCGCTTTTAGCCATTACTTCCTTCCGGAATCTTTTCCTCTAGCACTTGTTAGATGCTTATCCTTAGAGTCAATGCTCTGATGTCAATTGAAGTAGCAAAGTTTTTCACAAGAAAGGGGGGGGGGGGTTTGAATTGTGAACCTTTTAAAAATTGCCTATAAAAATTATCACAAACAATATACTCAAAGAGTATTCTCAGATTGTTAGTTATATCAAGTATGCAAAATATATTGCAGACTGGAGAACGTTCTCCCAACACTCTCTGACAGTAAATATAAATGATAACTTGTGATTTGTGTGATCAGTGTATGCATAAATTAAATAAGAGTAAAGGGAAGAGAAAACACACAAACAATTTATCCTAGTTCACCCAAAACCTTGGGCTAGTCCAGTCCCCACGCTCCTGTGAGACTGTCCACTGAGAGATGCTAATGATCTCAAGTTACACTTCCTTTTGATCTAGATCCAAGACCAAAATTTCTTCTAAGCCCTACAAGCTTGATCTACCTAAGTCTTACTAACTTTGAAGGTGTCACTCAATTAGTAGTTACGTACTAACTTGAGCCAAAATTACAACAATGGAAGATTTGTTATCAAAGCCTATTCACTCAAGACAATATTTGAGAAACTTTGAAAAAGGATGAAAATTCCCAATTCACTCAAAGGATATTCTAATCTTAGATATTAAATTACAGATCTGAGTGAAAGAGATAAAGAAGAGCTCTTGATAAAACTTGTATCACAAAGACAAGTGTAGAAATGTTGTAGTTGAGACTTGCTCTTCAATGTTGCCAAAGACTTCTATTTATAGATGAGGCTTGATCTGGGAGTCTTGGCCACAAAGTATATCCGTTAGAGGCTTGAAAATAACGGTTATTTGCTTTGCTTTTGACAACTCATGATCTTTGGTGAAGAAACTGATCGTTCTGAGAGCGTTCTCCAAAGTTTCTTCTTCTGACTTTTGAAAGAGGAGCGTATGATGAGCTTGCAGTGAGCTGTAGATTTGCTATATGTTGCTTCTTCAACAAGAAAATCCGTTGTGCAGCTTTTAGGCACGTTTTAAATAGCTGTAAGTGAGCTGACATCTTTCCAAACAAATATAACTACTTTTTGGCATTGCTCTGAGAGCGTTCTCTAGGAACTGGACGTGAATGAACATATTTCTTTTGGTGTAGAGAAACTGAAGCAAGCAAGAGCCAGTTGTATTGGATAAGATCAGCAGCTGTAGATTGTACTTGGTGTCTCAAAAAGTACTTTTGCTAGTACAATGCTCATTGGAGAAGGTGAGACCACATTGGAGATTGTTCTTTCTTTATTCATTGCAAGTACAAGTCAACTCATAGAAAGTGTAGTGCTGTTTATATCTCAATGTTTCATGAAAAATCAGTCCAAACATGAGTGAGAATGTGCCTTTGAATATTTGGCCATTTGCACATGCTTTGATCCTTGAACATCACAAATGTGGTAACTTCTCTTATGCATAACAAATATTTCTTGCCTTAAATGAACTCATGAACTGTGGTGATCTTGTGAGTTAAGCCCAAGAGAAAAGTGTTCATTTGTCTTGTACATGGTTGACTTAATTAAATAAGTGCTTTTGCATTGAATGTGTTCTTGTTTGGAATGTTGCGCTTGATTCAGAGAGCGTTCTCAGAGTGATCCTAAAGCTTTTATTTTCTCCAAAATAAAAGAGTGATATTGATCTAAAAAGCTCAATTGTTCCTAACTTAAATAAAAACACTCAAGAGAACTTGTTAGATAACAATGAGATCACAATTACACTTAAAATATAATTAAGATGTTTGTTATCTTTAAAACATCAAATTGAGATTTTACCTCAACAGAAGGTGTATCAACATTTGTACTTTCCTTGATAATTGTTGAATCATTATCATTCAAAGTGTTGTTTTTGTTAGGCGCTGTCATATCCTTAGGAATCACAATTGAGGCACTCACCTTCTGAGCCTTGTGGACCATAGTGTTGGAACAAAATATGTGTGAATACACACCCTTAGGTTTTGATGATAACAAAGTATTAAATGGACAATTGATGGTACTAATGTTTAAATTAAGTGCAGGAGAATTCAACGTTTAATCAAGAGCACACTTAATTTAAACTCTGATGAAACCAATGGAAGTCTGAATATTTAGACTCTGAAAGAGTTCAGATGCTACAACGTGGTCAGAAGCTATACAAAGTTCAGAAGCTCAAAGTAGATCAGAACGTCTGAAGCTGTTCAGGAACTCAGAGGAGTTTAGAAGCTCAAGGATGTTCAGAGGCCTACAAGAGTTCAGAGGTTGTCTGCTAGTCATGAGTCATTCAGAGGATGAAGACGTTCAGAAGCTGAATTGCGAAGGACTATCAGAGGCCAACCATTCAAAGACCAATCAGACTCCAAGTTATCAAAGGTTCATCAGAAGCAAAGGAATTCCCAGTCATCAGAGGGCTACATCAACTACAACTTATCAAGCCTTATGACTTGTTCTAAGGTCAACTAAATTGCAACAGTCACAAAGGATGTGATCCCTCTCTCTAGGAGCTAGTTGTACCTTATAACTGTACTATTGGACAAACAACAAAGGTGAAGCTTCTCTGCAAAGGAAGACGTGGCTTTACTCAACGGATCTTCAAAGTCTACAGCTGTCCAATTTACAACGTGAATTTCTCCAACGTCTCAATGTCTTTCTCAACTAATATAAATATGCCAAAGAAAGAATTGATGACTAGCGCTCATCATTAGATAAAATCTCTCAGAAGAAAGTGAGAATTTGCATTGTAATAGATAATATCTCTCAAATGAAGTGAGCATAGAAACTAACTAGAGCCTCTGAAGTTATTATGTTTGTAATAAATTTTAAGCTCTTAAGTTAGTAGTAAGTCTTCTGCTTAGTGTAGAAGCAACAAAGTCTTCTGCTTAGTGTAGAAGCATGTAAGTCTCAATCTTAGTGATTAGAGCATGAAGTCTTGCGCCTGAGTGCTTGAGCAAGGAAGCCTCTGATCTTGTGTGATCAGAGCAAGGAAGTCTCTCTGTCTTGTGTGACTTAGAGCAGGAAGTCTCAAGCTTGTGTGCTTGAGCAAGGAAGTCTTTGATCTTGTGTGATCAGAGCAAGGAAGTCTCTATGTCTTGTGTGACTAAGAGCAGGAAGTCTTGAGCTTGTGTGCTTGAGCAACTATTGTAATCCTTGTGATTATAGTGAAACTCTTTTGGAAACAAGGGGACTGGAGTACTCTCAATTTGTGAGGGGAACCAGTATAAATTGTTGTGTGTTCTTCTCTCTCTCACTCTCTCATTTACTCCTTCATCATTCATAACGCCATAAGTTAATTGTGTGAATAATCTGCTGTGCTTTAAAGACTCTGAAAAGGTTTAAATATCTTGGAAAGTTTTTAAAATATCCAAAACACAATTCAACCCCCCCTTCTTGTGTTTTCTTTTCTCCACGCACCTTCAATTGGTATCAGAGCTCCGGTTCTGTTGGTAAATCACTTAACCGTGAGACAGTCAAGATCCAAAGGAGAAAACCTCTATGGCTCAAAACATGGATGAGTGGAAGCAGAAGCTATATCAACAAGTTGCTGATCTTAGCAAGAAATTTGAAGATAGACTGAGCCTAAACGAAGATCTGAGCAACAATCAAAATCCTTCCACATCAGGGGCTAATCAAACTTCTAGTATTGATTCTACAGCTACTACTCTTTGCCTCATTAGTGATGATAATGAAAGCATTCAGTGGGCAACAGTAAATGGCTTGTTGGATCAATATGAGGAGTTTAGGATGGAGGAAAATGAGAGTATTGAGAAAATGAACATAAGGTTTCAAGTTATCACAAGCAAGCTTGAAGAGCACAACAACAAACTCAGCAACAAAGAGCTTGTAAGCAAGTTGCTGAGAAGTTTGCCTCTGAACTGGAATGAAATTCCAAATTCTATAGATGAAACTGAAGATATCAATTCAATGAGTCCTGAATCATTGATTGATTTACTCAGAGTCCATGAATTGGCTCTGAAGGAAATGCAAGAGCGGAACGTTGAAGAAGCAGAAGCAGCAAGGAAAGGAAAGCAAGCATTGGAGCATAAAGATCTTGTTGAAGAACCTGATGAAGAGTATCTTGAAAGGTTTTCAAGAAAAATTCAAAAATGGTACAACTTCAAGAAGAATGGAGGAAGACTGGCTAAAGGAATGACAACATGGGATGTACTAGACAACTTCTCTGAAAATGAGTCTGAAAGAGCTCCAAGAGCTGAAGGATCAAGTTCTGAAGATGACTCAGACTCTGAAGACTCAAGTTCTGATGAAAAGACAGAACCTGAGAGCAAAGAAAATATCCAGAGATCAATGAATCAGGTATATTCTCGTTTTTCCAAAGCTAAATTGATCAAGCATCTTAATAAGACCTTACTTAAACTCTCTAACAGTCAGCAGAAGTATAAAAAGCTTAAAGCAGACTATGAGAATTTAAGTAAGCAAGCAAATCACTCTGAAGGTCTTGTACAAAAAGATTTTATTAAAAACAAAATACTTTGAGAATGATTATGCTATATGTTACAAACCCCTTGAGCACTCTCTAGTTCTCAAAGAGTTCTGTAACATCAATGCTGATCAAAATAAAATTGTTTCCATGCTTTGCAACCTTAAGACCAACAATACTAATGGGATTGGATACTCAAGTAGTAAAACACTAGAGGAATCAAGCTCATCAGTTATTGATGGAAGCTTCTCACTTCCAAATCTTTACACTACATTTGTATCTGATAGCACTCAGATGAAACAAATGGAGGATGACAATTTGGCAACTAACAGTCTAGGACCCTCAAGCAAGTGGGTACCAAGAGACAAAATTGTTTACTTGATTGCAGGTGAAACTAAGACTCCGAACCTTCCAATCACATGGATGCATGTGACTGTGAATGGAAGAAGAGCAATTGTGCATAGAAGACACATTCTTGAAGAGTCAGATGGAGAAGAAGATGAAGAGGAGTACATAAGGAGCAGGAGGGAGCATGAAGAACTTGAAGCTTGCTTTGAAGATGATAACAACTCAGTGTGGTGGAGTGATTGCTCAAGCTATGACTCTGACTACACCTAATCAAGAAAGCTTCAATGCAAGGTAAGTATGCTTAACTCCTGAATGACATATTCAGAGGAATAACTCTCAAAGGTTTGAAAATGTCTTCTTAGGATACACATTGTTCAGTACTAAAAACCTTGAAAAATCCTGTCTGAACATATTTTCTTGTGTCCTGAAAGACTTGTATTTCAGCCTCTGAAGTTCTTCAGGTTTCAGCATCTGAAGAATCTCAGACTCTGAGAAACGTTTCAACCTCTGACGGTTAAGCCTCTGAATACAAAATGAATTGGAAACATTCAAGTATTTTATACTAAAACGTTTTGGCGCTAAATAGACAACACGTACACACTTTCTGATTGGTTTGAAGCAGCTAATGATGGTTTATTTTCTCATTTAATTTAATGTATCGTGTGCCTTAATTTATTTTACTGTGTTAAACAAAATCATTTAAATACTTGCATACTTTACACTATCTCATTCTATTCTGTTGTCTTCAAACATCTCTTGAACCAAAACCCTTTCTTTATTTTTAGCAAAAACTCTTCATCCTAACCGTCTGCAATGGCATCTACTTCTACATCAGTCTCAGACTTCTCGTTCACTTTTCCTAAAGACTTTCCGATCAACACCATCACTTGCAAAGAAATGTTTTCTACAGATTTGTCTCTTAAGATGGAGGGAAAATCTTTGAACCTGGTTATGGAACAACCAGTGGACTTTGATAGTTTGGAAAAGAATCAGTTTGATGTTCTAAAGTTCTTCTCTAATCATAAAGGGAGCTTTAGGTACATGAACCTTTTAAATGGTCCAATCTATCCTTCTCTGGTAAAAGATTTCTGGATAAGAAGCAAGGTGAAGACAGTTGAAGACTATGATAAGGAGCTAGACGCAAGAAGAAAGGAAAAAGCTGTGAGAGCGACAAGTTAGATGATATGAAGCCCACTCAGAGAGTATTAGCCAAGATAAGGTTGAGTTCTATATTTCCTAGCAATGATGACTCTGACAAATTGTCATGGGATCATAGGCATTTTGCTTATTTTCTCTCTAGGAAATATAACTTAAATTGGGCTGAATATATCTTCAAACACCTTTGCAAAGCAGTGTTAAGCACTCAGAATCAGGTCAAGCCTATTGTAAATGTCATCTACCCTAGGATACTCAGTGAGATCTTCTATCAATGTGGGGTAATTGACATAATCAAAGATGCAGGTCATGACTGCTTGTTAAGGGAAATCAGGACACCCACAGTATCCGTTCATACCTTTTCTCACATGAACTTGCTGTCAGGACATGAGATACAACCTTCAGATCCCTTGGTGCCTCAGTCTCACTCAGAACCTTCCTTTGTGAAGAAATGCAACATTGGTATACCTACAACCTCTAGTGATATCATCAATCAGTACATTCAACTACTAGACAACTTAGGAGAAGGGTTTGAAATTGAAGAGGAAGAAGTAAAGAAAAAGAGAAGAAGGACAGATGAAGCTGCAAATGAAGAAAGACATTCAGACTCAAAAGGACACAGAGAGGGATCATCCTGAATCCTCTGCTGCAAGATAAAATATTGGGCAAAAACCTTAGGGAAAGGTTAGCCTCAATAATGGATAATCTGAATGTACCTCTTAAGACAGTCTGAGGGGTGATCAAGGCAATCAACAACATTTGAAGAATCCTGTCTATGGAAGTGTTATCAGAAGGTTTGAAGGCAAAGTGGACAAGCTTATGAGAATGATGAAAAAGTAGATGCTAATCAGAAAAATATCATGATAACCCTAACTTCCATCTTTAGACAACCTCAACATTAGGATTATATTGATTTTATCTATGATTTCATTAACTGATTAGTATTTTAATAGGATAGAGTATATATGGTCATATAATTTTCAATTCTTTGATAAATCTATTAATCACCATGCTTATATAAATGTTTTGATTAACTTTATCTGATTGATTGTTAAACAAACATATCTTGGACATTCAATACTTCAAACTCTTGAGCTCTTATAAAATCTAATTTTCAATAAGTACAATATAAGGTAGTCCTAAAAGATTAAATTACATAACAAGAGAAGAATTCTTAACAAGAAATCAAAGATGAACAAGCCTAAGTAATGAACTTTGTTTCATTAAGAACATAAGTTCTGGATTACATATAATGTTTTCCTAAGGATTATCTTCTGGTTGCTTCAAAGGCCATATTTGAAGGCTGCACGCCTAAAATATGACCTTTGCAGAGGGGAAAAGTTGAGGCTTTGGCTAAAAACCATATAATCAACTAGCAGTCCTTCTTGAAGAAACCAAATCAGATGCATCGGTTTGGTTTTCTTCAAGAAAAGACTCTAGCCCCTCTAGAGCCTTGGATATCAGTTTGATTTTCTTCAGGAATATATGTCTTCAGAACTTAAAACAGTCAGAGTCCAAAGATTTCTCTTCAGACTCTGAACCGAGTTCTTCTGTGATAGACACTGGCTTTGTTTCCATTGGTTTCTTCTTATGTTTTCTCCTATCTTGACTGACTCTCAGTGAAACTACCTTCTTCTTCTCTGAGCGTTTCATTTTTTCTCTCAAGAGATCTATCAATAACCTAAGATTATTCTGTGTGAGTAAAATGACTAGGTATCTCTCTCCTTTTATAAGCATAATTCAATGGCCGAGTATTAAATGTGTTCAACCACTCCTGATTTGACGGCATTGAAAGTTGAATTTCTATTAATTGCTTATATTACCTTTTTGATAATGACAAAAGGGGGAGAAAGAATATTGGTAAATTAATTGTTGGAAGAAGCGAAGTTACTTGGCTTTTTAGGGCCTTGTAGTGCTTCAGAGAGAGAACGTAGGAGAGTGGTCAAAATAGTAGCATGAGGTACATGCTTTGTTATGACAATCTGATCTTTGAGGATTTCAAAATATTGTACTAAAGAGGTCTGAACAGCTCTGAACTGTTTTCAAATTTTTGTTCAGACTCTGAGCTATTTTCTTTGAAAAGATTTTTTAAAGCTCTGAACTGTTTGAAAATATTTTGAACTCTGAAGCTGTTAATGATAACCATCAGAACCAAGTATGTATGTAGAAGTCTCTAAGCGCCTCTGATCCTATTTTGTCATTCAATTTAAATATTGCTTCATCTTGCATCTGCATTAAGGGCTTAATTTCAAGGAGAATGCATTTATTAATTGAAGTTTATTATTCATAGTTAGTTCTTGAGTAAGGGTGCAACTTTACTCAAAGATTATCACACTATGGAAAGAAGAAGCTTGCAAAACTTGTTCTTCACATAGTGAAATATGAATAATTTAAGTCATATAATAAAGTATTTCTGAAACTGATTAAAATTTACTATGGATACAAAATAGGGGGAGCTTACAAACCTAACCCTATGGGTTATCAGACTTAGGGGGAGCTTGCAAAACTCAGAAGCCTAATATCAACATAGCTGATATTTATGAACAATAATTGTATTTAATACTTGTGTTTGTCATCATCAAAAAGGGGGAGATTGTTGGAACAAAATATGTGTTAATACACACCCTTAGGTTTTGATGATAACAAAGTATTAAATGGACAATTGATGGTACTAATGTTTAAATTAAGTGCAGGAGAATTCAACGTTTAATCAAGACCACACTTAATTTAAACTCTGATGAAACCAATGGAAGTTTGAATATTTAGACTCTGAAAGAGTTCAGATGCTACAACGTGGTCAGAAGCTATACAAAGTTCAGAAGCTCAAAGTAGATCAGAACGTCTGAAGCTGTTTAGGAACTCAGAGGAGTTTAGAAGCTCAAGGATGTTCAGAGGCCTACAAGAGTTCAGAGGTTGTCTGCTAGTCATGAGTCATTCAGAGGATGAAGACGTTCAGAAGCTGAATTGCGAAGGACTATCAGAGGCCAACCATTCAAAGACCAATCAGACTCCAAGTTATCAAAGGTTCATCAGAAGCAAAGGAATTCCCAGTCATCAGAGGGCTACATCAACTACAACTTATCAAGCCTTATGACTTGTTCTAAGGTCAACTAAATTGCAACGGTCACAAAGGATGTTATCCCTCTCTCTAGGAGCTAGTTGTACCTTATAACTGTACTATTGGACAAACAACAAAGGTGAAGCTTCTCTGCAAAGGAAGACGTGGCTTTACTCAACGGATCTTCAAAGTCTACAGCTGTCCAATTTACAACGTGAATTTCTCCAACGTCTCAATGTCTTTCTCAACTCATATAAATATGCCAAAGAAAGAATTGATGACTAGCGCTCATCATTAGATAAAATCTCTCAGAAGAAAGTGAGAATTTGCATTGTAATAGATAATATCTCTCAAATGAAGTGAGCATAGAAACTAACTAGAGCCTCTGAAGTTATTATGTTTGTAATAAATTTTAAGCTCTTAAGTTAGTAGTAAGTCTTCTGCTTAGTGTAGAAGCATGTAAGTCTCAATCTTAGTGATTAGAGCATGAAGTCTTGCGCCTGAGTGCTTGAGCAAGGAAGCCTCTGATCTTGTGTGATCAGAGCAAGGAAGTCTCTCTGTCTTGTGTGACTTAGAGCAGGAAGTCTCAAGCTTGTGTGCTTGAGCAAGGAAGTCTTTGATCTTGTGTGATCAGAGCAAGGAAGTCTCTATGTCTTGTGTGACTAAGAGAAGGAAGTCTTGAGCTTGTGTGCTTGAGCAACTATTGTAATCCTTGTGATTATAGTGAAACTCTTTTGGAAACAAGGGGACTGGAGTACTCTCAATTTGTGAGGGGAACCAGTATAAATTGTTGTGTGTTCTTCTCTCTCTCACTCTCTCATTTACTCCTTCATCATTCATAACGCCATAAGTTAATTGTGTGAATAATCTGCTGTGCTTTAAAGACTCTGAAAAGGTTTAAATATCTTGGAAAGTTTTTAAAATATCCAAAACACAATTCAACCCCCCCTTCTTGTGTTTTCTTTTCTCCACGCACCTTCAATTGGTATCAGAGCTCCGGTTCTGTTGGTAAATCACTTAACCGTGAGACAGTCAAGATCCAAAGGAGAAAACCTCTATAGCTCAAAACATGGATGAGTGGAAGCAGAAGCTATATCAACAAGTTGCTGATCTTAGCAAGAAATTTGAAGATAGACTGAGCCTAAACGAAGATCTGAGCAACAATCAAAATCCTTCCACATCAGGGGCTAATCAAACTTCTAGTATTGATTCTACAGCTACTACTCTTTGCCTCATTAGTGATGATAATGAAAGCATTCAGTGGGCAACAGTAAATGGCTTGTTGGATCAATATGAGGAGTTTAGGATGGAGGAAAATGAGAGTATTGAGAAAATGAACATAAGGTTTCAAGCTATCACAAGCAAGCTTGAAGAGCACAACAACAAACTCAGCAACAAAGAGCTTGTAAGCAAGTTGCTGAGAAGTTTGCCTCTGAACTGGAATGAAATTCCAAATTCTATAGAGGAAACTGAAGATATCAATTCAATGAGTCCTGAATCATTGATTGATTTACTCAGAGTCCATGAATTGGCTCTGAAGGAAATGCAAGAGCTGAACGTTGAAGAAGCAGAATCAGCAAGGAAAGGAAAGCAAGCATTGAAGCATAAAGATCTTGTTGAAGAACCTGATGAAGAGTATCTTGAAAGGTTTTCAAGAAAAATTCAAAAATGGTACAACTTCAAGAAGAATGGAGGAAGACTGGCTAAAGGAATGACAACATGGGATGTACTAGACAACTTCTCTGAAAATGAGTCTGAAAGAGCTCCAAGAGCTGAAGGATCAAGTTCTGAAGATGACTCAGACTCTGAAGACTCAAGTTCTGATGAAAAGACAGAACCTGAGAGCAAAGAAAATATCCAGAGATCAATGAATCAGGTATATTCTCGTTTTTCCAAAGCTAAATTGATCAAGCATCTTAATAAGACCTTACTTAAACTCTCTAACAGTCAGCAGAAGTATAAAAAGCTTAAAGCAGACTATGAGAATTTAAGTAAGCAAGCAAATCACTCTGAAGGTCTTGTACAAAAAGATTTTATTAAAAACAAAATACTTTGAGAATGATTATGCTATATGTTACAAACCCCTTGAGCACTCTCTAGTTCTCAAAGAGTTCTGTAACATCAATGCTGATCAAAATAAAATTGTTTCCATGCTTTGCAACCTTAAGACCAACAATACTAATGGGATTGGATACTCAAGTAGTAAAACACTAGAGGAATCAAGCTCATCAGTTATTGATGGAAGCTTCTCACTTCCAAATCTTTACACTACATTTGTATCTGATAGCACTCAGATGAAACAAATGGAGGATGACAATTTGGCAACTAACAGTCTAGGACCCTCAAGCAAGTGGGTACCAAGAGACAAAATTGTTTACTTGATTGCAGGTGAAACTAAGACTCCGAACCTTCCAATCACATGGATGCATGTGACTGTGAATGGAAGAAGAGCAATTGTGCATAGAAGACACATTCTTGAAGAGTCAGATGGAGAAGAAGATGAAGAGGAGTACATAAGGAGCAGGAGGGAGCATGAAGAACTTGAAGCTTGCTTTGAAGATGATAACAACTCAGTGTGGTGGAGTGATTGCTCAGGCTATGACTCTGACTACACCTAATCAAGAAAGCTTCAATGCAAGGTAAGTATGCTTAACTCCTGAATGACATATTCAGAGGAATAACTCTCAAAGGTTTGAAAATGTCTTCTTAGGATACACATTGTTCAGTACTAAAAACCTTGAAAAATCCTGTCTGAACATATTTTCTTGTGTCCTGAAAGACTTGTATTTCAGCCTCTGAAGTTCTTCAGGTTTCAGCATCTGAAGAATCTCAGACTCTGAGAAACGTTTCAACCTCTGACGGTTAAGCCTCTGAATACAAAATGAATTGGAAACATTCAAGTATTTTATACTAAAACGTTTTGGCGCTAAATAGACAACACGTACACACTTTCTGATTGGTTTGAAGCAGCTAATGATGGTTTATTTTCTCATTTAATTCAATGTATCGTGTGCCTTAATTTATTTTACTGTGTTAAACAAAATCATTTAAATACTTGCATACTTTACACTATCTCATTCTATTCTGTTGTCTTCAAACATCTCTTGAACCAAAACCCTTTCTTTATTTTTAGCAAAAACTCTTCATCCTAACCGTCTGCAATGGCATCTACTTCTACATCAGTCTCAGACTTCTCGTTCACTTTTCCTAAAGACTTTCCGATCAACACCATCACTTGCAAAGAAATGTTTTCTACAGATTTGTCTCTTAAGATGGAGGGAAAATCTTTGAACCTGGTTATGGAACAACCAGTGGACTTTGATAGTTTGGAAAAGAATCAGTTTGATGTTCTAAAGTTCTTCTCTAATCATAAAGGGAGCTTTAGGTACATGAACCTTTTAAATTTCACTTCCCTTTTTTATTTTTTTATTTTTTTCTATTATTTTTATTTATTTATTTATTTAGGTGTTTTTCTTATTTTATTTCTTTTCTTTTTTATATTTTTTAAATTAAAAAAAAGAAGCCAAAGTCAGAAAAATTCACGTTTAACAGGGAACAGGGAACAGTTTCTGCATATCAGTACTTTTGCTTTTTCCTTTTGTCCTTCAATTCAAATTTTGTCCAGATAATTGCATAATCCAGTGAATAATCAAACCCAATTTTGGGTATATGAACAGATGAATGGAATCAGTAAGGAACACTAATTTTGCTCAGCAAAGAACCAAAATACAGATCCATCTTCAACCAAAAACACAAAAAAATCAAAATACCTCTTTCCAAATTTTTTTTCCAGAACCGAAATTCACCCAAAAACAGAATCAAAAACCCTTTTATTTCCAAATCCATAACAAAAACAAATCGAAAAAAAATACCTTTTTTTTCGAATACAGAACCAGAAAAACAACCAAAACCTTCCTTCTTTTTTTTGAAACCCAGAACCAAAAAATTACAAAAAACACTTCCTTTTTTTTTTAAAAAAAAAAACAGAATCAAGGAAAAAATACAAACCTTTTTTTTTTTTTTTTTTTTTCCTTCTTTCAATTCGAAATAGAAGTACAGAGAAGGCAAAGAACAGATCAAAACAACCAAAGAAGTATCCTTTTTCTTTTTTTTCCCGATCTAGGGATTTTGGTTTTGTTTTTGTTTATTTTGATTTTAGATTTTGGTTTAGGAGAGGATTTTGTATAGGATTGATGTTGGAAGTTTAAAAAGTTTTTGAAGTTTGAGTGAGGGAAGAAAGAATGGCCGGCGGCCATGGAGGTGGAAGAGAGAAGAGAGAGAGCGGCTGGAAGAGAGAGAGTAGAAAGGAAAAAATGAATTTTTTTTAGGGTTTGGGGTATATATACCCTGACCCAATCCTGTGTGCACTGATGCATGGCCTTACGGTGCACCGGCGCACCTGAATCTCTCCGATCTTGATCAAACGTCCCAGATCTCATCTGGTTATGATTAAATCAGGGTTGTCTGATTTAATCAGACGTCCCTGATTCAATCTACTGTTTTTCTTCACACACCCCTTTGGGCCACACCCCCAGTTGGGCCTGGACCACAGTACCTGCTGTTCACACCCCTTTTTATTTCGTTTTGCTATTCACGCCCCCCCCCTCTGTTTTAATTTTTTTTTATTTTTAGCTTATGAAATAAGTGCTTTTGGCATAAGCTTATTTTTAAGCTATTTTAGCCAATCAAGCACGATGTTGAGGCTTATTTCATTTTTCTATTTATTTGATATTTAGATATTGTTAATATTATTTAATGTTTTTATTTAGTTTGTTAATTAATTTTATTTTTAAGCTTATGAGATAGGTGCTTTTGGCATAAGCTATTTTAGCTATTTTGTTCAGCCTCGTAAAGCATGATGTCGAGGCTTATTTTCATCTTTTTAAGTTTCGTATTTATTTATTTATGCTATTTATCCATGCATATCATATTTATTTCATTATATCCATTTATTCATCATTTTTTACCTTTATTTTTGTAATATCGTTATTATCACAATATTGAGTGTTTATCACTTTATTAATTGCCATTTACTTTTGCTCTTGAATTTAGGATGTAAATAGGCCAAATGTAAATTCTAAATAAAAGTGCATAGCATACCCCCTCTCTTGCATCATTTCATATTTATTTTCTTGCAAGGATTTTAGAGTGTGATTAGGCCAATGTACTCATAAATGAAAAATTGCATCTCATGCATATTTATTTTTTATCGCATTCCGTCCATATGCGTAATTTTAAATTCCGAGGGAAAAGGCACCGTTTTGATCAAAATATCATTACGGATTGTCTTCGCGCTTAATTTGCTTATTGCGACGTTAGTATTATTTGCGCTACCTTTTTTTTGTTAATTTGGAACCCAACTTTCCAATTAAAATAGTTAGCCATTTTATTCTCAAAAACGAGGTCAACACCTCTTCAAAAAATAATTAATCATTTTCTTCTCAAAAAAATGAGGTCAAAACCTCTTTCAAAAATATCAAACAATTCATTCTCAAAAGCATCAAAAATATTTTGTCATCATAACATTTTCAAACTTTGGACTTTAAACCAAACGTTTCTTTTTATCGCGAAAACTTTGGATTTTAACCCAAGAGTCTTTTACCGCAAACTTGGATTTTAAATCAAGTGCCTTGGACTTTAAACCAACGGCATCTTTTATCGTGAAAACCTTGGATTTTAACCCAAGAGTTCTTTTTATCTCAAACTTGGATTTTAAACCGAGTGCCTTGGACTTTAAACCAATGGCTTCTTTTTTCGCTAAAACCTTGGATTTTAACCCAAGTGTCCCTTTTTGTCGCCTAAAACCTTGGATTTTAAACCAAGTGTCTTTTATCGCTCAAACATTTTCTCAACAAACCTTGGATTTTAAACCAAGTGTCCGCGTCTTATTTCTTAATCAAACTTCAATCAATTTAACCATATAGACTTTCTTCACAAACTAACATCAATCAAACTCACGTTTTGCCACTTTTGGCTTTTGTCTTTAAAACCATTTTCAAAAACTTTAAAATCAAACAAACAAATTTACTCCGCTTTTACCCCGAACTACGGTGGTTTGATCCCTCGGGTACGTAGGCATGAGACTTGTCTCTCCAATCAATAAAATCAACAAAAATATTTTTCTTTTTCATCATTTTAAGCACTTTTTTTATCATCACTTTAATTTCCCACTTACACATTTTTTACAAGCAATTAAAATTAAGCGCAAAGCTAGAATAAAAACAAGAGGTTCCTATAGAGTACTATATATACTTAGGGTGCTAGTACCTTCCCTTCGTATAACCAACCCCCGAACCTTGTTCTCTAAAAAATAGGGTTTTTTCGAACTTTTTCCCTTTCCCTCGGATAAATTAAAGATCGGTGGTGGAATATTAAATTGCGATTCGAAGTTAATTAATAACTCGACATCCAAAAATCACCGCGACAGAAATGGCGACTTCACTGGGGACAACCAAGCGGGTTGAACCTAACTTGTTTTATTTTCGATCTTCGCGCTTTTATTCTTTTAATTGTAAATATTTGTATATATATACTTGGGTTTGATTTTGACTGGTGAGATAAGTCCCAACCCGGGCTTGAGTGACACAATAAGATAGGATGGGGTGAAATCATAGTGACATGTCCAGAGTAGTCTGGATTATGAAGCACATGTGATATGATCCCGCTCGGTGGAGGCCTCACGACGGTAGTACTCGTTGTCATGAAAAGTCATGATGGTGGTATTATTTTCAATGTGAGTGTCCGGCGAAGCCGAGAACCTTTAGAATCACCTTTAACCCATCTTGGCCTTTTTAGGGCGTAGTGCGGTGGCAAAATCAAGAGTAGTCTTGAGATTAGTCGTCACGCGAAACTACACTCAAACGAGATTATCCCGTGGATGTTATCGGAACGAGAGTAGTCCCGTAACCCAGTGATATCCATGAGATGGTCGATGACTTTGGGAACTTTGTAGAACCCGTCATGCAGGTACAAATGAACCCTAGTACATACCATACGGGAGGGTTTCACCTTTGACTCCAACATTATACTTTAACCCCACTATGTTTTCCGCATCATGCATGCATGCACTCATTCATAAATTCTTTTTCCAATGATATTGAAGGACTTAAACAAATTTTTTGCAAACATTGTAGAGAACATTCATTTCAAATGATACATAATAAATTTTTCTCTTTTCTTTTTCCTTTTTCCTTACAATATCCATATCTAAAACGTATACAATCAATTTGAGATAAGTCCTTCAAAATAAAAATAAAAATTTTGCACATTTTTAGCATAACATATCATGCATCATACTGCATTCATAAAATTTCTTTACTTTGGTTTTCAAGGAACTTATCATTCTCTTTGCGAACGTCATAAGTTTTGTAATCTTTCCATTATCAATGAAATGAAGTTTTCTCTTTTCTACCTCCAATAAAAGTTGGTACGTTTTTTCTGTCCATCGGGAAAAGGTAGCATGTTTTTCCAAAAAAAAAATATAATAAAAAAAAAACTCTCCTTATGATGTTTGCCAATAATATTGTGTTCCTTGGAAACCAATAAAAATAAATCATTTGCATTTCATTTTATTTCATGCATCATTCATCATTCAAGTTTTCTCATTCCGAGAATTTGGTCGTGCCTTTTACTCGATTTGTGTCACAAAGTACAACCAAGCTAATCAAGATGGATCTAACACAAGAGTAAGAGAATCACGAGCTTCATCAAGATGTGACTATTCTGCGATCAAGGGTGAATATGATTGAAGGCGGTTCAAATGAACGTATGATCTCAGGTTATGGCTGTTGTTGATGAGATTGGTTAAAATTCCGAGTGACCACGTTTTGTAACTTGTGGGGAAGCCAATTTGAAATAGATTGCTGCAGATGTTCAAGTCTAAATGGAAAAATGTTTCTCAGTTTTGTTAGCATTGCATTGCTTTTGTCAGTTGCATTTTTTCTTGATTGATGTTATAATGTTTGCATCATGAATGCTTATCTTAATATAATGAGTGTGTTTGTCTTGAAGAAATTCATTCGTTTCACTCATATTTTCTTTCAATTAATTTGTTTTTTTACATTATGATACCAAATTCTACCAATTATCTCGCTTAGGCAGAAATTGGAGGGAGGATGACGATTGAAAACGCAAAAAAAAAAAAAAAAACTGATTGTGTGCTTTTGAATAAAACTTTGTTGATGATGTAAGGCATTGTTTCACTTCCCAAACACCGGAGAAATAAGGAGATAATCCGTAGTCAACCCCTTTGAGCCAGAAGTTGGTGTTCTTTCTATATATAAAAAAAAAAACCCTTAATCTTAACCCGGGGCAGGGTAGTCTTTCAATTAATTCAATGATACATCCCAATACAAGAGGATAAATTTGTTGAGATAGAAGAAATCGTGAGAAGACAAAAACTCGCAATAGCATGTGGCAGTCACAATTGTCCTACACAAAAAAAAACACAAACAAGAACAACAACAAAAAGCCCGCTAGGTAAAAAGACTTAGGCAAAATTTAGGGTCTCCCGATGGAACACGAAATCCAAAAGATTTGGTCCATGCAAAAATAAGGGATTAAAAGCAAAAATCAAAAGCAAGCTTGTGAATGAAAAAGTGACTGCCACTTCAAGAACCTCATCAAAGCTTCGACCAAAGCGTCAACCTCAAACAACATTGTCAAAAGAAATCCTCTTGTCAACCAAAGTGTGTCTGATGAATTAATTGTGCATAGGACTGAAGAATATCACGAAGAATGGGTGGGCACAAATAAACTTTGAGCCTTAAAATCTTTTTTTTTTCTTTCAAAACCGTGACCCAGACCACATTACAACCCTCAAAAGTCCTAATTGGAATAGGGTATATTTCGATAGCACACTTTAAAGCGTTCCTGACTCCCATGATTTTTGCTCAAAATTTATGATGGTATCATATGCTTTTGTATATTTGTCTTTCAAAAATAAATGTCATATCCTAACTAGTGATTCAGTCACAAGGTTTGCGACAAATTTTTTATAAAATCTTCAAGACTCACATAACTGTCATATTAAAATTCTCATTCTCTGAATAGACATTTTATCTCGAAAAACATTTGTTTGATATTAAGGAAACTTGCAAGTGACCATCAGCAAGGGGCATGCTGCCCAGAAGTTTTGTTGAGCAAAGAATATACCAAATACCGTTAATCTGGGGCAATTACCTCGAGATTCGGCGAATCTCTCTATGAATCCGTTGATCAATCAAATTATCCGAAAGACCGTGCATTCCGAGACAAGTTGTGAATCAGAGGTTACCTTGATCAGTACATTTGGGGCACCTGAAGTGGTTTCTGGGAGCAATCCAGATCTGTCAATATACATGTTATATTTCTTCCCCCGTAAGCCAAGAATCAGCCTTCGACGGAGTTAATCTTTTTGGGTTTTATTGACATGTGCAGTGTTCCCCTAAAGAAGAGTGTTGCTATAATGGGTTGGGTATGTGATCTTGCATTCTTCAACTGAATACTGAACTTGAATGTTCCCCAGCTAAACTTCGAAGCGAAGTTCACATTTGTCATCCCTTCGTCGGATTTTCTTTATTAGAAGATTGAATTTTGGAGGATCCTCCCGAAGAAGTATTTTCCTCTCCCTAGTTAGATTTGAGCATTGAAGAAAGACCCTACTCTATCAGTGGTTTGATTTCTCTCCAGTTATGCTTCCTTCTTGATTGAGATTGGCTGAATATCCGGTTGTACTGATGTTGTTTGGTAATCTTCAATTTGTTTGTTTATCTGTTTTGTCTGTTTTGTCAGCATATACATTATACACATCATAACATTCATGCATTTATTCATTCATCACGCATAGCCGAATTTATATTCGTTGCTCATTTTTGCATTTTGATATTTGTCCCTTCTCCTCATAAGGTGTATGTACTTCTCTCAATTAGAGTTTACCCCTTATGCAGAAAATCACACTATTTTTTGAATCTCCATTAAGCTTGTCCCTTATGGAAACATTTTATTCAGCGTTCTACTCCAGTTCATATTTGGATAGAACAACCCTTTAGTTGAGCTATTCCCTCACTAAAGTCTTGATTGACTGTTTCTCTCCAGATTGTTCCTGGATTGAATTTTGATCCTCCAGCAGTTACTGTGTGGAAGGTGGTTCAGGAGATTGCATTTATTTTGCAAACTCGACACTCGACAACATAATTTTGTCTCCCTAGTGGAATCACCAATATTGGCCCGCTTTCAAATCTTTCCAGCAAAAATTATCAATTTTATCCCCAGCAAGTGGTTATCTTTAAGAAGCTTGTATTGTTTTTTTCCTTTCCCCAGTGAAAGAAGGGGCTGAGACCCGTTTTGGGAGGCTCATTCAACAGCAAATGGCATCTCTTTGAGAAGTTTGCATATCAACAGCAAATGGCATCTCTTCGAGAAGTTTGCTTATCAGCAGCAAATGGCATCTCTTTGAGAAGTTTGCATTGAACAGCAAATGGCATCTCTTCGAGAAGTTTGCTTATCAGCAACAAATGGCATCTCTTTGAGAAGTTTGCATTCAACAGCAAATGGCATCTCTTTGAGAAGTTTGCATTCAACAGCAAATGACATCTCTTTGAGAAGTTTGCTTATCAGCAGCAAATGGCATCTCTTTGAGAAGTTTGCGTTCAACAACAAATGGCATCTCTTTGAGAAGTTTGCGTTCAACAGCAAATGGCATCTCTTTGAGAAGTTTGCATACCAATAACAAATTGCATCTCTTTGAGAAGTTGGCATATCAGCATATCAATCTTGTTTCTTTCTATCAGAAAAAAAGAAAAAAAAAACAAACAAAAGCTCGATAAGTCGAAAACCTGAAAGGGCGGCTTAGGCAAAAATGAGCGTCTCGGTGGGCAGAAAACCTGAAAGGGCAGTCCAGGCAAAAATTAGGGGCACACGAAAAAAGAAATATAATCCCGGTGGATTGAAAACCTGAAAGGGCGATCCAGGCAAAAGTTAGGGACTCAAAAGAAAAATCAAATGCAAAAAGTAAAGTCTGACCGATAATAAGTATTATGGTTCAGTTTACAAATGGCGACTTCTGCCAGACCTCTAACTGACGGGCTTTACCCCAGGAACCAATCATTCTTACCATGGATTGACATACCATACCGGGTTTTACCCCGAGGATCTGATTTATTTCACCTATAAGGGTGTTGTCCCCAACAGAGAACTATTGAGTGGTTGTACGGATACGTCGGTCCAATGTTCATCTTACCTGATCAAATCTTTTGTCTCACCCAGTCATGTACAAATATCATTCAATCATACAAATACAAGCTTCATAACATACATTCATACTTACATACAATCATTCACACATTCATAAATTCATAAATATAATCATTCACATATACATACATACAATCATTTACATATCCATGACACACATTCATACTTACATACAATCATATATACATTCATATATACATACAACCATATATACATTCATATATACATACGATCATTCACAAAATCATTCACACATACATACATACATACATACATACATACTTACATATAATCATTCACATATGTGTACATACATTCATATTTGCATGCCACATGCACACAAAATCATTCACACATACTGCATTGACCATCATGTGTCTTGCTTCAAACCACACAAAAAGAGTCATCCCCAGTGTATCTGGTCCAGAGATGTTTCCATCAATCATAAATCACAAAAAAAAAAGAGTCATCCCCAGTGAGTCTGGTCCAGAGATGTCTCCATCAATCACACATTACAAAAAAAGAGTCATCCCCAGTGAGTTTGGTCCAGAGATGTCTCCATCAATCACATATTTCACAAAAAAAGGGTCATCCCTAGTGTATCTGGTCCAGAGATGTCTCCATCATTCATACAAAAAAGAGTCATCCCCAGTGAGTCTGGTCCAGAGATGCCTCCATCATTCATATTTCAAGTGTCAGGTTTTGCAAACAATCAACTGCAAACTTGTGATTAATTTCCCCAAAAGAGGTCATCTCCAATGTGTCTGGTCTAGACAAATACATATTCTTGTCAGGTCTCGCTCTCCCACAATGACAGCAGACAATTTATTTCCTCGTTGTGTCCTTACCATCCCACAATGTTGGTGGACACTGTCTTTACTTATGTCCGTACACAGGACTTTACTGCTTTCAGTCTTTACTTCTGTCCGCACACAGGACTTTATCTGCTTATGTCCGCACACAGGACTTTATTGCTTTCCGTCTTTACTTCTGTCCGTACACAGGACTTTACTGCTTTCAGTCTTTACTTCTGTCCGCACACAGGACTTTATCTGCTTATGTCCGCACACAGGACTTTATTGCTTTCCGTCTTTACTTCTGTCCGTACACAGGACTTTACTGATTTCAGTCTTTACTTCTGTCCGCACACAGGACTTTATCTGCTTATGTCCGCACACAGGACTTTATTGCTTTCCGTCTTTACTTCTGTCCGTACACAGGACTTTATCGCTTTCAGTCTTTACTTCTGTCCGCACACAGGACTTTATCTGCTTATGTCCGCACACAGGACTTTATTGCTTTCTGTCTTTACTTCTGTCCGCACACAGGACTTTATCGCTTTCTGTCTTCATCACTTATGTCAAATAATCTTCATTGCATTCAAACACTTTGTAAATATAACACTCATAAGCATAATATTCATAACACCATATCATAGCATTTTATAGTTTGGTCCGGTCAAAAATGGTGTACTCTGTATTTAAGTCTCTTCCATCGTCGAATCAAAACAAAAACACCATCAAAAATCATTTTTTTCTTCTTATCTCCAATGGAAGAAACTTAAATAGGGGCATCTGTCATACCCAATTTTTTGACCTAGATTCCACTTCAAATTTTCTTCCTTGCATTTTATGCATCAATGACAAAAATACAAAAAAAATATGTCAGTTTATTTAATTTTGTTTTTTGTTAGTATCTTTGTTAAAAATCCAAAAAATATGTTAAGAATCTATTTTATTTTTCAAGATATCTTTGTTTTATATTTTGATAAAAAATCTATAAAAAAAGCGATAAATTAGGAGTCAAATCTTTTTATTACTATTATTATTTTCTTTCCTTTATTATTATTATTGTCATACCCGATTATTTTTACCATATTATTTTTACATTTTTATCGAGTCATATTTTTTGTCCGGAATAATCGCTACATTTTTCGAGAAATTTCGATATATGAATTTTTGAAAAATTGATTCGTTTGTTAGGAGATTCGAGAAAAATTTCGGCAGAGAGGTATTTTAAAATACCTCATTTTTATTCTTTTGTATTTATCTTATTATTATTATTATTATAAAAAACAAAAAAGATAAACAAAATGAAAAGAAGCAGCACGTGCTGCATCTTTCACTTCCCTTTTTTATTTTTTTATTTTTTTCTGTTATTTTTATTTATTTATTTATTTAGGTGTTTTTCTTATTTTATTTCTTTTCTTTTTTATTTTTTTTAAATTAAAAAACAGAAGCCAAAGTCAGAAAAATTCACGTTAACAGGGAACAGGGAACAGTTTCTGCATATCAGTACTTTTGCTTTTTCCTTTTGTCCTTCAATTCAAATTTTGTCCAGATAATTGCATAATCCAGTGAATAATCAAACCCAATTTTGGGTATATGAACAGATGAATGGAATCAGTAAGGAACACTAATTTTGCTCAGCAAAGAACCAAAATACAGATCCATCTTCAACCAAAAACACAAAAAAATCAAAATACCTCTTTCCAAATTTTTTTTCCAGAACCGAAATTCACCCAAAAACAGAATCAAAAACCTTTTTATTTCCAAATCCATAACAAAAACAAATCGAAAAAAAATACCTTTTTTTTCGAATACAGAACCAGAAAAACAACCAAAACCTTCCTTCTTTTTTTTGAAACCCAGAACCAAAAAATTACAAAAAACACTTCCTTTTTTTTTAAAAAAAAAAAACAGAATCAAGGAAAAAATACAAACCTTTCTTTTTTTTTTTTTTTTTTCCTTCTTTCAATTCGAAATAGAAGTACAGAGAAGGCAAAGAACAGATCAAAACAACCAAAGAAGTATCCTTTTTCTTTTTTTTCCCGATCTAGGGATTTTGGTTTTGTTTTTGTTTATTTTGATTTTAGATTTGGGTTTAGGAGAGGATTTTGTATAGGATTGATGTTGGAAGTTTAAAAAGTTTTTGAAGTTTGAGTGAGGGAAGAAAGAATGGCCGGCGGCCATGGAGGTGGAAGAGAGAAGAGAGAGAGCGGCTGGAAGAGAGAGAGTAGAAAGGAAAAAATGAATTTTTTTTAGGGTTTGGGGTATATATACCCTGACCCAATCCTGTGTGCGCTGATGCATGGCCTTACTGTGCACCGGCGCACCTGAATCTCTCCGATCTTGATCAAACGTCCCAGATCTCATCTGGTTATGATTAAATCAGGGTTGTCTGATTTAATCAGACGTTCCTGATTCAATCTACTGTTTTTCTTCACACACCCCTTTGGGCCACACCCCCAGTTGGGCCTGGACCACAGTACCTGCTGTTCACACCCCTTTTTATTTCGTTTTGCTATTCACGCCCCCCCCTCTGTTTTAATTTTTTTTTATTTTTAGCTTATGAAATAAGTGCTATTGGCATAAGCTTATTTTTAAGCTATTTTAGCCAATCAAGCACGATGTTGAGGCTTATTTCATTTTTCTATTTATTTGATATTTAGATATTGTTAATATTATTTAATGTTTTTATTTAGTTTGTTAATTAATTTTATTTTTAAGCTTATGAGATAGGTGCTTTTGGCATAAGCTATTTTAGCTATTTTGTTCAGCCTCGTAAAGCATGATGTCGAGGCTTATTTTCATCTTTTTAAGTTTCGTATTTATTTATTTATGCTATTTATCCATGCATATCATATTTATTTCATTATATCCATTTATTCATCATTTTTTACCTTTATTTTTGTAATATCGTTATTATCACAATATTGAGTGTTTATCACTTTATTAATTGCCATTTACTTTTGCTCTTGAATTTAGGATGTAAATAGGCCAAATGTAAATTCTAAATAAAAGTGCATAGCATACCCCCTCTCTTGCATCATTTCATATTTATTTTCTTGCAAGGATTTTAGAGTGTGATTAGGCCAATGTACTCATAAATGAAAAATTGTATCTCATGCATATTTATTTTTTATCGCATTCCGTCCATATGCGTAATTTTAAATTCCGAGGGAAAAGACACCGTTTTGATCAAAATATCATTACGGATTGTCTTCGCGCTTTATTTGCTTATTGCGACGTTAGTATTATTCGCGCTACCTTTTTTTTGTTAATTTGGAACCCAACTTTCCAATTAAAATAGTTAGCCATTTTATTCTCAAAAACGAGGTCAACACCTCTTCAAAAAATAATTAATCATTTTCTTCTCAAAAAAATGAGGTCAAAACCTCTTTCAAAAATATCAAACAATTCATTCTCAAAAGCATCAAAAATATTTTGTCATCATAACATTTTCAAACTTTGGACTTTAAACCAAACGTTTCTTTTTATCGCGAAAACTTTGGATTTTAACCCAAGAGCAATGTAGTCAGGTTCGCGCACCGGTGCGTAGGATCGTAGGAACCTACGAGCTCACCAAGGCTAAAGGAGCTTAGAACCTGTTCTGGTTCGTTTTTGGGGCATTTTGTAGTCAGGTTCGCGCATTTATGGTGGGTGCGTATAACAAAAACGAACCCAGCCCATTTAATTGAAAAAAAATTGAATTGGGCTTGGAAAGCAAACTGGGTCGGGTCGGGTAAACGTAAAACACAAACACGCGTGAAAACACTAACACGCGATCTTCTTTCATCAGTTCACCGCTTCATTCATCACGTTCCTCTGCTTCTCTGCTTCCAAAACCCTAAAACGCGATCTGCTTCATCACTTCATCACCACCACTCCTGCAAACGGTCGTTCCCATAATGGAAGTTCAAGACGGCGCCGTTGCCGTGTTTACCGGTGGTTAGTGTTTTATTTTTCGTTCACTCCTCTTTCACTCAAACATCTGTTTTCAACCTTCAATCTCATCTTTTTCTCTATCAAAATTCAACCCTCTGTTTTCATTCAAACACTACGACGACAACAACATCAGATTCCAATTACAATGATTTATTAGATTTATCTATGGCTGGTTCTCTTTCTGTGGTTAGTAGCTGCATATTCCATCGATGAATATTTGTTTGTGAATGTTATAATTACTTTTTGGTTATGCTATCACAAAGGTTCTTCAAGTGAGTGTCAATATGTTCCAGAGATGCATTTGTAATATCAGACACGTAAACAGCCATATATTCAAGTTTTGTACAACCCTGTTATAAAGCAATTAGTCCTTTGTGGGAAACAGAACCTTCTACATCCTCCATTCCTTGATCATCATCACCTCGTTCAATCCTACAAGTCTGTTTGTTTTCATCTCAAGTCTCGACTAATGACTTCAACTTCAAATGTTAGAGCTTCTGCTCCTGCCACCGATAATGAAATTTCATCCTCTGCTGCCCCTGTTATTGTTCGTCCTAGAAATGCAGCCGGAAACAAAAGCGATCCAGCATGGGAATATGTTATATCGATTGATTCAAAATCAAGAAGGGTGAAGTGTAAACTTTGTAACCTTGAATTCACCGGAAATGCTTTCAGAATTAAGCATCATTTGGCTGGCACTAATAGTAATGTTAGGCCCTGTACAGCATGTCCTCCGGAACTAAGGAAAAAAATGTTGGCTATTACCGATGGTTTACAAGAAAAGTTGCTGAAAAAGATACATGTTGACATTAACATTGAAGGTGACAATCATGATGCTGATGTTAGTGATGGTGCAAAGGGAAAAAGAAAGAGTCAAGTGGAGCTACGAAGAAATAATATGTACAAAAGAGGGCTGACACAAGCTAAACAAACCACAATCAACGGTGCCTATAAGAAGGGTATCAGAGATGATGCTTGTAAGGATATTTCTCTTTTCTTTTACAATAATGCTATTCCTTTTAATGTTGCTAGGTCTGATGAATACCTTAAGATGTTTCACAATGCTATAAAACATGGTTTAGGGTTTCAACCACCTTCTTATCATGAAATTAGAGTTAAATATTTGGATTTTTATTATGGAGAGATTAGTAAGGTAGTTGCTGGATATAGGGCTGATTGGGAGAAATATGGATGCACAATAATGACCGATGGTTGGACGGATAGGAAGAGAAGAACTATATTGAATTTTTTGGTACATAGTCCAAAGGGAACGGTATTTCTAAAGTCCATTGATGCATCCGATATAACCAAGACTGCGGATAAAATTTTCAAGATGAAGGATGATGTTGTTGTAGAGGTTGGAGAGGAAAATGTTGTCCAAATTGTTACGGACAATGCGGCGAATTACAAAGCAGCCGGGAAATTGTTAATGGAAAAAAGAAGTCATTTGTATTGGACACCATGTGCCGCACATTGCATCGACTTGATGTTGGAAGATTTTGAGAAGAAGATCCCTATCCACAAAGAAACAATTGCTAAGGGAAAGAATATCACCACCTACATTTATGGGATAACAAGTCTTATTTGTATGTTGCATAAGTTCACCAAGAATATTGATTTGATCCGACCTTCATTGACCCGTTTTGCGACATCTTACTTGACATTGGGTTGTTTGAATGATCATCAACATGAATTGATTGAAATGTTCAAATCAAGTGAGTGGAAGACTAGTAAACTTGCTAAGAGTAAAGAAGGGATTAATGTGCAAAAGATTGTTTTGAATAAATTGTTTTGGAAGAATGTTTTGAATTGTCTAAGAGGTGCTTTTCCACTTGTTAAAGTGTTGCGCATGATGGACTCGGAAGAGAGGCCAGCCATGGGACATCTTTATGAAGAAATGGATCTTGCAAAAGAGAAGATTAAATCAAACTTTAATGGAGTTGCTAGGAGGTAACTAATTCAATTTTTTTCCCTTTATTCTTGTTTTATAATTATTAGATTTACCTTGTATGAATACTAATTCAATTCTTTTGTGTTTGTTAGCTACAATCCCCTTTGTAATATAATTGATCAAAGGTGGGATAAGCAACTTCATAGGCCACTACATTCTGCCGGCCTTTATTTGAACCCCAAGATACGCTATTCTCCGGGATTCATTGATGATGGTGAAGTTGCGGATGGCATGTATGATTGTTTGCTTAGATTGGTGGAAGATCCGGAAAAAAGAGGCATAATTGATTACCAACTTGAGGATTTCAAAGCGAGGAAAGGAAACTTTGGTAATGAATTTGCTACATTTGCACTTGGAAATAAAACACCAACTCAATGGTGGGAATCCTATGGAAATAAACATAAGGAATTGCAATGGTTTGCTTTGCGAGTACTTAGTTTGACATGTAGCTCATCGGGGTGTGAACGGAATTGGAGTGCTTTTGAAATGGTAAGTTTCCAAACTTTTTGAACAAATTGATGCTTTTGAAATTGGTGCTTTTGAAATTGTATTACAAACAAGTATCTATTATATTTTAATTTATCTATAAATTATAATCATTTAGGTTCACACTAAGAAGAGAAATCGCTTGAAGCAAGTCACAATGAATAAGGTAGTTTTTGTGATGGTTAATTCAAAATTGGGAAAAAATAAGACTAAGAGAAAGAGTGCTAGCTATGAGATTGAAGAAATTAATTCCGAAGGTGAAGGTGAAGAATGGGTTGAGGATGTGGAGGATGAGGAAGATGAAGGTGATGACATCTCACTTGATGTTGGACAAGATGCTAGTATCGGTGATGTTCTTGGTGATGATTTGGAACTTCCTCCCATTGATGAAGAAGATGATGATGTCGTTGAAGTGGAAGAGAATGAAGATGAAGATGGTGATCTTGATGACTATCAAGATTTTGGATTGGATACTATTTTAAATATCTAGATCATGTCTTTTGTGAATGATACTATGATAGGTCCTTTTTTTTTGTGAATGATGCATAGGCCTTTAGTTGTGAATGATAGGTCTTTTTTTGTGAATGATGCATAGGCCTTTAGTTGTGAATGATAGGTCTTTTTTTGTGAATGATGCATTGCATAGGCCTTTAATTGTGAATGATATGCATAGGCCTTTAGTTACTTATTTTATGAACTTAGTACTTGGTTGGTTATGAACATTTGGAAATTGGAATGATGTCTATGAAATATTAATTAAGTTTATTTTGTTCATGTATTATTATTATTATTATTATTATTATTATTATTATTATTATTATTATTATTATTTTGTGTTTTTGTGTATATGTATATATGTGAAGTTACCATTTTACCCTTGAGTAGGTTCTTACGAATCGAGCTACGATCCCGACCTTACGACTCTCCATTCGGCCTACCGATCCTACGTAGGATCGCGAACCTGACTACATTGCCCAAGAGTCTTTTACCGCAAACTTGGATTTTAAACCAAGTGCCTTGGACTTTAAACCAACGGCATCTTTTATCGTGAAAACCTTGGATTTTAACCCAAGAGTTCTTTTTATCTCAAACTTGGATTTTAAACCGAGTGCCTTGGACTTTAAACCAATGGCTTCTTTTTTCGCTAAAACCTTGGATTTTAACCCAAGTGTCCCTTTTTGTCGCCTAAAACCTTGGATTTTAAACCAAGTGTCTTTTATCGCTCAAACATTTTCTCAACAAACCTTGGATTTTAAACGAAGTGTCCGCGTCTTATTTCTTAATCAAACTTCAATCAATTTAACCATATAGACTTTCTTCACAAACTAACATCAATCAAACTCACGTTTTGCCACTTTTGGGTTTTGTCTTTAAAACCATTTTCAAAAACTTTAAAATCAAACAAACAAATTTACTCCGCTTTTACCCCGCGGTGGTTTGATCCCTCGGGTACGTAGGCATGAGACTTGTCTCTCCAATCAATAAAATCAACAAAAATATTTTTCTTTTTCATCATTTTAAGCACTTTTTTTATCATCACTTTAATTTCCCACTTACACATTTTTTACAAGCAATTAAAATTAAGCGCAAAGTTAGAATAAAAACAAGAGGTTCCTATAGAGTACTATAGATATTTAGGGTGCTAGTACCTTCCCTTCGTATAACCAACCCCCGAACCTTGTTCTCTAAAAAATAGGGTTTTTTCGAACTTTTTCCCTTTCCCTCGGATAAATTAAAGTTGTGATTCGAAGTTAATTAATAACTCGACATCCAAAAATCACCGCGACAAGAGCCTTACCATTCCAGTGTTGGGAAGATTTAGCATCTTGGCCAAATTGCTTCTTGTTAAAATGACTTGAAAGCCTCCAACACTAGAGCGAATTTCTGTTTCAGTGAATTTTCTCAGACCCAATTCTTCTCTTGATTTTCCTTTATTTTCACTTGGGTTCTGATCAATTACTCGTTGAAGTTCAGCATTAGAATCTACCAAAGTCACAACTTCACTCTTTCTCCAGAAGTCAAACACTAAATTGGAGTAGATAGGTCCATTAAGCATATCCAAGTAGTGCCCCCAGCCGTGTTCAGTGAAGAATTCCTTGTAGTCATGTCCATTGACTTTTAAGGCCTAAAAGTCTATTGGTCTTTCCATAACCAATTTAATTTCTTCAAAACGAAGATTCATAGTGGCATCTTTAAGATAGGAGTCCTGAGCATAGATGTTTATTGGAATGTCCTCTGGGAATCTTGGTACAGAAGATGAACTTGCCATTGTTGAGGTTAGCGAACAGGGTTTTGCTAGTATGATGGAGAAAGAAAGTGCTCTGGGTTTTAGAAGAGGGCGAGATGTGAAAGTGAACTTGTGCGAGAAAAGAGTAAAGTGATTTTGAAAAACTCTAGTAAAAACAATGATGGGGGAGTACATTCGTTGCAATAAAGAATTTCGTCATAAACTGCCTTTACTCTAACCAATCACAGACTAAGAGTAAAGACAAATTAATTGACACGTGTACTCCACATGGGTAAACACTTCAGGGTTTAAAGATTTTCAGCGTCTGAAGACCTTCCAGAGTTCAGAGGCTGAATCCACAATTTTGTAAGTCAGAGCTTGATATCTTCAGAGACCAAAGTCATTTTCAGATGCTTTTTGATAAAATCTAGTCTTTCAACTGCTAAGGGTTTTGTAAATATATCAGCCCATTGTCTTTCAGTTTCAATGTATTGAATATTTACACTACCCTTCTGAACAAGGACTCTTATAAAATGATGTTTAATTTCAATATGTTTAGCTCTTGAATGCAAAATTGGGTTTTAGAAAGTTGAATAGCTGCAGTGTTATCACAGAAAAGTGGAATATTGTGGCTATTAACTTTGTAATCCTTTAACTGATATCTCATCCAGAGTAGTTGTGTACAACACTTGGCTGCTGATATGTATTCTGCTTCTGCTGTGGACAAAGCTATTGTAGTTTGTCTTTTGCTAGCCCAAGATATGAGATTTTCACCCACAAATTGACAATTGCCACTTGTGGATTTCCTCTCTATCTTGTCTCCAGCAAAGTCAGCATCACAGAATCCTATCAGCTTATAATCATTTGTTTTCTTATAAAATAATCCAAGAGTTGTGGTTCCCTTCAGATATCTAAAGATTCTCTTTACAGCAGTAAGATGAGATTCTCTAGGATCTGATTGGAATCTAGCACACAAACATACACTAAACAAAATATCAGGCCTTGATGCAGTTAGGTAAAGTAAAGAACCTATCATACCTCTGTAGAGCTTCTGATCAACTTTGCCTTTTGAATCCTCCTTGCTGAGACTGCTTGTTGGGTGCATTGGTGTTGTCATTGGTTTGCAGTCATCCATGCTGAATTTCTTCAGCAGCTCCTTTGTATACTTGGTTTGATGAATGTAGATGCCATCTTTGACTTGGTTGATTTGTATTCCCAGAAAGAATTTTAGCTCTCCCATCATGCTCATTTCAAATTCCTCCTGCATAATCTTAGAAAATTCCTTGCACAAAGATGGATTAGCAGATCCAAAAATAATATCATGAACATAAATTTGAATAATTAGAATGTCATTCTTAAATGTTTTACTGAAGAGAGTATTGTCAACTTGACCTTTTTGAAAACCTTTTTCGACTAAGAAATTGCTCAGTCTTTCATACCAAGCTCTTGGAGCTTGTTTCAGACCATAAAGAGATTTCTTTAACTTAAAAACATGGTCAGGATGTGAAGCATCCTCAAAACCAGGGGGAGATTGTTTGACATATACTTCTTCAGAAATGTAGTCATTTAAAAATGCACTTTTAACATCCATTTGATACAAAATAATACTATGAAAAGTAGCATAGGAAAGAAGTAGTCTGATAGCCTCAAGTCTAGCAACAGGAGCAAATGTTTCAGTGTAGTCAATCCCCTCTTGTTGACTATACCCTTGAGCTACCAGTCTTGCCTTATTACGAACAACTTCTCCTTGTTCATTTAACTTGTTTCTGTAGACCCATTTTGTTCCAATGATATTCTTCTTGGAAGGTTTGGGTACTAAGCTCCATACTTCATTTCTTTCAAACTGGTTGAGCTCTTCTTGCATTGCAACAATCCATGCATCATCAGCTAGTGCTTCATTAGTTGAACTTGGCTCCACTAAGGAGATTAATCCAATTAATGAGTCTTCATTTCTGAAGCTTGATCTGGTTTTTCTTGGACTGCCCTTTTTTCCCAAGATTAGCTCTACTGGATGAGAGGATTTGTATTTGAAAGATTGTTTTGATTGTTCAATTCTGCTTGGACTGCTTCTGGTAAGTTCTGATGCTGGGTGATCTTAAGAGTCCAAGGTTGAAGGTGCATGGAGAAAACACAAGAAGGGGGGTTGAATTGTGTTTTGGATGTTTAAAAACATTCCAAGATATTTAAACCTTTTCAGAGTCTTTAAAGCACAGCGGAATATTCACACAATTAACTTATGGCGTTATAAATGATGAAGGAGTAAATGAGAGAGTGAGAGAGAGAAGAACACACAACAATTTATACTGGTTCCCCTCACAAATTGAGAGTACTCCAGTCCCCTTGTTTCCAAGAGAGTTTCACTATAATCACAAGGATTACAATAGTTGCTCAAGCACACAAGCTCAAGACTTCCTGCTCTTAGTCACACAAGACATAGAGACTTCCTTGCTCTGATCACACAAGATCAAAGACTTCCTTGCTCAAGCACACAAGCTTGAGACTTCCTGCTCTAAGTCACACAAGACAGAGAGACTTCCTTGCTCTGATCACACAAGATTAGAGACTTCATTGCTCAAGCACACAGGCTCAAGACTTCATGCTCAAATCACTAAGATTGAGACTTACGTGCTTCTACACTAAGCAGAAGACTTTCTTGCTTCTACACTAAGCATAAGACTTACTACTAACTTATGAGCTTAAAACTTATTACAAACATAATAACTTCAGAGGCTCTAGTTAGTTTCTATGCTCACTTCATTTGAGAGATATTATCTATTACAATGCAAGTTCTCACTTTCTTCTGAGAGATTTTATCTAATGAAGAGCGCTAGTCATCAATTCTTTCTTTGGCATATTTATATGAGTTGAGAAAGACATTGAGACGTTGGAGAAATTCCCGTTGTAAATTGGACAGCTGTAGAATTTGAAGATCCGTTGAGTAAAGCCACGTCTTCCTTTGCAGAGAGGCTTCACCTTTGCTGTTTGTCCAATAGTACAGTTATAAGGTACAACTAGCTCCTAGAGAGAGGGATCACATCCCTTGTGACCGTTGCAATTTAGTTGACCTTAGAACAAGTCATGAGGCTTGATAAGTTGTAGTTGAAGTAGCCCTCTGATGACTGGGAATTCCTTTGCTTCTGATGTACCTTTGATAACTTGGAGTCTGATTGGTCTTTGAATGGTTGGCCTCTGATAGTCCTTCGCAATTCAGCTTCTGAACGTCTTCATCCTCTGAATGACTCATGACTAGCAGACAGCCTCTGAACTCTTGTAGGCCTCTGAAAATCCTTGAGCTACTAAACTCCTCTGAGTTCCTGAACAGCTTCAGACGTTCTGATCTACTTTGAGCTTCTGAACCTTGTATAGCTTCTGACCACGTTGTAGCATCTGAACTCTTTCAGAGTCTAATTATTCAGACTTCCATTGGTTTCATCAGAGTTTAAATTAAGTGTGCTCTTGATTAAACGTTGAATTCTGCTGCACTTAATTTAAACATTAGTACCATCAATTGTCCATTTAATACTTTGTTATCATCAAAACTTAAGGGTGTGTATTAACACATATTTTGTTCCAACAATCTCCCCCTTTTTGATGATGACAAACACAAGTATTAAATACAATTGTTGTTGATAAAAATCAGCTATGTTGACATTAGGCTTCTGAGTTTTGCAAGCTCCCCCTAAGTCTGATAACCCATAGGGTTAGGTTTGTAAGCTCCCCATATTTTGTATCCATAGTTAATTTTAATCAGTTTCAGAAATACTTTATTATATGACTTAAATTATTGATATTTCACTATGTAAAGAACAAGGTTTGCAAGCTTCTTCTTTCCATAGTGTGATAATCTTTGAGTAAAGTTGCACCCTTACTCAAGAACTAACTATGAATAATAAACTTCAATTAATAAATGCATTCTCCTTGAAAATTAAGCCCTTAATGCAGATGCAAGATGAAGCAATATTTAAATTCAATGACAAAATAGGATCAGAGACGCTTAGAGACTTTTACACACACACTTGGTTCTGATGGTTATCATTAACAGCTTCAGAGTTCAAAATATTTTCAAACAGTTCAGAGCTTTAAAAAAAAATCTTTTCAAAGAAAATAGCTCAGAGTCTGAACAAAAATTTGAAAACAGTTCAGAGCTCTTTAGTACAATATTTTGAAATCCTCGAAGATCAGATTGTCATAACACAACATGTACCTCATGCTACTATTTTGACCACTCTCCTACGTTCTCTCTCTGAAGCACTACAAGGCCCTAAAAAGCCAAGTAATTTCGCTTCTTCCAACAATTGATTTACCAATATTCTTTCTCCCCCTTTTGTCATTATAAAAAAGGTAATATAAGCAATTAATAGAAATTCAACTTTCAATGCCGTCAAATCAGGAGTGGTTGAACACATTTAATACTCGGCCATTCAATTTATGCTTATAAAAGGAGAGAGATACCTAGTCATTTTACTCACACAGAATAATCTTAGGTTATTGATAGATCTCTTGAGAGAAAAAATGAAACGCTCAGAGAAAAAGAAGGTAGTTTCACTGAGAGTCAGTCAGGATAGGAGAAAACATAAGAAGAAACCAATGAAAACAAAGCCAGTGTCCTTTACGGAAGAACTCAGTTCAGAGTCTGAAGAAAAATCTTTGGACTCTTACTGTTTTAAGTTATGAAGACATATATTCCTGAAGGAAACCAAACTTATGCATGGGTTCTTCAAGAATATCAGTCCCTTCTCCAAGGTCATCCCTTGGCGGCTTCCAGAAGTAGTCTTTAGGAGATAGATATGTAGTCAACAACTTTAGTTCTTAATGAGATAAAACTCATTACTTTGGCTTGTTATGTAATTTTGATTTCTTACAAATATTTCTTCTCTTGATATGTAATTTAATCTTTTAAGAATGCCACATATTGTACTTATTGAAAATATGGTTTTTACAAGTAATAGCTCAAGAGTTTGAAGTGTTGATTGTCCAATATTTGGTTGTTTAAAAAGTATTTCTAGACAAAACAATGCTAAACAGAATCAATTAAAGACATATAACCATTCAGATAATCATGAAACGACTAAATATTTATACACAAGTTGAACCTAATATTATGTCTAATCAGAATATTTAATCAGCATATAAACATGTAATCATTCACAGAAATCCTAATGGTTTTATTTTGGTTGATTAAGGAGAAAAGTTAATGAATTTAAGATTTCTGTTTGTTTTCCATCAACTTTCTCTAACATCCTTTTAGACTTGCTCATCTCAGTTCTGATTTCTTTAAGTTCAGCCTCATATACTGGATTTCTCATATGCTCTTGGTTGCTCCTTGACTCTCTTGGAGCAGATTCATTCAGATTGCTGTTTCTTACAGTAAAGGATTCAGGGTGATTCCTTTCTGCGTCCTTTTTATTTTGAATGACCTCTTCAACCACCTTATCCTTCCTCTTTTCAATCCTCCTTAGTTCTTCAACATCAGCTCCTTGAAGACTATGCAGCTTCTTTACCAAATCCTCTGCCAAGCTTACCCATTTTGCAACAAGTTCAGATGATGATATGTCAGAAAGTCTTAACTCAGGAAGACCATGTATCTGTCTAATCAAGCTATTGCATTCACTCAAGATTTCAGGGTTAGTTGAGTTGGTTGGATGAGGTTCAGAGTTTGAGGGTGAAGAGGTGTGTTGAGGTGATGTTTGAGGTTGTTGTTGCTGTTGATCAAAATCTTTAAAATGAAAATCATTTACATGAAGCTCTTGAACCATATCATCAACATAGTTCGATGGTGGGGAATGTTGGATATCTTCAGACTGAGGTTCAAGTTCCTTAGTATTTTGTTGTTCAGGTCGTGGTTGGATAGGTTCAGATGCAAGCTGTGATTCAGTGTGGATTATTTTTGATGTGGGAGGGTCTGAAGGAACATGTCCTGACACAATTTGTTTTAACGTGAGATTGTCTTCAGGACTTGTTTGGATAGTGATGTTCTGAGTCTGCTCAGAGGGTGAATGAGTAAGTGGGTTCTGAGCAGGATGTTTGTTTGATTTTGTTTGGGTTGATACTGGTGTTGGTTGAGTTTCTTGAGTGTTGACAGTAGTAGATGTAGACATAGATGCATTTCCTGAGCTGTCCTTGATTGAGCCTTCAGTAGTTTTCTTTCTTGGCTCCTTTGTGAGTTTCTTCATTCTGACACACAGTGGTTCATTATCATCCTCACTGTCTTCATCATCTACTGCTATCACAGTTGATCTCTCAGCTTTGGACTTGATTTTCCCTTTGCTTTCTACCCTTTCTGCTTCATTCTTCTCCACTTTTATCTTCACTAGCCTCTTCCTTTTCTTCTTCAGCTCTTCTTCTTCAATCTCAAACCCTTCACCTTGACTTTCTAGCAGTTGTATGTATTGATTGCAATACCATTTGAGACAGAAGGTATGTCAATCTCAAATCTCTTTACCATTGAATCTTGTGAGTGAGGAAGAGGTTCAAATGGGTCAGAGGGCTGTATTTCTTTTCCTGCTAGTAAGTTCAAGTTAGAGAGAGTGTGAGCAGAGATTGTAGAAGCTCTGATTTCCCTAATCAGATTGTCATGACCAGCAGCCTTAATTGCATCTATCACTCCACACTGATAAAATATCTCACTCAGGATCCTAGGATAGATGATATGAACATTAGGCTTAGACTGCTTCTGAGTAGCGCTTATGGCCTTGCAGAGGTGATTGAAGATGTATTTTGCCCAGTTCAAATTGAATTTTCTTGTGAGAAAATAGACAAAGTGCCTATGATCCCAAGAGAGTTGATCAGTACTTCCACTTCTTGGAAATATTGATCCTAGAACTATTCTTGCTAATACTCTGTGAATAGGCTTCAGATCACTCACCTTATTGCTTTCACAACTCTTTCCTTTAGTGTAGCACAGCTTGGTCATGTTTACCAGAAATTATGAGTTCTTTGCTTCGCTTTGGCTAAAGGTATGGTAGATACCTTCATTTGGAATGGATAATACCTTAGCCAGATTTGAAGCAGTAAGAATTACTTCAAATCCACAAGCCACAGAGTGCACTTCAGTTTCTTCAACTATCCTCATTCCCAACTCTTGAGGAGTCTTGTCCTTATTTTCTAACTTCTCTTTCTTCTTTTCATCCAGCTCCTTGTTGTAGTCTTCAACCGTCTTCACTTTACTTCTGATCCAGAAATCCTTTACTAGTGATGGATAGATGGGGCCATTTAGCAACTCCATGTATTTAAAGCTCCCATCACGTTCAATAAAATACTTTAAGACACCAAAATGATTCTTCTCCAAGCTGTCAAAATCCACTGGTTGTTCCATAACCAGATTTAGAGATTTTCCTCCATCTTTAGAGACAAATCTGTGGAGAATAATTCTTCGCAAGTAATAGTATTGATAGGAAAGTTCTTTGGAAAAACAAACAGAGAATCTGAAGACGATGTGGATGCTGTCATTTCTACAGTTAGGGTTTTGCAAAACAATAAGAAAGAGGGTTTTTCTTAAGTTTGAGACAATCGAAGATGTAGATTGTGAAGATGCAGTGTGTGCAAGTGATTGAGAGATGTTGATTAAATGCAAATTAAGTCTCAAAGATAAATCAAAAAGAACTAATAATTAAATGTTTTAAACCAATTAGAAAGTGTGTACGTGTTGTCTATTTAGCGCCGAAACGTTTTAAAAAAATACTTAAACGTTTCCAATTCATTTTTGTATTCAGAGGCTTATCCGTCAGGGGTTGAAACGTTTCTCAGAGTCTGAGATTCTTCAGATGCTGAAACCTGAAGAACTTCAGAGGCTGAAAAACAAGCCTTTCAGGACACACAAAATATGTTCAGACAGGATTTTCAAGATTTTTAGTACTGAACATTGTGTATCCTAAGAAGACATTTTCAAACCTTTGAGAGTTATCCCTCTGAAATGTCATTCAGGAGTTAAGTATACTTACCTTGTATTGAGGCTTTCTTGATTAGGTGTAGTCAGTGTCATAGACTGAACAATCACTCCACCATACTGAGTTGTTGTCATCTTCAATACATGCTTCAAAGTCTCCATACTCCCTCCTGCTCCTTATGTACTCCATCTCATCTTCTTCTCCATCTGACTCTTCAAGAATGTGCCTTCTATGCACAATTGCTCTTCTTCCATTCACAGTCACATGCATCCATGTGATTGGAAGGTTCAGAGTCTTAGATTCACCTGCAATCAAGTAAACAATTTTGTCTCTTGGTATCCACTTGCTTGAGGGTCCTAGACTGTTAGTTGCCAAATCTTCATCCTCCATTTGTTTCATTTGAGTGCTATCAGATACAAATGTAGTGTAAAGATTTGGAAGGGAGAAGCTTCCATCAATAACTGATGAGCTTGGTTCCTCTAGTGTTTTACTACTAGAGTATCCAATCCCATTAGTATTCTTGGTCTTAAGGTTGCAAATCATGGAAACAATTTTATTTTGATCAGCATTTATGTTACAGTACTCTTTGAGAGCCAGAGAGTGCTCAAAGGGTTTGTAACATATAGCACAATCATTCTCAAGGTCTTTTGTTTTAATAAAATCTTTTTGAACAAGACCTTCAGATTGATTTGCTTGCTTACTTAAATTCTCATAGTCTGCTTTAAGCTTTTTGTACTTCTGCTGACTATTAGAGAGTTTAAGTAAGGTCTTATTAAGATGCTTGATCAATTTTGCTTTGGAAAGACGAGAATATACCTGATTCATTGATCTCTGGATACTTTCTTTGCTCTCAGGTTCTGACTTTTCATCAGAACTTGAGTCTTCAGAGTCTGAGCCATCTTCAGAACTTGATTCTTCAACTCCTGGAGCTCTTTCAAACTCATCTTCAGAGAAGTTGTCTAGTACATCTCATGTTGTCATTCCTTTAGCCAGTCTTCCTCCATTCTTCTTGAAGTTGTACCATCTTTGAATTTTTCTTGAAAACCTTTCAAGATACTCTTCATCAGGTTCTTCAACAAGATCTTCATGCTCCAATGCTTGCTTTCCTTTCCTTGCTGCTTCTGCTTCTTCACGATTCAACTCTTGCATATCCTTCAGAGCCAATTCATGGACTCTGAGAAAATCAATCAATGATTCAGGACTCATTGAATTGATGGCTTCAGTTTCCTCTATAGTATGTGGAATTTCATTCCAATCCAGAGGCAAACTGCTCAGCAACTTGCTTACAAGCTCTTTGTTGCTGAGTTTGTTGTTGTGCTCTTCAAGCTTGCTTGTGATAGCTTGAAACCTTATGTTCATTTTCTCAATGCTCTCATTTTCCTCCATCCTAAACTCCTCATATTGATCCAACAAGCCATTTACTGTTGCCCACTGAATGCTTTCATTATCATCACTAATGAGGCAAAGAGTAGTAGCTGTAGAATCAGTATTAGAAGTTTGATTAGCCCCTGATGTGGAAGGATTTTGATTGTTGCTCAGATGTTCGTTTAAGCTCAGTCTATCTTCAAATTTCTTGCTAAGATCAGCAACTTGTTGATGTAGCTTCTGCTTCCACTCATCCATGTTTTGAGCCATGGAGGTTTTCTCCTTTGGATCTTGACTGTCTCACGGTTAAGTGATTTACCAACAGAACCGGAGCTCTGATACCAATTGAAGGTGCGTGGAGAAAACACAAGAAGGGGGGTTGAATTGTGTTTTGGATGTTTAAAAACTTTCCAAGATATTTAAACCTTTTCAGAGTCTTTAAAGCACAGTGGAATATTCACACAATTAACTTATGGCGTTATAAATGATGAAGGAGTAAATGAGAGAGTGAGAGAGAGAGAAGAACACACAACAATTTATACTGGTTCCCCTCACAAATTGAGAGTACTCCAGTCCCCTTGTTTCCAAGAGAGTTTCACTATAATCACAAGGATTACAATAGTTGCTCAAGCACACAAGCTCAAGACTTCCTGCTCTTAGTCACACAAGACATAGAGACTTCCTTGCTCTGATCACACAAGATCAAAGACTTCCTTGCTCAAGCACACAAGCTTGAGACTTCCTGCTCTAAGTCACACAAGACAGAGAGACTTCCTTGATCTGATCACACAAGATCAGAGACTTCCTTGCTCAAGCACACAGGCTCAAGACTTCATGCTCAAATCACTAAGATTGAGACTTACGTGCTTCTACACTAAGCAGAAGACTTACTACTAACTTATGAGCTTAAAACTTATTACAAACATAATAACTTCAGAGGCTCTAGTTAGTTTCTATGCTCACTTCATTTGAGAGATATTATCTATTACAATGCAAGTTCTCACTTTCTTCTGAGAGATTTTATCTAATGAAGAGCGCTAGTCATCAATTATTTCTTTGGCATATTTATATGAGTTGAGAAAGACATTGAGACGTTGGAGAAATTCCCGTTGTAAATTGGACAGCTGTAGAATTTGAAGATCCGTTGAGTAAAGCCACGTCTTCCTTTGCAGAGAGGCTTCACCTTTGCTGTTTGTCCAATAGTACAGTTATAAGGTACAATTAGCTCCTAGAGAGAGGGATCACATCCTTTGTGACCGTTGCAATTTAGTTGACCTTAGAACAAGTCATGAGGCTTGATAAGTTGTAGTTGAAGTAGCCCTCTGATGACTGGGAATTCCTTTGCTTCTGATGAACCTTTGATAACTTGGAGTCTGATTGGTCTTTGAATGGTTGGCCTTTGATAGTCCTTCGCAATTCAGCTTCTGAACGTCTTCATCCTCTGAATGACTCATGACTAGCAGACAGCCTCTGAACTCTTGTAGGCTCTGAAAATCCTTGAGCTACTAAACTCCTCTGAGTTCCTGAACAGCTTCAGACGTTCTGATCTACTTTGAGCTTCTGAACCTTGTATAGCTTCTGACCACGTTGTAGCATCTGAACTCTTTCAGAGTCTAATTATTCAGACTTCCATTGGTTTCATCAGAGTTTAAATTAAGTGTGCTCTTGATTAAACGTTGAATTCTGCTGCACTTAATTTAAACATTAGTACCATCAATTGTCCATTTAATACTTTGTTATCATCAAAACTTAAGGGTGTGTATTAACACATATTTTGTTCCAACAAAGGTTTCAGGAGCTGAATTTGTTTCTTCAGTGATTGGTTGAGTTGGTCCTGATGTCTCTTCAGGCTCTGATTCTTCATCATCTGATAGTTGTATATCTGAGAAGTTCTCAACTAGCTCTGACACTTTGTCAGACTGCTTGTCATCAAATTTTATGTGCATACTTTCTTCCACTGTATGAGTTTCAGAATTATACACTTTGTATGCTTTTGAGCGTTCAGAGTATCCAATAAAGATACCCTTATAAGCTTTAGCATCAAATTTCTTCAGATGAACTTTTGTATTCAGAATGTAACATGTACACCCAAATTGATGAAAATAGGATACACTGAGTTTCTTTCCCTTAAATAGTTCATGCTGTCTTATTCAAAATAGGTCTAATATAGATTCTATTTTGAACATAACACGCTGTGTTTACAGCCTCTGCCCACAGATACTTAGCAATGTTAGTCTCATGCATCATGGTTCTGGCCATTTCTTGCAGAGTTCTATTCTTTCTCATGCCATACCCACTTCTCTTCACTCAGAGTTAGCAAGCATTTTACCTCTTGGTCTGCCAAATCAGAAAGGTTTACTTTAAAAACATTGCCTATTCTCTTGCCTTTGAACACTATGGACTTGTCAGATTCTCTAATTACAGTACATAACTGTCATACCCCAATTTTTGACCTAAGATCCCACCTCATGTCCATATGTCATGCATTTTGTCCGGAATCTGTTTCGCTTTTTCAAACGAAATTTCGGCAGAGAGGTATTTTAAAATACCTCATTTTGTGTTCATTTATTATTTATATTTATATTATTATTATTATTAGTATTATTATTATTATTATTTTTTTCAACTTTTATTATATTATTCAGTTTTTTATTTATTTATTTGTTTTTATTTATTTCTTTTTTATGTTTTTTTAATTAATTAAAAAAAATCAAAAATTGTCCAAAGTCAACTTTCTCTTCACACGCAAAGGGACATTTTTTCTGCAGAAAACAGTAAGAGCAGTGTACTTGTTTGTCCAATTTCAGACCTTTATTCCCTCTTTTGATTTTTTTCAAACCCTAGACTTGTGTATATAATGAACAGAAGTTAGATGAACAGGGAGGTTTTTTTTTCTGAAGCCACGGCAAAACACAAAAACACCATCACAAACCCTAAAGTTTTTTTTTCAACAGAATCAAAACAACAATAAAGAAAAATCCAGAACCAAAAAACACAAACCTAAACTTCATCAAACCCAGAAAACGAAAATCAAAAACCCTCATCAAAATCAAAAATCCAGAACAAAAAATATCACTTTTTTTTCTTTTCTTTTCCAAATCAAAACAAAAAAAATGTCATACCTTTTCTTCAAAAAAAAAAAAACGAACCAGAACAGAGAAGTAGAAGGAGAGAAATACCACAAATCCGAAACAAAAAAGGTTGGATCTTTTTTCCTTTTTTTATTTTTCCGATCTAGGAAATTTGGTTAAGATTTCGGGGATTTTGGTTGTGGATTTGAGTTTTGAAAGGGATTGGGAAGGTTTTGATGTAAAAAAAAAAATTAATTTTTTTAAAAAAAAAAAATAAGGGCTAGCCGGCGGAGCCGCCGCCGGAATCGCTCCGGCGTGGCGGCGTCTCGCCGAAAGGGATGAATGTTCATCCCTGGTTCTTCATGATGAAGAACCCAAGCAGAGAAGGGAGAAGAAGAGAGAGAGAAAAAATGAGGAAGAATGAAATTTTTTTTGGGTTTTTGGGTATTTATACCCTGACCCAATCAGGTGCAGGCTGGTGCATGGCCTTATGGCGCACCAGCGCACCCAGAACCCCTTGGATCTGATCCAACGTCCATGATTAACCTCTCCTGTGATCAAATCAGGGACGTCTGATCAATCAGACGGCCCTGATCAAACCCTTCACTTTTTTTGTGCAGTTGGGCTTTTTGTTGGACTGAGCCTAACTCACTTTACTATTTACACCCCCTACCTTGCGTTTTGCACCCCCCTGTTTTTTTATTTTTAATGGTCACACCCCCCTGTTTTAATCTTATTTTATTTTTTAGCTTATGAGATAAGTGCTTTTGGCATAAGCTTTTTTAGCTTTTATTTTAGCCAATCAAGCATGATGCTGAGGCTTATTTCATTTTCCTATTTATTTGATATTTAAAAGTTGTTAATATTACTTTGTGTCTTTATTTATTTTTTAGCTAATTTTATTTTTTAAGCTTGTGAGATAAGTGCTTTTGGCATAAGCTATTTTAGCTATTTTTTCAGCCTTGTAAAGCATGATGTCGAGGCTTACTTTCATCTTTTAGTTTCGTATTTATTTATTTTTATGTTATTTATCCATGCATATCATATTATTTCATTAGATCCATTTATTTATCATTTTTTACCTTTATTTTTGTAATATCGTTATTATCACAATATTGAGTATTTATCGCTTATTAATTGCCGTTTATTTTTGTTCTTGAATTTAGGATGTAAATAGGCCAAATGTAAACTCTAAATAAAAGTGCATAGCATACTCCCTCTCTTGCATCATTTCATGTTTATTTTCTTGCAAAGATTTTAGAGTGTGATTAGGCCAATGTACTCATAAATGAAGAATTGCACCTCATGCATATTTATTTTTTATCGCTTTCCGCCAATATGCGTAACGTTAAATTCCGAGGGAAAATGCGTCACTTTGATCAAAATACCATCGTGAATCGTCTTCGCGCTTAAATTATTTTGTTACGACGTTTTAAGTTGTTGCTTTTTTGCACGTGACCATTGCCCAATTTTCTTTCAAAAAATGAGGTCAAAACCTCTCTCCAAATATTTTCTTTTCAAAATATCGAATAATCTTGGACTTTAAACCAAGTGTTCTTTTTATCGCAATAACTTGGACTTTAAACCAAGTACCCTTTTTATCGCAAACCTTGGACTTTAAACCAAGCGCCCTTTTTTATCGCAAACCTTGGACTTTAAACCAAGTGCCCTTTTTATCGCAAAAAACCTTGGACTTTAAACCAAGTGTTCTTTTTTCTCGCAAAAACCTTGGAATTCAAATCAAGTGATTTTCTCGCCTAAAATTTTAATCATGCAAAAACCTTGGATTTTAAACCAAGTGTCTTTTATCACTCAAAACCTTTTCTCAATAAACCTTGGATTTTAAACCAAGTGTCCGCGTCTTATTTCATAATCAAAATTCAAATCAATCTTAGTCATTTAGACTTTCTTTCACAAATAAAAAATAAATCAAACTCACACTTTTCTTGTTATCTTTAAAACCGTTTTCAAAACTTTAAAATTAAACAAACAAATCACTCCGCTTTTTACCCCGAACTACGGTGGTTTGATCCCTCGGGTACGTAGGCATGAGACTTGTCTCTCCAATCAATAAAATCAACAAAAAATATTTTTCTCCTTTTTTTTTATCACTTAAAACTTTTTCTCTCAATCATCACTCTAGTCTTAAATCCTAGACATTTTTACAAGCAAATAAAATTAAGCGCAAAGCTAGAATAAAAACAAGAGGTTCCTATAGGATACTATAGATACTTAGGGTGCTAGTACCTTCCCTTCGTATAACTAACCCCCGGACTTTGATCTCTAAAAAATAGGGTATTTTTCGAACTTTTCCCCTTTCCCTCGGATAAATTAAAGATCGGTGGTGGAATATTAAATTGCGATTCGAAGTTAATTAATAACTCGATATCCAAAAATCACCGCGACAATAACCCTTTATCAAAGTTAACCACAAACTCATTGTCACAAAATTGACTGATGCTAAATAGGTTGTGTTTAAGTCCATCTACAAACCAACCATTATTAATTGAAAGGGAGGAGTTACCTACAATACCTGTACCTTTGATCTTGCTTTTTTGGTTTCCTCCAAAGCCGACTGTTCCACCATCTTCAAGTTTCAATGATGTGAACAATTTCTTATTACCAGTCATGTGCCTTGAACATCCACTATCCAGATACCATGATTGATTACTATTTTCTTTCAGTCTGGATAGCTGTAGAATAAACAAGGTCAATCATTGTAATAATATCCTCTACATTCATTGTGAAGTTCTCTCCAATAATCATTTGCTTTGTCCACTTCAGCAGCTCTGGAAGTAAAGTAATGTTTTGGAACATAAGCTTTTCTTCCACAGCTGATCACTTGCTTCCAATCATCTGATTTGAAATGATTTTTCCTACAATGAAAATCTGAATAGGAGACAATTTTACATCTTGGTACCCATTGTTTTCTGGGTCCAGTTTGGTTAGTTCTATAACCTTTAGTTCTTCCTTGCCTCTGTGAAAAGCTTTGTGGACTATTGAAGAATTTTCTTTAAAAATTTGGTCTTTGAAAATTGACCCTCTTAGTCCATTGATTTTGAAATCTAGGCTTTGATTGATAATCACTATAGGACTTAGATTGCTTTTCTAATCTAGGATTAGTTTTGCTTACCAGAGTCTTATGTTGATTATTTATCATCAGCTTAGTTTGTTTTAGAGTCTGATTGGATGAGCTTCTGAGTGCCAAAGTTTTCAGAGTCTTAGACTTTATTGTCTCAGGTTCTGAGTACTTAGGTCCTGAGTTGCTCTCTTTGAGGTTCTGAGAAACAGCCTCTGATGTAACTTCAGAGCTTGTCTTGCAGACCCCAGAGATACCTTCAGAGTCTGAAACAATCATAGCTTTGCCTTTGTTTTTCTCAGGCACAAAGGTTGAATAAAGATTATCAGGAATATTATTTAAACAGATGTAAGGATTTTGTTTCCCATATGATTTACCATATGAGTAACCAATTCATTCACCTACATTTTTACAAACATTATAAATCATAGACGCCATTTTACTTTTGTTGACGTTCTGATGAACAAATTCCTGAAGAGCAACCTCATGCTCATCAGTAGGTTTGTTACATCTTGTGCACCCATTTTCAAGTTCTTCAATTTTGATTAAAGACTTTTTATATAGAGCTTGAAAATGTTCAGCTTTCTTTGCTAACTCATCCTTTTCTATTTTTAAAAGTTTTAGTATAGAGGATGATTCAGCAAACTTGCTTAAAGACATACCAAGGTAGGTTAAGAGTTGTTCTTTAGAATAATTTAAAAATACCTGAGTCAGATTCATCAGAGTCTGATTCATCAGATTCTGATCCTTCAGAGTCTTCATCAGCTGTAGCCATCAGAGCCATATTTGCTTCTTCATCATCACTATTTGAGGATGCTTCCAGGTCTTCAAACGTTGCCATTAAGCTCTTCTGAAATCTCCTCTTGTAGCTACTGAACTTCTTGTTCTTGTCCTTTGATGAAGCTTCAGGACAATCAGCAATGAAATGTCCTGGTTTGTTACACTTGAAGCAATTCTTCTCTTCTCTGCTGGGAGTGTTCCTTGAGCTATTTCCTTTACGACTCTTACTCATCCTTGCCCATTTTTGAAAGTTTCTGGTGAACATGGCAAGTTCTTCATCTTCTTCTTCTTCTTGATCATCTGAGGAAGAATCCTCCTCAACCTCCAGAGTTTTAGCTTTGACAGCTTTTGAGGATTTCTTGGTTGAAGTTAAAGCTACTGATCTTTCCTTCTTCTTCACTGCATCAGCATTCAATACCATCTCATGGCTCTTGAGATTGCTGATAAGTGATTCAAGAGAGATTTTCTCAAGATCCTTAGCTTCCTCAATAGCTGTGACCTTAGGTCTCCATTTGTCAGTCAAGCTATTCAGGATCTTCCATACATGATCAGAGGTTGTATAACTTTTCTTCAGAATCCTGAGGCTAGACACCAGAGTCTGAAATCTAGAAAACATGGTCTTAATGTCTTCATCAGGTTTCATGGTAAAAAGCTCATACTGCATAACCAGTAGTCTTGTTTTGGCATTCTGAACTTGCCTATTACCATCATAGTTTGAGCATAGAGAGTCATACATAGCTTTAGCTGTAGATCTATCCATTATTTTGGTATATTCATCATGAGATATTGCTGACATCATGATTTGTTTCACCTTGTTGTGTTTAGAAAAAATCTTATTGTTCTCAGCAGATAGAGCTCTTTTCTGAGCTATAGTAATCTTACCATCAGAACCTATTCCATCAATAGGTACTCCTTCTTCTATCAGGTCCCAAAGCTCATCATCAATTCCATTGACATAGTGGTAAATGCTATCTTTCCACCATTCAAATCTTAGAGCATCACCACTAAAGATTGGAACCTTTTTATTGCTAGAATCATGATTGGATGCTGAAGAGGTAGAAGTCATGTTGTTGTAGTCGTATTGAAATTGAGATAGATCTGAAGCAGTAGATGTAGGTATAGGTGTAGATGTGGTTTCCCCAGACATACAGTGTTTTTCAAAGATCTTTTACTGTCTCACTGTGAAGTGATTAAAAAATAGAACCGGAGCTCTTGATACCAATTGAAGGTGAAAAACACAAGAAGGGGGGTTGAATTGTGTTTTGAAAAATTGATTCTTTTACTTTAAAGAATATTGAAATGCAGCGGATATAAGAGACTAGCCTAAACAAAAAACACAAATAAAACAATGAAAGAGAGAGAGAAAGCACACACAAAAATTTTATACTAGTTCCTCTCACAAAACGAGAGTAGTCCAATCCCCTTGCACTTCAGAGGGATTTTACTATAATCACAAAGATTACACAACTAATGCTCAAGCACACAAGCAAGAGACTTCCTTGCTCTAGGTCACACAAGACAGAGAGACTTCCTTGCTCTAATCACACAAGATCAGAGACTTCCTTGCTTAAGCACACAAGCTTAAGACTTCCTTGCTCAAGTCACACAAGACTTAAGACTTCCTGCTCTAAGTCACACAAGACAGAGAGACTTTACAAACTAACTTAATACACAGATTAAGTAGGACTGAAAGTTCTAAGCAAGACTCTCTAAACACTAAGCTCAGAGTCTGTAATATCAAAAGATATTTAACTTAGAATATTACACTAGAAAGAATAACAACAGTTCACAGCTTGAATAGATTTGAATCTTTTTGAGTTCAGATGATCTTCCAGTAGTCTTCTCTCTATTAGGATGTCTTTTATTTATACTCTAGGTATAAAGACGTTGAGAAAAGAACCGTTGGTTGGACACTCTCCTTTTTGTTGACAAGACGGTTGTACTCTTTGACAGGACCGTTGTACTATTGCATTGGTTATGAGCTGTCTTCCTTCAGAGAAAGTTCTTCAGGATTTGATGATATCGTTTCTTTGATCTTCTGAAGATGTACGCAAGCTTCAGACTGTGTTTCTTTCTTTGTCCTCTAAGGACTTCTTCAGAGGCTCTGATGCTTCTAAATTTTCAGAGCCTTAACCCTTCAGACTGTGTCCTTCAGATGCTCAAATGATGATCTACATGGATGACATTTTTACTTTGTTCCTGCACACTAGATCATTCATTAGTAATACCAATTGTCCATTTAATACCTTGTTATCATCAAAACTTAGGGTGTTTTATAATTAAAACTCATTTTGTTCCAACAGATTTGTCTTTGCATTGGTCATCTCGTCGTATCTTTAAGCGTAACGGGAATATCTGCGAACGTGACCTTATCAGAGTTGTTATCCTTAAGATCATTGTAGCTTCTGAGAGCGTACTGTGTTGCTTCTGATAAGCTCTTCTTACTTCTGAGAGTCTTTGTTCTCTGAAAGGTTGTAAAGCGCTTCTTGGTGAACTCAGACCTTTTGAGTCATTCAGATGCTTGTATTCTATTCTTTGACTCCTCAGATTCTATCTTCTTTCTTTCTTTCTGCACACTCAAGTAAATTATTAGTGTTCTCCATCTTAGCAATAATACTTTGTTATCATCAAAACTTCATTAAGTTCATAGGGTTTGTTTGAGAAACCTTTCTTGTTCCAACAAAAATGATAGTAAAATGGAACAATTGTGAATTCAAGACATGTTGGAGGGCAAGGAGATACATGGTCCAATGACTTAAATACTTTTTATGAGTGGAAAATAAGGAGTAAGATGTCAAATACCCTCATGAAATTTCAAAATTCGTCAAATACCCCCCCCCCCGAAATTTGGAAATAGGCAAATATCCCCCTGAATTTGTAAAATGTCAATTAAATTGTCCCCTGCTCCGTTTACTTCGTCTAGTTTGGTGACATTGCTGTTAACTGCATGCGTGTCACGTCACATGAGTAGTGTAATTGATCAGGGTACACGTCACAAGAGAGTAATTGACTAAAATTGGCAAAATCAAGAGGCTAATTAACTGAAATCATAGCATTTTGCCCACTTATTTTTCAAATTTTAGTTAATTATCTCATGTGACGTGTATCTTAATCAATTACTCGTGTACGTGTCACCATGTTGGCAGGTGCACGTATTCCGTTAACCGCCACGTCATCAAAATAGACTGAGTAAACGGAGCAGGGGGCAATTTGATTGACGTTTTTACAATTTCAGGGAGGTATTTGCCTATTTCCAAATTTCAGGGAGGTATTTGACAAATTTTGAAATTTCAGAGGGATATTTTACATATCACTCGGAAAAGAAGAGATGAAATTCATTTTTCCCTTCCTTCCTTCCTTCCCTGTAACCGTGAACCACCCCATTTTCTACGACCAAAACTAATTTCTTCCTACTTCATCAAAATGGAACTTGCATGTGTGTCATTCTTTTTCCAATAACCTCATGTGAGCCCACAAACGTATAGTTTCAACTCATCTCTTCCCTCACCACCACAAGGCTGTCAAACCACCTTCCTCCTACACCCAAAATCCCTAATTTTTCTATTCTTGTACCATTGAAGATTGCATGAGTGATTTTCCTCTCCATTCATATCACTACAACCCAAAAAAGGTTGGACTTAACCTCTATTTGTTTCCTCTCAAACTCTTGGTGAGATTTCTCTCAAAACCCCAATTCTCAATTGTGCTTAATCTCCCTTTTATTCCTTGTTCTGGACTGCATGAAATTCCTTATGGAGTTAAGCTATGGAATATTGAAGAATAGTTGAAAAGATTGGATTTTGGAAGGAATTGAAGAACAAAGTAGTTTCTGAAAGGTTGGAGGAAAGTATGAGAAACCCGTAATTGGGACTGACCCTTAATCCAATGGTGATATCTCTATCGGTAAGTCCGAATAAAAAGATTCTTTAAGTTCTGGAAAGCTAACGAAATTCCCTTCGATTTGAGTACACTTCGTCAGTTTTAGCTTAATATTGAAGTCTGTAGACGAGATTGAAGTTAGGGTATTGTTGCTGCAAATTATGCAGAAAAACTGGACACGGGATTGAAGTGTTGTTGTTGCAAATTCCACCTTTCGACGAAGTTCGGAGACTTCGATGACACCGTTCAGTAGAGAGACTGCATGAACAAGTTTGGAATTGAAAGAATGGTTTAAATTTGTGTAAAGCTTATATATAAGGTGGGTTCCCTAAGTTCTAGCTTACCCTTTTAAGTTTTGGCCTAATTAGGAACTAATTGTAAACCCTAGGCTAGAAACAAATTAATTTGGAGTATTAGGTTCCCATGATACTCCTATTGTTCATTGCAGACTATTTTGATGAACATTATTGATACATGATAATTATTAGCTTTTCCCCAATTTTATCATGTAATTATTATTACTAATTTAATATATATATATATATATATATATATATATATATATAGGAATGGTGTATGATAACTTTTTCCTTTGCCTAATACTCATCTTCGTGTTAAATTCATGTTTGGAAGTTGTATTATATGATTGATTGGGAATGAATTCATACTATTTATATATTTGATAAACCACTCGTTTTATGTCCCAAGTAATCACCAAATAATTTTAATAAAATACTTGCAACTTCTAATTATGAATTTAGCATTTTGTTACACCTCAATTAGATGAATTAAGTAGCTAAGACTTGAGAATTAGTAAGCAAAACCTATAACAATGATGTGTGATTGGTATGGTTACATAAGGGAAATATAAATAGTTCTCCCGATGATTAACACATAAGAAATGGATTTAGAAAGATTAGCAAGTACCAATAAAGTAGCAACCTAAGAGGTTTATTATTCATAAGAAGTTTAGAAAACTTATAGAACTTAGACAGTTGATCTTATGGAATGAATTATGGGCCTTGTGTCATATTTAATTATTTAATTATGAAATGTTTCAGTGGACTTTGGACCACGTATATGAATAAAATGTTAAAGTTATTATCCTAGTGATACCAGAGACTACCTGATATAGTAGTTGGATAATCTAGTTGGATTCCCAGAGGGAATTCCACATAACGACAAGACGAGTCAAGGAGTCGTGTCCTAGCCCTCGATAGGGAATTTGACCGACTAGGTAGACCTCTTGAGCCTAACTCACCTCAGGTTGTCTACGTAAAATGAATCTAGATAATTATCGTATGATACACTTATTTATATGCTATGTAATTGACGGATGAATATGATGCTACATATGAAATGATCAACTGTTAGTTTGTTCCTCTTAGTCACTAACTCTATAGGTAAATTGAACCACTGACACGAAGTGACTGTTCTCATCCCCCACTTATTGATTTCAGATAACAGGTTAAACAACAAGGGTAAGGAGGACTGATGATTGAAGTTGAGCTTGAATTTTCTATACGACTATTTTATTAGTTCTTCCTTGCATTGTATTAAGCTGTTTAGATTCATTTTGTTTCTCTTCCGCCGTAATGTAACAAGATATTGTAAGTAACTTGATGTTATACAATATCAAAAATTTATTCTGTAATTTTAATGCATTCAGATTTCAGTTATGTCTGTCTCGACTAAATATTCTAGACAATTTAGTTGGGGCAATATAAAATTAGTAAATGGGGGGCTTTTCTAACATGAAAGAGTTGATCAAGTATTTAGTAGACTCAATAACACATCAAATGATTTTCAGTTTTTTTTTTAAATTTATATGGATGATCTATATGATATAAACTTTCAATCCAACGGTCGATTTTGTAGAATTCGTATTCGTTATAGGGTAATTAACAAGTGGTGCACCATGCACCACTTGATCAACTCTTTCATGTTAGCATTCACTGTAAATGGGGGTAGTAATAAATTTTAGGCTTAAATAACAGTTTCGTCCCTGTATGTACGCGATTTTTTGGTTTTTGCACTTGTATCATTTTTTGTTTTAAAAAGTTCCCTGAATGTGCAAATCTTGTTGATTTTCGTCCCTATTGTTAAAAAACGATGGCGTTTGTAGCTAATTGGTAGAAAATTAGCTACAAACGCTGACGGGAGGGACGAAAATCAACATGTTTTGCACATTTAGAGACCTTTTTAAAACAAAATACGATACAGGAACTAAAACAAAAAAAGCGCATATATAGAGGGACGAAAGTGTCATTTAAGCCTAAATTTTATTTCTGTAAATTAGAAGTAGACTACTATTACTACTGCTATTTTTTTTTTGACAATTATTCGTATTTACTTATTAATATTCCTTTTTATTTTTGCTCTCTCTCTCTCCGTCGTTGCTCCGATCTCACTCTCCTCCCATCCTCTTTGCCGCATTCCTCCTTCCTTGTGATTGTTATTCTTCGTTGAAATTTGATGTTGTACGTGCTCGATTTTTCTCTGATTTCGGTGTAAGTTAAGTTTCAACACACTAATTTAGATTCCTGCGATTGTTATTCTTTGTTACCATTTCAACACTCTAGTTGAGTTCTGGATTTGATTTGAACGCTATGAATCACATCATCTCATTCCTCTAAATTAGAAATCATTACTGCAAAATCGGAAAATTAGGGTTCCTAGTTCATGCTTGTTTAATTGCATAATGTTCCACTCACTAAGCATTGACTATTTGCATGAACACATTTTATGGCAATTTTTGTCTCCATCTCTTTATTTAGATTTTGCACAAATTGAATTCATAGATTGAGTTTAGGTTACTAAATTTGTTCACCAAATTCATTTCTATATCAATGTTTGTATAACAATATGCTAATTCGTATTTCTCTGTTTAATATGCCTTCATATAGGTAAGATACTTGTGGTGCTTAAAATTGGTCAGAAAAGACTATACAAGTTTTTGTTGTAACAGATGGTGAGGGTACATTAGGACTAGGAGATCATGCTTAAGAGTAAAATTTAAATTGTTGAGTTATGGAGGAGTTCCAAATGAATTCTTCATGGATGTACTTAGGAGAAATTTAGAAGATGCAGACCATACCTATACTAAAAAGTGTACCGCCCTCAGAGGTAGTTTCTTACATACTTCTAATTATCAAATACTAATATGTCCATTGATCATTTTAAGATAAGGTGTTGGTTATTGAGACTTGAATTTAATTGTTCTACTGCCTTAAATATGTCGGAATCCCCCTTAACAGTGGTTTTCAATTGTTGGTGCATTTTCAGCTTCTGTCAACCATGGTGAGATGGATGAATACAATGTTGCAACAATGATTTTATGTGGGATCATCCCTCTTGATGAACCGTTTCTACAGTATCACTTGACTATACTTTTAAAAGCGGAAAAGAACAAGCTTAAAGAAGGGAAACTATACTTAGAAGATTGTTTCTACATGATGGGGATTGTTGATCCCACTCGTACCCTTAAACCCAATCAAGTCTGCATTATTCAGTAAGGAAACATATTACATCTGTTCCGATTCTATTATTCTCCCGCTCCTTTCCTTATTCCCTCCACTTACTACTGCTTGTATGACACTTTTGTTGTTCCTCCTCTCGTACACTTTTATGCATTTTCAGCAGATCCTTTTAATTGATCATAGAGCTGTTTCTTGCATATGTGCCATGGGGGACTGAACTATACTAATATTTCCAAATGAAGGAAATTTATATATTGTTTCTCCTATTTATATAAGATTCCAATAAAATTCATAAGTTGAAAATGGCGCATTTTACAGGTAAAAGGGCTTTTATATTATTGGTGTGGCCGATGACGATGGATACGAATGGGAAATTGCAAAATCTCTTGTTTCAATTGATGAATCTAGCATAACATGGAGAGCAAAATTGTAAGTACTTCTTTCAACATTGTCAGAGTTTTAAAATATTCCTTTATTGTAATGAATTTTTTTTTTTGCAGGTCCATAAGGATACCAAGGATCCCTTTATGATGTCTGGTTGTACGGTTGCAGATGGCAATGGAACTATGTTGGTAAGTTAGACTTTTGACTTCATATGTATAGTTTCTCTTCAATTTCATGTTGTCCTAATTTATGTCAGTTTTGAAAGGATCATTTAGGTAGTTTTGGGCATGTAATAGTTGCCTTGCTAGAATTGTAGTTGGTAATTATCAAAAGGTCAAAACAATTGTGACTTGATTTATAACAGTTTCTTGATTTGTTAATATGTATATTATGATTGTAATTTGTAACCCATTGAATATGAATATTTAGATCACCATTGTAGTTGTTGCAGTTTCTTCGGTTTCTTCATTTGTTTTATTTTCTTATTCTTCTATCAATTGTAATCTGCATTTAACTTAGATTATAAACATGTTCTTTCAGATCTGTAATATATTTATTTTCTATTCTTCCTCAATCCTCCTCTCATATTTTTAATCTATACTAACACATTTTTCTTGTAAATTTTGTTAGACTGGCCTACTCAATGCGAAAAATGACGGTAGATAAAGCTTTGGTATGCGAATTGATGTTTGTGCTTTGACAGAGACTTTTGATATGATTATATGAGCAACATAACACCTAATTATAGGTGAGGAGGCTTTCTGCCTGTGAGACAATGGGCTCTGCTACCACCATATGCAGTGATAAGACTGACACATTGACTATGAATCATGTTCGTTGTGGACTTGTGGCGTAGTATTTGAGCCATTGGTTTACATGATAATGTTTTATGATAAATCACTTAAACTTGTTGGAGGGTACTTCCTGCAAATGTTTTTCACTTTAGTGATTTGCTTGCCATCTTATACTATGAATCACAATAAGTGAAGAGTTTTACATGTCATCTATTTTATCAATATGATGTGATATCCAATAAAACTTTGGTTTAAATCTTGAGGTGGTTCCTCAGTATTGGCAGGTTCATGTTATTCTTATTTTTATGAAATTTATGGTGGAATATGATCTGAGTTATAATCTGATCTATGTTTAAAATTTATGTAGTTGGTTCATGTTATTGGCCTTTCAACAATGCATGGCAACAAGTTTACTCAACCACAGGTACATTCTTATGTTTATGTCAAAAACATTGCTTTCTCCTTTTGTATTTGATTTTAGAATCAAAACCACTGTATCTGTTGGATGGAAGCTTTTCAGCATTTTAAATTGAATATTTCCTCTAGGACTATAGTGGTATATTAAGACATGCGATATATTGAAATGGATATTTTTCTCCATCCGCGTATCTTTATGTTGTTGTTAACTTTTCTAGTGTATTGTAATGCAGCCAATGCACTTAGTTTGTCTATCATGCACCCATTTAACTTGTTATTTGAAGCAGACACCAAATTTGTTTTAAGCAAAAAGACAAAACAATAGCATATTTTCTTAAAAGGAGGTCATTGGTGGTTTCAATCATGCTGTGTTGACAGCTCTTAAGTTACATGTCTAGTCTTTCTATACATTAATTGGCTTCATGTTCTTTTTCTTTTCTCATTGCGCTAAATAGTTTTTGTCATGATGTAGATCAAGTGCTATATGCAACGATTTCTTCGTGGTCTTGAGCATTGTCACAGTAGCGGTGTTATGCATCGAGACATAAAGGGCTCAAACCTTCTGCTTGACAATAATGGCAATCTGAAGACTATTGAATGAGAGTGCATAGTATGTATTGATTTCCTCCATCAAGATTCAACAATTGTAGTAAAATTTTGTGAATTTTTTGTTGTTTATCAATGAGAGTGCATTGTATGCACTAACTGCATATAATGAAGGAAGCTTTTGCATTCACTATGTTATTATTGTAGTGTGATTCCGGACATTTTGTTGTGCAGATACAAATTGTATTTACGGGAACTGTTGACATAAGAAAAAGAACCTTGACTGAGATACATAGTCAGGTTGTGGACAAAGAAAGATCGAGCAGGCTGATAAAAATAACGGTGGACATATTGTCACTCTCTAAGCTGTTGCGAGCTTCTATATCTCTAACCTTTGATTGATTTGGAGATGCAGTTTTTTATCCATATAGACTTTAGAGCTCCTGTTCTTAGCTCAATTCAAAGCATAGGTATCCATCTCTACAATTTTCAACTTGCAATGTTCTTTTTTACAATACTTATTGTTGTTAAAGAGAAGCAAATCTAACAATTACACATCATTTTTAAGGTTAATTGAAAATTTATGATATTAAACATTCTCTACTCATGTTCTCAATTTATTCACCTTATAGGCTTACATGAGAAAAACATTATTAATCGATTTTTAATTTTGTCCATTTAAAACCAATGCTTAGTCATCGACAATTAAGAAACCTACGCAATGTGTTTTATGTGAATCGTTATAAAAAAATTTCAGCTTTTTGATCAGTAAGCCTTTTGTAATTATAAAAAAAAATTAAAAATAGCTTGGATAGGGCTTCGAAATTGCTAGGAACATGTAGCTAGAGATTTATTGTGAAATTGTTGTGACAATATCCTAGCGATTTAGTTAGGAAACACAAACTTTAGAACATTATTTAACTAGGTATTAATTGGGAACTAGCTAAGATTTTCTTTATATTAGTTGCATATTAGCTAGGAATTTTTTTTATAGATCGATGATTTGCCGTCCAATCCATGCTACGACCTATACGACAGCTAATTCACAACAAATATGTAGCAAACTCTGTTTTATTAGAGATTAGCTACACATTAGCTACATAAGCAGTCGTAGCTAATTCCGTATTTTCTTGTAGTGAGTCCATCAACCCAGTTGCTTTTTGCGTCGTCTAGCCTTCTCTTTAATCCTCTAAGGATAAATCTATTAGATGCTTCAGCTGATGCGAAGTGTAGTTTAATGTTGAAATATTTCAACAACTTTTGCATCTTCTTGTTAGTAAACTATGTTACATTGTTTGTGACTGAGGAGTACTGAAATGAGGCAGGACATTCCTCTTGAAGAATTTGATCACACTGGCTTCTATGATACTGGCTAGCGTTTATGCTTCTAACCACTTCATGAAATAGTCCACCACTACTATTAGGTATTTCCGTTGTCCTGGGCTATCTTGAAGGGTCCTAGGAGGTCCATTCCACATATGGAAAATGGCCAAGGGTTGTGATTGTGCTCAGCTCTATTGGTGGCACTATGTGCACGTCTCCATGTCTTTGTCACTTCTCGCACTTCTTGACACAGTCTTAGGCATCTTTAACTCGTGATGGCCAACAATATCCTGCACGGCACGCAATACCTTTTTAGCTAGGGCCCGACCTCCCAGGTGTTGTCCTGCTATCCCTTTTGTGCACGTCTTCGAGGACAAAAGTAGCTTTTGGTTATGCTAAGCATTTCAAGAGTGGTGGAGATAGTGATATTTTGTAGAGTTGCCCTTCAATTATATCGTGGTTGCTGACCTTTCTTTTGATTAGAGCTGTTTCTGCAAGCTCTGTTCATAGTTCTCCCCGGACGATGCAGGCCGTTACGAGATATTTCCATTTTTTGTTTCTGTTAGGTCCGTTGAGGTTGTGTAACATCCCATTTATATTATTAGGTTTATTATTTATTATTAATTATTTGATTACATGGCACATAATTATTAGTGTTTGTGTGTTTATGAATTTTATTGGTTAAGTTAATTAATAGAATTATAGGTGTTAGTGGGTCTTGAGAGAATTGGGCCAAGATAGTGTGTGTTAGGCTAAGCCCATTAGATAAGGGGGGTGTAAATGGGAAAAGAGCAGAGAATTAAACCTATATATTTAAACCTAAAGTTAAAGTGAAGTTTCATTTGTCACAAATTAGAAAGAGGTAGAGAGAGAAAATGAGAGTGAGCTTTGGAGAATGTGATAAGACAAGATCCGGAGCTTTGCTACTCGGAGTCACCAAACCTCTGCCACACCATCGTAGGGTTGTCGAATTTTCATTGTTGACCACGACGATATTGGCAGAGCTATACATTCGGCCACCCAATGGGTGTATCCATGGTTTTAAATTGCGGTTCACATTCACAAGTGTAGCTGCAGTATTGCTGATGCAGTAGCCACTGCAATCGTAACGCACCACAATTGCAGTGTGATTTTCAATCACGTGTACGGTTGTATCGTAACCGCATCAAGAACCACATTAGACAATTTCAGATATATTCATTAAAATTGCTCCCCAAAAATTAATATTTATGAACAGTGGCGGAACTGGGAAAAAAGTTGGGGTGGGCCGAGAAAAAATTTATAATATATAAATTAAAGAAAAAGTAGAATATGCATCAATAATGTAAAATAATTTTACACTGTCTTCCAATAGCAACCGTTTATTCTGTCAAATCATCCCACTAAACTCTAAACAAAATATAAATTTACATTTTATACAAAAAAATTAAGTCATATTAAGCACAAATTTGGCCATCAAAAAATTAAATTGTATAACTTTAAATAATATATTTTTTGGAAAAAAATAGAAATTATTCTTCTTTTGTATTGATATACACCTATAGTATTAAATTGATGTTTTTAAAAGAAAAAGGAATAGAAAAAAGAACAAAATGTCGTAAAAAAATAAGTGCAAAAAGAAAAAGGATTCAGACTTACCACTTCGACAAGTATTGGCGTGAAAAGAACCACTGGGAGAGGACATCTATTTGTTCATTTTGCGAGTTAACAATCCTCAACAAATAGCTGATCATATTGTACATTATTATAAATCTTTATTTTGCTCTAACCTTGACTTTTTGCAGGACCAATCAATTGTGGATGATGTAATCCCCAAGGTTATTGATAACATACTGAACGCTATTTTAACTATGCTTCCTACCCCTGCAGAAATAAAGAATGCAGTTTTTGATTTAAATAAAGATGGAGCCCCAGGCCCTGATGGTTTTGGTGCCTTCTTTCAATCTTACTGGGACATTGTGCATCATGATGTGGAAAATGCAGTTATGGAGTTCTTTAACACTGGTTGGTTGCTTCCTAACTTCAATGCAAATACCATTATTCTAATTCCTAAGGCTTCTTTTGCAGACTCTATTGATCAGTACAGGCCTATTGTCATGGCAAATTTCAAGTTCAAAGTTATCTCCAAAATTATTGCTGATAGGGTTTCTTAAATTTTGCCTTCCATTATTATTTTTTATCAAAGGGGCTTTATTCAAGGTTGGAACATTAAGGATTGTATTTGTCTGACTTCTGAAGCAACAAAATTGTTGCACTCCAAGTCTTATGGTGGTAACCTTGCTCTAAAGATTGACATAGCCAAAGCTTTTGATACCTTGGAATTGTCTTTCATTCTAAAGGTCCTAAGATCTTTTGGATTCAATGAGAAATTTTGTAATTGGATTGATACAATTCTGAATTCTGCCACCCTTTCCATATCTATTAATGGTAAGTTGCATGGTTATTTTAATTGTACCAGAGGTGTGACACAGGGTGACCCCTTGTCACCACTCCTTTTTTGTCTCGCTGAAGATGTGTTAAGTCGCAGCCTCACCAAGTTGGTTGATGAAGGAAAGCTTCACCTTATTAAGGGTACTAGAAATGTACAAGTTCCTTTTCACTATTTATATGCTGATGACATTATGATCTACTGCAAAGGTAACCAAGCTAATCTTATTGCTCTTAAGGATCTTTTCACTAGATATGCCTTGGCGTCAGGTCAGATAGTGAATGCAGCCAAATCCACCATTTATTCATAATCTATATCCAATGTTAGATTGCTTCAGATAGCACACTATATTGGTTTTACCATTGGCTCATTGCCTTTTTGGTATTTGGGAGTCCCAATCTTCAAAGGTAAGCCAAAGAAATCTCACCTCCAACCAATTGCTGAAAAAATTAAATCAAAGCTTGAAGCTTGGAAAGCATCTCTTTTATCCATAACGGGTAGAATTCAATTAGTCAAATCAGTTGTGCACAACATGATAATTTATTCTATTTCAATTTATTCTTGGCCTATCTCATTGCTAAAGGACCTAGAAAAATGGATTAAGAACTTCATATGGCCAGGTGACTTAACACAAAGGAAGTTGGTCACAGTTGCTTGGAGAAATGTTTGTAAACCCTACTCTGAAGAGGGTCTTGGCCTTAGATCCTTGTTGACTCTTAATGATGCTACTAATCTAAAAATTTGTCGGGATTTGCTGCAGTCTCAGGAGCAGTGGGCAACTCTTCTCAAGAGTAGTCACCATGTTTTCTCTTCTTGGTGGAGTAACATTAAAACTGAATTCTCTGTGATAAAGGAAAATTCTAGCTTTCTAATTGGTGATGGTAAGAATCTTAGCTTCTGGAAGGACTCGTGGTGTAACTCTCACTCTCTAGTTAACCTTCTGTAGATTCCTGAAGATATAGCTCAAAATCTTAATTCTTATCTTTGTGAGTTTATCATCAATTTCCAATGGCACATTCCTCTTTGACCTTCAGCTGATGTTTCCCACTATGTGTCAGACACTTGCCAAAGTTACAATTCCAAATGAGCAGAAGCCATACTTATAGGTTTGGAACAACACTATCTCTGGTAAGCTTTCACTAAAGGATGCCTTTTCTTTCAAACGTCATCATGCTACACAATTTCATTGGGCCAAGATTATCTGGTGCAAGGATATTCCTCCTTCAAAATCCTTATTAGCTTGTGTTGTGAATTCGACGATAAACTCACACCAATAAAAGAACTTGATGTGTGGAACAATTGAAACAAGAAACCAAAATAAAAGAATATATAGAGACGATGAAAATAATCCGTAATCAAGTAGACAAATCAAAAGCAAGAGAGAAAGACACAAACTTTGTTTACCCAGTTCGGAATTACCTACTCTGGGGGAGAGAGCAGCCCCTCCGTTCTACTAGAATCAATGAGTATCACTTTACAAGAAATTCCCACAATTGGGTACAAGGAATTAGCAACCCTAATTCTACCCAAATCCCGAATCTCTTCCCGTGACCAAGAGACTCACTTGACCTAGTCTACCTAAGAAGAAACAACAACCTCTCTCTCTCTCAATTTTTCTATGAATAAAGTGCTCCCTATTTATAGAAAAATATGTGTCAAAAATTAGTAACAAATCTATTTTAAAATAAAAGAAATCCAAGTCAGAGTGTCCTTTAAGAAAATATTTTTTTCCACAAAAATCTCCATTTTTCACAAAAAATCTTCAAGGATTTTCTAACTTTCTTGTTACCGAGATTTTAAGGCACTTTCAACAATTCTCCACCTTGCCATCAGATCGATGGTGATCCACTCAAATACCGTGCTGCTCTCTCCATCTTGAATCTTATATTCAAGATCACCGGCCAAGTCCAAGTCCCACTTGAACCTTGACCTAGGCACTAGCCTCCACTTGCTTCCCGCAAGCATTACCTCCTTCCCTTCATCCCTCGGAATGCCTTCCGCTCTCATGAAGATCTTGCCTCCCACTACCATAGGATTTTTGGTAGCCACAAGATTCACCGCCTCCTTTTCAAACTCCGGAGTAATTACTTCCGTACCCTCATGAAGAAACGCTTTAGCCCCGCTATCACCGGCCTTTTTGGATAGCTCATCAAGCTTCACCACCCTTCGACCCTCGGAGTGCCCTCCGTCTTCTCGAAGTATTGCTTGGATCCGAACCCACCTTGGAATTTTAGGCGGTTCCACGAGCTGCAACATCAAACTCCCCTTGCACCCGACTACCTCCAGCAGTCCTACGAGTTCCACAGTTTGATCAAGGTTGCTTTCGATTGCCTCCCTGAAGATCCTCTCAAGGTCTTGCACTTCTTCAGCCACAATTGAAACGTATACCACAAGGCCTCCATGGTTCCCCTTTGGCTCAACACAACCACTCTCCTCCCTATTAGATACCTAAGAGTCAATGTTGACTGTCTACCACTATTGGAAGACTCCACCTCAAACTGAGTTTCCACCAAATTACACCAACCATCCCCTTGTGATAAGCAAGACCTCTCCTTTGCAACTTCTCTCAGCACATTGTCCCCGAGGCACAAAGCCTCAACACACTTGTTATGGACTAGAACAGCCCTCATCTTCACCTTCCAAAGCCCAAAGTCGTTAGTCCCGGTGAACTTCCCAATATCAAACTTTGAACCCATGGTACTTGATTATCACAATTGATCCTTGCCCCACGGTGGGCGCCAATTGTTGTGAATTCGACGATAAACTCACACCAATAAAGGAACTTGATGTGTGGAGCAATTGAAACAAGCAACCAAAATCAAAGAATATATAGAGACGATGAAAATAATCCGTAATCAAGTAGACAAATCAAAAGCAAGAGAGAAAGACACAATCTTTGTTTACCCAATTCGGAATTACCTACTCTGGAGGAGAGAGCAGCCCCTCCGTTCTACTAGAATCAATGAGTATCACTTTACAAGAAATTCCCACAATTGGGTACAAGGAATTAGCAACCTAATTCTACCCAAATCCCGAATCTCTTCCCGTGACCAAGAGACTCACTTGACCTAGTCTACCCAAGCAGAAACAACAACCTCTCTCTCTCAATTTTTCTATGAATAAAGTGCTCCCTATTTGTAGAAAAATATATGCCAAAAATTAGTAACAAATCTATTTTAAAATAAAACAAATCCAAGTCAGAGTTTCCTTCAAGAAAAGATTTTTTTCCACAAAAAATCTCCAAAGATTTTTTCACAAAAAATCTTCAAGGATTTTCTAACTTTCTTGCTACCGAGATTTTAAGGCACTTTCAACAGCTTGGAGACTCATGCATGATAAACTTCCAACATATGATAACTTAAGATTGAGAGGTTGCAATTTACCTTCGGTCTGCAATCTATGTTTGAAGCAGGAAGAAACTCCTTTTCTTGTTTTTTTTTAATGTTCCTTTACTGTTAATGTTTGGACTTGGTTCTCCCAATCTATTGGCATTCCATTGCACTTTAACTCTATAGCAGCCATTTGGAAGCTGTGTGATCGTAATTGGACTCCCCAATGCAAGCTTGTGATAAAAGCTTCTCTGATTAACATCCTTTGCACAATCTGGTTTGTAAGAAACCAAGCTAGATTTTGTGACAAGGGCATTCCCTATAGATTGTGGCTATTTCTATGATTAAGGCTGAAGTTTCTTTATCTAGTAATAAAACCAACCTTACTTTTTACTCTTCCATGGCTGACTTCAATATTTTAAAGAACTTTATATGTCAACATCCACCCTCCAAAGGCCCCTTCCATTAAAGAAGTCATCTGGACCCCTCCAATTGCTAACTGGGTCAAGTGTAATATTGATGGCTCATCAACTTCTACGGCTTCAGCATGTGCAGGTGTGTTTAGAATTTCCAATGATGATTTTATTAGTGCTTTTGCTGATAATGTTGGTCTCCATACTGCATTTTATGCAGAATTGGCCGGTGTTCTTAAAGCAATTGAATTAGCTTTTCTTCATCATTGGTACAACCTTTGGGTTGAGACAGACTCTGAATTGGTTGTGAAAGCTTTTAAATCTTATGTTTCTATTCCTTGGTCCCTTAGAAACAAGTGGTTCAATTGTCAGCTGCTTCTTAAAAATATGAATTTGTTGGTCACTCATATATATCGGGAAGGCAATGATTGTGCAGATACCTTAGCTAATATAGGTTTAAATCTAGATAACTTTATTTTTTGGAATGAGGCACCTGTTGAAATTTGTGTCAGTTTGTCTAGAAATAAACTAGGCCTACCTTGTACAGGTTTTCACCTTGAGAGGGTTCTGGTTTGCATGTCCCCCCTCTCTTTTGTATTCTATCCTCCTAATGAATTTTGGTGGTAGCAGGCTTTTTTCTGCTCCACTTTTGTTGAAAAATATCAAGGGTATTATAGTAATTTCATATTTTTTCGGGGGTGACCGTGCCTAAAGCTGTCAAATTAGGGGGCCAAACACATTTGGGCCCAATCCCAATATGAAGGGGGCCCAAATATGATAAGTATAAATAGGCCCCCTTTTATAAAAGCCCCAAATATGTTAAGTCCCCTAAATAAAAAGTAGGCCTTAAGGCCTAAAATGAGCCCCAAGTTCTCAATTTTTCTTTGGAAATGAAATAGTTCAGAATTTTTTCTGAAAACAAATTTATGATTTTTTTGCGAAAAACTTCCGGAATTTGTTTTGGAAAAAATTCTTATCGGCAAAAAAGCAATGGAGTTTTCTCGAAATATGTATCAAACCTTTTGGGAAAAATCCTCGAAAATTTCTCGAGAAAAAAGTTTTGGATTATCTCGAGAAAAAATCTGGAGAAAAATGTTTCGGAAAGTTTTCGAGAAAAAATCATCGACATTTTTTTGAGAATAAAGTTCTAGATTTATCTAGAGAAAAAAGCTCCGGAAAGTTTTCGGGAAAAAAACCTCGAAATTTTTTCGAGAAAAAATGATTCGGAAAGTTTTCAGGTCAAGAAAAAAAGTTCTTGAGTTATCTCGAGAAAAATGTTTCGAAAAGTTTTCGAGGAAAAATCATCGACATTTTTTCGAGAATAAAGTTCTAGATTTATCAAAAGAAATAAAGCTTCAGAAAGTTTTCGGGAAAAAATGCTCGAAATTTCTGCAGTTATCTCGAGAAAATATTTTTGGAAAGTTTTCGGGAAAAAATCCTTGAAATGTTTTCGAGAAAAAATGATTCGGAAAGTTTTCAGGTCGAGAAAAAAGTTTTTTAGTTATCTCGAGAAAAATGTTTTGGAAAGTTTTCGGGCAAAAATCTTCGAACTTTTTTGAGAAAAAAAAAGTTTCGGGAAAAGATCGTCGAAATATTTTCGAGAAAAAATTTCTTAGTTATCTCGAGAAAAAATCTTCGAATTTTTTTCGAGAAAAAAAAATTTCGGGAAAAAATCATCGAAATTGTTTCGAGAAAAAAGCTCTTGAGTTTTCTCGAGAGAAAAACGTTTTTAAGTTTTTGAACAACACTTATATATATTTACATTGTTTTTAAATTTTTGTGGGTCAATAATGAGCCCCATAAGGGGACCAAGATTCAAACTAAATAATATGAGGCTGGGCTTAAAAAAAAATAGAAGCAATTCTACTAAAGTAGGGGACCTAATATTTTGGGCTTATAAGGGGACCAAATAAAGGAGCTTTTAATATGAGGTTTTTTGACGGCTCTAGCCGCGCCCCACCGCATCCACCCCTGGTTTCGCCTCTATTTCTGAATTCCAAATTCCTATTTTCTTCGGATGCAATGAATAAGGTTTTTTCTAATTAACCCTCTCATGATTTGAGGGTATTTGCCCAATGCTGACATGGCACCAATCAAATGCATCCAAATATTCTCAAAAAAAAAAAATGCAGCCATAAATATAGTCAACTATTTAGGTCAAACATATAGTTATTTTTTAACCACAAGGTAATTTTGACTACTTTTAATTTTCAATTATTATATTTTAGGTATTCTATTCTATGAATTTACATTTTAGATCCTAATTTCAATTGCCTCTAATTTATTTTTACATCTTCTTCTTCCCTTTGTTTTACAATATTATCATTCCTTTTTCTCAGACAACTTTATTTTATTTTTAAAATTTATTTATTAGGCTTCCTCCATAAACAAGAAGTACATGGAGGAGCAGCAAAACAGAAAGATACATGGGAGACATACCAAACACACTCCCTAAAAGCAAAAAGCTACCTAAACAAAGAGTAAGGCCAGCCACAAAACACACATGCCAACCAACTAATCTCTCTGTTGTTGTGTTACAAGGAAGAAACATCTTTGATGCAAGGAAGAAACATAGATTTGATCTCTGTGTTACAACGTGGTCAACAAAACTTTTTGATCTAAAGAAGAAATATAGATTGAATCTCTGTTTTTTATGTTTATTTGATGCAAGATTTGGAGTTTGAAAAAATTGATTGTGCTTCTGATGAACGCCGACAGAAGGAAGATCGGTGACGGTCGACAGCGGCGGAGATGTCGGTCGGCATCAATGGAGCGAAATAGAGACCAAGTGGTGTGGATTTCATCCGAACGGCAACATGGAAAGAGGAACATCAATGACGGAACAACACATCCGAGAAGATGCTAAGATTTTTTTAACTTTTTTAAAATTTTAAAAAGACACATGTCAAGCTTTGGTTCATTAGATCGATCAAACGAACAAAAATTGCTCAAAGTTACTGTGACTTTGCCTCGTTAAAGTTAGACACAATCGTTCCCTTCTTCTTTCACTTTGTTTTACGCTTTACTATTCTTTTTTCACAGCGGCCGCTTCATCACTTGTATATCGCCGGCCGCTTTTTCTTGTCCTTCCTTCAACCTTCAAACGCTCATTCACCTCTTTCAAAGGCTCCATAATCGCTTCAGCAAAACATCGCAAGTTATAGAAAGTGAAATTGTTACAATCATTTCAATCATTTTTTTACTTAAAAGTTTTGTTTTCATCATCGGTGAAATTGTTACAATCATTTCAAACGGTGTTTGATTTTTTTTTTCTTTTTCGTCACCGTTTTTTTACTCATATTTTGACATTCAAATTTCAAGTATCAATTCTATTGAATGCTAATAATTACAATTAAATCGACAATTGAATGATTGATTTTAGACATTATATATTGATTCTAAAATATCAATTTATTTATTTTTTGGAAAAAATAAAGGATATTCATTCATTCAAATTGATAGAGTACAATGATTTAATACAAATTCAAATTCGCTAAAAACAAAAAGGATGAATTTGCAAACAAACTCACAACATCCATGTTAATAGTATAAAACGGCAAATTACATAAGTCTACGAATATGACTATGTTGAAATGTCTGGAATGTCCATGCCTCCAGATCTGTAGCGTTGATGACACAAAAGTCGACATTGGGGTGATTTTAGGTCAAAATTTAATAAACTAAGAAGAAGAAGAAGAAGAAGAAGAAGAAGAAGAAGAAGAAGAAGAAGAAGAAGGAGAAGAAATGTTATTAACTATACTATTTGAATACTTTATTTAACGGTATTGATTAAATAAATGGAACTTGTTGCTATAGTGCAATAGCATGTTTTTAATGTTTGATTTATTCTTTTCTTTTTTATAATAATGTTTAATTTATTCTTTTACTTTAATGATCAATTTCACTTAAATTTATTCTTTGACTAAAACTACTAACATTGACTGCAGATTTAAAATTTTATAAATCAGATTGTTCAATATCACCTAATTGGACTGACAAACGATTGAGAATTGAAATTTATACGATTGGACTCTGAATGCATAGACAGATTCTAATAAAAGTGTCGCCAGAAACCTAGTTTCTATGAAAGGGCGGTGAAGTTTGACTAAAACTACCGACATTGACTGTAGATTTCAAATTTTATCAATCAGACTGTTCAATATCACCTAATTGGACTGACAAACGATTGAGAATTGAAATTATACGATCGGACTCTGAATGCATAGACAGATTCTAATAAGAGTGTCGCCGGAAACCTAGTTTCTATGAAAGGGCGGTGAAGTTTGACTAAAACTACCGACATTGACTATAGATTTCAAATTTTATCAATCAGATTGTTCAATATCACCTAATTGGACTGACAAACGATTGAGAATTGAAATTTATACAATCGGACTATGAATGCATAGACATATTCTAATAAGAGTGTTGCCGGAAAGCTAGTTTCTATGAAAGGGCTATGAAGTTTGACTTAAACTACCGACATTGACTGCAAATTTCAAATTTTATCAATCAGACCGTTCAATATCACCTAATTGGACAGACAAACGATTGAGAATTGAAATTTATACGATCAGACTTTGAATGCATAAACAGATTCTAATAAGAGTGTCACCGGAAACCTAGTTTCTATGAAAGGGTGGTGAAGTTTGACTATAATTACTGACATTGACTGCGGATTTCAAATTTTATCAATCAGACCGTTCAATATCACCTAATTCGACTGACAAACGATTGGATTAAAAAAAATTGTTTGAATGTTTGATAAAAAAAAAGGTTGTTAATTCAGGTAGATCAAATAAAAATAATTGGATTAGAAAAAATAGATTGAATGTGTGGTGAAAACAAGAAATGGAGTTGATTTTCAGATAAACAAAATCAGACATTATTATTAAGAAAAAAAAAAAATATATATATATATATATATCATTGAAAGGTGTAGTTATTAGTTGGTGTAATCAAAATATATCAAATTAATTTAAATAGCTTAGTGGTAAATGAACTATATAATTGTGAGAGGACATGTGTTCAATTCCAGGTGAGGAAATTTTTAACATTTTTAATAATTATATTAGGATTTAAGTAGGGTTAAATTAGGCCGTAAAAAAATGGTTAAATTAGGGTTACTTGGAGACTTAACTACTTTTATATATATAATATTAGTTGGTGTAATCAAAATATATAAAATGAATTTAAATAGCTTAGTGGTAAATGAACTATATAATTGTGAGAGGACATGGTTCAATTCCTGGTGAGGAAATGTTTAACATTTTAAACATTTTTAATAATTATATTAGGATTTAAGTAAGGTTAAATTGGGCTGGTAAAAAAAAAAGAGGTTAAATTAGGGTTACTTAGAGACTTAACTACTTTTATATATATAATATTAGTTGGTGTAATCAAAATATATCAAATGAATTTAAATAGCTTAGTGGTAAATGAACTATATAATTGTGAGAAGACATGGGTTCAATTCCTGGTGAGGAAATTTTTAACATTTTAAACATTTTTAATAATTATATTAGGATTTAAGTAGGGTTAAATTATGCCGTAAAAAAAAAAGTTAAATTATGGTTACTTGGAGACTTAACTACTTTTATATATACTAGACTCCGACCCGTGCATTGCACGGGTTTTGTTTTTAAACATTTTTAATAATTATATTAGGATTTAAGTAGGGTTAAATTACGCCGTAAAAAAAAAAGGTTAAATTATGGTTACTTGGAGACTTAACTACTTTTATATATACTAGACTCCGACCCGTGCATTGCACGGGTTTTGTTGAGTGTTCGGATATACGATTTAAATTGTTATAATAAAAATTGCAAGTAAAAAATTTAAAATAAAATAAAATTATAAATATAGAGTGAAAATGAAAGTAGTCAATGTAAATGGAATTATTATAAAAGATATTTAAAATAAATCAATACTAAAATTATATTAAAATTAAAAATGCCTAAAAATAGTCAAATATGTGAGATATAAAATAAGCCAATTGTTATAGAAAAGTAATCGGTCAGGACATTCAAAATAAACATTTGCATATTTGCATATAAGGCAAGAGTTTATACTTTTTACTTGAGCACAAATTGATTAGCATATAAGCCATAACTAATGGTTCTATTTTTAAGGCATGATTATATATTGTAACTTGGGCGCAAATTGAGCAGCACAAAAGCAAGGAAAATATCATCAAATCATGCAAAAAGGAACATCTCTATCTTGCAGGACCTGCAACACTGTATTCGGAACGCCAATTTGTGTAGCAACTCTAACATAAAGAATCATGTTGTTGTTGGATCAGTACTGCTAATCTCAACATCATTCCCTCAACCAACCTATCCTCCTTGCACAATCAAATAGATGAAAACTCAGGAACATTGAGCAACCAAAACACTTGTGAAACTTAAGTAGAAATAAAATTTGTAAAAACTGAAGTTGAAACTTAAAGGACAATAGAAAATCTTGACACTATTTGATTCTCTTGATACTTGAGAATTGAACAACTCATCAACTATGTATTTACAAAATTGGAAATGTTAGAATAGGGTGCATTTGGATGAAATAATATACCTGAAATTTATAAATTTTTTGAGAAATTAATGTTATTGTCTGCCAATGAAGCAATTTGCAATTAGATGCATCTGACAGACAACAAAGAAAAAGAGACAACAAAGAAAAAGAGATAACATTTGCTAGACAACTTTTAATCATGTTGGGAGTTACCTTGAACTTGAAGAATCAAAAAATTGGGTTTGGCTCTGTCATTTGGCGCGGCGCGCAACAAGCATTGCGCCTGGCGCCAATGCCACAAGTTTTCTGGGTTTGGCTCTGGAAGTTGGCGCGCCGCGCAGGCGTGCGGCGCAGCTTCCTGGCGCGCGGCGCGGGAGCGCTATCCTATTTATAAAGGTTGCGTTTTCTGCTTATGCAGACACAGGAAAAAGAGATTTTTTAGGGTTTTCTCAAACAATAAAAGGCTAGTAATATTTCTTAGGGTTGGTAATCATCTCTTTCATCTTGTAAACACATATCATTGAAATCTCTTGGTCACGGGAAGAGATTTGGGACAAGGGTAGATTTAGAGTTTCTAATTCTTGTAACCTTTGTGAGAATCTTATTGTAATCAAGAAGAACAAGTTTGATAGTGGAACGGAGAGCTGCCCTCTCCCCCAGAGTAGGTTCATTAACACCGAACTGGGTAAACAATTGTGATTGTGTTATTTACGTTTTCGCGGTTTATTTGTTTAGTATTGACATTGCTTATTCTCACTTATTTTGATTGCTTTAATTGGATTGCTCCACACACTAAGGTTATTGTTATGATTTAACCGAATTCACAACAATTGGTGCCCACCGTGGGGCAAGGATCAAACGATTAAGGTATCATGGGTTCTAAGTGGGACATTGAAAAGATCAATGGGAGTAACGACTTCAATCTTTGGAAGGTGAAGGTTAGGGCAATACTTACTCAACAAAAGTGCGATGAGGCGTTGAAGGGAGTGGCAGCCATGCCGGCTACTCTCTCAGACACGGAGAAGGCCGAGATGGATGGCAAAACATTAAGTGTTATCATCTTGTGTCTTGCAGATAAGGTGCTGAGAGAAGTGGCCAAAGAGAAAAGTGCAGCTGCTATGTGGACCAAACTTGACAAGTTATATATGACTAGTCCCTGGCACATAAGCAGTGTCTGAAGCAACAACTCTATTTCTTCCGTATGGTGGAGAATAAATCGGTGTCGGAGAAACTATCAGAGTTCAATAAGATTATCGATGATTTGGCGAACATTGATGTGAAGATAGAAGATGAGGACCAGACGTTTCACTTGTTATGTAATTTACCTAAGTCTCTTGAGCATCTCAAGGATGCATTGCTATATGGCAAAGAAGGCACTATCACCTTGGATGAAGTCCAAGCGGCTTTGAGAACCAAGGAGCCGACAAAGCTCAATGAACTAAATATTGATGATAGTGGAGAAGGCTTGAATGTCTCAAGGGGCAGAAGTGAGAACAGAGGTAAAGGGAAAGGGAAGAAGCACAGGTCTAAGTCTAGGGCAAAGGGTGATGGTGGTAGCAAGTTCAAATGCTATCACTGTCATGAATCAGGTCACTTCAAGAAGGACTGTCCTCAGAGAAGGGGCAGTGACAGTTCGTCGGCTCAGATTGTTGTTAGTGAAGAGGAAGGTTATGAGAGTGCAAGTGCACTGACAGTTACTAGTTGGGAACCGGAGAAGAGCTGGGTCATGGACTCCGGATGCTCTTATCACATTTGTCCAAGAAAGGAGTACTTTGAAACCTTGGAATTGAAAGAAGGTGGAGTTGTGCGTCTTGGCAACAATAAGGCGTGCAAGGTTCAAGGTACAGGTTCTATTCGTCTAAAAATGTATGATGACCGCGACTTTCTTTTGAAAAATGTTAGGTATATCCCTGAACTAAAGAGAAATTTAATTTCGATAAGCATGTTTGATAATCTAGGGTATTGCACTAGAATTGAATGTGGTGTGTTGAGGATTTCTCATGGTGCATTAGTAATAGCTAAAGGGTCTAAAATGAATGCTCTTTACATTTTAGAAGGTTCCACCGTTATTTCTAATGCATTAGTAACTAGTGTTGAAAATGCAGACATAACTAAACTATGGCATTTGAGGTTAGGGCATGTCAGTGAAAGAGATTTAGTTGAGCTAGCTAAACAAGGTTTACTAGGGCTAGAAAAATTGAACAAGCTAGACTTTTGTGATAAATGTACACTAGGCAAACAACACAAGGTGAAGTTTGGGGTGGGAGTTCATAAGTCTAGTAGACCTTTTGAGTATGTTCACTCGGACCTTTGGGGTCCAGCATCGGTCCCTACTCATGGTGGAGGTTCTTATTTTCTTAGCATTATTGATGATTATTCTAGGAGGGTATGGGTGCACATCATTAAAAATAAAAGTGATGCTTTTGGAAAATTTAAAGAATGGCATACCTTGATAGAAAATCAAATTGGAACTAAACTGAAAGTTTTAAGAACTGACAATGGCCTGGAGTTTGTTTCAGAGCAGTTTAATGAGTTTTGCAGGAAGAAAGGTATAAAGAGACATAGAACCGTAGCATACACACCGCAGCAGAATGGTCTTGCTGAAAGAATGAACAGGACCTTGTTGGAGCGGGTGAGTTGTATGTTATTGGGAGCTGGATTACCCAAGAGTTTCTAGGGAGAGGCAGTTAACACTGCTACCTATTTGATCAACAGATGTCCATCAACAGGAATTGATCTAAAGACACCTATGGAGGTTTGGAGTGGCAAGCCGACAGACTACTCCAACTTGAAAATCTTTGGAGCTCTAGCATTTGCTCATGTTAAGCAAGATAAGCTTGATGCTAGAGCTGTGAAGTGTGTGTTCATTGGTTATCCAGATGGTGTGAAAGGTTACAAGCTGTGGAAGATGGGACCGGGAGGATCAAAGTTTATAATAAGCAGGGATGTCACTTTTGATGAGACCCGAAAGAGGATGAAGTGCAAAGACCTGAATGCAAGTCCAGAAACGGGGGTGGAGAATTTCCAGTTTGAGGTGGAGCCTTTCACTGATAAGGAGGGAACAGAGGAGTAGACTCTAGTCCCTGAAGAGAGTGAAAGTGATGAAACATCTACTTCTGGCTATCAGCTAGCTAGAGATAGGGAAAGAAGAGATATTCGTCCACCTAATAGATACGGTTATGCTGACCTTATTTGTTATGCTTTGAATGCAGCTGAAGAGGTGCAAGACTCGGAACCAAAGAACTTCAGGGAAGCATCAGAAAGCATAGAAGGCAAGGACTAGTCGAAGGCAATGAATGAGGAAATGCTATCATTGGAGAAGAACCAGACTTGGAAGCTTGTGCCATTACCTAAAAATAAAAGGGTAGTGGGTAGCAAGTGGGTGTTCAAGAAAAAGGAAGGCATTCCTGGAGTTGAAACACCAAGGTATAAGGTGAGACTTGTAGCAAAGGGTTTCACTCAGGTGGAGGGGATTGATTACAACGAAATCTTCTCACCGGTGGTGAAGCATTGTTCTATAAGGGTACTTATGGCTATTGTGAACTAGTATGATCTTGAGTTGGAACAAATGGATGTGAAGACCGCATTCTTACATGGAGAGTTAGAAGAAACCATCTACATGCAACAACCTGAAGGTTTTGTGGAAGACAGTTCTAAAGTATGTCTGTTGAAGAAATCTTTGTATGGGTTGAAGCAAAGTCCAAGGCAGTGGTATCGTCGGTTTGATGATTTCTTATCAAAGGCTAGATTCGTGAGAAGCAACTATGACAGTTACATGTACATGATGAAGAGGAATGAGAAAATCATTCTCTACCTTCTTCTTTATGTAGATGATATTCTTATTGCAGGTTCTGAAAAGCAGGAGATTCTAAAGCTCAAGGAGAAACTAAATGGTGAATTTGAGATGAAGGATCTCGGTAATGCAAAGAGGATACTTGGCATGGATATCCTGAGAGACCGGAGTAAAGGTGAGTTGTTCTTATCTCAGCACGGTTATTTGAAGAAAGTGGTGGAGCGGTTTAGAATGACAGATTTTAAGGTAGTGAATACACCACTTGGTCACCATTCAAAGTTGTCAATAAAACAGTGTCCTCAATCCAAGGATGAAAGTGGTGGATTTGGAAGCATCATGTATGGCATGGTTTGTAGTAGACCGGATTTATCCTATGCAATAAGTGTGGTAAGTCGGTTTATGGCAAATCCGGGCCAAGTTCATTGGCAAGCTTTGAAGTGGGTTCTGAGGTATTTGAAGTATAGAAGAACTTATCCAGGAAGAGATGCTTTGGAGGGTTATGTGGATGTGGATTATGCGGGCAATGTGGATACTAGAAAGTCTTTATCTGGTTTTGTATTCACTCTATTTGGTACAGCGGTAACGTGGAAGGCTAATCAACAGTCAGTTGTGGCCTTGTCGACAACTCAAGCGGAATATATAGCTCTTGTTGAAGGAGTCAAGGAAGCTATATGGCTGAAGAGTATGATTGGAGAATTGGGGATCAGTCAAGGGTGTGTGAAGATACATTGTGATAGTCAGAGTGTCATTCATTTCGCGAATCATCAAGTGTATCATGAAAGGACAAAACACATTGACATCCGGTTGCACTTTGTTAGAGATATGATTGAGACCAAGGAAATCATAGTGGAGAAAGTGGCATCGGAGGAGAATCCGACGGATATGTTCACCAAATCATTACCAAGGGTTAAGTTCAAGCATTGCTTGGACTTAATCAATTTCGAAGAGTAGACGGAGATCGGAGAGGGCAGCATGGTGGTTGGTGGGAAGTTGGCATCACCATCAAGTTAAAGGCAAGGTGGAGATTTGTTGGGAATTACCTTGAACTTGAAGAATCAGAAAATTGGGTTTGGCTCTGTCATTTGGCGCGGCGCGCAACAAGCATGGCGCCTGGCGCCAATGCCACAAGTTTTCTGGGTTTGGCTCTGGCAGTTGGCGCGCGGCGCAGCTTCCTGGCGCGGGGCGCGGGAGCGCGATCCTATTTATAAAGGTTGCATTTTATGCTTATGCCGACACAGGAAAAAGAGGTTTTTTGAGGGTTTTCTCAAATAACAAAAGGCTAGGAATATTTCTTAGGGTTGGTAATCATCTCTTTCATCTTGTAAACACATATCATTGAAATCTCTTGGTCACGGGAAGAGATTTGGGACAAGGGTAGATTTAGAGTTTCTAATTCTTGTAACCTTTGTGAGAATCTTATTGTAATCAAGAAGAACAAGTTTGATCGTGGAACGGAGAGCTGCCCTCTCCCTCAGAGTAGGTTCATTAACACCGAATTGGGTAAACAATTGTGATTGTGTTTGTCGCGGTGATTTTTGATTATGATGATGATTTTGGATTTCTTTTATTCTTTTTTTTTTTCTATTTTTTTTATTTTTGAAAAGGAAGGAAAAAATGAGATTTTGTTTTGCGGCTGAGGGAAGAATTTCTCTGACCTTGGGACCTGTGCAATAAATGCAGTATAAATACTGTGTCAGACCTAGGGTTTTGGCAGATGAAAATTTTCCCTTTTGGACAAAATTGCCCTTTTGGGCCTGGATGAGGACAAACACAAATCTGGACTTAAAAATTTAAACAGCAACAAAAACACACTAAAAAAAGGAAAACGAAAATAATAATAAAAATAACAAAATGGCTTAAAAAAAGAGATAAAATGAAATAAAAACTAAATTAAATATAATGATAAAAAAAATAAATAAATCAAAAAATATAAAGAAACAAAAATAATAATAAAAGAAAATAGAAAAAGAAACCAATAAATGAGGTATTTTAAAATACCTCTCTGCCGAAATTTCGTCAGAAACGACAAAGGAAAAAAAACACAAAAGTGATCGGTCAAAAAATGGGGTATAACAGATGCCCCTATTTAAGTTTCTTCCATCGGAGATAAAAAGAAAAAGATGATTTTTTTATGATGTTTTTGTTTTGGTTCGACGATGGAAGAGACTTAAATACAGAGTACACCATTTTTTGACCGGACTAAACTATAAAATGTTATGATATGATGTAATGAGTGTTATGCTTATGATTGTTATGTTTACAAGTGTTTGAATGTAACGAAGATTATTTGACAGAAATAATGAAGACAGAAAGCGATAAAGTCATGTATGCGGACAGAAAGCAGTAAAGTCCTGTGTATGGACAAAAGTAAAGACAGAAAGCAATAAAGTCTTGTATATGGACAGAAGCAGATAAAGTCCAATGTGAGGACATAAGTAAAGACAGTGTCTACCAACATTGTGGGATGGTAAGGACACAACGAGGAAATAAATTGTCTGCTGTCATTGTGGGAGAGCGAGACATAACAAGAATATGTATTTGTCTGGACCAGACACACTGAAGATGACTTCTTTTGGGGAAATTAACCACAAGTTTGCAGTTGATTGTTTGCAAAACCTGCTACTTGAAATATGTTTGATGGAGACATCTCTGGACCAGACTCACTGGGGATGACTTTTTTTTGTGATGTATGATTGATGAAGACATCTCTGGACCAGATACACTAGGGATGACTTTCTTTTTTTGTGATGTATGATTGATGGAGACATCTCTGGACCAGATACACTGGGGATGACTCTCCTTTTTTGTGATGTATGATTGATGGAGACATCTCTGGACCAGATACACTGGGGATGACTCTTTTTTTTTTGTGATGTATTGAAGCAAGACACATGATGGTCAATGCAGTATGTATGAATGATTTTGTTTGCATGTTGTATGTAAATATGAATGTATGTACACATATGTTAATGATTGTATGTATGTATGTATGTATGTATGTATGTATATGTACGTATGTATGTATGTATATGTATGTATGTATGTATGTATAAATGAATGTGTGAATGATTGTATGTATGTATGAATGTATATTATGAAGCTTGTATTTGTATGATTGAATGATATTTGTACATGACTAAATGAGACAAAAGTTGGATCAGGTAAGATGAGCATTGGGCCGACATATCCGTACAACCACTCAATAGTTCTCCACTGGGGACAACACCCTTATAGGTGAAATAAATCAGATCCTCGGGGTAAAACCCGGTATGGTATGTCAATCCATGGTAAGAATGATTGCTTCTTGGGGTAAAGCCCGTCGGTCAGAGGTCTAGCAGAAGTCGCCATTTTATACACTGAAACTGAATATTTCTTCATGGTATTGTTTTGACAGTCATGCATTTGCTTTTCCTTTTTTGAAATCCCTAACTTTTGCCTGAATCACCCTTTCGGGTTTTCAATCCACCGGGAATATATATCTCTTTTTTTGTTTTGCTACTAATTTTTGCCAGGACCGCCCTTTCGGGTTTTCAATCCACCGGGATGCTCATTTTTGCATATGTCGCCCTTTCGGATTTTCAACTTAGCGAGCTGTTCTTTTTTTGCTTTGCTTTTTTTTTTTTAATAGAAAGAATCAAGATTGATATGCTGATATGCAAATTTCTCAAAGAGATGTCATTCGCTGTTGATATGCAAACTTCCCAAAGAAATGCCATTTGTTGTTGATATGAGCCTCCCAAAATGAGTCTCAGCTTCTTCTTTCACTGGGGAAAAGAATATCATACAAGCTTCTTAATGATAACCACTTGCTGGAGATTACCAGAGAACAGACAAGTTCAGTATTCAATTAAGGAATGTTGGATCACATACTCAACATATTATAGTAACACACTATTTTAGGGGAAACTGCACATGTCCATAAAACCCAAAATATCAACTCGATGATTATTGGCTCAAGGAGGAAGAAACATAACAACTATCTTGGCAGATCTGGATTGCCCCTGGAAACCACTTGAGGTGCCCCGAGTGAGTGAAACTATGACTTCGAATCTTTGAAGGGTATGCCCCTGGATGTAAAGACTTGCCCTTGATTGGTAGGTTCCTGAGGTAATTTGCCCCAAGTTAGGAGCATTTTGAGTTGATTCACCCTTGATTAGACCAATTGATTGAATTTCCTTGATGCCAAAAATAAATTTGCAAACAAAATTGTTTCTTTTGAAAAGTGTTTCTGATGTAATGTACATGCAAGTTTTGGAATCGCAAAACTTTATATAAAACACATGTGGTGTGTGTAAAAGATAGTTACTCAACAAACAGGTGGAGTCAGTTTTAACAATAATTTTGCTGATTATGCATTCAAAGTAAACCTAGCTTCAATTAGGTCTTTTGAGGGTTATAACGTGGCCTGGTTCATGGTTTTGAAAAAAAAAGGTTATTAGGCTCAAAATTCTGTTTTAACCCACCCACTCTTCTTTGATGTCCTTCATTCCTACATTCAATTAATTCATCAGACATGCTTTGGTTGACAAGAGGATTTCTTTTGACAATAATGTTTGAGGTTGACGCTTTGGTCGAAGCTTTGATGTGATTCTTGAAGTGGCAGTCACTTTTCATTCACAAGCTTGTTTTCAACATTTTTGCTCATGATACCTTATTTTTGCATGGATCAATTCTTTTGGATTTCGCGGTCCATCGGGATGCCCTAAATTTTGCCTAAGTCTTTTTACCTAGCGGGCTTTTTGTTGTTGTTTTTGTTTGTGTTTTTTTGGTGTAGGACAATCGTGACTGCCACATGCTATTGTGAGTTTTGTCTACTCATGACTTCCTCTATCTCAACGGATTTATCCTCTTGTATTGGGATGTATCATTGAATTAATTGAAAGACTACCCTGCCCCAGGTCAAGATTAAGGGTGTTTTTTTATAGAAAGAACACCAACTTCTGGCTCAAAGGGGTTGACTACGGATTATCTCCTTATTTCTCCGGTGTTTGGGAAGCGAAACAATGCCTTACATCATAAACTGGGTCTTACTAATGAAAGCATATATCAACACATATCAGCAATTTTAAACATTTAGTTTACATCATCCTCCCCTCAAGTTTGTAAACAAGAAAAGTGAAATAGAAAAACATTGTCATTTGTGATGGTACAAGAAAAGAGTGAATACGAATGGATGGATTCCAAAATATGCATGCTCATTGTTTAGAAATATTAATTAAAAGATACAACTTAAAAATGCAAATAAATGTTTGGCAAGAAAGAAATTGCAATTGGAAAAGGCCTAGTGATCCTAGGGACAAACTTCTTGATAATCTTAAAAATGACAGAGGACCCATGATTAAGCAGAGGATGAACTTTGAACGTTCGAGCTTGGATCATTAAAAGATAACATGTTGGTATGGACCAAATTCTAAACCTCCTTCTTAAGGGCATAATAGTGTTCAACATCATGACTGGGTGCCCCTTGGTGGAAATCACATGTAAGATCAGTTTGCATGGATGACATATGTTCACGGAGCATCTGATTCTCTCCTTCGAGATTTTCCATTTTCCTCTTCAAATTAGATCGAGTATTGTAGATACGAGTTGCTTTGTAATGAATACGCCGAGCCACATGACTTGGTCAGAGAGGAAAGAAAGGACCTGAGACTCGATTTTGAAACTTTATGAATGCAGTATGATGCATGATATATGTTATGCTAAAATATGCAAAATTTATTTTTCGAAGGACTTTAAGATAATAATTTTGTAAACATTATGAGAAATAAAGATTGCATTAATAACTCAAGGGTTACAACCATCTTTTCGAACATAAAAAACAGATAAAATCATATCTAAATCCGAACTCTTGAAGCCGATGAGCCATCTAAATCTGAATCGAAGCCAGAGGAAAATAAATCCCCTTGCCTCTTCTTCCTCTTGCTATCTTGTCTCAATAAGGCATCCTTTTGCTGGAGTAAATCATTATTTTCAACAATTTGTTGGCTTTGGATAAAGATTAAATGGTCCTTTTGTTCTAACTCTCCTTTTAGTGTCTCAATCTCAAGCTCGGTTGTCTGGGATCTTCTTTTCCAAGCATCTTTTGCACGGGTTAGCTCTGCTAATTGCTCTTGGAATTCTTCTTTGGTATCAAAAGGTAAGGGCAAGGATGACGGTGGGGTGGTCGAAGATAACAACCTCGGCATCCGGTAAGGCATTCCAAAACTTGTAGCTCTATTGATGACCCATTGAGTGTAAGATTCATATACCGAGTCTAACTATGGCCTCAACTGTCTTCTATCAAGTCTTCGAATAGAACCCCAAGCTTGCACAAATTTTTTCCTTACATTCGAGTGATCCTCTTTGTTGCGATAGAATTCACTAGTTAAGGCAAGGTTGTTCGGCTTGGTTTTCATCGGGTATCCAAACTGACGTCTGGCAAGGGTAGTGTAACACCCAAACCCGTTATCTAAATATTTCTACCTTTATTACAATCTTTTCAAAATACACAACGGAAAATTACGATTTAATTATAAAATATTTGGTTAAGGTATTACAACCGTCAACATACTTAACTAATTGATTGATTAATTAGCCTAAAACATCGTCTACAAAATCATTCTTATAAAATATACATTTTTCAAATTAAATACATTAAGTCATAAAGGACCTTATATCCTAAGTACAACCCTTTCCCCGTGTCATACTCAGAGCGGAGCTTCACCAAACACTTGGGCATCAAATAAGCACATAACCTGTAAACCTGGACCACCCAACGGTCCAGAAGTACACAAAACAGAGAGTTAGTAAATCATAACCAACAAAATACAAGTGTAAGAAATATCCTTAACACTTTATCATATTATCATGCATAAACTAACTCTCATAAACATAATCATATATATTCTCTCAATCTTAAATCATACATAAGATTATCAATATATCACATTGAATTAACAATTATAATCAATGTTAAACCATATAACTCACTCATATAATCCACGTCACGCACACAATGTCACATAACAATTACCACGTAATGTGCACATAATCCTAATGCAATCTAATGCCACAACTCATGCTATGTCACCCTAGACATATCTAATGCATGTGGTACCATCGTCTTTATTAGAGTATCTCACCTCTAATATCCGTCTTTATCGAATAAATATAATTCGATATCCGTCTTTATTAGAATCATAGATTCTAATATCCCTACTCAATACATGAATGCATGAATGATTCATGTATAACCACAAACACTTAATATAACACAATATTAAGTTTTACTCTATGATATGGAACACTATCCATATCCGTTTTTATTAAGATAACACAATACCTTAATATACTTCTTTATCAAATAAAATTTGATATCCGTCTTTATTAAGATAACACAATACCTTAATATACTTCTTTATTAGAATAAAACAATTCTAATATTCTTCATTCATATATATACAAATCATACATTCATTAACGTCAACAAATCATTATTAATTAAAACATTCTTAACATTTGTTATTAATTAATAAAACTCAACTTCAATCATCGTTAATCAAACATCATCAACAATTCTTAAACATACAATTAATCCATGTTATAAACAAGTAATTGCATTTTAAACATTATTAAACATTGTTTAAACAAGATTAAACATTGTTTAAACAGCATTAAACATTGTTTAAACATTTTAAACATCATTAAAAATAAAGATCTGGTCTGCCTGGCTCGCCCGGCGAGACCCGGCGAGCCTCGGCGAGCAAAAACAGAATATTTTGTCGAAATCGGCGAGAACCGGCGAGAATTGGCGAACCAGCTCGCCCGGCGAAGGTAAATCTCGCCCGGCGAGCACTCAAGAACATGCTGGTGCTCTGCTCGCGAGTTCATACCCAAATTCATCCAAAAATTCCATTTTTGAGTTCCAGTTACTAAAAGATGTTGTTTTCAAGTACCCAATACACATATGAACATAAAAGTACAACTTGATTCATAGATCTACAACATTTCATACCAAAAATTAAGAATTTTCCAAGATTATACAAAAACTCATAAACTTCATTAAATCCTTACAAACATCTACACATACCCGTTTTTACCCATTAAAATCGTTCATACTATTAGTTAAGAGTATATTAAACATATTATGAACATTTGATTTCACTTTTGTTATGAAAAATCATCCTAAAAAGCCCACGAAAATGAGTGGAGAAAGTTTGGGTTCGGAGAAATCGACATTCTCCCCTTTCTCTAGCCACTCGCAATTATGAATACTAACTCTCTTACCTTAGATCGACGAATCCTCGGATTTGCTCTTCGAATCACCAAGAATTGCTCTTGCCCTAGCTCCTCCTTCTCTCTTCCTTCTCTCTTCATTTCTCACAAATGTGACAAAATGAATCTTTCTCTCTCTAACTTACTTATTTATAGCTCTCCCCATTCCATGAGTCACTTAGGCCCAAATGCCTTAAAGCCCAATAAGCCCACACTAGGTCCAACACGCGTAAGCTCTCATAAACTCGTCTAATTAACTAACACTCTCGCTAATTAATTAATCGTCACAAAATAAAATAATAATAAGCCACAACAATATATAAATATACACATATACACAATATAACGAATAAATGAAAATCGGGTCGTTACAGGTAGGGTTATAGCTAATTCCTCCATGCATACCGAGAAGAGGTACGTTGGAGTATCCACCACAACTAATGATAATTTCTCCGACATCCCAAGCTGCATGGTACCAAATTATATCGGATGGAGTAAGAGACATGATTCTATGAGGCCATGAAAGATTTTCAGGATTATCTTTGAAAGAGTGGGTTTGGGGTAGATGGGAAATGAACCACTGGTATAATAATGGTGTACAACAGAGGATGGTTCCACGTTTGGCTAAGGTTCGGTCGTGGATGGAATGTGTCATATCGCAATTTTTGACCTAAGATCCCACCTCATATACATATATCATACATTTTTGTCCGGAATATTTCATGCCCTTTTCAATTGAAATTTCGGCAGAGAGGTATTTTAAAATACCTCATTTGTGTTCATTTAGATTTATCTTTTTTATTATTATTATTATTATTATTATTATTATTATTATCTTTATTATTATTTTATTATTAAAATAAAAAAGGAAGGAAGAAGCAGCGTGGCTGCCTTCCAATTCCCTTTTATTTATTTATTTATTTTTTTATTATTATTTTTCTTTCTTTATTATTATTATTATTATTACTATTATTATTATTATTATTATGTTACTTTATTTTTTGTTTTTTTTAATTATTTAAAAATCTGAGAAAATTGTCCAGCAAGCACAGTTTGTCTTCTTCCCCAAACAGGGAGATTCCAATTCAACCATGGAAAGCTCTTCTATGCCTTTCCTCAAGCAACCAAAACCCTAATTTTTTTTGGTTATAAAACAGAACAAAAACTCTGAGAAAGGGGGAGGGAGAGGAGCCGCAGGAAAAACAACATCATCCAACCCTAATCTTTAAAAACATAATCACAAATCCAACATCAAAGAAAATTTCTTTTCAAGTCAACAGAAAACAAATCACCACTTCCAATCCCCAATCAAAACCTTCTCAACAAAACTAAACTCAAAACCAAATCAAGAACTCAGCAACAAACTCAAAAAATCCAAATACTGGTCTTTCTTCAAAAATCAATAAAATCCAAGACCAAACAAAAAAAATATTCTTTTCAAATCCAGAACCAAAAAAAATATACGAACAAACCTTTCTTTTTTTTCATCAAAAACGAAACAGAACAAAAAACACATAGAGAAGAAGAAGTCAGAAACTGAATCGAAACACACCAAAGGTTGCTCCTTTTTCCTTTTTTTCTTTTTTTTCCGATCTAGCCAAATCCACTAGTTTTATGTTTATTTTGATTTGATATTTGAGTTTAGGAGAGGATTTCCAATCGATTGATGTAAGATTTGTTTTAAAAAAAATGGAATTTTGTACTCCGGCGCGGTGGCGCCGCCGTCTGGCCTGGCTGCCACCCGCCGGAATTGCAAAGAGAGAAGAGAGAGAACGAGAGAGAAGATTGGGAGAAGAGAGAGAAAAAATTTCACAAATGAAAATTTCCGTGGGCCATTAGGTATATATATAGGTCGAGTGTGCACGTTCCACTGTAGTCCACCATTACCAATCGTTCGATCATGCATCGGCGGCCCAGAATTGTCCATCCACTTGATCTCATCAAGAGCCGTCTGATTGAATCAGACGGCCCAGATTTCGTTTTCCCTCTTTTGGATAAAAACGCCGCGACTATGGGCCTTGTGGACTGGACCTAGTCCAGGTTTTGCTATCCACACCCCCATATCTTGCTGTTTACACCCCCAGCTCTATTTATTTATTTATTTTATTTATTTATTTTTATTATTTTATTTATTTGTTCTATTGTATTTTAATGTTCATTTGATCTATTTTTTTATACATTATTTATATGTTATATGCTATGTTTAAATATCAAAAACGTCAAAAAATATGCCATGTTATTTGTTTCGTTTATTATTGCTTAAATATCAAAAAATGCAAAAAATATTATTGTGTGTTTTATTTTGTTCAAGTCCAAAGGAAAAGGGGAAATTTTTCGTTAACCTCGCGTTACGATTATTTTTACGCATTTGCTTGTTCACTATTTTGGACCTTGAAAAAAAATCATTTTTAGTTAAATAAAAAAGAATGAAAAAAGGAGTGGTTTGCCGGATGACTTTTCACTCTCCGGTGACTTTGGATTTCCTGCCGGATGGCTTGCGGTCCGAATAACCGACGTTCTAAAAATACAAATTTTTCTTAAAATAATAAAAAGCAAAAACATTCAAATATTTTCAAAAAAAAAAAAGAGAAAATCTTTTATAATAAATTTCGACTTTCGTCGAGAAACCTTTTTCAAACTTTTTTCCAATAAATGCTCTAACACACTTAAGCATATTTAAATATTTTCACAAAGACTAAAAATACAAAACAATCCAAATTTTTTTGCCGCTTGACTTTTCAATTTCAAACTTTTTTCAAAAAGAGTTTAGACGTGAGTCTCTCTAGTTGAAATTCATTTCCCCACGACATATGGCAGGAAAAGATATAAACTTTTCAGTATGTTCGTGACGGATTAAAAGGGAGTTTAAACTTAAGATGACAACTCGTCTTTCCTCCTAAAAATCAATCAAACAAACCACTTTACAATTTTTACCCCGAACTACGAGATTTTGATCCCTCGCGGGTACGTAGTGCAATAGACATTGTGTCTTCCCAATTCAAAATTAATAAAACTTTTTTTCTTCTTTTCTTTTGAATATCCATAAATTAATAAAAAAATACGGTCGTTCATCGTCACCCATTTATTTATAAGCAAATTTTACAAGCAAAACATTTTTAGCACAAAAATACATATTTTTCAAGAGGTTCCCGTAGAGTATTGCGGATACATAGGATGCTAATATCTTCCCTTTGTATAACTAACCCCCGAACCTTAAATCTCTAAAAAAATTAATTATGGGTTTATTCGATCTTTTCCCCTTCCCTTGGATAAATTAAAGTTCGGTGGTGAATCATAATTTTTGAAAACCAAAGCTAATCAATAGCTTGGCGTCCGAAAATCACCGCGACAGAATGGTATGTGTCGGTTAACTATGTTGGGACAGGGTTCTTGGTAAGGAAAATTTGGATGGTATTAATATCGACAAAATCATTAATATTTGGGAAGAGTACAAGGCCGTATATGAGTAGGGCTAGGATGGAGTAAAAGGCATCATTACTTGCCACTTCGGCAAAGGCAAAGGCTTGTTGGTAAAGGAAATCAGTAGAAAGGCCCAGGAGGCCTCCTTTAGATGTAAGATTTGTTTTGACAATGGAGGTTTCAAGATGGAGGACTTTTGCAATGGTTGGAGGTTTAGGAGTGGGTTCAAGGCCACTGAAAGGCACTTTGTCGGGTATCAGTAAACCAATAAGATAAGAGTACTCTTCGAGGGTAGGGACAAGTTGGTAATCCGGAAAGGTAAAACAATGGTAGAGGGGATCATAAAATTGGACCAAAGTTTCCAAACTTCCTTTTTCAACATTCACTTTGAGAAGACCGAGCAATTTCCCATGATCTCTACGGAAGTCCTCCGGGAAAGTCACTAAGGATCCTAGCTCCTTAAACCTTTATAAATCTAGCTTATTGAAATTGTATTTCTGGGTGTTTCTCCTTACAACATCCATATCTACAATCTACAATGTTTACAAAAAAGATTTGCTTAAGTCCTTCGACATTGGATGAGTAAAAATTTATGAATGAGTGCATGCATGCATGATTATGTTACAATGATTCACAACACAGCTTGAAGGTTGGGATACATAGTGATGGAGTTAAGGAAAAAGCCCTCCCACATGATAAGTACTAGGGTTTATTTGTACCTGCATTACGGCTTCTACAAAGTTCTCAAAGTCCTCGACCTCCTCCGAAAATCATCGGGTGACGGAACTACTTCTGATCCAACAAAATCCGTAGAAAAGTCTCGTTTGAGTGTAGTATCGTGTATCAACCAATCCGAGGCTTACTCTCGATTAGCCACCGCACTACGCCCTAAAGAGGCCAAGATGGGTTAGGTGTAATTAAAGGTCCTCAACATCGTCGGTTCCTTGAAGATAGAAAGTCAAACACAACTACTCATGTTGGCACTATTACCTCCAAGGTTCCTCAATTGAGTGTGGTTACCACATATGCCACGGCCGAAACTTACTCTCGGATAGACATTATGATTATACCACTATCTTATCTTATGGTTTCCTCAAGTCCGGGTGGAGGACTTATCTCACCACTCAAAGCAAACCCAAGTATATATATACAAACATTTACACAAGTAAAAGAATAATAGCGCGAAGATAGTAATTAAAACAAGTCAGGCTCAACCCGCTTGGTTGGTCCCCAGTGAAGTCGTCATTTCTGTCGCGGTGATTTTTGATTATGATGATGATTTTGGATTTCTTTTATTCTGTTTTTTTTCGATTTTTTTATTTTTGAAAAGGAAGGAAAAAATGAGATTTTGTTTTGCGTCTGAGGGAAGAATTTCTCTGACCTTGGGACCTGTGCAATAAATGCAGCATAAATACTGTGTCAGACCTAGGGTTTTGGCAGATGAAAATTTCCCCTTTTGGACAAAATTGCCCTTTTGGGCCTGGATGAGGACAAACACAAATCTGGACTTAAAAATTTAAACAGCAACAAAATCACACTAAAAAAAAGAAAACGAAAATAATAATAAAAATAATAAAATGACTTAAAAAAAGAGATAAAATGAAATAAAAACTAAATTAAATAATAATGATAAAAAAAATAAATAAATCAAAAAATATAAAGAAATAAAAATAATAATAAAAGAAAATAGAAAAAGAAACCAATAAATGAGGTATTTTAAAATTTCTCTCTGCCGAAATTTCGTCAGAAACGACAAAGGGAAAAAAAACACAAAAGTGATCGGTCAAAAAATGGGGTATGACAATGTTCTTTACGTTTTCGCAGTTTATTGGTTTAGTATTGATATTACTTATTCTCACTTATTTTGATTGCTTTAATCGGATTGCTCCACACACTAAAGTTATTGGTATGATTTAACCTAATTGACAACAAATCATTTAAATGTTGAACCCAATATATTCATTTCTTCCTCATAAACTAATAGTCAAAAAAAGAACATATCAGTATACTAAATAGAGGTTGCCTACTAACAACAAAGATATGAAGGTATACATTATTAATACTATATAGAGGCTGAGGTTTTTATTAATTGCTTCCAATTTTCTGTCTCATTAACCCCATAACTATTCTAATATAGACCCAACAAAAACATAGGTTGCCTACTAAATACAAAGATATGAAAGTATAAATTATTAATACTATGGAGACTGAACTTTTTATCAATTCCTTCCAAAGTATTTTGCAAAAATACATTTTAAAAGGCATTTTAGTTAAGATACATTTTCAAATGGAAGAAGCTAAGTGTGGGAGGAGGAGTTCAACTATGATTGTAAAATTGGTTCAACAATAATTGGAAGAAGTCATTTTTCTTCTATTACATGTATTGATAAAGAATAGAAAAGAAACTTACATCGTTAACATCAAACTCCAAATGGTATGTCTCTAAAGAAGATGAAAGAAAACAAAGAAGTGGTATCTATCATCATAGTAAATAAATCAAAACATTAAATAACACAATGTTCGAATAATTTTCACATAAGCAAATAAATCAAAAAGAATTGAAGTAAACTTACTTTGGAAAATGCTAGTCCTGTCAAATAACTTGTGTAGAGAAGGATGCATAAAGCCAATAAATTCTTCTTATTTCATCTTAACCTTCTTCATATACATAACATAGTGAACAAATCTACCTGCAGCAAGACAATTTTAAAAGCCTAAATCTATAAAACACACAATTAATTACAATCCAAAAAGCACTTGAGTGGTTTCAAAGGAATTTCATAAAAGCATTATATTCTTTAAGAAAGTTGAAAGAAAAAAAGGAATAAAAAGAAGAGAAGGAAAATAAATCAACTACCATAGATTTGTAGCTTCCAATTTCGTTACCACTTTCCGCTGAGGATCTACATGTGGTGTGTGAGCCTCCTCTTGTCAAGCTGTAACTGAAATTTGTAGGGAAAGAGAAACAGAATAAAAAAAACCTTCCTCAATTCCTAAATCTCTAAAAGAATGAATATTTAATTTGGAGATGTATAAAAGTAGAAAGTTTTAGATGAAGATTGGGAGAAGTTTTACAGGAAATAAATTGCAGAAAGAAAAAAGAAAAAAAAACCTTTTACATCATCTTTATACAAAACCCAATACATTAAACAAAAAAAAAAAAAAGAGGAAAGAAGACGAAAGAAGAAGGAAAGAAGATATCACGGCCGCCGAGACCTCTGGCCAATCACTACCGCATGCCATCTCCACTACCACCACCGGTCTTCTCTCTCGTGGGAACAAATGTGAAGAATGGAGAAAAAACATCAGGAAAAAAAAAAACACCAGAATAGAGAGAATTAAGTTGTCACATGAAAACTGATGAACATATTGAAACATGAGAACAATAAAAGTTGTGTGTTTTCTATGCAGAATTATGGAATGGAGGTTTTGGGAAGATAGAAAGCTTGTAATTGGTAGAGAGAGAGTGTGTTGCTGAGAGAGAGAGAAGCAATTTTATTGGTATATGACAACAATTTTTTTAATGCTTTGTATTGGCCTATTGGGAGAAATCAGTTTTACTTTTATCAATTGAGATAGGTATATTTGAAGTTCAAATTTGTATATCTTTTATATTATAAGTTTCTTCCGTTTTGCTATTGTTAACCCTAATTTTTTTCCCGCTCATTTTATCTCTCATTTTACTCTAACATTAATTCAAATAAAATGTTAAAAAATACATCACCAAGATTCGAACCCACAACCTTTAACTCATCATGTTAAATATTTATTATTATTAGCTTATTATTATTATTATTAATTCAAATAAAATGTTAAAAAATACCTCACCAAGAATCGAATACACAACCTTTAACTCACCATGTTAAATACCCAGCCACCATAAAATAAATAAAAAAACTCAGCCACCATTAAAATCAAAGTTTTAGAACTCACCACCATAAAAATCAAAACTTTAAAGCATCTAAAAAAATTACAGCCACCATCAAAATCAAAGCTTTAGAACCCACCACCATAAAATTCAAAGCTTTAAAGCATCTAAAAAACCCGCCACCATCAAAATCAAATTAAAGTTTTAGAACTCAACCACCATAAAAAATCAAAGCTTTAAAGCATCTTTTTAAGAGAAAGATGAAAAAGAGAATAAAAACCAAAAAAAAAAACCATCCTCAAATCATAACTAAGAATATCTGGAAATGTGGAGAAATAAAAAAAAAAATCATGTGTGAAGAGTGAGAGAAGAATTGCAAAATATTAGAAAAGAAAATAGAAACTTTTTTTTATAGTGAATTTGAAATTTGAAATTCAAATTTGGATCTGTAACAAATGAGGTGGTAGTTGAGGTGGTGAGGAATTAGGAGGGGAAAAATTAGGGTTAAGTGGTTGTTTAACCTAAACCCTAACTCAAAGGAAATTCAAAATCAAAGCTTTAGAACCCACCACCATAAAATTCAAAGCTTTAAAGCATCTAAAAAAACCCGCCACGATCAAAATCAAAGCTTTAGATCGAACTCAGCCACCATAAAAAATCAAAGCTTTACAGCATCTTTTTAAGAGAAAGATGAAAAAGAGAATAAAGACCAACAAAATAAAAAAATAAACCATCCTCAAATCATAACTAAGAATATTTGGAAATGTGGAGAAATAAAAAAAAATAATAAAAAAAATCATGTGTGAAGAGTGAGAGAAGAATTGCAAAATGTCGCGGTGGTTTTTGGATATCGAGTTATTAATTAATTTCGAATCGCAATTTAATATTCCACCACCGATCTTTAATTTATCCGAGGGAAAGGGAAAAAGTTCGAAAAAACCCTATTTTTTGGAGATCAAGGTTCGGGGGTTAGTTATACGAAGGGAAGGTACTAGCACCCTAAGTATCTATAGTATCCTATAGGAACCTCTTGTTTCTATTCTATCTAAGCGCTTTACTTTATTTGCTTGTAAAAATGTTTAAAATGATGATCAAGAGAAAAAAGTTTAAAGTGACGAAAAAGAAGTAAAAATGTTTTTGTTGATTTTATTTGATTGGAGAGACAAATCTCATGCCTACATACCCGAGGGATCAAACCACCGTAGTTCGGGGTAAAAAGCCGAGTAAATTTGTTTGTTTAATTTTAAGGTTTTGAAAATGGTTTTAAAGACCAAAAGCCAAAAGTGGCAAAATATGAGTTTGATTGATGTTAATTTGTGAAGAAAGTCTAAATGGTTAAATTGACTTGAAGTTTGATTATGAAAGGAGATGCGAACGCTTGGTTTAAAATCCAAGGTTTCTTGCAAGAAAAAGGTTTAGGTGAGAAAATCACTTGGTTTAAAATCCAAGGTTTTTACATAATTAAAGAATGTTTGATTAAAGAAAAAACACTTGGTTTGAATTCCAAGGTTTTTGCAAGAAAAAAGAACACTTGGTTTGAATTCCAAGGTTTTTGCGATAAAAAGAACATTTAGTTTGAATTCCAAGGTTTGATAAAAGAAAATATTACTTGGTTTGAATTCCAAGGTTTTTGCGAGAAAAAGAACACTTGGTTTGAATTCCAAGGTTTTTGCGATAAAAAGAACACTTGGTTTGAATTCCAAGGTTTTAACGAGAAAAATAACACTTGGTTTGAAATCCAAGGTTTTTGCGATAAAAGAACACTTGATTTGAATTCCAAGGTTTTTTGCAATAAAAGAACACTTGGTTTGAATTCCAAGGTTTTACGAGAAAAAGAGCACTTGGTTTGAATTCCAAGGTTTTGCGAGAAAAAAAGAACACTTGGTTTGAATTCCAAGGTTTGATAAAATAAAAAGAACACTTGGTTTGAATTCCAAGGTTTTACGAGAAAAAAAGCACTTTGTTTGAATTCCAAGGTTTTGCGAGAAAAAGAACACTTGGTTTGAATTCCAAGGTTTTTGCGATAAAATGAACACTTGGTTTAAAGTCCAAGGTTTTTGATAGAAATGTTTGATGAAATTTTTTGTGTTTCCATGATATTTTGAAGAGAAAATATTTATGTATTTTGAAAGAGGTTTTGACCTCATTTTTTTTTTAGAAGAAAATAGGTAATGGTTACGCGCGCAAAATGAAACTAACATAAAATGTATTAACAATTAAACTAAACACGAAGACAATTCACAGTGATATTTTTATCAAAGTGACGCTTTTTCCCTCGGAATTTAACGTTAAGCGCATTGGCGGAAAGCGATAAAAAAAGTAAATATGCATGAGATGCAATTCTTCATTTAGGAGTACATTGGCCTAATCACACTCTAAAATCTTTGCAAGAAAATAAACGTGAAATCATGCAAGAGAGGGGGTATGCTATGCACTTTTATTTAGAGTTTACATTTGGCTATTTACATCCTCAATTCAAGAGCAAAAGTAAATGGCAATTAATAAAGTGATAAACACTCAATATTGTGATAATAACGATATTACAAAAATAAAGGTAAAAATGGTAAATAAACGGATGTAATGAAATAATATGATATGCATAGATAAATAACATAAATAAATAAATACGAAACTAAAAGATGAAAATAAGCCTCGACATCATGCTTTACAAGGCTGAAAAAAAAAGCTAAAATAGCTTATGCCAAAAGCACTTATTTCATAAGCTCAAAGATAAAATTAATTAACAAAATAAATAAAGACATTAAATAATATTAACAACATCTAAATATCAAATAAATAGAAAAAATGAAATAAGCCTCAATATCATGTTTGATTGGCTAAACTAGCTTAAAATAGCTTATGCCAAAAGCACTTATCTCCTAAGCTAAAAAAAAATTAAAAATTAAAACAGGGGGGTGTGAACATTAAAACGAAATAAACAGGGGGTGCCAATAGCAGCAAAACAACAAAGCCCAGTCCAAACAGGCCCATCTGCGTAAAAACAAACAAAAAAAGCCAGGATCAAGTATGGTCGTCTGATGGATCAGACGGCCCTGATTTAATCTTGAAATGGAGAGATCTAAACCATCTGATGGAGATCAGTGGCTGAAATGAAAGGGTGCATGGTGTACTGCGATAGACACGCGCACACCGGATCGGGTTGGGGGTATATATACCCCAAACCCTAAAAATTTCACATTTTTCCATTATCTTCTCTCCTCACCGAGCTCTCTCTTTCCTCTCTTCTCTCATCCCTCTCTGCTAGGGTTCTTCATCTTGAAGAACCAGGGATGAATCTCCATCCCTTCCGGCGAGACGCCGCCACGCCGGAGCGATTCCGGCGGCGGCCCTGTAACACCCAACCCATTATTTAAATATGTGTACCTTTATTAAAAACCTTTTTAAAATACGCAACGGAAAAATTACGATTTAATTATAAAATGTTTGGTTAAAGGTATTACAATCGTCAACGTACTTAACTAATTGATTAATTAGCCTAAACATTAACTATAAAATCATTCTTTATAAAATATACATTTTCCGAAATAAATACATTAAGTCATAAAGGACCCTATATCCTAAGTACAACCCTTTCCCCGTGTCACACTCAGAGCGGAGCTTCGCCAAACACTTGGGCATCAACAAATACATAACCTGTAAACCTGGACCACCCAACGGTCCAGAAGTACACAAAACAGAGAGTTAGTAAATCATAACCAATAAAAATACAAGTGTAAGCAATATCCTTAACACTTCATCATATTATCATGCATAATCTAACTCACATACACATTCTCAAATCTTAAATCAAACATAAGATTATTCACATATACATTGAAACACAATTTGGAAACAATGCTTATCGCCAATATTCAATCAAGCAACTCACACAACTTACACAAACCACACAATGTCACATATCAAATCATCAAATCATATGCATATCTTCCTAATGCAATCTAATGCCACAACTCATGCTATGTCACCCTAGACATATCTAATGCATGTGGTACCAATCGTCTTTATTAGAGTATCTCACCTCTAATATCCGTCTTTATCGAATAAATATAATTCGATATCCGTCTTTATTAGAATCATAGATTCTAATATCCCTAACTCAATACATGAATGCATGAATGATTCATGTACAACCACAAACACTTAATATAACACAATATTAAGTTCTACTCTATGATATGAAACACTATCCATATCCGTCTTTATTAAGATGTAACACAAATCTTAATATCCGTCTTTATCGAACAAAATCTGATATCCTTCTTTATTAAGATAACACAATACCTTAATATACTTCTTTATTAGATTAAAACAATTCTAATATTCTTCATTCATATACATACATATCATACATTCATCACTAACATCAACAAATCGTTATTAATTAAAACATCCTCAACAATTTTAAAAGTATAGGAAGTATACAAAAATATAAGAAAACTTCATAAATTAAGCCTCATCTCATAAAACTAACTCCGGAATTGGAATCTACGCGAAAAATCGAGTGAAATAGGTTCCGGGTGCATAAACCGTCAAAAAGTCAACCAAAAGTCAACACAGGTCAACCCTGGTCAACAGGCTTTACGCCTGGTGCGGAAATCCTTACGCCTGGGGCGGAAATTCAGTGGCTAGAGGGGAATTTTACGCGTGGCGCGGAAATTCTTACGCCTGGTGCGTAAAGTCAGATCTAAAACTGTCAAAACGCGTTTTTGTGCAAAAAAAAACACTTATTTGACCCAAAATCACTTATTTTCAGTTCCAGAAATTATACCAAGCATGGGTTATGTTCATACATGTTTAAAACACATTAAAAGTAACTTATTAACATTAATAATCAATTATTTTTCATGGATCTTGACATATTTGTAAAAACTCATAAATATTCACAAATCTTAACAAACATCTACAAATACCCATTTTTACCCATTAAAATTGTTCATACATCATGTTAAGAGTATATTAAACATACTATGAACATGAGTTTTCACTTTCATTAAGAAAAATCATCCCAAAAAGCCCACGAAAATGAGTGGAGAAAGTTTGGGTTCGGAGAATTGACATTCTCCCCTTTCTCTAGTCACTCACAATTAGAAAACTATCTCTCTTACCTTAGATCGACGATTCACACGATTGTTCTTCAAATCCCTAAGAATTGCTCTTGCCCTAGCTCCTCCTTCTCTCTTCCTTCTCTCTTCATTTCTCACAAATGTGACAAAATGAATCCTTCTCTCTCTAACTTACTTATTTATAGCTCTCCCCATTCCATGAGTCACTTAGGCCCAAATGCCTTAAAGCCCAATAAGCCCACACTAGGTCCAACACTCATGTAATTCTCACAAACTCGCCCAATTAACTAATACTCTCTCTTATTAATTAATCGTCACAAAAGTAAATAATAATAAACCATTTTACACACAAATAATATATTCATATAAATAACGAATAAATGAAAATCGGGTCGTTACAGGCTCCGCCGGCCAAAAGCCCAAAAAAATTTCAAAATCAAATTTTTTTTAAAACCAAAACCTTCTATTCTTTATTCTAAGCCTAGATCTAAACCCAAAAATCCCAAAATCCTAACCAAATGTTCTAGATCGGAAAAAGAAAAAAAACAAAAAGTTCCAACCTTTTTTTGGTTTCTGTTGTGATTTCTCTTCTTCTCCTTCTCTGTATTTCTTTTTTGATCTAAAAAAAAAGGAAAGGTTTGTATTTTTTTGTTTTTTTTTTTCGGTTTTGTTTTCAAAGGAAAAAAAATGGAAGGTTTTTTAGTTTTTTTTTTTTTTTGTTCTGGATTTTGGAAATGGAAGGTATTCTTTTGTATTATTTTTGGTTCTGGATTCGGAAATGAAATGTGTTTTTTTATTTTGTTTTGGTTCTGGATTTTTCTTTATGGTTATGAATGATGGTGGTTTGGATCTGTTTGTTGGTTTTTGCTGAGCAAATTTAGTGTGTTTTGTTCATTAATTGATGTTCACTATATACACAAATTTGAGGTCTCTGATACCCTCTGGACTAAGCCAAAACCTGGACAAAATTTGCAATTTGGGACAAAAGGACACTGATTCTACAGAAAAAAAGTTCCTGTAACGTGTTGGAAGAAAAGTTGACTCTTGCCAATTTTTGATTTTTTAATTAAAAAAAGAAGAAAAAAACAGAAATAAATAATTAAATAATTATTAATAATAATAATAAAACCAAAAATAAATAAATAAAGGGAAAGGGAAGATGCAGCCACGCTGCTTCTTCTTCTTTTTATATTTTTGTTTTTATTTTAATAAAAAATAATAAAAATAATAATAAAGGTAATAATAATAATAATAATAATAATAATAATAATAATAAAATAAAGATAAATACAAAAGAACAATGAGGTATTTAAAAATACCTCTCTGCCGAAATTTTTCTCGAATCTCCAAACGAAGCATTTTATGAAAAATACTTACATGTTGAAATTTCTTGAAAAAGTGGCGATTATTTGAGACTAAAAATATGACTTGATAAAAATGCAAAAATAATATGGGTCAAAAAATGGGGTATGACAGATGTCCCTATTTAAGTTTCTTCTACAGGAGGTTTGAGAAAAAAAGTATGATTTTTTAATATTATTTTTTTTGTTTGAGTGCGACGGTAGAAGAGACTTAAATACAAAGTACACCATTTTTTGACCGAATTAAATGTCATGATGTAATGTTATGAATGTTAGACAATGAGAATTATATGACTGAGAAAGAAACAAATTTGCTGAGGAGCAAAAGTAACGAAGACAGAAAGCAATAAAGTCTTGTATGCGGACAGAAAGCAGTAAGGTCCTGTGTATGGATGGCGAGTAGTAAAGTCCTGTATACGGACAAAAGTAAAGACATAAAGCAATAAAGTCCTGTGTGTGGACAAGTAAAGACATAAAGCAATAAAGTCATGTGTGTGGACAGATGTAAAGACATAAAATAGTAAAGTCCAATGTAGGGACAAAAGTAATGAAGTGTGGGGACAGAAGTAAAGACAATGTCTACCAACATTGTGGGATGGTAAGGACACAACGAGGAAATAAATTGTCTGCTGTCATTGTGGGAGAGCAGGACATAACAAGAAAAAAATATTTGTCTTAACCAGATGCGCTGGAGATGACCTTTTTTTGGGGGAACTGAAATGTAAATTTGCAAACCGGTTGTTTGTAAAACATGCCACTTGGAATATGTTTGATGGAGACATCTCTAGACCAGACACACTGGGGGTGACTCTTTTTTGTGATGTATGAAGCAAGACACATGATGGTCAATGCAATATGTGTGAATGATTTTGTGTGCATGTTGTATGTGAATATGAATGTATGTATGAATATGTGAATGATTGTATGTATATATGTGAATGATTGTATGTATGTATGTATACTATGAAGCTTGTATTTGTATGATTGAATGATATTTGTTCATGAATGGATGAGATAAAAGTTTGAGCAAGTAAGATGAGCATTGGGCCGACGTATTTGTACAACCACTCAATAGTTCTCTACTGGGGACAACACCCTTACAAGTGAAATAAATCAGATCCTCGGGGTAAAACCCGGTATGGTATGTCAATCCATGGTAAGAATGATTGCTTCTTGGGGTAAAGCACGTCGGTTAGAGGTTTGGCAGAAGTCGCCATTTCGTACACTGAACCATAATACTTATTATCAGCTAGGGTTTGCTTTTTGTATTTGATTTTTCTTTTGAGTCCCTAACTTTTGTCTGGATCGCCCTTTTGGGTTTTCAATCCACCGGGAATATATTTTTGTTTGCCCCTAATTTTTTCCTGGATTGCCCTTTCGGGTTTTCAATCCACCGGGACGCTCATTTTTGCCTAAGCCGCCTTTTCAGGTTTTCGACTTATCGAGCTTTTTTTTTTTTTTGCTTTTTTTCTTTTCTTTATCTTTTTTGAAAGAAAAAAAAAAAATTGATATGCTAGAAATAGGCAAACTTCTCAAAGAGATGTCATTTGCCCTGATATGCAAATTTCCCAAAGAGATGTTATTTGCTACTGAATGCAAACTTCTCAAAGAGATGTCATTTCTCAAAGAGATGTCATTTGTTGTTGAATGCAAACTTCTCAAAGAGATGTCATTTGCTGTTGAATGCAAACTTCTCAAAGAGACGCTATTTGTTGTTGAATAAGCCTCCCAAACGGGTCTCAGCCCCTTCTTTCACTGGGGAAAGGAAAAAAAAACAATACAAGCTTCTTAAAGATAACCACTTGCTGGGGATAAAATTGATAATTTTTGCTGGAAAGATTTGAAAGCGGACCAATATTGGTGATTCCACTGGGGAGACAAAATTATGTTGTGGAGTGTCGAGTTTGCAAAATAAATGCAATCTCCTGAACCACCTTCCAAACAGTAACTGCTGGGGTATCAAAATTCAATCCAAGAACAATCTAGAGAGAAACAGTCAATCAAGACTTTAGTGAGGGAATAGCTCAACTAAAGGGTTGTTCTATCCAAATATGAACTGGAGTAGAACGCTGAATAAAATGCTTCCATAAGGGACAAGCTTAATGGAGATTCAAAAAATAGTGTGATTTTCTACTTAAGGGGTAAACTCTAATTGAGAGAAGTACATACACCGTATGAGGAGAAGGGACAAATATCAAAATGCAAAAATGAGCAACGAATATAAATTCGGCTATGCGTGATGAATGAATAAATGCATGAATGTTATAATGTGTATAATGTATATGTTGACAAAACAGACAAAGCAGATAAACAAACAAATTGGAGATGACCAAACAACACCAGTACAACCGGATACTCAGCCAATCAAGATGGAAACATCACTGGAGAGAAAACAAAACCACTGATAGAGTATATCCTTTCTTCAATGCTCAAATCTCACTGGGGGTAGGAAAATACTTCTTGGGGGTGAACCTCCAAAATTCAATCCTCTAATATCACCATCCGTTGAAAGGGAATCAATGTGAATTCCTTTTTGATGCTTAACTGGGGAACATTCAAGTTCAGTTTTTAGTTGGGGAATGTTGAATCACATACCCAACATATTATAACAATACTCCCAAAAGATCAACTTTGTCGGAGGATGATTCTTGGCTTAAGGAGGAAGAAATTATTTTGACAGATCTGGATTGCCCCTGGAAACCACTTCTGAGGCCCCAAGTGAGTGAAACCTTGACTTTGAATCTTTGAAGTGTATTCCACTAAATGTAAAGATGTGCCCCTGAGTGGCAAGTTCCTGAGGTAATTTGCCCCAAGTTAGGAGCACTTTGAATTGATTCGTCTTTGATTAGACCATTTGATTGAATTTCTTTTGATGCCAAATATAAATTTGTAAACAAAATTGTTTCTTTTGAAAAGTGTTTCTGATGTAATGTACATGCAAGTTTTGGAATCGAACTTTTTATAGAAAACACATGTGGTGTGTGCAAAAGATTTCAACAAACAGGTGGAGTCAGTTTTAACAATAATTTTGCTGATTATGCTTTCAAAGTAAACCTAGCTTCAATTAGGTCTTTTGAGGGTTATAACGTGGCCTGGTTCATGGTTTTGAAAAGAAATGATTATTAGGCTCAAGATTCTGTTTTAACCCACCCACTCTTCTTTGATGTCCTTCATTCCTACACTCAATTAATTCATTAGACACGCTTTCGTTGACAAGATGATTTCTTTTGACAATGATGTTTTGAGGTTGACGCTTTGGTCGAAGTTTTGATGAGATTCTTAAAGTGACAATCACTTTTTCGCTCACAAGCTTATTTTCAACATTTGTGCTCTTAATCCCTAATTTTTGCATGGACCAATTCTTTTGGATTTTATGGACCATCGGGATGCCCTGAATTTTGCCTAAGTCTTTTTACCTAGCGGGCTTTTTGTTGTTGTTTTTGTTTGTGTTTGCTTTTTGTTTTTGTTTTGGTGTAGGATGTTTGTGACTGTCACATGTTATTGTGAGTTTCCTCTACTCATGACTTCCTCTATCTCAACATATTTATCCTCTTATTGAATTAATTGAAAGACTACCCTGCCCCGGGTCAAGATTAAGGGTTTTTTTTTTCTATAGAAAGAACACCAACTTCTGGCTCAAAGGGGTTGACTACGGATTATCTCCTTATTTCTCCGGTGTTTGGGAAGTAAAACAATGCCTTACATCATCAACCGGGTATTACTAATGAAAGCATATATCAGCAATTTTAAACATTTAATTTACATCATTCTCCCCTCAAGTTTGAAAAGTGAAATACAAAACATCGCCGTTTATGATGGCACAAGAAAAAAGTGAATACGAATGGATGGATTCCAAAATATGCATGCTCATTGTTTAGAAAATTTAATTAAAAGATACAACTTTAAAATGCAAATAAATGCTTGGCAAGAAAGAAATTGCAATTGGAAAAGGCCTAGTGATCCTAGGGCAAACTTCTTGATAATCTTGAACATGACGGAAGACCCCTGATTAAGCTGAGGATGAACTTTGGATGTTCGAGCTTGGATCATTAAAAGATAACATGTTGGTACGGACCAAATTCTGAACCTCCTTCTTAAAGGCATAATAGTGTTCAACATCATGACTGGGTGCCCCTTGGTGGAAGGCACATGTAAGATTAGTTTTGCATGGATGACACCTGTTCACGGAGCATCTAATTCTCTCCTTCGAGATTTTCCATTTTCCTCTTCAAATTAGATCGAGTATTGTAGATACGAGTTGCTTTGTACTAAATACGCCGAGCCACATGACTTGGACAGAGAGGAAAGAAAGGACATGAGACTTGATTTTTTTATGAATGTAGTATGATGCATGATATATGTTATGCTAAAATATGCAATGTTTTTTTTTTGAAGGACTTTAAGATAATAATTTTGTAAACATCATGAGAAATAAAGATTGCATTAATAACTCAAGGATTACGACCAGCCTCTCGATCATAAAAAAACAGATAAAATCATATCTAAATCCGAACTCTTGAAGCCGATGAGCCATCTAAATCTGAATCGAAGCCGGAGGAAAATAAATCCCCTTACCTCTTCTTCCTCTTGCTATCTTGTCTCAATAAGGCATCCTTTTGCTGGAGTAAATCATTCTTCTCAACAATTTGTTGGCTTTGGATAAAGATCAAATGGTCCTTTTGTTCTAACTCTCCTTTTAGTGTCTCGATCTCAAGCTCGGTTGTCTGGCATCTTCTTTTCCAAGCATCTTTTGCACGGGTTAGCTCTACCAATTGCTCTTGGAATTCTTATTTGGTATCAAAAGGTAAGGGTAAGGATGACGGTGGGGTGGTCGAGGATAACAACCTCGGCATCCGGTAAGGCATTCCAAAACTTGTAGCTCTATTGATGACCCATTGAGTGTAAGATTCATTTACCGAGCCTGACTTTGTCCTCAATTGTTTTCTGTCAAGTCTTCGAATAGAACCCCAAGCTTGCAAAAAATTTTCCCTTACATTCGAATGATCCTCTTTGTTGCGATAGAATTCACTAGTTAAGGCAAGGTTGTTCGGCTTGGTTTTCATCGGGTATCCAAACTGGCGTCTGGCAAGGGTAGGGTTATAGCTAATTCCTCCATGCATACCGAGAAGAGGTACGTTGGAGTATCCACCACAACTAATGATAATTTCTCTGACGTCCCAAGCTGCATGGTACCAAATTATATCGGATGGAGTAAGGGACATTATTCTATGAGGCCATGAAAGATTTTCAGGATTAGCTTTGAAAGAGTGGGTTTGGGGTAGATGGGAAATGAACCACTGGTATAATAACGGTGCACAACAAAGGATAGTTCCACGTTTGACTAAGGTTCGGTCGTGGATGGAATGGTATGTGTCGGCTAACAATGTCGGGACAGGGTTCTTGGTAAGGAAAATTTGGATGGTATTAATATCGACAAAATCGTCAATATTTGGGAAGAGTACAAGGTCGTATATGAGTAGGGCTAGGATGGAGTAAAAGGCATCATTACTTGCCACTTCGACAAAGGCTTGCTGGTAGAGGAAATCGGTAGATAGGCCTAGGAGGCCTCCTTTAGATGTAAGATTTGCTTTGACAATGGAGGTTTCAAGATGGAGGGCTTTTGCAATGGTTGGAGGTTTAGGAGTGGGTTCAAGGCCGCTGAAAGGTACTTTGTCGTGTATCGGTAAACCAATGAGATAAGAATATTCTTCAAAGGTAGGAACAAGTTGGTAATCCGGAAAGGTAAAACAGTGGTAGAGGGGATCATAGAATTGGACCAAAGTTTCCAAACTTCCCTTTTCAACATTCACTTTGAGAAGACCGAGCAATTTCCCATGATCTCTACGGAAATCCTCCGGGAAAGTCACTAAGGATCCTAGCTCCTTTAACCTTGATAAATCTAGCTTTTTGCAATTGTATTTCTGGGTGTTTCTCCTTACAATATCCATATCTACAATGTTTACAAAAAAATTTCCTTAAGTTCGAAGGACTTAAGGAAATGTGAAATTTCACATTTTTCCATTCTCTTCTCTCCTCACCGAGCTCTCTCTTTCCTCTCTTCTCTCATCCCTCTCTGCTAGGGTTCTTCATCTTGAAGAACCAGGGATGAATCTTCATCCCTTCCGGCGAGACGCCGCCACGCCGGAGCGATTCCGGCGGCTCCGCCGGCCAAAAGCCCAAAAAACTTTCAAAATCAAATTTTTTTTAAAACCAAAACCTTCTATTCCTTATTCTAAGCCTAGATCTAAACCCAAAAATCCCAAAATCCTAACCAAATGTTCTAGATCGGAAAAAGAAAAAAAAAAACAAAAAGTTCCAACCTTTTTTTGGTTTCTGTTGTGATTTCTCTTCTTCTCCTTCTCTGTATTTCTTTTTTGATCTAAAAAAAAGGAAAGGTTTGTATTTTTTTTGTTTGTTTTTTTTCGGTTCTGTTTTCAAAGGAAAAAAAATTGAAGGTTTTTTAGTTTGTTTATTTTTTGTTCTGGATTTTGGAAATGGAAGGTATTCTTTTGTATTATTTTTGGTTCTGGATTCGGAAATGAAATGTATTTTTTGATTTTGTTTTGGTTCTGGATTTTTCTTTATGGTTATGAATGATGGTGGTTTGGATCTGTTTGTTGGTTTTTGCTGAGCAAATTTAGTGTGTTTTGTTCATTAATTGATGTTCACTATATACACAAATTTGAGGTCTCTGATACCCTCTGGACTAAGCCAAAACCTGGACAAAATTTGCAATTTGGGACAAAAGGACACTGATTCTGCAGAAAAAAAGTTCCTGTAACGTGTTGGAAGAAAAGTTGACTTTTGCCAATTTTTGATTTTTTAATTAAAAAAAGAAGAAAAAAACAGAAATAAATAATTAAATAATTAATAATAATAATAATAATAATAATAATAATAATAATAAAACCAAAAATAAATAAATAAATAAAGGGAAAGGGAAGATGCAGCCACGCTGCTTCTTCTTCTTTTTATATTTTTGTTTTTATTTTAATAAAAAATAATAAAAATAATAATAAAGATAATAATAATAATAATAATAATAATAATAAAATAAAGATAAATACAAAAGAACAATGAGGTATTTTAAAATATCTCTCTGCCGAAATTTTTCTCGAATCTCCAAACGAAGCATTTTATGAAAAATACTTACATGTTGAAATTTCTTGAAAAAGTGGCGATTATTCGAGACTAAAAATATGACTTGATAAAAATGCAAAAATAATATGGGTCAAAAAATGCGGTATGACACAAAATATTAGAAAAGAAAATAGAAACTTTTTTTATAGTGAATTTGAAATTCAAATTTGGATCTGTAATAAATAAGGTGGTAGTTGGGGTGGTGAGGAATTAGGAGGGAAAAATTAGGGTTAAGTGGTTGTTTAACCTAAACCCTTACTCTCCTTTTATAATAATAAACATAAAGATAAAGATATAACTAGACTACTACTCGTGCGATGCACGGGTCTTTTAGAATATTAATATATCACATTCAATTTAGTTTTATTTTTTAATGTAGACATATTAAAATATAACATATAAAATTCAAATAATATTTGTAGAATACTATAAAAAAATGAAGTTAGGAAATATCAATATATAATATAAAATAAAATAAAAAACTCACCAAAAATCTAGTTTTTACATCATATTCAGTCAATTGCTTTTTTAATTTTAAGGCAAAATTGGAGCAATTCCGAGAAAACGATAGGTGGGTCAGTTGATTCCAGAAGATCATGAAAAAAATATGATGGAACATTACATTTATCCGAATTAAATTTCATAGGAGGATTGAACTTAGGAGGATGAGTAACACAATCAAATTTGTTCTTTAAAATCAGTCCAAATTGACGCATCTCAATGTATAATAAAATCACCCAAGCACAATAATGGATATTATAAAAGTCACGCAATGCAGGTCATCCATATGTAAAATATATATTGCCATTAATTTTTTCAACTAAAACTTCAAATTGATTTCTGCTTAGATCAATAAGTGTAGCATAACGATGTACGTTGTCACGAAAATCAGATGCAAATATTTTTGGAAACATGGCTACGCCATAAAATAAAAATAATCACAATCGATGTCCCTACCAATTGAGCTAAGTTCATTGGGACATTCATAACAATGAATTTCTATTTAAACAAATTAAATATTTGCATAGCATCGAAAAATATATTGGATATTAAATTATATATTATTGTGAGTCGTCATGGGTTCGATTCCTACTGAGGTAGGTGTATACAAAAATTGGAGACGTATACAAAAATTGAACATGTATTACATAAAAAATTTGAGTAGTATAAAAAATAGAAATCAATTATTAACAACGAAATAAAAAAGAAGAAACTGAATTTGGATTTCATATTCAATACATGTTGATTACAAAATTAATTGGATTAGAAAAAATTCTTTGAATATTTGATGAAAAAAAGAAATGGAGTTAATTCTGGTATATCAAATACAAATAATCGGATTAGAAAAAATAGATTGAATGTGTGATGAAAAAAAAAAAGAAACGGAGTTGATTTTCAGGTAAACAAAATCAGACATTATGATTATCAAAATATGTTAAATGAATTCAAGTAGCCTAGCGGTAAATTAATAAAATTGTTGTGAGAGGTCGTGGGTTCAACACTTGCTGAGGAAATTTTTAGCATTTTTAATAATTAAATTAGAGTTTAAGTAGGATTAAATTAGGGTTAATTGGAGATATAACAACTTTTATATATATAATGATATAATGATAATGATAGAACAATAGTCCAACCTTCATTCCTACATTCTCCTAATTTCATTCTCTCTTCTACAAACTATTTTGTTTTCACATTTTTTTCCGATATGGAACACAAACGAAAACAAAATGAACTGGAATCAAATTCTGTAACATCTCCAATATCTAAACGAAATGCTAGAGAAAAACTTTTTGGCCAGAGAATAACAAATCCAATAATATTGTTGTCAGACAGGTACACAATTTATTTATTTTTTAAGATTTTTGTTCGATTTTTTTACTTGATTAAACAGTTTGATAAAGTTCTTATACTATTTTCTTTTATTTAATTTAGAGTAAATAGTGCTTTACCCCGGCAAAGTAAACAGTTTTTTTTTTAAATTAATAAAAAATAAAATAAATGGCACCTAGACATGTCACATCAGCAAAAGTGAATATTTCATGTCCTAATTGTCAATATAGGGGGTAATTGAAGGAATCTTATTTTGCAGTGGAGTAATCCAAAAAAATAATTTTAGAAGGGATAAACCAAAAATCGCATACTTTGCGGAGGATAAAACACTATTTATCCTTTAATTTATAGTCATCAATCACGTGATGAACATGTCCAGTTGAAGTGCTCCTGTCCTTAATTATGAGGTAATAATATTTTAGTAGTTATTTTATTTCTTCTATGGATTAAATGATTAATATATATTCTATACTCCCTCCGTCCCGAATCTTTGGTCGTTTTACCTTTTTAATTTTGTCTCAAATCTTTAGTCCTTTTAAGAAACCAATGTCCAATTAGTGATACTTTACCATTTGTACTCTTACTAAAGTTAAAGCATTAATTAAATATATTTTCTCTTTCTTAATAAAGTAAGGGTAAAAATGACTTAACTTATCAATTTTTATCATTTCTTAATCTCCGCGCAAAACTCTAAAAGGACTAATGTTTTGGGACGGAGGGAGTACTATTTTGCAGCTTGTTTGAATCAAATATCTGGTACAATCAAATCTTGAAAATTGTTGCTTAAAATAGATCATTCTCTTCTTTGATGAGTGAAGATGCAGCTTCTTGGTACAACTGTCCTACAATGTGTGGCATCATCATGAGTTGTTTCCATTGTTTTGCAATTCTTGTAGTCGGTGTTAAATCTGGTGTGGTTCTTAAATCAATTGAAGGGCCTATATAATACAATAAAAATGTTGCATAAACTGCAAAAAAAAAAAATTGAAGGCATGTTAGTGGCTTAGCAGCATAAAACTTAAAAGAACAAAAATAATCTGTCAAGCCTACTCAATGGTTTAAACAATGAATAATCTTATATATTGAAATATGATTGCACTCATGTATCATTTCCATGAATATATCTGATAGCCCCTACATGCTACAAGCAATGCCTTCTGAACACCTTCACCAGATACAAGACATCTCTACTGGTATTAAGGCATTTTCAAAGAAATCCTAATGTATAAACTACAAAGCATTTTCAAAGAAGAGTAATACTAAATTACAGGCTATATATGGTAGTCTTATAAGATTTGGTGATTCAAGCAACAATCTAAGAACCTATCACCCATGCTTTTATTAAAGTGTGTGTTAGACAAATCCAAGCACTTAAGTGTTGCTCTAGTTTTGTCCTTCTAATCAATATCCCCGAAACCCGCCAGCTCCTACTAACTGAGTCTTTGTACACCACCATTAGTTACACACTAACTTCTAACCTCTAGATCTACTTCAAATTCAAAAATGCATTCGGCTTTACAAAATAACTCAATTTTATTACTTTCAAGATCAAAACCATTCATGACAAAAAAAACTTCACACCAAAGCATAGGGCTTTAAAATGAAATTTGAGACTTCGTTAATACTATAGTTATGTGTCCTATAAACAAATAAACATGTTTCATTGCATTATGCTTTACAAGTTCATGCTAAGCAAGAACTTCGCCGATCAACCAGGAGTCATTTGACTTTACCCTTGTCCCAGACTGCCACCAAAATAAGGAACTAGAAATCCCTATCAAACACACTTAAACACTCTTTTCAAGATTAACAACACGTCATTATTGAGAGAAATACCATATTAGTATCCGTTGTAACAATCGTTTCAATCAATGGAAGTTGTGGTTTTGTTATAACAAATAGATGCAAGATTGTGATTCCAAATTGAAACATCCTTCTTATGAACTAGGTCAAACACAAACACCACAAGTAATGGAATTCAACAAAGAGCCTATGAATTAAAAAATTCAAAGATACCAGGTTCACTTTTTTTTCAAAAAGAAGACCTAATCGAATACCAAATCAAGCATAAAGTCAAAGAAATTGAAACTCACTGGTTTTAGATTCAAACTTTTTTACAATCTTGAAGATATGTGGTAGATCGGTGGCAGAGGCTGCGGTAAAGATTGACATCGGAGAACGCGATAGCGGAGGAGTCAAAGAAGCCTAATATGATGGTGGTGGAGGCTGCGACAGAGATTGAATATTTAGAAACCTTTAACGGTGGATATGAAAGCTTTAAGAAGAATGAAGGTGCCTCCGTGTATGTTTTATGAATGGTCTTGGGACCTCGGAGACTGCTTACGGCGTTAGGATCGCCGCCTTCCGGTGTGGTCGATCTGCTGTCCCCTTGGCTTTTGTGTGTTGTTTTCATGTACGTGGTGTTTTGTGTAGCCTGCTTTTGTTGTAGTGAGCAGAGGGTTACTTCTAGTCCAGGAGATTAGTTGGTTGACCTGTGTGTTGTTTGAGAAAAAGGAATGATAATATTATAAAACAAATTGAAAATGTAAAAATAAATTAGAGGCAATTGAAATTAGGATCTAAAATGAATGGTTGGGACAATAAACATCCATCTCGTCCGTACTTTGGATACCCATAGAACCATCGAAGACTGTTGAAGTGACTAATTCCGGGAAATTAAGCGGCGTTGTAAATTCATAGAATAAATATCTAAAATTTAATTAATTGAAAATAAAAGTAGTCAAAATTACTTTGTGGTAAAATATTACTTATATGTTTGAGTGTTTGACCTAAATAGTTGACTATATTTGACTGAATTTGATTGGTGTCATATCAGCAAGGGCAACCACCCTCAATTTAACAAAGGGTAGAGAAGTAGTCACCAATGAATAATCCTACTAGTCTCCCAAGTGTGTATTTCAAGCATCTATATGCACGAAACAAACTAAGACTTTATTATGGTAACTAAATAGCGTAGTGACATAGTAGTGCTACTTAATAAAATTTGGGAAAATTTATAATTATTTCATGTGGCAATAGTCGCAACGGACGTCACAGCAACCACATTGACACCTATAAATACTCAAAAGATTTTACTCCCTCCGTCCCAAATTGATTGACACAGTTGACTGTTTCACGCATGTCGATGCATAACTTTGACGATTAATATTTGGGTAAATAGAGTTTTACCCCCTGTAAAGTTTGCGAATTTTGGTTTACCCCCTGCAAAATAAATTTTTTGGATTACCCCCTGCAAAATGAAGATTCCTTCAATTACCCCCCTCTGTTGACAACTAGGCATGGAATATTCATTTTTGATGATGTGGCATGTCTAGGTGGCTTTTATTTTATTTTTTATTAATTTATTTTAAAAATATTGACATTTTATTTTAAAAATAAGAAAATAAACTAAAAAGTTAAAAAAAAAACTGATTTAAATTTTTTTTAAATTCTGATTTAATTTTTTTTCTGGTTTCAATTTTCTGATTTTTCAAAAAAAAAGTCAATTTTTAATTTTTTTTTAAAAATTCAATTAATATAAAAAAAGAATTATTTAAAAACAAAATTATAAAAATTTGATATTTTAAAAATATCCATCGAGACGAATCCAACAACATCTTATATGCTAATATTTATTTTTATTTATTAGTAGAAAAATATGGTAAAAACAATACATATGAATAGTGCAATATAGTCAAATGTGTCATTCAATTTGTTCACGTCATAAATGCTATCTCCATCACCGGGGTCTAGGAGTAAGATATTTGTTGAAGTTGCTATCTGAATTTCCATGACCATACCATGTGCACGTTTCAAGTCCTCTCCTTTCTTCATAACTACGAGTCAAACTGCCAAAGCTTTCTGATTTCACCTTCTAACCCAATAAAAAGTAAAATGTGTATACAATAGAATGTTCCATAAGTTTTGGTTATGAAAGTAACATTTCCATGCTAAGCTATTTAAATAATTGTAATTTTCATTGAAAAGTTAAGGCAGTTGCCAAACAAAACCTTTGAGCTCTGAACCTTGAACAGTGTTGTTTGCTAAGATGTAAGATTTAATGTTGTCTTTCTAGATTCATCATTATTTGCCAAGTGCATTTTTTTTATTTCTAAACTAGCGGGCCAGACAGGCGCGGACGCATTCCACGTCTGCCTGTGTCTAACTTATGTCAAAAAAATAAATAAAGACATGTCTCTATGATAGAGTTTGTTAATAAAAAACTTTTGTTTTTTTAAAAAAAATCAAGGGTATTATTGGTATTATAAAAAGTCCACACCAAAATTTTTTTGTATCATTTTTATATATATAGTAAAGATAAAAAAAACTGTAGACTTTTTAGTTAGTGGCTTTTCTTTTCCTTCTTTGCTGGTTATATTCCATTGGTTCAATATGCTATCTTTCTTACCATTCTCTTCTTCATTTTTGTCCTAAATTTGTGACTCCTATAGCACCTATTAGGTTTTGGGTTGAACATTTAACGCAAAACTTACTTGTAATGTGAGAACTGTCTCGATTTATAAATGTAATTTCAGACAATATCTCATTGAGAGGCTCCTAAAAACAGTTTCTCACTTAGCAAAGCTAAGACCAAGTATATCTACCCTTCCAAGATGCTATCTGGTGAACACATTTTTAAACCGCGGTCACGGTAACAGTTGCAGTTGCATTTTGATTCTTCATATTGTGAAAAATTACAATAAAATACAGTTGATCTGGCGCCTCATCATGGTCCAGATTGAAGTGAAGTAGTTGATAGTTGCAAGTCTGGTTTTTGAGCTTGTGAAACTTACTTTAAAGCTGTATCATACAGAAATTTGGAAGCATATAGTTTTAGAGTAGTGAAGAGCTTTTGGAGTTTATTGCAAAAAATTTAGAAGATGGGTGGTGGTAGAACTAGAAAGAAGAGGAACCAGTTGAGCAGAATCCATGCATTCTCAAGTGGGAAAACTTCATTCAAAGGTGAACATTCACTTATAGGAGGACCTGGTTTTGGAAGGATAGTTTACTGCGAAGAAAACGAAAGTGGTGTGAATTATTGTGATAATTATGTGAGAACTACAAAATATACAATGTTTACTTTCATCCCTAAATCATTGTTTGAGCAATTCAGAAGAGTTGCAAATTTTTACTTCCTTGTTTGTGCAATCTTGTCTTTTTTTCCTGTTTCTCCTTACTCAGCTGTTAGCAATGTTGTTCCTCTTGTTGTTGTGGTTGCTGCTACAATTGGGAAAGAGGCTGTTGAGGATTGGAGAAGGATGAAGCAGGTAATTAAATTATTAATGTTCTTCAATTATTGTTTATTCTGATCTTTTCTGTCTACTTTTTGCAAATTGAATGTTTTTCTTTTCACAAGAAAAAAATTAGATTAGGGGAGGAGGCATAATGAAGATTTACAATGGAATTTATGTATAATTTACGAAATAGGGAATTTCGGGACTTAAACCCGAGTCAGAGCGGGTGTAAGAGAAGATTCAACCATATGTGCAAATTGAATATATTTTTTTAATATTTTTTAATATATTTTTGCTGATGGAAAAGTTTTGAAAGTACATACTTTTGCAATTTTGCAAGCAGGTGTTTAGAATTGTTTCTTTATAACTGGTTTTGGAAAATTATTGTGAGGGAATTGTGATAAGGAATGTGTTATATGCCTTGAGATATTTTAGGAACCCTCCAAATGAGAGTGAACAAAATGTGTCTTTGTTTCATGACAGGTTTACATCAAACTTGTTCTCAGATATTTTTTTTTTTGAATGGTTATTCTTAGATTAAAAACTTCCAAATGTGAATTACTTTTACTTCAAACTCAATTTTACAAAATCAAGTTCATTCATAATCGTTTAATGTTCCCGAAACACATACTAATTTCATGTTTCAGTCTCCAAATCTCAGCATCAAGTTAGAATGCATTTTGATGAGGCAAAAGCAATTCTTTGTCAAAACCATATTATATTTCTAAAATCAGTTTTACCTCTTATTAAAGTGAATCCAAATTTCCGTTGGAAGAGGAAAACCAACTTTGTGTTCCAACAAATTCCTCGACAGAGATTTGCCACCACTAAACTGCAGCGGAAATTTTGTATCTATAATATGATAACAGAAAGGAAAAAAGTGAATCCACACATACACTTGGTATGGTGGTTTTGTTTCTCTTGTCTTCTCTAAAATTTCGTATCTATCTCAGTATCAACTCTCTCTATCACTTTAAAAAATCTATAATATTTTAAAATACCCTCTAGTTCTATGATATAAAGGAAAAATAAGATAGAAAAGTAATTTGTCTGAGCATTATTTAATCTTTTGCCACTTGACGCGGCCATTCCACCCATTATTTGTGGTCGTTGGTGGTTACGGTGTTGTGATGCCATTGCAGACACTACCGCAGCGGCATAACAAGATGCAGTCTGGTATTTAAAACACCGCTCAAGGTCCAAATATAGTTTTTAATTGTTGTTAATGTTGGCATGAACTGAAATTCTTTAACAGAAAGACAACAGTAGTGTTGCATTGGTGTTAGTAAACTTTATCTTTCCTAAATCAAATCCTTACTCTTGTCAAAAAAATAAAATAAAATCTTTTCTTGGTTGCAATTCCTTGTTACTATTTGATTATTTTATTATTCTTGTATCTAATATTATCTTATGATTGCATTAGGATATCGAGATGAATAACAGAAAGGTTAAAGTCCATAAAGGAGAAGGTGTTTTTGACTACTCTAAATGGCGTGATTTGAATGTTGGAGACTTAGTGAAGGTTGAAAAAGATGAATTTTTTCCTGCTGATCTCATACTACTTTCATCAAGCTATGAAGATGCAATTTGCTATGTTGAGACAATGAATCTCGATGGAGAAACAAATCTTAAACTCAAACAAGCACTTGATGAAACTTCCAAATTTCTAGAAGACTCCACCTTCCGAAATTTCAAAGCAATCATCAAATGTGAAGATCCAAATGCATATCTATACTCTTTTATAGGAAACATTGAGCTTGAAGATCAACTATATCCGCTTTCGCCTCAGCAGTTGTTGCTTAGGGACTCAAAGCTTAGGAACACTGATTTTATATACGGCGTAGTTATCTTTACCGGACATGATACAAAAGTTATGCAGAATTCGACCGACTCTCCATCTAAGAGAAGCAAAGTTGAGAAGCGAATGGATAAGATAATCTATTTTCTCTTCTCAGTTTTGTTTTTTATTTCTTTTATTGGTTCAATTTTCTTCGGCATTACAACAAGTGAGGATATTGAAAATGGAGTAATGAAGAGATGGTACCTCAGACCAGATGATACTACGATCTACTACAATCCGAAGAAAGCACCGATTGCGGCAATGCTTCATTTCTTGACTGCACTAATGTTGTATAGTTACTTGATTCCAATTTCTTTGTATGTCTCCATTGAAATTGTGAAAGTCCTTCAAAGCATCTTCATCAACCACGATGTACACATGTATTACGAGGAAACTGACCAGCCTGCACGCGCCCGTACCTCAAATTTGAACGAAGAACTTGGTCAAGTTGATACTATTCTTTCGGATAAAACAGGAACTTTGACTTGTAATTCTATGGAATTCGTCAAGTGTTCAATTGCTGGGATCGCCTACGGACGAGGTGTTACAGAAGTTGAGAGAGCTCTAGCAAGGAGAAAACACTTAGATGGCAATGTTGCGGAGATTTCTGAAGCAAAGTCATCCATTAAAGGTTTTAACTTCACGGATGAAAGGATTATGAATGGAAATTGGGTCAAGGAAACTCACGCCAATGTAATCCAGAACTTCATACGTTTGTTGGCGGTATGCCATACTGCAATACCTGAAGTTGATGAAGAAACCGGCAATGTTTCTTATGAAGCTGAGTCACCGGATGAGGCCGCTTTTGTAATTGCAGCTAAACAACTTGGATTTGAGTTTTATGAAAGGACCCAGACAACTATTTCCCTGTGCGAGTTCAATTCCACAATAGGCAGGACTATTAGAAGGTTTGGTTTGGTTCTTATATATATATATATATATATATATATATATATATATATGCGTATATGTAATCTTGGTTTTCTATATCTTAACATTAATCTGCAATTGAAACCTGTGATGTGCATTAAAAGATGAATGTATGTGACTTTTGTAGGTCCTACAAGCTTTTGAATATATTAGAGTTTAGTAGTGCAAGAAAAAGAATGTCTGTTATTGTAAGAGATGAGGAGGGGAAATTACTACTTCTAAGCAAAGGGGCTGACAGGTTTGTAATTTTGCTCATTACTTATAGTTCATGGCTATCATAAACAACAAAAATTAGGTACAATTTCATAGAGATATTTCCTCATGTTCTGTACTAAAAAACAATATTCCTATCACCAAAAGTTTTGGAAGGGTTTGAAAACCTATCTTTGAAAGAAAAATAATGCCATTCTGTGACAAGAATGGAAAAAATAGTACTTATCGTACTGTATCTATGTTTTGTCCTATCGTAAATATCCTTCATGATTATCATTTTGCAATCAGATTCGGATGTTAAAAATATTGCACTTCTATTTTTGTTTGGTTATCAAAATAAGTGTCATGTTTGAACGGCTTGGAAAGAATGGAAGGGAGTTTGAAGAAAAGACTAAGCAGCACATTAATGAATATGCTGATGCTGGTTTGAGGACCCTGATACTTGCCTATCGTGAACTTGATGAAGAAGAGTACAACCTTTTCAATAAAGAATTGATGGACGCCAAGAGCTTAGTAAGTGCGGATCGGGAGCAGATTGTGGAGGAAGTATTAGAAAAGATTGAGAAGGATTTAATTCTTCTTGGTGCTACCGCAGTTGAAGACAAACTTCAAAATGGGGTATGTTACAAATAGTGTTTTTCCTTCTATCTCCAGAGGGAAACAAATACTGGTTTTAAATTATTTCAAGTTAATATTTGTGTATGTTAAAATTAGCCACGCCTTATACATTATTAAGAACATGCAATAGTTTTTAGATATGTTCTTAATGAAGTTACATTTGTGTCCCACATTGACAAGGTTTCAGTGTTTGTATATGCTCGAACACCCTAGTCCGTTGAACTAGGTTATGAGAGTGAGATCCACCCCAATTAAATGTTATATTAGAGCTCGATTTCACGGCCGATGTTAGAATTGATCTTACGCCCATGTTTTGCATAAGGGAAATGGATCTGCTACATGCACAATGCAACAGTTGTAGCGGATCCAAATCCGTGAGCGAGAGAAAGTATTAAAGTTGCATTTGTGTCACACATTGTCAAGGCTATCAGGCTTATGCAGTGCTTATATGTGTTTGGACACCGTTATCATTCGATCTAGCCGTTTGAAAATTGGGTCCAAGTCTATTTAACACTTGGGATTCTGCTTTTGTCATATAGGTTCCTGAATGCATTGACAAGCTAGCACAGGCAGGAATTAAGTTATGGGTTTTGACTGGTGATAAAATGGAGACAGCAATCAATGTTGGGTAAGTTCAAATATTTCAAATGATTTTGAAATATTTGTTAATGTCATAATGTCACTGATTTGATAATTTCTGCGTGACCTCAGGTTTGCTTGTAGTTTACTTAGGCAAGGGATGAAGCAAATTATAATTAGTTCAGACACTCCAGATATCAAATCACTGGAGAAAGTGGAGAACAATTCTGCTGTTGCTTTTGTAAACCCTGGATTCATTTTATATATTATGATGCGATCAAAAAAATCTTCCCATGGAGCTTTGTCCTATTGGAAGTATGTTGTGATGGAAGTTAATTGATTCTGCAGGAAATCAAGGCAAACGTTATTTCTCAATTAAGGGAAGGAAAGGAATTACTAACTGCATCTAATGTAAAATCTGAGGCATTAGCTCTAGTAATTGATGGCAAGTCTCTCACATATGCACTAGAAGATGATGTAAAAGACTTGTTTCTCACCTTTGCAGTTGGTTGTGCATCTGTTATATGCTGTCGTTCATCTCCAAAGCAAAAAGCACTTGTATGTTTTCCTTGTGTATTTATAATTGTTCGCTACAGTTACCCTTTGTTTATTTCTTTATGAGTTCAAGTTTCATTAGTTTATCCCTTATTATTAGTTTTCATACTTAGACTAGAACCTAGTAGTATATTCTTATTACTTGTAAGTTTTTTAGTAAAGTAACTTACAATGAAGCCCTACATTTAAGTTTTTTAGACTAGCATCGTTGAGTAGACGGGCTTCATCATTGAAATGAAACTGTAGAATGTTATTTTATTTGAAGATTACGTCAGCGAAAGTGGCAGAGAGATATCACTGCAAAATAATATACTAATAGAAAAATGTTAACAACGTCACTCTAACAGTCTATTGCCAAAACTCGCTCTATTATTGTAGTCTATGTAGCACCTACATGACACAAATACATGTGACTACATTAAATTAATTCATTTTCTCAAATTATTATCTGTGTCAACAAGTCAGTGTCGTGATTTGAACATTTTCAGTCTCTAAAGGTCTTTCTATTACAATTATGCAGGTTACTAGACTAGTAAAGATTAAAACAGGTTGCACAACTCTAGCAATTGGTGATGGTGCAAATGACGTTGGAATGCTCCAAGAAGCAGATATTGGGATTGGCATCAGTGGTGTTGAAGGAATGCAGGTAAATCTGAATTATCCGGCATCGTTTGGTTTTTGACTCCTGCATTCTTTTGTTCATTTTGGTTAATGAGTTCTCGCTTGTCATTTGATTCACTATATTTTCAGGCAGTTATGTCTAGTGATATTGCAATTGCTCAATTTCGGTATCTAGAGCGTTTACTTCTTGTGCATGGACATTGGTGTTACAGAAGAATCTCATCAATGGTAACAATCTTAGTGTTTGAAAATATTACATTACAAAACAAACTTCTCCGTTTTACAAACGGTTTTCTGTGACAGTTGAAGTTAAACCTATGATTCTTCTTCTAAGTTACAATGATTACACATTTGTTTAATTAACAAAACTATGTTAAACTATATTCTAATTGCAGATCTGTTACTTCTTTTACAAGAATATTGCCTTTGGCATTACTCTATTCTTGTATGAGATTTATGCCTCATTCTCGGGTCAAGTTGCATACAATGATTGGTTCCTGTCACTATATAATGTATTCTTCACTTCACTTCCTGTAATCGCCTTGGGAGTATTTGACCAAGATGTCTCTGCTAGATTATGTCTCGAGGTATCTCTTTAAAAACTCAATATGTGTTACTGCCTGTGCCTAAAAACACACAGAAAAGAACTGCCTAAAAAGTAGTTCTGCCAGTGCCAATTATCTTTTAAAAATACTCATATCATTCGTTAAAGCCTCCACTTTCATGGCGGAACTTTGGTCCCTCTTTTTAAAATTTAGTTGTTTGGTCCCATGCTCAGATATTTGGACCCAAGACTGATGATCACATCACTTTTTGGGTCTAAGTATCTGAGTGAGGGATCAAAAAATTAAATATTAAAAAGGAGGGAAAATTCCGTTAGCGAGTAAAAATAGGAGAACAAAAACTGCAATTAAGCCTAAGATAACAGTTATAATACACTTTAAAATTGAATTTTTTGTTGTTATTTTAAGGACTAAAAACTCAAAATGCATCGTATAAAAAGGAGCAGATCCACTGAATTATCTTGATCTCATTATATATCTTTCATTCTGTAATCATTTTTCAGTTCCCATTATTATATCAAGAAGGTGTACAAAATGTCCTATTTAGCTGGAAAAGGATTCTAGGTTGGGCATTCAATGGAGTAACAAGTGCTATCACAGTATTCTTCTTCTGCATTAATGCGATTGAGAATCAAGCATTCCGCAAAGGAGGCGAAGTAGTTGGACTTGAAGTTCTTGGTGCAACAATGTACACATGTGTTGTGTGTGTAGTGAATTGTCAAATGGCATTATCCATAACTTACTTCACTTACATACAACATTTATTCATTTGGGGTGGCATTCTTTTTTGGTATATTTTCCTCCTAATATATGGAACTATTAACCCTTTATTATCAACCACTGCTTATAAAGTCCTAATTGAAGCTTGTGCACCAGCACCATCTTACTGGCTCATAACTCTCCTTGTACTTGTTGCTTCACTCCTTCCGTATCTTGTATACACTTCGATCCAACTGCGGTTCTTTCCTATGTTTAATCAAATGATACAGTCGAGAAGTAATGATGGGCAGGCAATTGATCCAGAATATGTTAATGTTGTGCGACAACAATCAATAAGACATATAGTAGTTGGATTCACAGCTCGATTCGAAGCATCAAACACTTCACGCGGCTGAAAACCATTGAAAAATAATGTTTTGTTTTTATGTGAACATTGGAGTTGTAGGTAAAGAGTTATTGGGTAATTTTTCAGAAGATCATGAAATTTTTTGGTTTCTTCAAGATGGGGTAGAAGCTTATAGTTAAAACTGTGTGAATCGTTGTATGAGTTGTTGGAGAAACAAAAATATCACAAATTATGACCAATTTTTTTTTTGTTATTTTCTACCTTTTCATTTTTAATTTAGGATCATATACCTTTCAAATTATGATCAATCATATAACAAATTAATTTCCAGCAACTAACAAATATATATATATATATAGTGACTTCTATCATGAAAATGAAATAGTTGATCAAGTGGTGCATGGTGTTGTGGCAAGTGTGAGTGTTAAGTCTCACATTGCTTAGAATAGTGGAGGTTGAACACTTTATAAGTAAGAGGACCCATAAACTTAACACCTTAAGGTTTTGGGTAAGAGTGTGGTGTCCAAACTCACTTGTAGAGTTGTTCTTGAACCCAATGTGGATGATCCCCGGCTGCCCCCTCGTGATGACCCAACAGTGGTATCAGAGCCGATGGTTCAACGAAGGGTTGAACGTTCAACTCCTTGTATCGAAAGTCTTCCTGACAAAGGTGGTCAGGCGGCGTGTCCCGTGTAGTGTGTGGCAACGGCGGTACAAGTGTAGTGTAGCTGAAAAAGCTTCCGTTTGAGGAGGACCCATAAACCTAACACCTTAAGGTTTTGGGTAAGTAACACCTTAAGGTTTTGGGTAAGAGTGTGAAGTTGTTCTTAGACCCAATGTGGATGATCCCCTGGCTGCCCCCTCGTGGTGACCCAACACATGGTGCACCACTTATCAATAATCCTATAACGAATACGAATTTTATAAAATTCACCATTAGATTGAAAGTTTATATCATATAGATCATCCATATAAATTTTTTAAAAAATTGAAAATCATTTGATGTGTTATTAAGATCCACCAAGATTAACGGTATACAATAAAAATTCATAAACCAAAGAAAACCGACACAAAACTCTAACAATGAATTGATCCAAGTTATAACGAATTTGAGCCTCTTAAATAAGTGATTAAGAGTTTGATTCGTAACAGTCACCATTAAGCGGTAGTGAATACTCCGTACTTATATTACATGATAGAAAGAAAAGAACCAAGCTCATATAAAAATTCCATTTGACTTCGACAATATTTTCAAATTTACAATATTATCATTTTATAGCAAAACATATAGAGTCCATTTCACAACATGAATTAAACTTGAGCATCACCATCTTTAACCTTACAATCATTTTCTTCTTCTTGATCATCACAAACCATAACCTTAGCCCCAACGCCTCCAATTTCAACATCTCTACCTATACAATCTCGACACCGACGCTTCAGCCATCCAAAACAACCTCTACCTTTGATACTTTCCAGTGGAGTAAGTTCTCTTCGATTACACATTCGACTCAAATAACAAGAGAGTACAGCAAGAATGGTAAGAACAATGATCACAGCAAAAAATGGACCAATAGATCCTGATGATTGCCATGGACTAGAGCTACTTGGGGGTGAATTAATATAATTAGATTCTTCTCCTGAATTCAATTGTTGTTGCTCCGGTTGTAGAAGTGACGAAAATGTTGCTGTTGCCATTGCATTAATTAGTATATCATATAATAGAAGAAAAATTATTGATGTGGGAGTAATCATATATAAAGGGTAGGTAATATTTTGGATGATTAATTAAGATTTTAAGGTTCCTTAGCATGGTGAGTTTGAAAGATCGTGGAAGAACAACGTGGAAAGTTGGGTTAAATAAGGTAACTAAACACTTTCTTTTGTCTAGTCAGATGCATGGTTGCATGTGGAAAGTAGGGTTCTTCTTTTTTTATATGGGTTTATTTGTTTGTTTTCTAATATGTTGAATTTAAAAGTTAAAAGTGAGCCACATGCAAGGTTGACGCTGCATGTCACGCTTTTTCGTCAGCACTTTGTTAAAATTTCTTTCATTTTATTTCTTTTGGTTACATTTTGACACTTCATCTACACATATGCATAACTGAGTTTGTATAATAATAAATTTATAAGAATATTACTCATTGTCGCGATGATTTTTGGATATCGAGCTATTAATTAGCATCGAATCATGATTTTAATCTTTTACCACCGATCTTTAATTTTTTCTGAGGGAAAGGGGAAAAGTTCGAAAAAATACCCTATTTTCAGAGATCAAGGTAGGGGGTTGGTTATACGAAGGAAATGTACTAGCACCCTAAGTATCTATAGTATCCTATATAACCTCTTGTTTCTATTCTATCTATACGCTTAATTTTTATTTGCTTGTAAAAAATTCCTAGGAGAGAAAAAGTTTTAAGTGATGAAAAATAAGAAATGTTTTTGTTGATTTTATTGATTTGGGACGACGCGAGGTCTTTTGCACTACGTACCCGAGGGATCAAAATCACCGTAGTTCGGGTAAAAATTACGAGTAAATTTGTTTGTTTGATTTTAAGGTTTTGAAAATGGTTTTAAAGACAAAAGCCAAAAGTGGCAAAATGTGAGGTTGATTGATGTTAATTTGTGAAGAAAGTCTAAATGGTTAAATTGATTAAAGTTTGATTGTGAAAGGAGGCGCGGACACTTGGTTTGAAATCCAATGTTTTTTGAGGAAAAAATGTTTAGGCGAGAAAATCACTTGGTTTGAAGTCCAAAGTTTTGACGAATGGAAAATGTTAATTGATTGGTTTTTAGGAAAAAAGCGACTTGGTTTGAAGTCCAAGCGTTTTTGAATTTGAAAAGGTTTGATAGTGAAAAATATTTTTTTGTTTCGACGATGTTTTGAGAAGAAAATATTTAGGTATTTTGAAAGAGGTTTTGACCTCATTTTTTTTAGAAGCAATTAGGTAATGATTGCGCGCGCAAAATGACACTAACTTAAAATGTCCTAACAATTAAACTAAGCGTGAAGACAGCTCACAATGATATTTTGATCAAAGTTACGCATTTTCCCTCGGAATTTAACGTTACGCGTGTTGGCGGAAGGAGATAAAAAAGTAAATATGCATGCAATGCGGTTGTTTCTCATTTATATTTACATCGGATCTTAAATACATACTAATCGTAGTAATTAAACTGAATAAATAATGATGCAAACAAAAATAAATAATGATGCGATAAAGTAAGCATAGAGAAATAATAAACTAAAAATAAACTAAAGCAAATAATAAGTAAGCAATCATAAATATAAGAGTAAAAACAAAAGCCTCAAATTAGTACTTATAATGGATTAAATAGCTTCTTTAAGCTTATTCCATAAGCACTTTTATCATAGGCTAAAATCACAATTAAATATCAATATTAAACAAATGAATAAATTAATGTGACGAAAATAAATAAAAATTAATTAATAAAAAGGAAAGCCTCAAATTTATGCAAATATGGATAAAATAGCTTAAACAATCTTATTCCATAAGCACTTTTTACCATAAGCTTAAAAATTAAAAAAAAGAATTAACAAAAGGGGGCAAATAGTAAATAGGGGGATGCAGAAAGTAAAACAGAATCTAGGCCCAAAGCCCAATCCGGGTAGCCAAAAACGAAAAAGAAAAATATTTTTTCTACCCCTACAAATCTCTTTATACCCCTACAATTTTTTAAATATTCCAGTTATACCCTTATGTTATTTTTGTATATTTTATGTTTTTTACTTTGTCTTTTTATCACTTTGCCGGTAAAATCCGTACACCCTTTGAAAAGTGCACCGATCAGACCAGATTACTTTACTGGTACGTTAAATTTACGGGTACACTTTACCTAAGTGTACCGGAATGCTTTTTTTTTTTAAAATATATTGCGGTACACTTGTATACAAGTGTACCGATTCTGGAAAAAATTTTGAACACTGCGGTATACTTGTTTTCAAGTATACCGGTTATAAACATGAAAAATGGGAACCGGAATGTTAACGTGAAAATTAAAAATTTTGCTTTTTTATTTTATTTTTCAACAGATATGGCGCAATCCGGCGACACAGGTCAAAACTCGGTTGATACTACGGATGTATTTACTACGAATGATAAATTTGATACACGAGAAGATGTTCTTAAATGGGCGGAAGATGTTGGAATTGCCAACAAAGTCAGTATTATTATTACAAGGTCAGATAAAAAGAACGGCGTAAGAGGAAGGAATGACAAGTTGATTTTGGGCTGCGATAGAGGTGGAAAATATGACACTTCATAAAGTTCGACGTCAACTGCATCAAAAAAGTGTAACTGTCCATTCAAACTTAGAGCCACACCTTCGATAGATGGTTCAAGATGGAAAGTTCAAGTTCAATGTGGAGTTCACAACCACGGACTACCTGACCAATATGCAGGTCATCCTCGTAAGGCACGTTTAACTGCAGAAGAAAACAAACATGTTGAAGAACTGACAAAGTGCCGTGTAGCACCAAAGAACATCGTTATTTCTTTGAAAGAAAAAAATCCAGAGTCTGTTGTTGATGCCAACCAAATATATAGGAAGAGAAACAAACTACAAAAAGAGGAAAGAGGTCCTAGAACAGATACTCAACACTTGCTGCAAAGGTTAGATGATGCTAATTTTGTCACCTGGAATAGAAGAAGAGATGATGGCTCTAATATTTTAAGTGATATTTTTTGGGCACATCCAGATTCAATAAAGTTGTTGAACTTGTTTCCAAGATTCAGAAGACTCGTATCAAGCGGCCCTCCAGGCCATCCATGCTGCACAACATCCTCATCCTCCTGCATCATAGGCTGCTCGACAAACACAGGCTGCTCAATTTCCTGTTCCTGCTCAACAGGAATAGAAACTCCTCGTCCTACACCGGCATGTCTAATTCTACCGTCTCTCCCTCTTGTACGCACCACTGAAATGGAAGAAAGAAAAAAAATTAAAAAAAAACGAAATGCACTGCGGTACAATTCAAAAAAAGTGTACCGACAGTGATAAAATTTAAAACACTCGGTACACTTGATAACAAGTGTACCGCAGTGCATTTGCGATCGGTACACTTGATAAAAAAGTGTACCGCAATGCAAAACGAGCGGTATACTTTTTACCAAGTGTACCGCAAGGTAAAATGTCAACGAAATTTAATTGCGGTACACTTTTTCAAAGTGTACCGCTAGCAATGTATATTGCGGTACACTTGAAAAAGTGTACCGGAATGAAAAAAAAGACTTACTCTCTGCTTTTCGAAAATTTTCTGCTCGGTACACTTTTTCAAAGAATGATGAAAATGAATTTTTTTTACAGTTTTACCTTTTATATGAGGGCATATTTGTCTTTTCAACATTAAGTGTAGGGGTATAGAGAAGTTTGTTGGGGTAGAAAAAAAAATTTCAACGAAAAAAGAACAGAAATGGATCTAGTGTGGCGCGTTTCGAGGGTGCACGATACCACAACGGATTCAGGCCTTATAATGCATTCGATGGCCAGAATTTAAACACTGTGAAACAGATCTACGCCCTTAGATCTCGCACGCTAGATCGGACGGTTGTGACTTAACCAGGCTTTGGGGAAGATGAATCTTCATCTCCTTCATGTTGAGGGCAGCCATGGATGGAGCTCGAAGCTCGGATAACCACAACACGAAAAATCCAAACTTTCATACAAAATTAAAGATGAACAGACTTTTTCGCATGATGTTTCGCACTGATCATGAATCCAAGCTTGGATTTCCCAGTGGAGGTCTAAAAAATGAAAACCGAACCAAACTCCTAAAACCCAAAAATGGTGAAAATTGAATTTGAACACAATCGAGAAAAATAAACTGTAAAAAAGCTTCTTAACACAACAAGAAACACGAATCCAAGAGTATTTACTTGTTTTGAGCTTTGAGTAGTCCTAACCGATCTAAGTTTTGCTTTGGCTACCTTAAGCTTCAAACATGATGGTTTTGGATGATTTCTCTACGTTTCTACGTGGTTTTTAGCTTCTCGAAAGGTTTTGATGTGTTTTGTGGAAAATTGTTGGAATAAAGTTCACATTGGTGTGTGAATTAAAAATAAAATCTTGAGTCTCACATCAGATACTAAGCATACTGGTGTATTGTAGCATACTAGTGTATATTTTGAGGAAATAAATAAATTAATCCTCATATTTATTTATTTAATTTATGGTGATTTTCCATCAATTTGTAACCGTTGAGAATAATTCTAATTGATGGCTGCACTAACTACACCTATGGTCTATTCATTAAGAACATACTCACAAATAAACCGATTTTTAAGAATAGAGATACGTGGCGGCTGGCAATTTCTATTCCTCCACTACACTTCATTGCGAAACCAGCTATGATAATTGGACATCATCATGCGCTTTTTGAATGTTGGCAATGCATAATGAGGTTAGTTACTTATTTGGATTATCTTATATCCATACTTCATTCTATAAATATACAAAAAAACGGGGCTCTAATTCATGTAAAGATATTGAGCTTGTCAGTATGTCAAATAGGGAAATTACATCTTGCAATTAAGCTTAGTTTATATGATAGTGGTGAATGAGAGATTTTTCAAAAATTGCTTTTTATAATATTAAGAAACAGAAGAAAAAGAAATCATGTGTTGAATGTCTTCTTGCACTCAACTATATAACTATGTGAACCAGTGGCGGATCCACCGCCCAGCATGTCTGGGCACGTGTCCAGGCTCCGTCGAAAATAATTTTGGTGTTCTTGAGAATTTATGTTCCAAATTTAAAATTTAAGTATTTATTGAAAAAAATAAGGTTAGATTCGTGTTCGGTGCGAAAAATCAAGTGAAATAGTATACTCGTTTTCTCGTTTTAAGATGTTTTCGCGTTTTCAGGTTGGTGAAACCACTGTGTTGTGGTGGTGGAAGGCTGGTCGGAGGAAGGAAGAAAATGAAGATTCATCTTCTACCTTCAGCTTTATAACTTGGCCGTTGGATCTATCAGGCAGATCTAAAGGTATAGATCTGTTTTTGATTTTTTAAATTATGGTCATTTGATAGATCCGAAGGCTCATATCGGAGGGTTGTATCACACGCAATAGATCAGTACCACACTGAATCATTTTTTTGTCTGTTTTCAACAGAACTGGGTTTGGGCCTGGTTCCTTTTTTTCTTGTTTTTCAGTATACCCAGTTTCAATTCTGCACCCTTTGAGACTCTTTTTTTCAGTCAACTTATTGGATAATTTGATATTAAGATTGTCATTGTTCTTTTAACAATGATCGATACTTATGATGTCTTCTTACTAATATGTATATTTGAGGTTTCCCATAAATTGATTTGATGATTATGGATGAACGATTTAGCATTATATGTAACTTTGTCTGTTTATGCAAATTAAAAAAAATTGCATTAGTTTTTATACATTATTGTTTAGAGAATGTTGAAATTCATTTTATGTGTTATGCGATACTAATATTTATATTAGTATTATTTTGTTTTAAGGATGATCAAAGTATCACTTGTTCCTTCAAATTAAGAATGATCATAGTATCATATCCCTTTGATTTAAGATTGGTCTTAGTACCATATTAGAATGATCTCAGTGTCATTATATTGATTGATATTGTAGTATCAATGCAGTGGTATCGTAGTACCAATGAATCATAGATTGATATTGTAGTATCAATATGGTGGTGTCGTAGTACCACTGATTCATAGATTGATATCGTAATATCAATTCGAGTGGTATCGTAGTACCATTCAAGAAGGTGTATTCTTTGACCGATTTCTACCGTGCAGTAGCAAATTGGTATACAGTTGTAACTGAGCAGTGCCGCGATTTCTACCGATTTATCCTGGGGACTTCGTGGTTGATAGTCTGCTTGCACAATTTTGGGCAGTGCTGCGAAACGTCTTAAAGAGAGCGACATAGTCCGCGACTCAACCCAGTAATCTCTTCGGTGGCTGAAAATTATTTTTAAGCGGTTTTTGAATCCGGTAACAACAAAAATAAACTAAAGCTTTATGAAGGTTTGAAGAGTTTTGAAATTTTGAGAAAAAAGGGTGATTTTTGTGAAATCTCAATTCTTTCTCTATGCTATGCTTCAGTTGCGCCTCCTCTCTCTCTTCTACTGATTTTGGTTCCAATTTATAGAATAAAGTGATGAATTCTTGTGTTCATTGGATAATTGGTGAATTGGATATTTACTTGCTTTGGCTAAAGAAATGGTTTTGCAAAGATGAAAAGAGAATGATGTGACATGAGCTTTTGTTTAGAGTGTGAAAATTGGTGAGGATTGTAGCTTTGTTTGGGAAATAAATAACAAAGAAGAAAGCTGAAGCAAATGCGTGTTCTTGTTTCCCTGTTTTTGCTTTTTTCAGTTTTTTTTTTTTTGACTTTTTAATAATAATAATACTATTAATATAATAAAACAAAAAAAAAAAAAAAAAAGAGGGGGAGGGGGAAGATGCAGCCACGTGCTGCTTCTTTTTTCATTTGTTTATTTTGTTTGTTTTAATAATAATAATAATAATAATAATAATAATAATAATAATAATGGTTAATAATAACAATAATGGGAAGATAAATACAAAAGAACAAAAATGAGGTATTTTAAAATACCTCTTTGTCAAAATTTCCTCGAATCTCTTGATAAACGAAGCATTTTAAGAAAAATATTCACATATCGAAATTTCTTGAAAAAGTAGCGATTATTCATGACTAAAAATATGACTTGATAAAAATGCAAAAATAATGAGTCAAAAAATGGGGTATGACACTCATATTTGATAAAGAGTAGATGATGAGTAACATATAAGAAATTCATATATATATATATATATATATATATGTTTAATATTTTAAAATTTTGGGTGAAAATGTGGTGTAACCTACTCCCTCAGTTCCAAAATATAAAGGAAAATTGGTCAAAGAAAATTGATGTATTTGGTTAAAAATTTGGATGGATGGAGTATTTTGTATGGTTATTCTTAAGAATTTAATTGTTGTGCACTGTCGGTGTAATACTTTTTTACACATACATCCAATAATATACTAACACATCGTGTATTGTGTTTAAAAACAAATGATGTGTCACATTTATTAAATGATGTGGCAACACATCATTGGATGAATGTGTAAAAAACTTTTACACTGACGGTGCACAACAATTAAACTCTATTCTTAAGAATTTAATTGTTGTGCACTGTCGGTGTAATACTTTTTTACACATACATCCAATAATATACTAACACATTATGTATTGTGTTTAAAAACAAATGATGTGTCACATTCATTAAATGATGTGGCAACACATCATTGGATGAATGTATAAAAAACTTTTACACTGACGGTGCACAACAATTAAACTCTATTCTTAATCGATGATCTTTCATGTCTTAAGATTTTCAATGAAGATGTGGTGTCCAACTCACTTAATTTGTATGATTGCTTTTAATAAGCCATGATAATCCCCCATAAGCCATGATAATCCTCGAGAAGTTTAGGCTCGCCTCAAAGTTCAAACACTTAAGCAAGCTTTGTACATTTGTCGACATTGGTAGAGTAAAATGCCAAATACCCCCCTAAAATTTTAAAATTTATCAAATACCCCCCTGAAATTTGGAAATAGGGAAATATCCCCCTAAAATTTTCAAATGTCAATCAAATTGCTCCCTGCTTCATTTACTCCGTCTATTTTAATTAGGAAAAGAGAGGAAAAGATGGATGAGACAAGAATTGATAAAGAGTATGATGTTGGTGATGTGTGTTTCTTGTCTGGTTCTGAATCTGATGACTCAGATTGGTTTATTGGGTGGTTAGAACTTCTTTGGTTCTACTTTTGAAAGCAATGATAATGATGATGAGGATGATTCTGGTGATGATAGTTTTGTTGTTTTGGTTCATTGTTATTAACCTGGTTGCAAGCAGGTTTGAACACTCAAGAAATGTACTTTTGAAGGCTCATAATAGACGGAGTAAACTGAATAGGAGCAATTTGATTGACGTTTTACAATTTCAGGGGGTATTTGCCTATTTCCAAATTTCAGAGGGGTATTTGATGAATTTTGAAATTTCAGTGGGTATTTGACATTTCACTCACATTGGTAATTTAAATAACAGTAGATAGTAATTCGAATTACCCTATTTGTTGTTTCGTTTAGAATTATACAATACTAAAAATTGCATAGTAGGTGTTTGATAAAAGTTCTCAATTAATTGATTGTGTTGATTTGTTGAATTGAAACGTTGATCTATTGAGTGTGCAAGGTGTTTAGAGATTTGAAAACTACACTCCATAACAGGGGTGAACTTTTGTTATTTTTTCTACAATAACTAATTGGCACTTACTTTTTAGGGACGCGAGAACATTTACATAATGTGATTGACATTGATGGAGAATTTGATGATACCCCTAACTCAGGTAAATACTACTTTTTTTTACAAAGGTATATACTACTTTTAGTTGTTTATAAAATCAGGTATTAAGTAAACTTTTTGTTTACAAATATCACTCATTTGGTATTCAGAATACATTATTTTTGTTTGGTATATAATAATTTTGCTTATATATTATACTATTTTTAATTCACCAATACATTATTTTTGTTTCAGCAACTGGGTATTTAGAATATAATAACATTGGCGTGCCAAATTCAATATGTGGAGATTGTGGTGCAATAATGTGGTATGAAGAGTTGGCTCAAAAGCAATATAATCCACAAAATCCAAAATTTTCATTGTGCTGTAGTCAAGGGACTATTGAAGTTGCACCCTATCGACAACTCCCACAACCTTTGCATGACTTATATCACAAACATGATAAAAGAAGTCAAATATTTTTGGAGAATATTATATCCTTCAATAGCATGTTTGCGTTCACATCTATAGGGGGTAAATCTAATACATCCTTAAACGATGGGAGAGCACCTCCAATGTTTATTATGAACGGTGAAAATTATCATCATATTGGAAGTTTATTGCCAATGCCTGGACAGAAACCAAAATTTGCTCAGCTATATATCTACGACACTGACAATGAAATAAACAATAGAATGGATGCAGTTAGGTAATTTATCATGAATACATTGTGTATACGTTTTATGTATGTCAATATATTTATTTTTAATTTAATTGTTTCATTTATCTTTTGATAATTTGTTAGGATGGAAGGTACTGATTTAGATGTAAAGTCCTCGATTGTGAAGGATATAAGAGAAGCTCTTGACAACTGCAACAATCCGTATGTAAAAACTTACAGGACAATTAGAGATACTATAGCAAACCATGATTGTCCTAATGTTAAGTTGAGGCTAATAGGCAAGAGAGGTCGTGATGGTAGAAGATACAACCAACCAACTGCAAGTGAGGTTGCAGCTTTGGTTGTTGGGGATTTTGATGCAGCGGAGTTTGAAAGAGACGTTGTTGTTCAGCTGAGATCCGGTTTGTTACAACGTATTTCTACATTCAATCCAGAATATTGGCCTTTGCAATATCCACTGTTAATTCCTATAGGTCAAGATGGATATAGACGAGACATCCCTTTCAAAGAAAATTCAACGTCTTCCACAAAGAAAAGAAAGTTTATTACACAATTGGAGTGGGTTGCTTATAAAATTCAACAGAGAGATATTAACCACTCAACCATAGTCTTTTCCAGAAGGTTATTTCAACAATTTTTGGTAGATTCATTTAGTACGATCGAGTCTGCACGCTTGAAATACTTGAGAGATAATCAAAAAGACTTGAGAGCTCACATGTATAAGGGATTAACTGAAGCCATTCATAGAGGAGATACTGATACAACTACACAAGGAAAGAGAATTGTTCTGCCATCAACTTTTGTTGGTGGAACAAGATATATGATTCAAAACTATCAAGATGCTATGGCCATTTGTGCTTGGGCCGGTTATCCCGATTTGTTCATCACATTCACCTGCAACCATAAATGGCCTGAAGTGGTTGATTTTTTGAAGACATACCGACTCAAACCAGAGGATCGACCCGACTTAGTAAGTCGGTTGTTCAAAATTAAACTTAATCAATTAATAAATGATATCAAGAAAGGTGATATTTTTGGCCAAGTTAAATCAGGTACACGTATACAACTACTATAAGTAATGAATGTTTTATTCCACTTTTTAACAATACACAACTTCCATTTAATATGACACGATTTTTTTTGTTTTGTTTTGATTGCAGTTATATATACCATTGAATTTCATAAGCGTGGACTTCCACACGCTCACATATTGGTCTTCTTGCAACCAACCTTTAGGTTTGTTCATCCTCATGATATAGATAAAATAATTTCCGCTTGAGATTCCAGACAAAGATAGAGATCCTGAGTTGTTTACAATAGTGACTTCACTTATGATTCATGGTCCATGCGGTGATCAGAATATCAGTGCTCCTTGCATGGCAAACGACAAAAAATGTACCAAACGCTTTCCAAGAAAGTTTGGGATACTACAGTTATTGATGCCGATGGTTATCCTGTATATAGAAGAAGAGACAATGGCGTGTTTTTTAAAAAGGATAAGTCTTTTGTTGATAATAGATATGTGGTTCCATATAATAAACATTTGCTATTGAAGTATAATGCACATATCAATGTGGAGTGGTGCAATCAGTCGCGGTCAATAAAATATCTTTTCAAATATGTCAACAAAGGGCATGATAGTGTTACTATTGGATTTTACACTGGTGCTAATCATGACCGTTTTAATGAAATAAAGATGTACTACGACTGTAGATATCTATCGGCATGTGAAGCAGCTTGGCGGATCTTTGCTTTTGATATCAATTACAGGGTGCCATCAATCGATAGGTTGACTTTTCATCTTGAGAATGAACAATGTGTGATTTATCCAGATGATGCTTCAATTGAAGAAGTTGTAAATAAACCATATATTAAGTGCACCAAATTTACAGCATGGATGGAAGCTAACAAAATATATCCAGAGGCAAGAAGCCTCACATATAGTGAGTTTCCTACCAAATTTACATGGAAAGATAAAGAACATCGGTGGGCTCCGTGTCAAAAAGGTTATTCCATCGGAAGATTGCACTTTGTAGCACCAGGATCCGGTGAAATGTTCTATTTGAGAACTTTGTTGAACTATGTGAAGGGTCCAACATCTTTTGCTGATATCAAGACAGTTAATAATGTAAAATTAAATACTTTCAAGGATGCATGTTTTGCATTAAGATTGCTTGGTGATGACAAGGAGTTTGTTAGTGCAATTATTGAGGCAAGTCAATGGGGTACTGGAAGCTATTTACGCAAACTGTTTGTAACATTGTTGGTAGGAAAGCAGATATGTCAACCAGATTTTGTTTGGAATAAAACTTGGCAGCATTTGAGTGACGATATTCAACACAGGCAAAGGCGACTATTGAATTTTCCTGGTAATCAATAAAGATTATTGAATGCTTTTTTTTAAATATATATATATATATATATAACAAATGACATATATTTTTTTATTAATTATATGTTCTATTCAATGTACAGATTTGGTTTTAACTGATGATCAATTGAAGAGCTATACTTTAGCTGAAATTGAGATTTTATTGAATTGTAATAACAAAAAATTGGAAAATTTCCCAGAAATGCCTAAACCTGATATGGGATTGGTACCTGAGATAGGCAATAGGTTGATTTATGATGAGTTGAACTACGACAGACATGCTCTGGCAAATGACCATCGTAAATTGATGTCGACAATGACTACTGAACAAAGAAGTATATATGATCGGATTATGAGTAGGGTTGACGAAAAAAAACCAGGTCTTTTTTTTCTTTATGGATATGGAGGAACTGGAAAAACTTACATTTGGAGAGCAATGTCTGCAGCATTGAGATCAAGGGGCGAGATTGTTCTAACTGTAGCGTCAAGTGGTATAGCTGCCTTGCTAATTCCTGGAGGTAGAACTGCACACTCAAGATTTGCAATTCCGATAAATGTTCATGAGTCCTCAAGCTGTGAGATCCTACCAACCGATGATTTAGCTCATCTAATTCGCCGTGCAAGGCTGATCATATGGGACGAAGCACCTATGATGCATAGACATTATTTTGAAGCCGTTGATCGTACTTTGAACGATATACTACGAGAGAAAAAACTTTCCATTCGGTGGAAAAGTGGTTGTTTTGGGAGGAGATTTTCGTCAGATTCTTCCTGTTATACCAAAAGGAACAAGACAAGAAGTTGTTAATGCCACTATAAATTCTTCGCATTTATGGAGATACTGTGAGGTGCTTACATTGACAACTAACATGAGACTTCTAACTGGAAGTTCAGATTCAGACGTTGAAGAGAGAAAGAATTTTTCAGAGTGGATTTTGGGTATTGGTGATGGAAGTATTGGACAATCTAATGTAGCTGATATCACAATACAGATACCACATGATCTATGAATTTCGTGCTTAGGTGATCCACTTTCATCTATTGTTCATAACACTTATCCAGATCTATTGCGCAACATGAATGATGCATCTTTTTTTCAAGATAGAGCTATATTAGCTCCTAAAAATACAATTGTTGATGCAGTCAATGATTACGCAATGAATTTAATTCCCGGAGAAGAAACAACTTATTTGAGTTATGATTCTCCATGCCATGCCAATGCAAATAGTGACACACCAGATGATATTCATACACCTGAATTCTTAAATACCATCAATGCTTCTGGAATTCCGAATCACAAGCTGAGATTAAAAGTTGGAGCACCGATAATGTTGCTCAGAAACATTGAACAATCTTTGGGATTATGCAATGGCACACGGTTGATAGTTACAAAATTGGGAACATATGTCATTGAAGGTAGAGTGATATCCGACAACAATATTGGTGAAAAAGTTTTTATTCCTAGGTTATCATTAACTCCTTCAGATAAAAGAATCCCTTTTAAGTTTCAACGTAGACAATTTCCATTGGTTGTTTCATTTGCTATGACTATCAATAAGAGTCAAGGTCAGTCACTTAAACATGTTGGTGTATATCTTCCACGGTCAATTTTCTCTCATGGTCAACTCTATGTTGCAGTGTCAAGAGTAACATCAAGGAAAGGCTTGAAGATATTGATAACCGATGAAGAAGGAGAATATGCGGCTGAAACTGGAAATGTTGTTTATAAAGAAGTTTTTCGTAATGTTCAGTAGTTCTTTTGTAACCTATTTACCTAAATATAAATGTACTGAATATTATCATTTTTATCATCGATATCGTTTGAATTATTTTTATTTTTGGAACTTTTATTTTGAAATTTTTGTTATATTTCTTTTCATATCATAAATGATAATCCATAAAACCCGTGCTATAGCGCAGGTCGGTGTCTAGTTTAAATAACAGTAGATAGTAATTCGAATTACCCTATTTGTTGTTTCATTTAGAATTATACAATACTAAAAATTGCATAGTAGGTGTTTGATAAAAGTTCTCAATTAATTGATTGTGTTGATTTGTTGAATTGAAACGTTGATTTATTGAGTGTGCAAGGTGTTTAGAGATTTGAAAACTACACTCCATAAATGCAAGGTGTTTGATCAAACTTCATAATTGCTTGATTTTGACCCCCAAGTTTCAATTGCTTGATTTTAACCCCCTAAGTTTTTTCACAATTGCTCGATTTTAGTCCCCAAGTTTCAATTGCTCGATTTTGGCCCTCCATGTTTACCCCTTTTTGCATTTGCTAGCTCTCCGTTGACTTTTTTTTATTAAAAATTGGTTTTGTGGCATTGTGAAATTAAATAAATATTTAAAAATAAATAAAAATGTTTTTAAATTTTTAAAAAATTACAAATTGTTTTTTTAAAAAATAAATTTTAATCTTTTTTTATTATATTATTTATAAAATAATTTTGTTATAATTATTATATTTTTATAATGTATGCATTATAATGTATGCTGATAGAAATATAAACACCCAATTATTTTCACATTCAAACTGCATTATAATTTATGCTGATAGAAATACAAACACCCAAAAGTGTGTTTGGTATGTTATCTCTCGCTAGAACTCAATTTCTTTTTTGCTCTACAAATAATGCAAGTCTTTCCTTTAACTTTGATCTTAAAAATTGAAGCTGTTTATTTATGAATGCTCGCGGTGAAGGTAATATAAAAATATAATGATTTGTAAAAAAAAACAATAATTATAACAAAATTATTTTATAAATAATATAATAAAAAAAAAAAATTTTTTTAAAAAAACAATTTGTAATTTTTTAAAAATTTAAAATCATTTTTATTTATTTTTAAAAATTTATTTAATTTTAAAATGCCACATAACCAATTTTTAATAAAAAAGTCAAACGGGGCTGCAAATGCAAAAAAGGGGTAAACACGGGGGGTCAAAATCCAGCAATTGAAACTTGGGGGACTAAAATCGAGCAATTGTGAAACTTAGGGGATTAAAATCAAGCGATTGAAACTTAGGGGGTCAAAATCAAGCAATTGTGAAACTTGGGGGCCAAAACTGCATTTAAGCCTTAGCTTTTTCGTTAATCACTTAATTGGAATACCAAGCGATCATTTGGAAAACCATTTTGAAATATCTCAATCGATTATCAAAATACATATTCTAGACATTGTTCAATTTAATCTCAAGAAAATTGAACAATTTTATTCCTAGTTTCTCAATTTCATTGAATTTCCATTAATCGGTTTAACGCGCATATAATCCCCTTTTGATAGCATTCAGGATAGACGATCAAGTCATTTTAAAGAAAATTTACAGAAACAATTTTGTTAAAAACCTCAATGATGATATTTGCGGCCTATTCACCCCCTCTAGTCGCGTGCCTACCGTCTAACACATACATATGATCAAGGTGCATACAAGATAATATAAGATGCTATAACACACAGTAAGGATAAAAATTACATAACCTCCACTAAGAGACTCTTTGCAACATCCAAGACAAAGTGGACGACTAGCCGTGGTGAGTTACTACAAAAACTAATAAAAACAATAAACTAGACTAAGAACAATAGAAAATAAACTAAGAACATTTATTGATACTTGAAAAGTGTTTAGAAGAGTGGAGCTTGATGTTACAAGAGAATTGAGGTCCTATTTATAGCCTAAGGCTATTGACTTTTGTGCTCCTCAATAGTTAGTGGAGCTTCATTACATATAATGAGTGTTAAAAACTGAAATGAAAGGCCAAAAACTGATTTTTGCTTCTATAGGATATGCTACGTCCGTGGCCAATTCCACACGTGGCAGGTCTTCAAACGAAATTTTTGGCTTCTTTTTGCCTGAAACGGTTGTGGCTAGAGTCCACATGGCGGGGTGCCAGATCTTCCACTATCATAAATCAAGTATTAATCAATAAGACATTATAAAGTGCATCAAACACACTCAATTTCTCGTATTCCAAGCTTTTACTCCTATAAATACAAAATAAAGAAAAACAAGTAAATAGTTCTAATAAACTTTATTAAAATCATAATTTATTTAAATATTAGACATATTTTAGTGCTATCAATTATTTTCTCTTCAAATATGTTGTGGTGAAGTGAGTTAAGTCTCATATTGTTTAGAAAAGTGGAGGTTGAACACTTTATAAGTGAGATGATCTATAAATCTAATGCCTTAAAATTTTAAATAAAAATGTAGTGTCAAACTCACTTATATAATTGTTATGAGCTCAGTATAGATGAGCATCCATTACCCCTGCTTCACCCAACAAAATAATCACCTAAATTTTTCTCATCTTCTCTCTCTTTTCACTGACATATATTTTTATTTTTATATTAAATTTGAGAGGGATGCTTGTGGGAGAGTATCCAATGCAAAATATGTGATATATTCATAAATATAACATGATCATTCGAACTATTTTTAATTCAAGCATGCTTTTGAGCTCACCACAAGATCAATAGTTAGCCATTTTTTGAGCTTTATTTTACCATACCTGTAAAATAAAATAAAAAGGCTTTATTATAACCATAATCTATAAGAGTAATTATGTATTCTACCAAATTATTCAGCTACATCTCACTTTAATTTCATTTCATGACATGAATGATTGATTTATATTATATATCAATGTCAAATTAATTTATCAAACATATCTATTAAACTATACCTCATCTATTCCAAAATATAAATAAGTAAAAAAAATTAATGTATTTGATATAAATTTTAAACCAAAACATCAATTTTTATTCACCATTTTTTTCTTATCTTTTAGACGATTTAAATTTCGTTCATTTATTATCCATTTAGGAAGAGACAGACACAAGTAAATATTACGAGTTTAGGTTTTTTCCCTTTATTATTTCTCAATTTGTTCTCCATTTAGATAGATAGACCAAGTAAAGGTTAATGAGACCAATTAAAAGTGAGTCTCACTAATTGATAGACCTCATTAATGTTCACTTGTGTCTATATCTCTAAACAAAGAATACATGAAAGGATAATAAAGCACCGTTTGACCCATTTTTTTTAGGTGTAGAAACTATTTTAACTATAAAGTTAGAAATAATAGTTTTAAAACTAAAGTTGTTTGGTAAATGTTACTTTTTTATAAAAAAATAAATTAAAAGTTGTTTTTATTATATATATATATATATATATATATATATATATATATATATGTATTATAATAGGGTTAAAATATATGGTTGATAATCTATTCTATACAATATATAAAGGGGATATGGGAGTTTGGGATGACTTTTTCATATTCCCATTATACCCCTCATGATTACTTAACATTTATTTGATTTTTTTTTGTACCAACAAAAATCTTTTATTAACAAACTCACCATAACATAAGGTACATCTTTTTTTTAGCAGCAAAAATCTTTTATTAACAAACTCACTATAACATAAGACATATCTTTATGTTTTTGGACATAAGTTAGACACAGGCACACAGAGTATATTATAATTTTTCTTAAAATATTGAAGCTACTTTTTTTCTTCTTACTCGAGCTTTTAAAAATTGTTGTTTGGCATAATTTCTTATTTCTAAGAAAAAAATGAGGAAAAAAAGCTAGGTCAAACTATACCTAAATGAAGTAGCAAAGTTTTTCACAAGAAATGGGGGTTTGAATTGTGAACCTTTAAAATATTTCCTATAAAAATTGTCAAACATAATATACTTGAAGAATATAATTAGATTGTTAGTTAAAACAAATATTCAAAAGTGTTGCAGTCTGGAGAACGTTCTCCCAACACTCTCTGACAGTATATATATAACTATTAAATTGTGATTTGTGTGATTAGTGATTGCACGAATTAAATCAGAGTAAGGGAAGAGAATGCACACAACAATTTATCCTGGTTCACCCAAAATGCTTGGGCTCGTCCAGTCCCCACACTCCTTGTGAGATTGTCCACTAAGAGATGCTAATGATCTCAAGTTACACTTCCTTTGATCTAGATCCAAGACCAAATAATCTTCTAAGCCCTACAAGCTTAATCTACCTCATTTACACTGACTATGAAAGTGTCACTCAATTAGTAGTTACGTACTAACTTGAGCCAATGGTTACAATGATGAGGGATTTTGGTAATCAAAACCTATTCACTCAATACACTATGAGAAGCTTTGATAATGGATGGATAAACTCTCAAAACACTCACTGGATATTCTGATCCTATACATATGAATTACAAATCTGAGTGAGAGAGAAAAGAAGAGCTTTTGATAAAAACTTGTATCGCAAAACAAGTGTTGAAGTTGTAGTGTAGACTCTTGCTCTTCAAAGTTGCAAATGACCTCTATATATAGATGAGTGATGATCAGGGAGTCTTGGCCACGAAGTATATCCGTTGGAAGCTTGAAAATAACGGCTAGTAGCTCTGCATAATGACAGCTCATGTATTTTGAAGAAAACTGATCAGTCTGAGATTGATCTCCAAAGTTTCTTCTTCTGACTTTTGAAAGAGGAGCATATGGATAGCTGTTGTTGAGCTGTAATGTTGCTGTATGTTGCTTAACAAACAAGTATAGCCGTTGTGCAGCTTTTGGATAACCTTTGAACAGCTGTATGCAAGCTGGTGTCACTCCAACTGAATGTTTTCTCTCACAAGCATTGGTCTGAGACCGTTCTCCAAAATCTGGCGTGAATGAATTTCTTCTTTTTGAAGCAAAGAAGCTAGAGCACGAAAAAGCCAGCTGTTATGGATAACAACAGCAGCTGGAGGTTGTACTTGATGTTCCACAATGTCCTTGTTGCAAGTACAAGTGTCATAGAGAAAGAGAAACAACATTGGAGAATGTTCTTTCTTTATTCTTTTAAAGTACACGTCAATTTCAAGACTAGGTTGTGTTGTCTAATTTTCGATGGTCCATACAAGATCAGTTCCATTAATTGAGTATAAAAATATTCTTGTGTCATATGCTCAATCTTCACATGTTTAAACATAGAACTTGGTAAAAATAGTAAGTTCTCTATTCATGAGAGAAACCTTTGCCTTAAATGATCTCTTGGACTGTAGAGATTTTGTGAGTGAAGTCTAAGATAAAAGTGATCATTTGTCTTGTACATAGTTGACTTATCCATAAGTCCTTTTGCCTTGATTGTGTGAAAATGATGTTGCGCAGGTTTCAGAGATCAATCTGAGACCATTCTCCAGACTTTTGTTTTTATCAAAATAAAAACATGATATTTGATCTAAATAGCTCAATTGTTCCTAGCTTAATTAAAACACTTAAGAGCACTTGTTAGATACCAAAAAGATTAGAATTACACTTAAAAATAATTAAGAGGTTTGTTATCTTTAAAACATCAAATTGGGATTTTGCCTCAATACTAAATAGATGAAAGTCAAACCCGAATGTTAGTGGAGTTCACTATTTAGTGATACTCACTTTTAATGGATTCCACTGATCATCACTTGCGCCTATCTTTTTCTAAATTATTGAGAAATACTACTACTCCCTCCGTCTCATAATTATAAGGAAAATATTTACTTTTTCTTGTCTCAAATTATAAGCAAAAAAAATCAATTTTTACCATTTCCAAGGTTTACTTTTACTTATTCTCATAAAATTTACTCTCTCTTTTCTTTTCTACATAATCAATAACCAATCAATTTTTTTTTTTACATCTTCTAATGAAATTTATTTTAAGAAAAATACAAAAAGTCATACTTCAAATTATCACATTTAACTTTTCTTAATAAATGTGAAATATTTTTTTGTTTATATTATGGGAGGGATTACTAAATAAGGAAACCAACCTAAACTCCTTACTCCTTAGGAAGGACTAAGAAGGGAGTATTATTATTATTGGGTTGCGCACCAAGTTTTTGAAGATTGAACATTGCAACCTTGTGCTAGGCTGTTGTTGTCCTGGCTGCCTTCTTTAATTTATCCTATCCTATCAGTCAGAATTTATCACGACAATGATTGTTCCATTTATTATAAATCTTAAATAAATTAATAAGATAAGAATAAGAAATTGGATGTGCTGATTGTACATTTATAAAATAAAACAACTTTATACAGAAGAATCATCACGGTTCATTGTTTTCCAATCATGGGTGCAATATTGAATTGAAAGGTTATCTTATAGTTGTAGAAACCCTTTGAAACTATTTTGAATTTTAATAGATAATAACTATAACTATATCTATATAATTCTAATGGGTTACTTACTTTTGGATTTCAGGTTTAATAATTGAAAGGAAGGAAGAACTAGAAAGTGTAGAAAATTGAAGTAAGTCAGTTGTGCAAGGTTGTGATTATGGCTTACAAATCGCTATCTTCTATCTCTGTTTCTGATATTGAATCCCTTGGAATTGCGAGAGACCACGCTGCTACTCTCCACCAGAGTCTCACAGAATTAATTGGAACTGATGCAACTGCCACGTGGCAGAACATCACCACCAACATCCTCAACCCAGAACTCCCCTTCTCGTTTCATCAGATGCTGTACTATGGTTGCTTCAAGGATTATGGCCCTGACCCACCCGCTTGGATACCCGACCCGTATGTTCTATAACACTACTTTCCTTCCATACATTATTATCTATCAAAGATTTTGCTTAATTTCATAGTTTGTTACTATAAACTATCAAGCACTAACTTTAGCGTAGACATGAGGCACTCACATGTAGAGACTGGTGATATTTTTTAAAATTTGAAGTGACGGAATGTAACCACACGCATAGATGTCTCGTTGGTATCCAAGACCACCTTCAATCTGAAGTGTTGGCGCTACATAGATTTAAGTGATGTATATACAAATGTGTAATGATCACAACACTTTTAGTGGTTGATTTTTTAATCATTAGCTATGATTAAGGTTGATCTAATTGGTAACTATTCCACTGATGTCGGTGTGATTCAAATCTGAATTTTTTTTTTTTTTGGGTTTTCACCACCGGTATCCGGCCCACTGAACCGCCTAATCTGGTTCGGGGGTCAGTTGTATTGTAGCATCAAGCTCCCAATCACAGTTGCAAGGGATCGAACCGTGGTCCTTGATTCAAATCTGATTATTGTTGATGTGAGAACCTTGTTAATGCTTTCTGGCCTTGCAGTACCTGTGATAATTTTTCTGTTTTTCATTTAGAGTGAATTAACTTAAGAGGAGACTATTATTCATATTTATTCTTTGCCTATTCATTCTTCAGTTATTTAAAAGTTGTTTCAATTGAATGATAGAAATTTTGAAATACTCCCTCCGTATCGTAAAAAGTGTCTCATTTGTTCCTTGTCTCAGAATTGCCGCTTTAGAATATCAATGCGACATTTATTATTTTTTTCCACTATTATACCCTTACTTAACTACTCCACTAACTAATTTTATCACTTCACTTAAGAAGGGTGTTTAAATATACTAATTTTATCATTAAAATCACCACCACTAGTCATTTTTTTAAGAACGGAGCCAAACTCAAATAGGAAAATTTTTATGAGATGGAGGGAGTATTTTTGAAGTTATGAAGTAAAAGGTCATAAACTTCTTTGGTTTGTTTCTGATTAGGGAAAGTGTCACTTTAACAAATGTTGGCCGGTTGCTAGAGAGGAGGGGTAAAGAGTTTCTTGGTTCAGCGTATAAGGATCCAATTACAAGCTTTGCTGATTTCCAAAAGTTTTCAGTCTCAAACCCTGAGGTCCGTCCAAGATAATCTTAATATTTATTTTCAAATTTTCAATTTCTTTGCAGTGTTTGTCATTGTTATTCTGTATTGTTTCAGATTTATTGGAAAACTGTGCTGGATGAAATGAACATATCATTTTCTAAACCACCCGAATGCATCTTACGTGACAACCCAAATGAGGATGGTTCATCATCATACCCAAGTGGTCAATGGCTACCTGGAGCATCTATTAATCCAGCACAGAATTGCTTGAAATTGAATGGCACAAGAAGTTTAAATGACACAGTTATAATATGGCGTGATGAACTGCATGATGATCTCCCTCTACAAAGGATGACACTTGAGGAGTTGCGTCAAGAGGTTTGGTATGCTGCAAATAGCCTATCCATTTGTCATTAGATATTTTTTATACTTATTAATTCATGTGGCTATAAATTGTTTAATGTATATCTTCATATTATAGTTATTCATGACATTTATAAAGTAGTTGTTTTTAAATTTCTTTATTATATTCTCTCAGTTAAAGCTAGGTATGCACAACCTGACTCAACCTATTCTTTTTCCATGGTTGACATGATTGATTTCTGCGGGTCCTTTCTTTAACACATGTTTGTTTTAGAGAAGAGAGAGGACAATAGGATATAGAGGAATAGGCCGAGGGATATTATGCAGGATTATGATAGGACAAATAAGAGATCTGGATACAACATCTTTATCAAAAACTTTTTATGGTTCACAATTTTTCTGTATCATTTATTAAGATCAATCCTATCTAATGTCAGACTGATCACTCACAATAGAGTTCAAGCAAAATAAGGATGCAACTAGATGTACGGAAAAAAAACGAACTGCATAAAAGTGGACATCCAGTTTGCAACAACAGAAATGGGGAGGAGGACATGCATAAGGAGGGAGGTGAGAGTAGTCGGGAGGCATCGCAGGATTGTGGAATCATTGGGTCGGTCCGTTAGTTTCAGCTCTCAATCTATCGTTTCCTTTCAACATCCATTTTGTTGACCGTTCTTAGTGATCCACTGCTCACTATTCTAACAGAAGCTTTGCTTCCTGGTTTTGTCATCAGTTTTTAGTGTCGGTTCCTGTTTCTATCAATTTGGTTTTGATATCATCAATCAACATGACCATAAATCATAGCTCGCAATAGAAAATCTGTTTTGTATATCATCTGTTTCCTTTATTCTTGACCATAAGTCATAGATTGTGTCAAATAACCGATTATCCCAAAAACTTAAGCTGTTAGGATAGAGCTACATCAATGGTTTTATATTATTTCCAACACGCCCCCTCACGCAAGAGCCCACTTGGGCTTGAAGCGTGGATAATGCATAGGCCCACCTACCATATGCTTAAATTCCACTTTTTAATTAGAAAGTGAGGGGAGCGGGGATCGAACTCTAGCCCACTTAGTCATAGAGGCTCTGATACCATGTCAAATAACCGATTATCCCAAAAGCTTAAGCTGTTAGGATAGAGCTACATAATGGTTTTATATTATTTCCAACAGATTGCATGATAGTTTACAACTTGAATTAGTTGGGCGATAGGCCCCCACTAACAGAATATAAAGTGCAAGGTTATGGCTTGGCTGGCGAGGTATGAATATCGAAAGGACAAAATGCAAGTTTATGGCTTGGCTGGCGAGGTATGCATATCCAAAGGACAAAGTGCAAGTTTCTGCCTTTAGCGGCCGACATCTAGCTGCTATTGGTCACGCATTCGCAAAGCCGTATAGCTTAACAGCCGTAGTGACCGCTATAGTGGCCAGAGCAGCGGTCGTCGCAGCTAGACAGGGCTGCACCTCCAAACGAGATCGAAAATCTCAAAACAAAATTCCATAAAGTTTAAATGTTAGAGTTTATGGTTGGGGCATGTTAGGAATTTTGCAATTAAAAAAAAAGCACCAAAGCAGCATTTGGCCTTCTCCTCTCTCACTCCTGTTGTCATCACTAAGTCGCAACAACTAACTGTTAAGTTTTTATGCATATCATATAAACTATAATAAAATCTCAGAAAAGCACCTTTCTCCGTATCCATTGTGTTGGGGATTCCAGGGGAACTAGCATTTTTGAGGTTGACTACTAACTCCATTATCCGAATTTTTTTTTTGAATCAACTCCACTATCTGAATTTGATAACACCTATTTTAAAGATCATGAGTTTAAATAAATTGTACCAGAATATATGGTAGATTTATACCACAATTTTTTCAGTTCATGGTAGATGTTAAGGTATATTTTTGAATTTGAAATAGTCCATAGTGTGATTAGTCTGCAATTAACTTTTGTAGTTCCAACTTCCAAGTATTGAAAAAAGAAAAGTGAAACTATGTTGCTTCTGTTACCATGTAGGTTAGTTGCATATGCTCTTGAATCTCTGGGTCTGGAGAAAGGATCTGCAATTGCAATTGATATGCCAATGAATTGTAAATCTGTGGTCATCTACCTAGCTATCGTTCTTGCAGGTTATGTTGTTGTATCCATAGCCGATAGTTTTGCAGCACGTGAAATATCAACCAGGCTTAAAATATCAAATGCAAAAGTCATATTTACTCAGGTATAACCCCTAATATCTTTTGACGACTGTTGACATTCTATTTTTTTATTTTACATCTCCCAACTAAATTGTTTTATTACTGTTGAAACTATTAGGATTTTAGGTAGGAAAGGAATAGGAGAGAATAGTGATTGAATAATTGATAATGATTTGATGTGAAACAAGTTCAAGGAACTAACCTTATTTATACTAGTATTAGACTTCTAATCCTAACTAAACGAGGAAACAGATAATGAAATATGATGAATCTTCGTCTTGGAATGTGGGGATCACTCCTAAGAGATCACTTAAGATACTTTATTTATTCTGAGATATAATAATGATATTATAAGATAGTTTCAAATATTCTACTGGTCCTGCTCAAGCTAAGATTTTATCTAAACGCACTTAAAGCAAAAAATAATATATAATGTAGTGCACCGCTTCTGGGACTAGAGATTGTGTTAGACTGCAATGGGCTGGTGTAAGTAATAACTCACATAAGTCACCGCTGGTATGATTCATCCGTGGACAAATAATTCACAACCAAAATGAATCAATTGGAGAAGTAATCACTTATATGATTCATTAGTGCAAAGAACCAGCATGACTATCATCTTCCAACTTTCTTTCTTTGTATACCTCAATGTTATGCTAGCATTTAAAAAAGCCAGCCATACATTAGATAAACAGTGACAAATTAGAAATAAATACAACAAATATTGTCAAGAAATCATCCAAAATATTTCGATTTTCCCATTTTTGTAGTAGCTATCACGGTTTAGTCTTTAATTTTGTTTGTATTTAGTTGTTTTCCAATACTAGCATTGAGGTTAAAAAACTTGGAAGGTGAATGACATGCTACTCCTTTCCTACTAATTGATCATTTCGAATTCTCGCAAGATAAATCATGCTAGTGGTGACTTCTCTTACGATTGATTATTATTTTATGGTGACTTGTGTTGGTTATGACTCGCACTAGCCCTTTGTCCCAAAGAATTTTTGATGAATCTTGCACAGTGTCGTCAAATATTGGCCATTGTGGCCCCATGGTGGTTTGCAGTGGCAGATTTTTTGACAACCACCATGGCCAATTTGTGAAGGATGGCGGCACTACGATGTTTTATGGCAGATATGATGGCTTAAAATGGTAGTTTTCTGGCTTTCTGCCAAGGTCCGCCATCAATAAAACTCATCTCAAAATTAGCTTTGTTGTTGTTGATGAATTTTGAGAAAATTTTGTTCATGCTGTTCATAATTACTAGCCAAGAGTTTTCCATTTATCATCATTCCACTGATGTCTCTTCTTCCTTAGGAATGTACTCCCTTCTTACCACAATATATGTCGCTTTGACACTTTTACGCATATTAAGAAATGTAATTAATGTTGTATGGAAAAGAGATATTATGAGTTAGTTTACAAAATTGTCCTTCATTAATTGTATGGGAAAAATAAATTGAAGAATTGAAAGAAGAGAGAGTAATAAATAATTAAGTGTATAATAGGAAACATAGCATTCAATGCTTCATTGGTATTGTAAAATGACATATAATTTGGTACGGACTACGGAGGGAGTACAAACCAGCTCTTCAAAATTATCCTAGTCATCATAATGAGTTATCTCTCCAACCATTCTCTTTGGTCTTTCACATCTTCCTCTCGGCCTTTCTAGCCATGTCTTATGGAGCCTACTGTTAGGACCCAATATGAGAAGGTCGGCCCAAATAGGCAATTAACTAATGACTTGCCCAAACCCATTATGTGGGGAGTGCTCAAGATGGTTATAATGAGTTACGAGGAGAGAGCGAGGTTATCTTTGATTGTCTTTCAGTTAGAACCTATAGAGGTTGGGCAGAGAAAGAATTATCTTTCCTCTGAGGAGCTTTTGCTCCGGGGATTACTGGGGTTTCTTCTGTAATAACTTTTCTTTTCAATCAATAATATTATTTTCTTTTATTCGTCAGGATCTCATACTTCGTGGTGATAAAGCCCTCCCTCTTTACTGGTGAGAATCCTTTTTAACTGTTTAGTAAAGTAACCCTCTAGTTGAAGTGTCTCCTTTGTTTATCAGTAATTTGGTATCTCACTTTTGTTATTTGTTTTTCTTCCCAAATGCAGTAGAGTTGTGGATGCCGAGTCACCTATGGCAATTGTTATCCCAAGTAGAAGCTCTGGATTTAGCATGAAACTGCGCAATGGTGACCTTTCTTGGTGTGATTTTTTGGAGAGAGTCAATAGAATGAAGTATGCAATTTAATTCCGATTTATTTACAGCTATATATTTATGAAATAAGAAAATATTGTTAGGTGATATGCCTCTAATATTTTCAACATTCTCATGTGCTCTTCAGCATGAATAGTTCTGATTTTGATGGTCTCTTTTAAATCTCATTTGTTATCATGTAACATACAGAGGCAAGGAATTCATAGCTGCGGCACAACCAGTAGAAACATTCACAAACATTTTGTTTTCTTCTGGAACAACAGGCACGTTAAATTTTGTATTCTGTCTTGAACTCATGCATATTTGGACAAAAAGCTTTTGTATTGTCACCGTACAATAAATTTGAGGTGAAAATATTAATCCGATGCTTAATCTGGCCCGAATCTCATTGTTGTCTGACTTTGTGGTATAGGTGATCCAAAGGCAATTCCGTGGACCAATATTACTCCTCTAAAAGCTGCTGCAGATGCATGGTGCCACTTGGACATTCGTAAAGGTGATATAGTTTCCTGGCCCACTAATCTTGGATGGATGATGGGGCCTTGGCTAGTATATGCATCATTGCTTAATGGAGCTTCAATGGCTTTATATAATGGATCCCCACTTGGGCCTGGCTTTGCAAAATTTGTACAGGTATAAAACCATTCTGCTGTATAATTTGTTTACACTTCCCTTACCTGTTCTTGCTTGTCAACATTTTATATTCATAGATTGGCACATTCTCAGAAGTTTCTGTCGCTTCACATACTGCCTCGCAGCCAGCACAAGGAAGGTGCTAGAGGCTGCAATGCAGGCAGTTCAATGTTGCCGCAATTAAGGTGGCTAGGGGAAGGCTGAAATTGAGGCATAATTTCCAACATGTTATACAGTTTTATTCATACGTAGTACTATTGTACCCTGTTTAGGATGCTAAAGTATCAATGCTTGGTGTGATTCCAAGTCTTGTACGGAGCTGGAGAAATGCAAATTCCACATCTGGCTATGATTGGTCTGCTATTCGGTGAGTACTATTTAATCTACTACCCTAGGAATACCGCATGCTATGAATGCCGTTTATGATTATGCTGTATCTGATTGGAACTATTTTTTAAAATTTAGTTGCTTTGCCTCCACTGGAGAAGCATCTAACATAGATGAGTACCTTTGGCTAATGGGAAGAGCTCGTTACAAGCCAATCATTGAATATTGTGGTGGTACCGAGATTGGGGGTGGATTTGTCACTGGATCATTACAACAGGCTCAGTCATTGTCTGCTTTTAGCACACCAGCTATGTGCTGCAATTTGTTTATTCTTGGTGAAGACGGGCATCCTATTGTAAGCACTATTCGTCCAACTTTACTTTTGAACAACTAGTTAACTTTGCAGTTCTCGATTGCATAGATTACATAAAGCTGCTTATTTTTCTTTTACATTCTTAGTTATAAATCTTAAGACAAACCTTATTAAAAGAAGTCTTATGACAAATCTTGATGACTACCATGTCTTTATCCTTGCAATTACAAGTAGGGGTGCTCAAATCCAAACAAATCCAAATAAAACCACAGCCAATCCAAAAAAATCGAAAACCGCAAAAAACCGAATATTTTTGGATGTGTTTGGATGTTCTTTTGTGAAAACCTAACCAAACCGCATACATATATTTTAATACTTATTTAACTTTTTATTAGTATGATATATTGCATTCACTACTTACTATTTTGTTGGGTTTTAATTTTTTTAATACTACTTATTATTTCAGTTTAATATATTTTTTTTTTATTTCATATGTTTCAAATATAATCGGTAATTGTCGTTCCATATTATTTTACATCAAACATTATTTTACCGTGTTGTTATAATGTTAATATTTAATAAACAAATTTGAATTTGTAATTGTGATATCCAAAAAACCAATCCAAATTAAACCACACAAAATTGGATCGGATTTGATCAAATTATTTTTAGTACCCATCCAAAATCAAACCGAACCGCTTGTAATTTTAACTTTGAATCGGATGAATTTTTTCCTCAAAATCGATCCAAACCGAACCGCGAGCACCCCTAATTACAAGGACAATTGAAATTCTATGTATTGTTTTTGTTCTAGAATTTTTCATCCTGCGTCTGCTAATCTTCAAACAATTTAAATGATCTCTGCGACAGTGTGTCACTTTCTTTAACAAACCAATGTTCTGAGTAAATACTTAAACTAAAGTTCGATCTTCCTTTCTATTACAGCCTGAAAATGTTCCAGGAATAGGTGAATTAGCTCTTGGCTCCCTTATGCTTGGGGCATCAAATACACTGCTCAATGCTGATCATTATGGTGTCTATTTCAAGGGGATGCCTCTGTGGAGTGGAAAGGTAGGCATGTCATTCTCCTTTATAATATCTGGGATCCCTGAATATTTACAATTGAGTTTCTCTAGTCAGGTTTTACGGAGGCATGGAGATGTATTTGAGCGTACAGCTAGAGGATTCTATCATGCGCACGGTCGTGCAGATGATACAATGAACCTTGGAGGAATCAAGGTAATTATTTTGCTGATGATAATAATGATAATAATAATAATAATAATAATAATAATAATAATAATAATAATAATAATAATAATAATAATAATTAATAATCTAGTTGGATAAGGAGAGGACTGTGGACACTTCATTGGCATGTGAATCTAAATTATTATTATATGAAATTGACCTTCATAGAATGCAATTAATGCATCAATAAAAACTGTTGATCTCTGGAATAGAAATTAGGAATTAATGCTTAGTTATTGGAAACAGAAAACAAAGATACAGAGAGTATGATACATCTCAGTAATATAAAATAAATGACAGGAGTTTGTGTTGGTATGCCCTTTTACATAAATTTGCTCGATGTTACATTCATGTAGATTCTCAATTTTATTTTATTTTTCTATGTTAATAACTAGTTTCTTTTATTGAGTGTGTGCGTGCGCTTTCTATTTTATAAGCAGGCTCTGACATTTCATGATGTTTGGTTAGGTGAGTTCGGTTGAGATTGAACGTATATGCAACGGAGTAGATAGTAATATCGTGGAAACAGCTGCAATAGGGATACCACCTTCTGGTGGTGGGCCTGAGCAATTGGCTGTAGCTGTTGTACTGAAGAATTCAAACATCACACCACAAGATTTACAGAAATTGAGGATGTCTTTTAATTCAGCTCTCCAAAAAACACTAAATCCATTATTCAGGGTACTGGTTAATTTTCATATATTCATAAAATTCATTATCACAGTATAGTTTAGTGTTCTAAAGACATGCACGTTTGTTTAGGTCTCTCAAGTAGTACCAGCGCCATCTCTTCCAAGGACAGCATCAAACAAGGTCATGAGAAGGGTTTTGCGGCAACAACTTGCAGAACATAACCAAAGTTCTAAAATATAAGGACATTATTATTGGGGTGATTAGTTTCTGCTAGCTGTCTGTTAGCTGTGTCCGATAGGTTGTTGCTAGTTTCTGCTAGCTGTTAGTTAGTCTGTTACAATTACATTACAGAATAATGGGTATAAATACATCCCCCTTGTATCTCATTGTGTATCTTTTATAATAAAACCTCCATTGGAGTTTTACTCTCCCCCTCTCTCTTAACCTTTGACTCTCTCTGGCTCTCTTCCTCTGATTGCTAACATGGTATCAGAGTGGAGCCTTGAATAAGAGCATTGTTTTTCGATGGACGATGGACAGAAAGTTGTAATCTCCAATTACAAACTTCTTCTGTATTCATTATGCTATAAATGTATTCTTCTTCTACCATATGCCTCGTGTGAACTTTGTAAATTGTTGCAAATCAATGCACAGCTCTGCCACACTAAATTTCCCAGTCACTGACTCGGTGTTCTGCATTCATTGTCATCATTGAAAGAAATTGTTAATCCCATCGATTATTCCACCGGCATGTCATCAATCACTACATTGAAAGAAATTGTTCTGCATTCATCTGTAACAGCTTTCACCCTGTTCTCTATTCCTCCGTTGGTCACATTCTTGATGATTTGGTGAAGGGTGGTTTGTTTTTGGCTTCGAACTATCGGAATTTCCATCATGGTTCCTCACACTGTAGCTCATGGCTGAAGGTTGTCAGTTGCTCTCAACATCAATCTTCCTCTCTTTCCCTTTTGAAAGGAAAAGGATGATTATGGTTCAAGCTATTGTGAATCTCTAGAGATACCTTTCATGCGAGGCCAAAAGTGACATTAGGTCTAACTGAAAAAGTAACTTGCGTTTCGAATAACCTGGTTTCTAGAAGTCTATACGTACTAGTGCGGGTAGTATGCAAAAAGATGATAGTGAATTATCAATGGACAAGAATTAGCCGTAACAATTCTTCCCCAGTAATGATGATGATCTCAATTGAAAGAGTTATGAGGGAGGTATGCTAATGTAGATTATGATTTTAAAAAATAAAATAGGTGTTAGATAAATGATTGCACTGAGCCTAGTTCTCTGCATCTCTATTGCTCTAGGTGTGTATTTTGTTTACTCTTCATTTGTTTTTTATTTAGACTCTCTCCGTTCCTTTTTACCAGCCGCAGCGACTATGTATACTATTTACATAAACTACTTTGACCATATTTTTTTTTATTAATATATATAAACAAATGTTAGCATATAAGATATTGTTCAATTTGTCTCAACGAATATTTTCAAAATATAAACTTTTCATAATTTTTTATAATAGATAATTAAAAATATTAGTGATCAAAGTGACGCTTAAAAAGCGACGCTTAAAAAGGAATGGAGGGAGTAATTTATATAACTTACATTAAGAATAATTTAGGATTTTCATAAACATGTTTCATAATAACTAAAAATTTGGTGGTTACTGTATTAGATATCAGTGCAGATATTATCCACTGAAATACTGCATAATGCATGCCCCTAACTATGAGGCCTCTAACCAGTCCTTGCAGAACCTTAGAATAAACAAAACATAGATATATAAACAAATTAAATTACAAGTCTCTTCATACAAAACACACAACATTGTGTACACCAAATCACATATTTTAAAAACTGTCACAACATATACAAGCTTAATTTCAAGATCAGTCAAATTACAATATTATTATGGGTGGTTCCATATGGATGGTACTCCAAATGTTGGTCTTTTCGATTGTTCCTGATGGCATAGCAACCTAAGACATATATGCTAGTGAGAAGTATAAGCACACAAACATTGAATATAGTGAGATATCTCCACTGGTTCCTTATGTTAGCAAGCACTTCTCCTTTGCATGAATTGCAATCGTAACATAGCTTGTCCTGCCTATTTTTCCATGTCCTGCAATCTGTATCGTTCACTAATGGAGCTGTTTTTGGTATTTCCCAGAATGTTGCATTTTTCATTGTGAATCCACATTGCAAAGGGGGTTTACAGCATCCAACCTGTTATTAAAATTACAAATATAAAAACATTAATATATACACAACTGCAACTCACATTGTAGTCCTCAACTGGTGCAACCGGAATTTCGGTTGCATTGTCTGGACAACAACATCAAGATTTGCAGTGTAACTATAATCAGAAGTATAATCGCAATTTAAAATCGTGCTTGGTGTCGATGCACATATGGTATTTTCTGTTGAAAATAAATATATTAATTCTTGCTGTGATATTTTCTTTTGGTAAAACCAAGATATACGCATTGGCCAGAAATCCAAGTATCTATCACTTATGACACATATTATTGTGTATTGTTCCAAAAAAAAAGGTTCAACGTTATATTTCCTAAAATCAAATCAAAAGTTTTTTCAATTTAAAAAAGAAAAAGAAAACTGTCAAAATTAGACAGTTATTGCAGATTATTAGATTGCTTTTTCTTTCGCCTGTGATCAATGGATGATATCTAGTTTTAGTTTACAAACGTTTCCATCTACACTCATCATTCATCAACATACTTTTGAAAATTTGAGCATTTGCCTATTGAATTCAACCGGAACTCTATATTTGAATTTAAATTTGCTACGATACCATTATTTTTGACACCAATGACACTATGGCAAACGCCATGTGTATTCAACCACAAAGACACATAATTCACACAATATCAAATGTACTTTGTGTATTATCCTAGTTAAAAATCCATCATCAGCACGGGTCTGGAGTATGGTGAACCTTATAATGAATGACCATAATTGTAACTGATTTTGAAACTTTTAAGTACTGATTGCCGCTGTGCGGTCGGGTTATAATATTATTAACGGCATCTGCAATGACATTGCGGCTGCAACAGTCACATTTCTTCATATTTTGTTGTCTTATAGAAGTTGCAGCATCATTACAAATTGCAACCGCAGATGCAATCACAATTAGAATCTAGATTTACATATTACCCGTAGTTAAAAATCAAATAAGGAAGTATAACTAACCTGCGCGACGGAGAGATTCCGTTGACACAAACCTACACCCACCAAACAACTCTTAATATCATCCCAATTTTTGTCATTAATAACATATTGTTGCAACCAAAGCGAAAAATCCGCAACTCTATGTTCCCCAGTTCCTTTATCAGACACCTTTTGACCATTAGTCACAAACAATGCAAAAACAGTAAACAACATGAACCCCAATATGATAAAGAAAGTGGCAAGAAGGTATGCATATAGAGCCTCATTAATACGGAACATTGAACCAGTTATTCCGAGAACCGATACGACGAAAATGAAGACGGCGCCGAAGAGGAGAGGATACATCAACACTTTGAGGCAGTCGGTTTTGTGGAAGTGAATGTAGGCAGAACCACCCAAGGCAGAGAGTGATAGCAATAAGGTTAGTATGTTTAAGGTACCAACCAATGTGTTGCTTATGCGTAACATTTTGTTGTTGATTATTGGATTGGATTAATTGGGAATTGTGAATTGTTTTGTGATGTAACGTACAAGGATTTGGTTGGTTAAAATGGTGCTTCTGTGTGAAGAAGGGAAAACGAACTGCTTTGTAGCGGTAACGGGTGTGTTGTGGGTTGTGTAGTGTGATGTGTGATGTGTCGTTTTTGAATAGGGGATAAGTTCAAATAGGACCGGGATTATCTGCATTAATTAATCCCACAGGGGCACGTTGCAGTAAATCTAAACCTCTAAACCCAAAATATATCCTTAAACAGATTTTTTTTTTTTTTTTAACTCTTCTTAACTTCTATAGTTTTTTAATAATTTCTCAGCCTATTACCGAAAGAATTTTTCGTTTAATTCTAGACAAACTAGTTAAAATATACCGGATTCTATTAGAACTTCGCAGTTAAGCGTGTTTGAGAAGAGTAATATTAGAATGGGTGACCTCCTGGGAAGTCCTTGTGTTGCACCTCTTTTTTCGATTTTTCTTTGATTATTTGTATTTTTTATTTCATTTAATTTCTCATCTGTGACATAATTTTTCGTTTAATTCTACACAAAGTAGTACTAGGATGGGTGACCTCCTGGGAAATCTTTGTGTTGCACCTCTTTTTTCGATTGTTTTTCTTTTATTATATCTATTTTTTATTTCATTTAATTTCTCATCTGTTACATAATTTTTCCTTTGATTTAAAAAGTGTTTAGTGAATAAAAAAAAATCTAGACAAACTAGTTAAAATATCTATTTTTATTCAACTTACTCGGATTTCTCCGAAATTCGGTACGAAAACCCAAAAAAAAAATCAAGGATAAAATAAAATACACCAATCGCTATGTCAGATTGAAAAAATATATACAATTAAAACGTATTATATAACAGGTGCGATCATATCAGCACTAATTCAACCCCCCTTCTTGTGTTTTTCACCTTCAGATGTTGCCCCATCCTGGATACCATCCAGAATGTTTAAATGGAGAATTTATTTTTCTCTATTTGACTGGAATTTCTGTTAGTCTTCTGATATGAAGTGTGCTCTTTTTGAAGACTTATTGTGTGAGAAACTTAGTCTTCTGATGTGTAGTGTGTTTTTTTTTTTGAAGACTTATTGTGTGAGAAACTTACTTTACTCCAAGAATGTGAATCCACTTAGAGAGTTTATTTCTCTTTGATGTTATGCTCTATGAGACTAAATGTGTTTATTCCGTTGGTGCTAATCTCTGATGTTTCTCATATGATTTAACTCACTTGAAGTGAAGATGTTATAATCTTGTGTTATATTCTCCTTTTTAGTTGTGTGTGTATGTTGACTTAAAGGAAGATTTGAACTGCATCTCTCCATAACTGGTCTGATATTGTTTTAGCCAAAATTTGCCAAAGAGGGAGATTGTTGGGTTTTTGAAATTGGCTACTTTTTGTAAAAACAAAATCAAGTCAGAGGAGGGACAAGATGGGGCTACCTTTGGTACAACATCCTGAGGCCAGAATATGTGAAAAGTTTGTTACACAATATTAGTGCGCCTATTTTGTAAAGTAAATCCATTAAGCATTTTACTTGTTCCCCAAGACAAGTAACTTAGCTTATTTTCTGAGTGTATCTTCTTTATGCATCGCCCCTAAAGATATTCCTTTATTTTAGGGTTTTGTTGGATTTATTTAAAACATATGTTTTGCTATCGGATATGTTACAATTTTATATTATTTGTGAAGCCCAAATACAAGGAACTACCGTGGCTATTCAGGGCTATATATATTGAAGACCTAAAACCTATTTTAGTGATTGAAGCTCTCGTGAAGAATTGTTTTCTTTGTCTAGGGTTTTTAGCGTGTCAATTGTTTTATTGTGAGCCTATCTTGTATCAACTTGATACTTGCTTAGGACTGTGTTCTTGAGTTGTATTCTTTTAATCTACTCCTAAGCTTTGAAGTACGGAGATAGGTATTGTTTGAAGTGTGTCTTCACCAAACTGTTTGTTTGCTTACGATCACGATGGGTGCGTGGTTAAGAGGAGAAGGAACGGGGTCTCTGATCTAGGTGGGCCTAGGTTGAAGATAGCACGGGTAGTGCCTAGGTGACGAAGTGTAAACGGGTCGTTTGCTGATAGCTTCTAACTAGTATTACCATAGTGGATTCTCTCCTTGATTGGTATCCCCCAGAGTAGGTCGTGTTATACGCCGAACTGGGTTAACAAACACAGTGTGTTATTTTATTTCCAGTTATTTATCGTTTATTATTTATTGCTTCTGCTGTAACCAGTGTAGTGTCAAAGGTTGCCCCATCCGGTACCCCATTTGGACTACGCCAGAATTTCAATTGGTATCAGAGCAGGCACCCTGTTCTGTTATTAGGGTGAGCTCCAGGGAACGATTATGGTCATTATGGAAGGGGAAGGAGGAGCTGTGACTAGGCCACCCCTGTTGGATGGTACTAATTATGATTACTGGAAATCACGCATGGAAACATTCTTGAGATGAATGGATAGCAAGACATGGAAATCTATGGTGAATGGATGGAAACATCCTACTGTCACTAAAAAAGATGGTAATGTGTCCTTGAAGGCTGAAGGAAATTGGACGAAGGCTGAAGATGAACTTGCCCTTGGAAACCACAAAGCTTTGAACACCTTGTACAATGGTGTTGATAAGAACATGTTCAGATTAATAAAGCGATGCACTGAGGCTAAAGAAGCTTGGGAGATATTGATAACTACTCAGGAAGGGACATCAAAAGTCAAGAACTCCAGACTACAGATGCTAACTACTAAATTTGAGAATCTCAGAATGAAGGAAGATGAGATGGTACATGATTTTCATATGACAATTCTTGATTATGCTAACACGTTTGATTCTTTAGGTGAAAAACTTCTTGAAGAAAGAATGGTGAGAAAGATGTTGAGGTCGTTGCCCAAGAAGTTTGACATGAAGGTCACATCAATTGAAGAGTTTAGAGATTTATCTGACATAAAATTGGATGAGTTGGTTGGATCCCTCCAAACTTATGAGATGTCTGCAAATGAACGTGCTGGAAACAAGAAAAAGAGCATAACCCTTGTTCCAAATGCTGAAAGTGATGATATACAAGAAGATCTAGATACTGATGCAAGCATTACTGAGGCAATGGTTCTTCTAGGAAAACAATTTAACAAAGTGCTAAGAGGAATGGATAGGCGTGGAAAGCTGAATGTGGAGCAGAATGTGTCCCCCATTCCACTCAACATTCACAAAGACTCTTGTTTTCAAAAGAAACCAAAATCTGAAGAGAAAGTGAGTCAAGAGAGAGGTGTACAATGTCATGAATGCAATGGATATGGCCATATCAGATTTGAATGTCCAAACTACTTGAAGAAACAACAAAAAGGGATGACTACAACATGGTCAGAGGATGAAGATTCTGATGAAGACACTTTCAATGAGACTGCTAAACGCATCACTGCCTTAACTGGAACATGTACTTCAGACACAGAATCCAACACTGGAGATGTAACTTATGAAGAGCTAGCTGCATCATATAGAGCCTTATGTCAAAGAAGTGAAGAGGTATGTAGAAGTCAAGAAAATCAGAAGAGACTCATACTGGAACTTCAATCTGAAAAGAACAAGCATCTGGCCACAATTTCAGAACTGAATGATGAGGTAACATTACTAAACTCTGAACTTGAACATATGAAGAAGGAAGTTATAATGATGCATGGTGGCACGGCTACACTAGAAGAGTTAATTGAAACACAAGTTCCTGGAAAAATGACAAAAGGGATTGGTTATGACTACAAAAATCTCAACAAACCTAAGCAATATGATCCAGAGCTTAAGTTTTTGCCCTTAGAAGGAAACAACAGGCCCCCAATGCTGAAGCAGAGGCTGCCCCATGTGCAACCCCATCCGGGAATCAGAAATAGGAAATCTCAACCATGGGTGTGTCATCATTGTGGTAGGAAAGGTCATATAAGACCTTTCTGCTATAAGTTGTATGGGTATCCTAAAAAATCACTGAAGCAAAAACCTGAAGTTGAAGTGGTTGAGACCAAGAAACAGTGGAAGCCCAAGGAGGAAGATGTAAGTTTAATAGCTCATACCTCATTTAGAACATCATCTAAGAAGAATTGGTATTTTGATAGTGGTTGTTCCAGACATATGACTGGAGTAGAAAAATTCCAAATGGACTTAAAGTCTTATTCGACTAGCTCCGTGACATTTGGTGATGGAGTAAAAGGTGAGATCAGAGGTATATGAAGCCTAATCAATAGTGGTTTGCCAAGGCTTGATAATGTGCTTCTTGTGAAAGGATTGACTGCTAATCTAATCAGTATCAGTCAATTATGTGATCAAGGTATGAAAGTGAATTTCATCGAGTCTGGGTGTTTGATTACAAATGAGAAGGGTGATGTGTTGATGAGAGGTGTAAGGTCCAAAGATAATTGTTACTTGTGGGTTTCTATAGAAACATCTCGTTCATTGTTCAACAATATGAATTTATAGCAGTTATCGCTATGTGTGCGTGCAACCACTTTTGGCTCTTTATATTCTTTGCACGCTGATCAAGAAAGAGAGATTATAACTCAACATATTTTTTTTCTTTGCGCCTTGATTATGTTCTTTTTGGATGGTTTGTTTTGGTTCTTATGTTTTCTTCTCTCCTTTGATTTGTGGGCTATGTCCTGGATTGACTATGCACCTATGTGCACTCTACTATTGTGTGATCTACTATGCTATTCTGTGATCGTTTGGTGCTGCTTGTTGATCTTGTCAAATTTGATGGCTAAAAAGGGGGAGTACTGTAATGTGCATAATAATATAACTTTTTGTTCTTTGACTGTGTGCTGCATGGGGTGGAAGATGTGTCTACATCTGGATCTACATCTGATGTGATGGTTAGTAGTAGGTAGTTTGTGTGTGGTACTGGTATGCATGATCTGATGTACGGTGTGTAGAGATAATGTTTGCAGATGTATGTTGTGTTGAGGGGGAGTAACACTTATTTGCTATGTATGCCGTAAGGGGAGTAAAGGTATCTGATGATTCCTTGACATGTATGTATTCAGGGGGAGTAAAATTTGTGATGATATCCTGATGTGTATTGATTGAGGGGGAGCAATTTACATTTTATCCCAGATGCTCTGCTGAATGCTGCTCCATCCTGGCTACCATCCAGTTTTTCTGATTCTGAGTATGTTTGTGTCCTATATAGCTGAGAATTTGTTTTTCTCAGTTGATTAGGAATTTATTTTTCCTATGTATCCCAGATGATGGACTCTGTTTTCCTGGTATGTTTGAGAGGGAACGATTGATACAGGTGATGTATGTGATGAGGTGGTTGATGTTATTGGAACAAAATGAGTTTTAATTATAAAACACCCTAAGTTTTGATGATAATAGTGTATTAAATGGACAATTGGTATTACTAATGAATGATCTAGTGTGCAGGAACAAAGTAAAAATCTCATCCACGTAGATCATCATTTGAGCATCTGAAGGACACAGTCTGAAGTGTTAAGGCTCTGAGAAGCAAGAAGCTTCAGAGCCTCTGAAGAAGTCTTCAGAGGCCAAAGAAAGAAACACAGTCTGAAGCTTGCTTGCGTACATTTTCAGAAGATCAAAGAAATGATATCATCAGATTCTGAAGAACACTCTCTGAAGGAAGACAACTCATAACTAATGAAATAGTACAACGGTCTTGTCAACAAAAAGAAGAGTGTACAACCAACGGTCCTTTCTCAACGTCTTTATACCTAGAGTATAAATAGAAGACATCCTGATAGAGAGAAGACCACTGGAAGATCATCTGAACTCAGAGAAAGATTCAAATTGTATTCAAGCTGTGAACTGTTGTTATTCTTTCTTGTGTAACCTTCTAAGTAAAATATCTTTTGATATTGTAGACTCAGAACTTAGTGTTTAGAGAGTCTTGCTTAGAACTTTCAGTCCTACTTAATCTGTGTATTAAGTTAGTTTGTAAAGTCTCTTATCTTGTGTGATTTGAGCAAGAAAGTCTCTTGTCTTGTGTGACTTGAGCAAGGAAGTCTTAAGCTTGTGTGCTTAAGCAAGGAAGTCTCTGATTGTGTGCTTGGAAGTCTCTTTGTCTTGTGTGACCTAGAGCAAGGAAGTCTCTTGCTTGTGTGCTTGGGCATTAGTTGTGTAATCTTTGAGATTATAGTAAAATCCCTTGGAAGTGCAAGGGGACTGGACTACTCTCGTTTTGTGAGAGGAACTAGTATAAAATTTCTGTGTGTGCTTTCTCTCTCTCTCTCTCTCTCTCTCTCTCTCTCTCTCTCTCTCTCTCTCTCTCTCTCTCTCTCATTGTCTTATTTGCTTTTTGTGTTTTGTCTAGCTTCTTACATCCGCTACATTTCAATCTACTTTCATGTAAAAGAATTAATTTTTCAAAACACAATTCAACACCCCTTCTTGTGTTTTTCACCTTCAATTGGTATCAAGAGCTCCGGTTCTGTTTTTTAATCACTTCACAGTGAGACAGTAAAAGATCTTTGAAAAACACTGTATGTCTGGGGGAAGCCACATCTACACCTGCACCTACTACTTCAGATCTATCTCAAGTTCAATACAACTACGACAACATGACTTCTACCTCTTCAGCATCTAATCATGATTCCAGCAATAAAAAGGTTCCAATCTTTAGTGGTGATGCTCTAAGATTTGAATGGTGGAAAGATAACATTTACCACTATGTCAATGAAATTGATGATGAGCTTTGGGACCTGATAGAAGAAGGAGTACCTATTGATGGAATAGGTCCTGATGGTAAGATTACTATAGCTCAGAAAAGAGCTTTATCTGCTGAAAACAAGAAGATATTTTCTAAACACAACAAAGTCAAACAAATCATGATGTCAGCAATATCTCATGATGAATATACCAAAATAATGGATAGATCTACAGCTAAAGCTATGTATGACTCTCTCTGCTCAAACTATGATGGTAATAGGCAAGTTCAGAATGCCAAAGCAAGACTACTGGTTCAGCAGTATGAGCTTTTTACCATGAAACCTGATGAAGACATTGAGACCATGTTTTTTAGATTTCAGACTCTGGTGTCTAACCTCAGGATTCTGAAGAAAAGTTATACAACCTCTGATCATGTGTGGAAGATCCTGAACAGCTTGACTGACAAATGGAGACCTAAGGTCACAACTATTGAGGAAGCTAAGGATCTTGAGAAAATCTCTCTTGAATCACTCATCAGCAATCTCAAGAGCCATGAGATGGTATTGAATGCTGATGCAGTGAAGAAGAAGGAAAGATCAGTAGCCTTAACTTCAACCAAGAAATCTTCAAAAGCTTTCAAGGCTAAAACTCTGGAGGTTGAGGAGGATTCTTCTTCAAATGATCAAGAAGAAGAAGAAAATGAAGAATTTGCCATGTTCACCAGAAACTTTCAAAAATGGGCAAGGATGAGAAAGAGTCATAAAGGAAATAGTTCAAGGAATACTCCCACTAGAGAAGAGAAGAATTGTTTCAAGTGTAACAAACCAGGACATTTCATTGCTGAATCTCCTGAAGCATCATCAAAGGACAAGAACAAGAAGTTCAGTAGCAAGAGAGAGAGGTACAAGAGGAGATTCCAGAAAAGCATAATGGCAACGTTTGAAGACCTGGAAACATCCTCAGACAGTGATGATGAAGAAGCAAATGTGGCTCTGATGGCTACAGCTGATGGAAACTCTGAAGGATCAGACTCTGAAGAATCAAACTCTGATGGATCAGACTCCGATGAATCTGAACAGGTATTTTTAAATTATTCTAAAGAACAACTCTTAACCTACCTTGGTATGTCTCTAAGCAAGTTTGCTGAATCATCCTCTAAACTAAAACTTTTAAATACACAAAAGGATGAGTTAGCAAAGAAAGCTGAACATTTTCAAGCTCTATATAAAAATTCTTTAATCAAAATTGAAGAACTTGAAAATGGGTGCACAAGATGTAACAAACCTACTGATGAGCATGAGGTTGCTCTTCAGGAGTTTGTTCATCAGAACGTCAACAAAAGTAAAATGGCGTCTATGATTTATAATGTTTCTAAAAATGTAGGTGAAGGAATTGGTTACTCATATGGTAAATCATATGGGAAACAAAATCCTTATATTTGTTTAAATAATATTCCTGATAATCTTTATTCAACCTTTGTACCTGAGAAAAACAAAGGCAAAGCTATGGCTGTTTCAGACTCTGAAGGTATCTCTAGGGTCTGCAAGACAAGCTCTGAAGTTACATCAGAGGCTGTTTCTCAGAACCCCAAAGAGATCAACTCAGGACCTAAGTATTCAGAACCTGAGACTATCAAGTCTAAGACTCTGAAAACTTTGGGACTCAGAAGCTCATCCAATCAGACTCTAAAACAATCCAAGCTGATGATAAATAATCAACATAAGACTCTGGTATGCAAAACTAATCCTAGATTAGAAAAGCAACCTAGGTCCTATAGTGATTATCAATCAAAGCCTAGATTTCAAAATCAATGGACTAAGAGGGTCAATTTTCAAAGACCAAATTTTCAAAGGAAATTCCTTAAGAGTCCACAAAACTTTTCACAGAGGCAAGGAAGAACTAAAGGTTATAGAACTAACCAAACTGGACCCAGAAAACAATGGGTACCAAAGTGTAGAATTGTCTACTATTTAGATTTTCATTGTAGGAAAAACCATTTCAAATCAGATGAATGGAAGCAAGTGATCAGCTGTGGAAGAAAAGCTTATGTTCCAAAACATTACTTTACTTCCAAAGCTGCTGAAGTGGACAAAGCAAATGATTATTGGAGAGAACTTCACAATGAATATGAAGGATATTATTACAATGATTGACCTTGTTTATTCTACAGCTATCCAGACTGAAAGAAAATGGTAATCAATCATGGTATCTGGATAGTGGATGTTCAAGGCACATGACTGGTAATAAGAAATTGTTCACATCATTAAAACTTGAAGATGGTGGAACAGTTGGCTTTGGAGGAAACCAAAAAGGCAAGATCAAAGGTACAGGTATTGTAGGTAACTCCTCCCTTTTAATTAATAATGTTTGGTTTGTAGATGGACTTAAACACAGCCTATTTATCATCAGTCAATTTTGTGACAATGAGTTTGTGGTTAACTTTGATAAAGGGCTATGTACTGTAATTAGAGAATCTGACAAGTCCATATGTTCAAAGGCAAGAGAATAGACAATGTATTTAAAGTAAACCTTTCTGATTTGGCAGACCAAGAAGTAAAATGCTTACTAACTCTGAGTGAAGAGAAATGGGTATGGCATAAGAGGTTAGGCCATGCTAACTGGAGGTTAATCTCTAAGCTTAGCAAACTTGACCTTGTCAGAGGCCTACCTAAGCTACACTATCACTCAGATGCTCTTTGTGGATCCTGCCAAATAGGAAAGAGTGTGAAAACTTCTTTTAAACCTAAACATGTTGTCTCTACCTCTAGGCCCTTAGAGCTGCTTCACATTGATTTGTTTGGTCCTGTGAGTACAGCCTCAATCAATGGGAAGAAATATGGACTAGTCATTGTTGATGATTACAGTAGATGGACTTGGGTTAAATTCCTCATAAATAAGGATGATGAATATGATGTCTTTAGCAGTTTCTGCACACAGATACAAAAAGAAAAAGGTTTACATATTTTAAAAGTTAGAAGTGATCATGGTGGTGAATTTGAAAATGAAATGTTTGAAAATTTTTGTGAAACATATGGCATCTTACATGAGTTTTCTTCTCCTAGAACTCCACAACAAAATGGAGTTGTAGAGAGAAAGAATAGAACTCTGCAAAAAATGGCCAGAACCATGGTGCATGAGACTAACATTGCTAAGTATCTGTGGGCAGAGGCTGTAAACACATCATGTTATGTTCAAAATAGAATTTATATTAGACCTATTTTGAATAAGACAGCATATGAACTATTTAAGGGAAAGAAACCTAGTGTATCCTATTTTCATCAATTTGGTTGTACATGTTACATTCTGAATACAAAAGTTCATCTGAAGAAATTTGATGCTAAAGCTTATAAGGCTATCTTTATTGGATACTCTGAACGCTCAAAAGCATACAAAGTGTATAATTCTGAAACTCATACAGTGGAAGAAAGTATGCACATAAAATTTGATGACAAGCAGCCTGACAAATTGTCAGAGCTAGTTGAGAACTTTGCAGATATACAACTATCAGATGATGAAGAATCAGAACCTGAAGAAATATCAGGACCATCTCAACCAACCTCTGAAGAAACAAATTCAACTCTTGAAACCTTGGACTCTGAAGATCACCCAGCATCAGAACTTATCAGAAGCAGTCCAAGCAGAGTTGAACAATCAAAACATTCTTTCAAATACAAATCCTCTCATCCAGAAGAGCTAATCTTGGGAAATAAGGACAGTCCAAGGAAAACCAGATCAAGCTTCAGAAATGAAGACTCATTAATTGGATTAATCTCCTTAGTGGAACCAAGTTCAACTGATGAAGCACTAGCTGATGATGCATGGATTGTAGCAATGCAAGAAGAGCTAAACCAGTTTGAAAGAAATTAAGTATGGAGCTTAGTACCCAAACCTTCTAAGAAGAATATCATTGGAACAAAATGGGTCTACAGAAACAAGTTAAATGAACAAGGAGAAGTTGTTCGTAATAAGGCAAGACTAGTAGCTCAAGGGTATAGTCAACAAGAGGGGATTGACTACACTGAAACATTTGCTCCAGTTGCTAGACTTAAAGCTATTAGATTACTTCTTTCCTATGCTACTCATCATAATATTGTTTTGTATCAAATGGATGTTAAAAGCGCATTCTTAAATGGCTACATCTCTGAAGAAGTATATGTCAGACAACCTCCTGGTTTTGAGGATGCTTCACATCCTGACCATGTTTTTAAGTTAAAGAAATCTCTTTATGGTCTGAAACAAGCTCCCAGAGCTTGGTATGAAAGACTGAGCAATTTTTTAGTTGAAAATGGTTTTCAAAAAGGTCAAGTTGACAATACTCTCTTTAGTAAAACATTTAAGAATGACATTCTAATTATTCAAATTTATGTTGATGATATTATTTTTGGATCTGCTAATCCATCTTTGTGCAAAGAATTTTCTAAGATTATGCAGGAAGAATTTGAAATGAGCATGATGGGAGAGCTAAAATTCTTTCTGGGAATTCAAATCAACCAAAACAAAGATGGAACCTACATTCATCAGACCAAATATACAAAGGAGCTGCTGAAGAAATTCAACATGGAGGATTGCAAGCCAATGACAACACCAATACATCCAACAAGTAATCTCAGCAAGGATGATTCAGAAGGCAAAGTAGATCAGAAGCTATACAGAGGTATGATAGGTTCTTTACTTTACCTAACTGCATCAAGGCCTGATATCTTATTTAGTGTATGTTTGTGTTCTAGATTCCAATCAGATCCTAGAGAATCTCATCTTACTGCTGTATAGAGAATCTTTAGATATCTGAAGGGAACCACAAATCTTGGATTATTTTATAAGAAAACAAATGATTATAAGTTGATAGGATTTTGTGATGCTGATTTTGCTGGAGACAAGATAGAGAGGAAATCCACAAGTGGCAATTGTCAATTTGTGGGAGAAAATCTCATATCTTGGGGTAGCAAAAGACAAACTACTATAGCTTTGTCTACAGCAGAAGCAGAATACATATCAGCAGCCAAGTGTTGTACACAACTACTCTGGATGAGATATCAGTTAAAGGATTACAAAGTTAATAGCCACAATATTCCACTTTTCTGTGATAACACTGCAGTTATTCAACTTTCTAAAAACCCAATTTTGCATTCAAGAGCTAAACATATTGAAATTAAACATCATTTTATAAGAGACCTTGTTCAGAAGGGTAGTGTAAATATTCCATACATTGAAACTGAAAGACAATGGGCTGATATATTTACAAAATCCTTAGCAGTTGAAAGATTAGACTTTACCAAAAGGCATCTGAACATGACTTTAGTCTCTGAAGACATCAAGCTCTGAATAACAAAATTGTGTATTCAGCCTCTGAACTCTGAAAGGTCTTCAGATGCTGAAAATCTTTATACTCTGAAGTGTTCAACCACGTGGAGTACACGTGTCAATTACTTTGTCTTTACTCTCAGTCTGTGATTGGTTAGAGTAAAGGCAGTTTATGACAAAATTCTTTATTGCAAAGAATGTACTCCCTCATCATTGTTTTTACCAGAGTTTTTCAAAATCACTTTACTCATTTTCGCACAAGTTCACTTTCACATCCCACACTTTTCCTCTAAAACCCAGAACACTTTCTTCCTCCCTCATTTTAGCAAAACCCTGATCGTTAACCTCAACAATGGAAAGTTCATCTTCTGTACCAAGGTTTCCAGAGGACATTCCAATAAACATCTACGCTCAGGATTCCTATCTTAAAGATGCCACTATGGACCTTCGCTTTGAAGAAAGTAAATTGGTTATGGAAAGACCAATAGACTTTGAGGCCTTAAAAGTCAATGGACATGACTACCAAGAATTCTTCACTAAACAAGGCTGGGGGCACTACTTAGATATGCTTAATGGACCTATCTACTCCAATTTGGTGTTTGACTTATGGAGAAAGAGTGAAGTTGTGACTTTGGTAGATGCTTATGCTGAACTTCAAAGAGTAATTGATCAGAACCCAAGTGAAAATAAAGGAAAATCAAGGTGGAATTGGGTCTGAGGGAATTCATTGAAACAGAGATTCGTTCTAGTGTTGGAGGTTTTCCAGTCATCTTGACAAGAATCAATTTGGCCAAGATGATGAATCTTCCCAACACTAGAATGATCAGGATCTATACTGCAGCCTCTGGAAGAAAGTCAGTGTACCTCAATGATATGGCCAGACTTTGTTTCAAGGATCATAAGTTGTCAAATAAAGTCAGTCATCTGAATGATCGCGAAAAGGTTCTTGCTAAGATTGTATTCTCCTCATTTCTCCCAAGGGATACTGGCAGTGATTCTCTGAATTGGGATCAGAGACACTTTATCTACTTCCTCTCCACAAAAAGGAAAATGAATCTACCTGTATACATCTTTCAACATCTATGTGAGACAATTTGTGAGGCTCAGAAGTTTGACAATCCTTCCAAGTTGATCTCTCATCCAAGGCTCTTAAGCTCCATCTTTGAGCAACTTGGTCTTCCTGATAGATTCATGCTTGCCGGGGTGTCTGAAGACCTTGAACAAGTTAGAGCACCCATTCTTGATGATAAAGTCTTGGTGAGTCTGCGTTTAAGGAAATCAGGCAAGCTTATTTATCCTCAAAAGCCTCTTCTGATAAATAAGACAAAATTCAAGCCTATGAGTGACGCCTTCATATTTGATAATGAACCTCCTGAAGTCATTTTGGAATACATGAGATTAATGAAGGAAAGAGGAACCACAGTCACTCATAAGGACATTGGAAGAGGTGATGGTCCAACTTTTGCACAAATAATGAGAGCAGTAAAGGAAGAGGTATTCAGTGACTATGAGGAAGATATAATAGTTGAGGAACCACCAATGGAAGAAGCTCCAGTTAAGAGGACAGAGGATTTTCATCCAGAAGCTACTGTCAAAGACTTACTAAGTGCAAAAATTCTCAAAAGATCTCGCACAAAGCACTGCACCACTAGGGGATAGAAGAGACAAAGGTCAGATACATGTATCAATCATTCTTTTAATTATTGCAATCAAATATCTGAAGCATCTATCCTAGAAAATATCCAACCCCTAAATACCATCTATCCAACACCCTCTGAACCTGAAGTTGTCCAAGTTTCGGACTCTGAGTCAGAGTCTTCTGACTCCTCGTTTGATGACGTTTTGGCTAGTTTTGCACAATTTTCTTCCAGAACTAAGCATATTCCTGAGGAGGAAACAGCTCAGCCATCCAATATTGTCATCCCTCAGTCATCACCCAAAATTCTTACTGAGGAAGAGATTCTGAAAGAGACATCTTTTAGAGTTTCTCTAATCCATGAAACCTCTGAACCACCAAATGACATATCATCTGAACAACCCAAATCAATTCCATCAGACTCTCACAAATCTTCATCATCTGAGATGCTTTTAGATACTGCAATTGCAATAAATGATAGAATTGATGTACCAGATGATCATGTGACTCGTTCACCTAGTTGTCCAAGTCAACCAGTCTCTGCACCACTTGTGGAACAGCCAGAAGAAGAAAATTCAGACTTGACAGCAAGGGTTCTACACATAATAAAACATACGCTTGATGAACAAGAGGATAAGCTTCTAGAGCTGGTAGCATACTCAGGGGCATCTGCAAGGAAGGCTCAACAGCTTCTCACTCTCTACTTGTCCAAACACCCTTAGGATTCTTGTTTTTTTTCACCTTTTGTTTTTCACTGTTTGTTTAAAACTTTTTGCTGATGACAAAAGGGGGAGTATTATTTAGTTGTACAATTGTGTCAGTAGTGTATTTTTTTAATATCTACTCATATAAGAATCTGAAATTGTCCTAAATAAGAATCTGATTTTTTTATTTTTCTAAATGTTTATAAACTTAATTGATAAGGAGAGCAAATTAATAAACATAATTGTGTTTGCATAGATGAAGGTAGTTAAGATTGTGCTCTTAATCATTTTTATCAGACTCAGGAGTTGAGCTTGCAAACCTCACACTCTGAGAGTTAAGTATGTAGATACAATCAAGTTTATCAAACTGTTCTTATACTGATTCAACTTAATTATGGATAAAACTTAGGGGGAGCTTGCAAACCTAACCCTAATGGTTTATCAGACTCAGGGGGAGCTTACAAACCTCAACAACCTGATGTTGACATAATTAATTTAATCAACAAACAATTGTATTTAATACTTATGTTTGTCATCATCAAAAAGGGGGAGATTGTTGGAACAAAATGAGTTTTAATTATAAAACACCCTAAGTTTTGATGATAACAGTGTATTAAATGGACAATTGGTATTACTAATGAATGATCTAGTGTGCAGGAACAAAGTAAAAATCTCATCCACGTAGGTCATCATTTGAGCATCTGAAGGACACAGTCTGAAGTGTTAAGGCTCTGAGAAGCAAGAAGCTTCAGAGCCTCTGAAGAAGTTCTCAGAGGCTAAAGAAAGAAACACAGTCTGAAGCTTGCGTACATCTTCAGAAGATCAAAGAAATGATATCATCAGATTCTGAAGAACACTCTCTGAAGGAAGACAACTCATAACTAATGAAATAGTACAACGGTCTTGTCAACAAAAAGAAGAGTTTACAACCAACGGTCCTTTCTCAACGTCTTTATACCTAGAGTATAAATAGAAGACATCCTGATAGAGAGAAGACCACAGGAAGATCATCTGAACTCAGAGAAAGATTCAAATTGTATTCAAGCTGTGAACTGTTGTTATTCTTTCTTGTGTAACCTTCTAAGTAAAATATCTTTTGATATTGTAGACTCTGAACTTAGTGTTTAGAGAGTCTTGCTTAGAACTTTCAGTCCTACTTAATCTGTGTATTAAGTTAGTTTGTAAAGTCTCTTATCTTGTGTGATTTGAGCAAGGAAGTTTCTTGTCTTGTGTGACTTGAGCAAGGAACTCTTAAGCTTGTGTGCTTAAGCAAGGAAGTCTCTGATCTTGTGTGATTAGAGCAAGGAAGTCTCTTTGTCTTGTGTGACCTAGAGCAAGGAAGTCTCTTGCTTGTGTGCTTGAGCATTAGTTGTGTAATCTTTGAGATTATAGTAAAATCCCTTGGAAGTGCAAGGGGACTGGACTACTCTCGTTTTGTGAGAGGAACCAGTATAAAATTTCTGTGTGCTCTCTCTCTCTCTGTCTCTCTCTCTCTCATTGTCTTATTTGCTTTTTGTGTTTTGTCTAGCTTCTTACATCCGCTGCATTTCAATCTATTTTCAAGTAAAAGAATTAATTTTTCAAAACACAATTCAACCCCCCTTCTTGTGTTTTTCACCTTCAGATGTTGCCCCATCCTGGATATCATCCAGAATGTTTAAATGGAGAATTTATTTTTCTCTATTTGACTGGAATTTCTGTTAGTCTTTTGATATGAAGTGTGCTCTTTTTGAAGACTTATTGTGTGAGAAACTTAGTCTTCTGATGTGTAGTGTGTTTTTTTTTTGAAGACTTATTGTGTGAGAAACTTACTTTACTCCAAGAATGTGAATCCACTTAGAGAGTTTATTTCTCTTTGATGTTATGCTCTATGAGACTAAACGTGTTTATTCCGTTGGTGCTAATCTCTGATGTTTCTCATATGATTTAACTCACTTGAAGTGAAGATGTTATAATCTTGTGTTATATTCTCCTTTTTAGTTGTGTGTGTATGTTGACTTAAAGGAAGATTTGAACTGCATCTCTCCATAACTGGTGTGATATTGTTTTAGCCAAAATTTGCCAAAGGGGGAGATTGTTGGGTTTTTGAAATTGGCTACATTTTGTAAAAACAAAATCAAGTCAGAGGAGGGACAAGATGGGGCTACCTTTGGTACAACATCCCGAGGCCAGAATATGTGGAAAGTTTGTTACACAATATTAGTGCGCCTATTTTGTGATGTAAATCCATTAAGCATTTTACTTGTTCCCCAAGACAAGTAACTAAGCTTATTTTCTGAGCATATCTTCTTTATGCATCGCCCCTAAAGATATTCCTTTATTTTAGGGTTTTGTTGGATTTATTTAAAACATATATTTTGCTATCGGATATGTTACAATTTTATATTATTTGTGAAGCCCAAATACAAGGAACTACTGTGGCTATTCAGGGCTATATATATTGAAGACCTAAAACCTATTTTAGTGATTGAAGCTCTCGTGAAGAATTGTTTTCTTTGTCTAGGGTTTTAGCGTGTCAATTGTTTTATTGTGAGCCTATCTTGTATCAACTTGATACTTGCTTAGGACTGAGTTCTTGAGTTGTATTCTTTTAATCTACTCCTAAGCTTTGAAGTACGGAGATGGGTATTGTTTGAAGTGTGTCTTCACCAAACTGTTTGTTTGCTTACGATCACGTTGGGTGCGTGGTTAAGAGGAGAAGGGACGGGGTCTCTGATCTAGGTGGGCCTAGGTTGAAGATAGCACGGGTAGTGCCTAGGTGACGAAGTGTAAACGGGTCGTTTGCTGATAGCTTCTAACCAGTATTACCATAGTGGATTCTCTCCTGGATTGGTATCCCCCATAGTAGGTCGTGTTATATGCCGAACTGGGTTAACAAACACAGTGTGTTATTTTATTTCCAGTTATTTATCGTTTATTATTTATTGCTTCTGCTGTAACCAGTGTAGTGTCAAAGGTTGCCTCATTCGGTACCCCATTTGGACTACGCCAGAATTTCAATTATTTCTATTTTGATTTCATTTAATTTCCCATCTGTTACAGAATTTTCGTTTAATTCTAGACAAACTAGTTAAAATATCTATTTTTACTCAACTTACTCGGATTTCTACGAAATTCGGGTTCGAAAAACCAAAAAAAATCAAGGATAAAATAAAATACACCAATCGCTATGTCAGATTGAAATCATAAATACAATTAAAACGTATTATATAACAGGTGCTATCATACCACACTAATGCACCGGATCCCATCAGAACTCCCCAATTAAGCGTGCTTGGGAAGAGAGTAGTACTAGGATGGGTGACCTCCTGGGAAGTCCTTGTGTTGCACCTCTTTTTTCGATTGTTTTTTCTTTTATTATATCTATTTTTTATTTCATTTAATTTCTCATATGTCACATAATTTTTCATTTCATTTAAAAAGTGTTAAGTGAATAAAAAAAAAATTCTAGACAAACTAGTTAAAATATCTATTTTTACTCAACTTACTCGGATTTCTCCGAAATTCGGTCCGAAAACCCAAAAAACATCAAGGATAAAATAAAATACACCAATCGCTATGTCAGATTGAAAAAAATATATACAATTAAATCGTATTATATAACAGATGCGATCATACCAGCACTAATGCACTAGATCTCATCAGAACTCCGCAGTGAAGCGTGCTTGGGTGAGAGTAGTACTACGGGTGACTTCCTGGGAAGTCCTTGTGTTGCACCTCTTTTTTCGATTTTTTTCTTTTATTATTTCTATTTTGATATCATTTTGTTTCTCATCTGTTACAAAATTTTTCGTTTAATTCTAGACAAACTAGTTAAAATATCTATTTTTACTCAACTTACTCTGATTTCTACGAAATTCGGTTCGAAAACCCAAAAAAATCAAGTATAAAATAAAATACACCAATCGCTCTGTCAGATTGAAAACATATATACAATTAAAACGTATTATATAACAGATGCTATCATACCACACAAATGCACCGGATCCTATCAGAACTCCCCAATTAAGCGTGCTTGGGAAAAGAGTAGTACAATGATGGGTGACCTCCTGGGAAGTGCTTGTGTTGCACCTCTTTTTTCGATCGTTTTTCTTTTGTTATATTTATTTTTTATTTCATTTAATTCCTCATCTGTTACAGAATTTTTCATTTCATTTAAAAAGTGTTAAGTGAATAAAAAAATAATTCTAGACAAACTAGTTAAAATATCTATTTTTACTCAACTTACTCGGATTTCTACGAAATTCGGTCCGAAAACCCATAAAAAAATCAAGGATAAAATTAAATACACCAATCGCTATGTCAGATTGAAAACATATATACAATTAAAATGTATTATATAATATGTGCTATCATACCAACAATAATGCATCGGATCCCATAAGAACTCCACAGTTAAGCGTGTTTGTGCGACAGTAGTACTAGGATGGGTGACCTCCTAGGAAGTCCTTGTGTTGCACCTCTTTTTTCGATTTTTTTCTTTTATTATTTCTATTTTTTATTTCATTTAATTTCTTATCTGTTACAGAATTTTTCGTTTAATTCTAGACAAACTAGTTAAAATATCAAGGATAAAATAAAATACACCAATCACTATGTCAGATTGCAAACATATAGACAATTAACACGTATTATATAACAGGTGCGATCATACCAGCAATAATGCATCGGATCCCATCAGAACTCTGCAGTTAAGCTTGCTTGGGCGAGAGTACTAGGATGGGTGACCTCCTGGGAAGTCCTTGTGTTGCACCTCTTTTTTCGATTTTTTTCTTTTATTATTTCTATGTTTTATTTCATTTAATTTCTCATCTGTTATAGAATTTTTCGTTTAATTCTAGGCAAACTAGTTAAAATATCAAGGATAAAATAAAATACACCAATCGTTATGTCAGATTGAAAACATATATACAATTAAAACGTATTATATAACAGGTGCGATCATACCAGTACTAATGCACCGAATCCCATCAGAACTCTGCAGTTAAGTGTGCTTGGGCGAGAGTAGTACTAGGATGGGTTGTTGGAACAAAATCAGTTTTATTGAAAAATACCCTAAAGTTTTGATGATAACAAAGTATTAAATGGACAATTTGAATTACTAATTATTGATCTAAGTGTTCTAGGATGTTCTTTTTGAATGAAGACAACTCATGGTTAATGAATAATCAAATAGTATCATTCTTATCCTCAACCTTATCATCAAATGGAGCACATAGTACAAATCAGTTAAGCGTGTTTGGGCGAGAGTAGTACTAGGATGGGTGACCTCCTGGGAAGTCCTTGTGTTGCACCTCTTTTTTAGATTTTTTTCTTTTATTATTTCTGAAATTCTGGCGTAGTCCAAATGGGGTACCAGATGTTACCACATCGCGTACCACATCTCGTACCAGTATAGAACAAGAAAAACAAGGTAGAAATAAATTGCACAGAAAGTAAATAACACAGTATGTTGTTAACCCAGTTCGGAGCAACCTCTCCTACTCTGGGGGATACCAATCCAGGAATGAATTCACTACTATAGTTCTAGTTTAAAGACTCCAAAACATCCCGTTTCTATCTTATCGCCTAGACACTACCTCATGCAATCCTACCTAGGAACTCCTAGATATGAGACGCCCCGTCTCACTTACTTCAAACAACACAGACAACGTTGCTTACAAATGGTGGAGACACACTCCTAGACATAAATAAACTTTACCCACGCTTAAAAGCTATTGAGTAAATCACAAATACAACTCAACTAAAACAGTCATACTCTAGCATCAAGATGATACAAGAGTGGCTCACAAATAAAGCACAAGGCTTACAAGACACGAAACCCTAAAAGACTACATCTTTGATATTCTAATTTGGTTCGATTTCGGTAAATATATTAGGTCCGAGTCTTCCTTTAAATAGCCACGAGTTAACATGGGCTGATCATGAATTTCATGCTTCACAAATAGCTTAGGTATAGGGAAAATCCAGTACAAACATATTCTTCAAGCAAATCCAATAAATCCCTAAAATATAGGCATATCTTTAGGGACGATGCAAAATAGTGATATCTTTAGGAAATAAACTGAAATCCTTGTCTTGGGGAACAAGCAAGGCGCTTAAAAGATTTACTTCACAAATAAGGCGCGCTATTCTCATGTAATAATCTGCGCACATTTTCTGGCTTCAGGATGTTGTTCCAAATGTTGCCACATTTGACCCTACATCTAACTAGATCTTGTTTTTGCAAAATGTAGCCAATTTCAAAAATCCAACAATCTCCCCCTTTGGCAAATTTTGGCTAAAACAATATTAAGCCTGTCATGGAGAGATGCAGTTCATGTCTTCCTTTAAGTCAACATAAGCACACAACTAGAAAAGAAGATAGAACACAGCATGACTAGTTTCACAACTACACTTCAAGTAAATCAGCACACAATAAACATCAGAGACTTACATCAGCGGAATAAAAGCACAACTAGCCTCACAAAAAACAACATCAGAGATAAGCACACTCTCACAGTGGATTCATAAAGTATGAGAAAAATAAATTCTCACACAGTAAGATCCGAGTCTTCAAAAACAAACAAGAAAGTATGAGAATAAAAGCACAACTAGCCTCACAAAAAACAACATCAGAGATAAGCACACTCTCACAGTGGATTCATAAAGTATGAGAAAAATAAATTCTCACACAGTAAGATCCGAGTCTTCAAAAACAAACAGGAAAGTTAAATTCCATCTTCTGGGGTACATAGGAAAAATAAATTCATAATCAACTGAGAAAAATAAATTCTCAGACATATAGCACACAAACATACTCAGAATCAGAAACACTGGATGGTAGCCAGGATGGAGCAGCATTCAGCAGAGCATCTGGGATAAAATGTAAATTGCTCCCCCTCAATCAATACACATTAGGATATCATCACAAATTATACTCCACCTGAATATACGCATATCACACATACAAAAAAAATTAGGATTACTCCCCCTTACGGCATGCATAGCAAATAAGTGTTACTCCCCCCAACACATGCATGACAACCTCACATACAGATCATCAACACAACATCACCTTTTTCTTCATTGTTGGGTTTTTGTATGTTGGCTACAATTTTGCAAAAACAAACTCTAGCCTAAATGCTGGACAAGATGCTGTAGCATATGGAGTGCAACATTACTGCTATTGATATGCGCAGTTATTATATCAAATCTTTGAAAGATTTGTTTTAGAATAAAAAAATATGCACGTTTTAAATTACCAAGCTGCGCCTTGTTCTCTAAGTTTCTAAAGGCGGTTCAGATTATTTAGTTCAATAATATAATTGACTCTTTGAAGAAAATATATTTGAAGTAAATCTTTTTGAAGACAATCTTTGAAGAATATTTGAAGTAAATCTTTGTGTTGATCATCTCAATGGTTCAGATTTATTCTGAAGCCTTTTCTTGCGCATCAAGTACCTGCTATCTCAAGGCGATATATATGAGGACTTATGCCTTGTTTCAAAGTATCTAAAGCCGTGTTTACTTAAAGCGTGAGTCTTAGGGTTTTAGAGTTCTTCTTGTTTATTGTGAGCCTTTCTTGTGTCAAGTTGATGCAAGCTTAGGACTGGTTATTTGAGTTGTAATTTGTGTACTAACTCCTAAGCTTTTAAGCACGGAGGTGGGTTTGTTATTAATCATTGTCTAGGAGAGTGTCTCCATTCTATTGTTATTGAAATCCTTACTGGTTGTAAGGTTGAGGGGAGTGAGACGGGGTCTCATACTTAGGAGTTCCTAGGTAGAAGTTGCATTGGGTAGGGATTAAGTAAGGAGTTGTAAAAGGGGGAGTTTAGCTCTGAATTAATACTGCTAATAGTGGATTTCCTCCTGGATTGGTATCCCCCAGAGTAGGAGAGTTGCTCCGAACTGGGTTAACAAACCTACTGTGTTCTTTACTATTCTGCTCTTTACTGCTTTTATTACTTACAATGTGATTTATTGCTATGAACGTTGCTGTAGCATCTTGCGGAGCATCTGTCTACAGTGTGTCAGATTTTCAATTGGCTATAGTGCAGGCACCCTAACCTGCGTGGGTGAGCTCCAGGGTAGCCATCTGACATCATGGACAAAGAAGGAGGATACGTAACTAGGCCACCTCTTCTTGATGACTCCAACTACGACATTTGGAAAGCTCGTATGATAGCATTCTTGAAATCTGTTGACAGCAGGACTAGGAAAGCTGTCCTTAAAGGTTGGGAACATCCCAAAGTGAAGGATGCTAATGGAGCTGATACAGATGAACTGAAACCAGAGGAGGATTGGACTGTTGTAGAAGATTTATTAGCTCTTGGCAACTCCAAAGCCTTAAACGCTTTGTTCAATGGTGTGGATAAGAACATGTTTAGACTAATCAAAAGGTGCACTGTTGCCAAAGAGGCTTGGGAGATATTAAAGACCACTCAAGAAGGTACTGCAAAGGTAAAAATCTTAAGACTTCAAAACCTAACTAGGAAATTTGAAAATCTTAGGATGAAAGAGGATGAAAGTGTTTATAACTTCTACATGAATGTGATGGATTTTGCTAATTCATTTGACGATCTAGGAGAAAAATTGAGTGATGAAAAAATTGTGAAAAAAATCTTAGGTCTCTTACTAAGAAATTTAACATGAAAGTGATTGCAATGGAAGAAGCTCAAGACATATCAACCATGAAAGTCGATGAATTAATAGGATCCCTACAAACCTATGAATCATCAGTTAATGAAAGATTAGAGAGGAAAAACAAAAGCATTGCTTTTGTATCAAACACTGATGATGAAGATCTTGAGATTTATATGGAATCAACTTATAGTATCTCTGAAGCTATTGTCTTGCTTGGAAGACAATTTAATAAAGTACTAAAGAAGATGGACAGAAGACCCAATGCTAAGAATCTTGCTCCTGACATTAGTCGCAACATTGGTATTTCAAGAAAACCAAAGACTAGTGAAAAGCCCACTCAAAGCAAAGATATTCAATGTCAAGAATGTGAAGGATATGGTCACATCAGAATAGAATGTGCTACTTATCTGAAGAAACAAAAGAAAAGTATGGCTGCCACTTGGTCTGATGAGGAAGAATCCGATAGAGAAGGAGAATCTGCAGCTGCAAAACATGTTACAGTTCTAACAAGAATAGTAACTTCTGATACAGAGTCATGTGATGAAGAAGTCTCCTATGAAGAACTAGCGGCAACATACAGAGACTTGTGCTTAGTGTCTGAAGAAAAGTGCAGAGAACTTGTAAAACAAAAGAAGATTAACTCACAACTTCAGGCAGAAAGATGTAGCAATCTGTCAAAGATTGATGAACTTCACAAAAAGGTAATTTGTCTAACCTCTGACCTTAATGAAGCTAATGAGGAGATAGATAAACTGAATGTTGATATTGGAAGGTTGAGAAAATACTCTGAAATGTTGAATAAAACTGGTGATGACAAATTAGATGAAATTCTAGAAAAGAATGTAAGAAGACCCAAATTCACTGGTATTAGCTATGAGAATGTCATCAAATACAGAGGTTACAATCCTGAACTTATGTACACTCAACCAAAATAATCTCAAATGAGCAGCATCCTAAGCAGCATCATGGATTCAGATACAAGACAAAGTCTCATCCATGGGTATGTCACTATTGTGGTATAAAAGGACACATAAGACCTTTTTGTTATAAGCTGTATGGGTACCCTAACAGGAAGCCTCGTCATATTGTCACTCCAATTCAAAAAGAGTGGAAACCTAAAAATAAAGATGTAAGTTCCATTCCCAAAATTGATGAAACCTTGAATAAAGATCAAGTTGCAAGCTTAATAGCTCACACAACATTTAGAGCTTCTTCAAGAGAAGACTGGTATTTCGACAATGGGTGTTCAAGACATATGACTAGAATTGATGAATTTCTTGTGGACATGAAACCTACTCAACTAACTTTGTAACATTTGGAGATGGAGCTAAAGGAGAAATTATTGGTATAGGAAAGCTGATCAACAATAGCCTTCCCAAACTTTACAATGTTTTACTTGTTAAAGGATTGACTGCAAATCTAATAAGTATCAGTCAATTATGTGATCAAGGGTTGAAGGTAAACTTTACTAAAACTGAATGTTTAGTCACAGATGACAATGGTGAGCTACTGATTAAAGGTGTAAGGTCTAAAGACAATTGCTATCTATGGGTTCCTCAAGAAGATGCAAACCTATCAACATGTTTAATAGCCAAGGAGGATGAGGTAAAACTTTGGCCCCAAAGGTTAGGGCATCTGAACTTGAAAAGCATGAAGAAAGCAATATCTGAAGAAGCCATTAGAGGTTTTCCAAAACTCAAAATTGAAGAAGGGCATATTTGTGGTGAGTGTCAAATCGGAAAATAAACCAAGACATCACACCAGAAGCCACATCATCTTGCTACTACAAGAGTCCTTGAACTACTACACATGGACTTAATGGGACCTATGCAAGTTGAAAGCTTAGGAGGAAAAAGGTATGTCTATGTTGTTGTTGATGATTTCTCTAGATATACTTGGGTGAACTTTATTAGGGAAAAATCAGAAACCTTTGATGTATTCAAAGATTTATGTATTCATCTTCAAAGGGAAAAGGACAATGTTGTTTTGAGGATAAAAAGTGATGAAGGAATTTTTCTGGGATACTCTGCACACAGTAGAGCCTATAGAGTTTTTAACTCCAGGAGTAAGATTGTGATGGAGTCAAGTAATGTGGTGATAGATGACTTAGAAAAAGAAAGAATGACAGATGTGGCAGATGATGCTATAGCATCTGACCTACAGTTTGACGCACCTGAAGTAGTGAAAATGGATGAGCCTGAACCCAACTCAGAAATCTCTAATTCTGATTTAAGCAATGCTCCACCAAAGAAATTTCCATCTATCAGAATTCAGAAGAATCACCCTCAAGAACTTATCTTTGGTAATCTTAATCAAGGAATTACTACTAGAAGGATGAATGATGTTGTTTCAAGTTCTTGTTTTGTGTCAAATATTGAACCAAATAATGTGAAGGAAACACTGACAGACGAATGTGGGATTAATACTATGTAAGAAGAACTAGATACAGTTCAAGTTGAAAGATTAAGGGGAAAACTTGGTATTTGCCTATTTGAAGAATTATAGCAATTATTGCTAGTGTGGCGTGCGACTGCTATTTGGTAATGCACGCTATTATGGGTAGTGTTGAAACATCTGAAAAATTATTAAGAATTATGTGTCTGTTGATGATAAGAAGGATGTTTCTGGTGGTGAGAAAGTGTTTGATAGAGGACGATTTGTGGGGTTCTTCCTTGATGTGCTTAACAAATTCTAAGGAAGATGATAATGTCAAGAAGGTAGAGAATCCTATTGAAGAAACTGTTAAAGATTCTGAAACCCTAGGATTAGCAAACTCTAGTTGTATTGAAAAATTGGGGAAAACTGGTCCTAGTTGTTCTGATCCTCCTACTGTTGGTGTTGGCGCCCTCCTTGAGGCCAAAAGTGATTCTGTGTTGGAACATGACAAGAAAAATGCTCCTGAAGAAGATGTTGCACATAATGCTAGGAAGCCAACAAATATTCTGACAAGGGATCTGAAATTCTGGCACGTGAGGGACCAATGTGGTGCACGATGTTGCAACACTGGTGCTCCTAGAAACACAATAATAAAACGACAAAATTTTAAATAACACAAGTTATTGTTAACCCAGTTCGGTGATACTCACCTACTCTGGGGGATACCAATCCAGGAAGGAAATCCACTATGGTAAAGTAGTTCAAAGCTCTCCGCAAACACCCCGTTTACAGCTTATCACCTAGCAACTACCCGTATAGATTTCTATTCAAGAACGTCCTAAGTATGAGAGCCCTCTCACTTCCCCTCAACCACACAACCTGTGGATTTTTAATTTTGTTCCTAATAAACAAATCAAAACTCTGTGCTTACAAGCTTAAGAGTGATTTGCGATTACAACAATTCTTAATCAAGTATCAATCGTGATACTCAAAAGAATAACTAGGATCACACTAAATCCTAGGGCTAAAACTTATCAATCGCTCTATAGCGTTTGTATCTTCAATGGTTTCAGGTACTCTTCAACGAATGAAGCTTGCTTCTTTATATAGAGTCTTGAATCTTCTTTGGCTTCATGAAGGATAGGATCGTTTGTTGCAAACTAATCTTTTGATTTAAATTCGTTTGCACAAAAAGATAATTTGTTACACAAACAATTAATATTTGTTTGTTTTATCTTTTTAAATCTTCCGCTTTAGATTAACGATCCTCTTGACCAAACAAATAATATTTAGTTTTTTTTTTTTTTTTTAATCTTTTAACAAACAAATAATATTTGAATTTGTTTATATCTTTTTAAAAACTCCAGCTGTAGATCTTCAATCTTCAGCTAACAAACTTGTTCCTTGTTGAATAAGGAAGCGCAAGTTTGTTTCTTCAATCCTTCAAACATATTCGCACGCTAGATCAAGATAAGGATAAGGCGCGTTATCAGGCCGTGGTTCCCAATGTTACTACATTGGAACCTACATTTGGCCTTAGGCTTATTTTACCAAAAATGAAGCCAATCTTCAAAACTCAACAATCTCCCCCTTTGGCAAATCTTTGGGCTAAAATAATCTAGCGCCTAGCCACTTGTTCTGGGAAGATAAACTAATTAGAGGCCTGCAGCGGATTCTTGTAGTCTTGGCCTCACACACACATGAGAGAAATAAACTCTCTTAGGAAGAAATAAACTTCCTCAGACTGAGAACATAAGTTCTCTCAGAGATCAAACAAGGAAAAATAAATTCCTTTATCAGTTGAGAAAAATAAATTCTTCTCTTAGTGAAGTTCAAAGTCACATTGCAGGATGTGGTGACATTTGACTCCACATTCAGTATGCATCTTCATAAACAGATTTGAGAAAAATAAATTCTCACACATATGCATACACAGATATATATATATATATATATATTTTCTACTCCCCCTGTATTGCTGCCTAGTCATGCATATATATATCTTCACTCCCCCTAAATATCAGATCAGATACTTTAGGTATATGAACAACCACACATACATATACTACTCCTATTTGCCTTATCAGAGTAATATTTGTCTTCATGTGGTTTCAGAGCTGATCAGAGCTGCTTTTCATATGTCGTTTTTATAGACATATTATCTATGCTACTGCAGGTGGCACCAGATGTGCAACACATTGTGCCCACCATTCATATCAGACCAAAAAAAGCTAGGATGTTACTCCCCCTTTTTAGCCATAAAATTTTGACAAATAAAGTCAAATATCCTGCATAGTTAGAATTAACCAGATAATAGCAGTAGATATAGCAGAGTGCATATTACAGACCACTTAGCATAGATAGTGCATCAAATCCAGGGCGTAGCCTACAAAAAGTACATAAAAAAGGTCTGTAAAAATCCAGGGAGAGTCTTCAAAAGCCTTCACTGTCAGTTTCCACCACTGCATCAGTGTCATACTCTTCTTCTTGATCAGTATCTTCATCATTACCAGCATTCAAATCAGCCTCAAGCTCCTCCTCAGCTTGGCTTTCCTCAAGTTCTAGTGCCTTAATCACAGCATCTAGCTTGGACCTGTTCTCCTTCAGCTGGGCAATCATCTGCTTCCTAGTCATCTTCCCTATCTCAGCAGTAGTCCTGGATGTCCCAACATCAGCTACCATATTCAACCCCTTCAGCATCTTTGCACTGATGATGAGAGGAGAGTTCCTCTTGCAGGCAATGTCATCTCTAATGACCTTAGGGTGTTGGTTCAATATAATTCCACATATCAAACTAGGAAACGGTATAGGCCACTTGGCAGCAAAGGTCTTGGCTTCCTTCATAATCTTTTCAAAGATATGGGTTCCAAAATCATATGGTAGTTTATTGCCAATGATATAAATAAACCTATCCAAACCTGTAGCCACATTAGAAGTGTGGGAAGTAGGTACCCAATTTGCAGCTCCTATTCTGTTGAGAATGGCATACATGGGTGTCAACTTTGTTGCGGATAACTTCCCTTTCTTAGGCCAAATCTTCACTTGATTTCCGTGATGGCCTTGCACACTTCATTATCAGATACCTCCAACTCAGGTTGTGGGTCTTCACTTCTTCCAAGATACTTGTTGATCACAGTGGGGGAGAAATTCACACACTTGCCTCGGACATAAACCTTCTGATATTCCCTACTTATAGGATTATCACAATCTTCAGGAATATTAGCTAAAAATTCCTTTACCAGCTTCTCAAAGCAGTCTCCAAACTCAGACACGGTTTTCCTCATTCCAACCTTCTTAATCAGGTTCATCACATCCCTGTTCTTCAAGGCATCCTTGCTCAGCTCTCTCGCAGGGCCTAGTCTTCTGTTGTAGACATATGGCCATCTTTGCACACCAATAACAGAGTGGAAAGATATGTTGTCCATGGTTGCTTCACCAACATTCTGAGGGATCTTCTTCCCTTTGAACTTCTTTCTCCCAGAGGTTGCAAGGGTAAGCGCATTCTGACTCACCTTAGGTCCTGCTTCTTCTTCTGAGTCACCAATGTCAGTGATATTGTGCTCCACATTGTAGTTAGAGTCAGACTCAGATGGGGCAGCCTTTCTTTTGAGAGCAGACTTCTTTGGAGGTGTACTCTTAGGCCTGGTTGGTAGATAAATTGCTGGTTTCTTCACAGTTTTCTTCACAGGAGTCTCTGCTGTGTTTGATGTGCTTGTAGTCACCACAGCTCTAGCACTCCTTGTTCTTCTCACAATACTCTGAGTAGAAGTCTTCTCAGATGGTGGATTCTCTCTATAGGTTTCCACATCCACAAGGTTAGGGTTGTCACCTTCATCCTTGTCTTCAGCATCTTCTCTTTCCTTGGGTTCTTCACTCTTTTTTGACTGAGTGTCACCCTTGGAGTCTTCATCAGCAGTCAATTGCTTGTCACCAGACACAGTGGTGTTCTCTGGTGTATCTGGAACAGTGTCCTGTACCTGTCCTTCTTCCGGAACCAATGTGCCAACATTCGGTTCCACATCTGACCCAGTTGCTTGATTGTTCAGATCCCCAAGCACTTGGTCCACAACCTTCTCAGAATCAACATTCTCACTCACCTTTAATTCACTATTCAATTCAATGCTAAAAATTTATTTGGAAAGTTTAGTTTATTAGTATTAACTGTCGTAAATTTTCATTTTAAATTAGCAATTAATACAATTATTTTTTAGTATAGCCTTTTATAATTTTTGTTGAATCACTACAACAAAAATTTAGATTAGGGACGGAATAGTAGCGGCTGTTTCTTAGAAACCATCACCGCTATCATTTTGTGAAACATTGCGGCCGTTCTATGCTAACTGATGTGGGCTTATAATGTAATTTCACGCTATGTTACACTCATGTTCCCTCTCTTTGTTTCCAGAATTTCCCAAACCTTTCGTTCTTCCAATTCCCAATTCTCCTTCAAACCCTTCGCTGTTCCATTTCTAAATTTTCCTTCAAACGGTGTGAAGCGGGTGGAAAAATGCGCGAGCGGAAAATGCTCACTAAACAGTAAAGTCGCCACCGAACTTTATTTATTCCCGGAGGAAAAGGAAAATATCGATAAAACCTTAAAAGCAATGGAAAGAGGGTCATCACAACCATTTCCAGGTTCGGGAGTCGATTATGTGAGGGGAAGGTATTAGCACCCCTCACATCCGTTGTACTCAACGGGAACCTCCTCGTTAATTTTAGGGTTAAAAGGGTGTTTAATTTGCTTGCATGCTTTTAATTATTTGTTATTTATTATATATACAAGGGGGAAAAAGTTTGTTTTTTATTAGTGTGCTTGACAGGATGTATGAATCCCGCTCCTACGTATTCCCGGGTGCAATGGGAAATTCAAAGCTACACGCAGTTCTGGGTAGAAAATAATTGTCGGTTGGTTGATTTTATTTATGAAAATATGTTAGTCGCGCTTAGGCGAAAAAAAGTTTATTTGATTAAAGAATAAACGCACAGGGGCGTGAAAATAGTAAGGTTTGATGTGTTGAAGTTGATTTTAATATTTAGGATGACAACTACCCAAGTTACGAGCCATACGTCAAGAACCCGGGTAGTCGGGAGAAGGAGTGATATACACCAAACCATCTCTTTTTCATCCATTTATTTACCACAAATTAGTTGATATGTATTTACGAACAAAACTAAAACTAACAAAAGTTTTCTGTATTTTTATTATTTTTTACAGTATGTTTGAATAAAATAAAAAGAAGCAAATTAGATAAATTAAAAGGTATCCATAAAAGCATGGGTAGAATTAGCAACAAAAGGCATAGTCAAACAAAAAAAAACTAAGATTTAATCAGGACCCTACGATTTGCATACTCTCTTGATCAAAGATCAAGTGGCTCAAATTCATTCATGATATGTTTATTGTGATTGTGCCATGTGGCACATAAATCATAGTAAAATAAGCAAATAAAAAAATAAATAAGAAAGAATGAAAGGGAAGAGTGACTGGGGACTGCACAGAGTCATCTTCTTCAAAACAAACTTACTTGAAAAGCGCTCCCTCTCTCGGTTTCCATGCTTCCACCGGCTGCGGCGGCTCCGGCGCTTGCCACCGCCGTCGCCGGTCATTCCACTCTCTCTCTCCCCCTCGATTTCCCTCTGTAAATCTCGAACTCTCTCTCTCGGACTCGTCAGATCGATTCCGGCACAGCGGCGATGGAAGTCTTTCCCTTCTTCTCTATTTCGGTTCTGTTTGTTTGGGTTCGGTAATTAGTGGAATTTGAAGGTGATATGCTGATGATTAAATTGATGGTGTTGTTGTGATAGATTATGGTGATGTTGTTGTTGTGTTTTTTTTTGAAAAAAATTGATGGTTGGAGTTTTGAAATGGTGGTTTTGTGATGAGGGTGGTGATTGGTTTTGATGAGTGGTGGTATGTTGCGGGTTGATGCTTATGGTGTGTGGTAGGGATGGTGGTAGAATATTGTGAGATGGTGAGGTTGTTGTTTTTATGGTGATATTGGTAGTGATTATGGTTGTTGGAGGTGGATGCTTATGGTGGAGGTGATGGTAGTTATGGTGATTGTTGATTTGTGATGGAGATAATTGTGTGGTGGTGTATTGAATGAGTGGTGAGCAAGGGAGGCGCAATATGCAGCAACAATGATGCTATTTGTTCTTTTTTGTTTATGCTAATTTTGGTTTTTTGTACTGTCTCTACTGCTTGTGCACCGCCCCCTTCGATTAGTGTAATGCTTCCGCTTTTATATGAAAATAGATTTAGGTTTAGAAACTTGATTGCATTCAAATTGGAATGGAGTTATGTGAGTTGAATGAGCTTTATGGAGCTTTATGGACAATTGAGGATTTTCTTCTTTTGTGTTGATTTGCCATGACTTCCTGATTCCTTTCCTTTTCTATTCTTGTTTGACTTTTTATTATTTTTTAATGATTTTTTTTGGGTTTTGTTTCAATAAAAGTGCATAAAGCAATGAATAAAATTTTCTGAAAAAATGCCTAAACTAAAAAACGAAAATTAAAATAAAAACTATAATTTTGTGATTTTTTGAATGAGATACTAATAAAAAAATAAAGTGAAAAAGGAAATAAAAGATAGAAAGCAAAAAGTGGAACTCGATCGTGTAACCTTGTTCTCATGAGGACTTGTACACTCTCAATATTGTCATACGAGCTAACAAACATACTTGCAAGGAGATTGTATCACAAATAGTATAACACTAAAATGAAAGTCAAAATTTGGGGTACGACAGCTGCCCCTATTTAATTATTTTTCAATCGAGAACATGAGTGACGGTTGTCTTCATGTACTCGTGGTGAAAGATAATTAAATACGAAAGGACCCAAAATTTTGTCTGAGTTGATGAGACTCTAAACTGCCAGCCAAACTAGGGGTAGGAATCTAAATTGCCAGCGCGAATGGGACTTTAGATTGCCAGCCAAACGGGGGTAAAAATCTAAATTGTCAGCGCGAATGAGACTCTAAATTGCCGGTCACACAAAGATGGAACTCTAAACTTCCAAATAAGGTAGAACTAACTGCCAGCGCGAATGGGACTCTAAATTGCCGGCAACACAAAGATGGAACTCTAAACTTCCAAATAAGGTAGAGCTCTACCTGCCAGCGCGATTGAGACTCTAAATTGCAGGCCACACAAAGATGGAACTCTAAACTTCAAAATACGGTAGGACTCTAAAAAATCCAAATAGGGTAGGACTCCGAACTCTGCCGCATATGGTAGGACTCTGAAAATTCCAAACAGGGTAGGACTCTAAAAATTCCAGATAGGGTAAGACTCTAAAAATTGCTAAATCTTGTAGGCCTCTGATCGTTAGGGTAGGACTCTGAAAATTCCAGATAGGGTAAGACTCTAAAAACTGCTAAATCATGTAGGCCTCTGATCGTTAGGGTAGGACTCTGAAAATTCCAGATAGGGTAAGACTCTAAAAACTGCTAAATTGTGTAGGCATCTGAACATCAAATAGGGTAGGACTCTAAAACTTCCAACTAGGGTAGGATTCCGAACTATCAGTGATGATGGAACTCTAAATTGCCAGGAAAGACTGGACTTTGCAATTGTCAGCGAAGACTGCACTTTAAATTGCTAGCGAAGACTAGACTTTAAATGCCAATGAATATTGGACTTTGAAATTGTCAGCAAAGACTGAACTTTAAAATTGTCAGCGAAGACTGAACTTTAAATTGCCAACAAAGATTGGACTTTCAATTGTCAGCGAAGACTAGATTTTAAATTTCTAGTGACGACTAGACTTTAAATGTCCATTGAAGATAGGACTCTGATAGGACTCGGTAGGTCGGACTCTAAAAAACGCCGACAAAGGTAGTGATTAGGCAAGACTCTTGAATTTCAGAAAAATGGGACTCTGAATTGCCGTAGGCACTTGAGCCAGGCAAAGATATGTTGTCATCGGTGTATGAACCGGACTAGAATTGAAAGATTGCCACATAAGATCGGGCTCTTCAGGTTCGAATTGAATGCTTGTGTACTGGGGAACTAATGAGTCTCCCTGGGGTAAGAGTCCCTCCAAATAGTAGTAATGGACCTCGGCAGAGGACTAATTGGACTGCCTTGGGTGGTCACGTAATGCTTGTTTTATGCTATGTATGCATGTGTTTGTATGTATGCATGATTTTTGGATGCATGATATTTTGGGATGATGCACTTGCATGATTTGAATGTGTGATGCATGGTTGATGCATGAAATGTCGGCAAAGACCGGATTTTTGGGATGTCAATGTTTGTTGGACTTCGATTTATTGGGCCTCGAGTAGCATTAACGAATGCTATGCGAAACGCATGTTTTATGTGTGAAATGAAGTACCGGCAAAGATTGGCTTAGTTGAGGTGTTGAGTGGAAAGGAATTGTGGATTTAGATGTCATGGTATATTGAATTGAATGGTATTGAACACTGGAAGTAGGGAATGTCGACATGCATTGAGCTTTATGCGTGCCAATGAAGATTAGGCTTTTAGGGTGCCAATGAAGATTGGAATTTTTAGGTACCAATAATGATTGGACTTTCAGGGTTACTGGATGCGGTTTGGCGCACAACTTGATGCTAGAGGAATTCAAACATGATTGATGTAAGACATATGAATGACGATGAATGCAGTAAGATGCATGATTTGATGCTAGAGTGATGCATGATGCATGGTTATGATTTGAATGGATGAAAATTTTCCCCATGTGGGTAATGAAGTGTTTTGTAACAAGGCTTCTTGGCTGGCGGTTATGGGATATCCGGCTAGCGCGCTCTCCCGACACCCATGTTGAACTCAAAGTTCGTTGATGCATGTCAAAGTTTACTTGAGCAGCTTAAAAGGATGGAGTGGACATGCCCCTTGTGTAGCCCATTTTGCCATTTTATTTTTTTTGAAAATCCCTAACTTTTGCCTGGACCGCTCTTTCGAGTTTTCAGCCCACAGGGAGTGTATTTTCTTTTTTGGTGTCCCTAATTTTTGCCTGGACCGCCTTTTCAGGTTTTCGATCCACCGGGACGCTCTCTATTGCCTAAGACGCCCTTTCGGGTTTTCGACTTAGCGAGCTTTTGACTTTGATTCTTTTTTTATCTCTTTTTTATTGGGCATTTATTTTTGGTTGCATCAAGCCGTGAGCGAAGGCTCCTCTCCGTCAATGGGATTATAGATACAGGCTGCCCCAACATTTGAATCTTTGAACGATATGCCCCATATTAAATTTTTGACACTGAATGCCCCCTATCACTTGCTGTTAAAAAACGTGCTCCTGATTGATTGACACTTTGAAGACTTGACCCATTCTCAAAACATCTTGACCCCCGTAAGCAACATCTCCATATGATCTGCCCCTTGTTTATAAGGATTTGCTCTTGATTGGTAGGACCCTTAGGTGATTTGCCCCTTGTTAGAAGTATCGTGTAATGATTCACCTTTTAATCAGACCCTTGTTGAAGTTCCCTCGATGCCAAGTATTGATTTGCGAGTGAAATTGTTTCTCTTGAAAAGTAATTTCGACGCAATGCACATGCAAATTTTGAATTTGAAAATTGTCTAGCTATATACAATGGGTGATATTTGGCCAGAAGATCGGCCCAATTGAGAGTGATAGAAATTATAGAAAAAATGTTATTGATGTTTCACAAACATGAGGAGTCAGTTTAACAGTTTTGCTGAATATGCTTTTATAGTCAACCTAACTTCAATTAGGTCTTTTGAGGGTTGTAATGTGGTCTGGTTCACGGTTTTTTTTGAAAAAAGAGATTATAAGGCTCGAAATTTTAATTTTAACCCACCCATTCTCCCTTGATGACCTCCAATCCTAAGTTCAATTAACTCAATAGATGACTTTGGTCGACAAGAGAACTTTTCTAGTTATGATACCGAAGGTAGGTACCGTGGTCAAGCACTGATGAAATTCCTGAAGTGACAGTCACTTCTTTTAGTTGACAAACTTGCTTTCATTTTTTTACTCCCTATTTTTGCATGGACCAATTTTTGAATGTGAGGCCCATCGGGATGCCCCATTTTTGCCTAAGTTTTTACTTAGCGGGCTCTCTCTCCCCTTTTTTTTTAACAGCTCTCATGAGATTTTCTTTTAGCTCAGCAAGTTATGACTGTCACATCAACGATTATGTGTTCTACCCTCTCATTATTCCCTCCATGTTGGACGGTGTACACGAGGGTGATAATGTGCTTCACCTCTTAATGAAGTGATTAATTGAGTTGATTCTCTTGCATCAGAACGCATCATTGAATTAATTGTAAAACTACCCTGCCCCTGGTTAAAATTAAGGGTTTTTAGCAAAATAGAAAGAACGCCGACTTCAGGCTCAAATGGGTTAACTACGGATTACCTCCTTATATCTCCAGTGTTTGGGAATTGAAACAATGCCTTACATCATCAACCAGGTTTTACATATAAAAGTATATATCAGCAAATTCAATTATTTGTTTACATCATCCTCCCCACCAAGTTTGTTAACATGTGAGAAGTGAAATGAAAAGAGAGAGATGACATAAGAAGAGAGTGGATACGAATGGATGGAATCCAAAAACATGCATGCTAATTTCATTAAAACACTTTGTCAAAGAGTACAATTTCGAAAACTAATCAACATCTTAGCATAAAGGAAATTAGAACTGGAAATGACAAAAGTTTAAAGACTCTAGGGATAGGCCTCCTTGTTGATCCACCACCTTTAGGAGATGCTTCTTGACGTTCTTGCCCTTGTCCAGGTGAGGGATGACCATTTACGAATGGGGATTCTTCTTCGAAGGTCAACCATTTGTCGTTGATCCGATTTTTTGTACCTCCTCTTCTTTTGAGGGTTCATGTCCTCTCTCGGGTCCATGATTTAAGTTTTCTTAGAGTGTCAGGCAACCGGCTAGCAAGATTATGGTTGAAGGGGGTGAAGGTGGAAGAGGTATGCTTTGAAACTGTAGGTGCATGTATGCAGATGTATGAAAATGCATGAGTATGCAAAAAAAAGATGTCTTTTCGTTTTCAAGGCATGCTTAAAAGATCTTAATGATATGCCATGATGCAATGTGACCAAAGAAGGTCAGGGTGTGACCTTGACAGGTTTGTAGGATAATTGGAAATTGACAGAACCTAAATAGGGGGTTCCCTACGATAGGTCGGTTCTAAATCTTTACTACCAAATCCCCTCACATGTCGGTTATAGGGTTTTGGTTTGTTTAAGGGCGACAACCAAAGTCGCGGCCCTCGTTCAGAACTTCCCCACGAGGTTGGGCTAGCCAATTCAAAGGGTCTCCCTTAGATGGAGTCATTGGGTTCTAGAAAGGTCCCTAGAGTCACGGACCCAACCGGAAAATATTGTCATCATTGCAAATACTCGCAAGACAACAACACCTTCAAGAGGATCTACTCTAGGTGGGGTTTTCATGCCGATCCTACAAGCCATACGTCAAGAGGACCAACATTACGCAACCACCGTCTTATCTCAAGTTTTTCTCCAAGCTTGGGTGTAGAGCTTTACTCAAATAATATCCCACCCCACAATTGATATATGTAGAAATAAATAGAATAAAACAAAATAAATAAAGCTTAAAGATAAAACCAATAATAAAAGGAAATAAAACACGATAAAAGCAAGCAAACAATCGGGAGGACCCATAACCCTAAAACTAACAAGGATATGCTTGACACTCTAATAGCCCCCAGTGAAGTCGCCAGCTGAAGCGGGTGGAAAAATGCGCGAGCGGAAAATGCTCACTAAACAGTAAAGTCGCCACCGAACTTTATTTATTCCCGGAGGAAAAGGAAAATATCGATAAAACCTTAAAAGCAATGGAAAGAGGGTCATCACAACCATATCCAGGTTCGGGAGTCGATTATGTGAGGGGAAGGTATTAGCACCCCTCACATCCGTTGTACTCAACGGGAACCTCCTCGTTAATTTTAGGGTTAAAAGAGTGTTTAATTTGCTTGCATGCTTTTAATTATTTGTTATTTATTATATATACAAGGGGGAAAAAGTTTGTTTTTTATTAGTGTGCTTGACAGGATGTATGAATCCCGCTCCTACGTATTCCCGGGTGCAATGGGAAATTCAAAGCTACACGCAGTTCTGGGTAGAAAATAATTGTCGGTTGGTTGATTTTATTTATGAAAATATGTTAGTCGTGCTTAGGCGAAAAAAAGTTTATTTGATTAAAGAATAAACGCACAGGGGCGTGAAAATAGTAAGGTTTGATGTGTTGAAGTTGATTTTAATATTTAGGATGACAACTACCCAAGTTACGAGCCATACGTCAAGAACCCGGGTAGTCGGGAGAAGGAGTGATATACACCAAACCATCTCTTTTTCATCCATTTATTTACCAAAAATTAGTTGATATGTATTTACGAACAAAACTAAAACTAACAAAAGTTTTCTGTATTTTTATTATTTTTTACAGTATGTTTGAATAAAATAAAAAGAAGCAAATTAGATAAATTAAAAGGTATTCATAAAAGCATGGGTAGAATTAGCAACAAAAGGCATAGTCAAACAAAAAAAAAACTAAGATTTAATTAGGACCCTACGATTTGCATACTCTCTTGATCAAAGATCAAGTGGCTCAAATTCATTCATGATATGTTTATTGTGATTGTGCCATGTGGCACATAAATCATAGTAAAATAAGCAAATAAAAAAATAAATAAGAAAGAATGAAAGGGAAGAGTGACTGGGGACTGCACAGAGTCATCTTCTTCAAAACAAACTTACTTGAAAAGCGCTCCCTCTCTCGGTTTCCATGCTTCCACCGGCTGCGGCGGCTCCGGCGCTTGCCACCGCCGTCGCCGGTCATTCCACTCTCTCTCTCCCCCTCGATTTCCCTCTGTAAATCTCGAACTCTCTCTCTCGGACTCGTCAGATCGATTCCGGCACAGCGGCGATGGAAGTCTTTCCCTTCTTCTCTATTTCGGTTCTGTTTGTTTGGGTTCGGTAATTAGTGGAATTTGAAGGTGATATGCTGATGATTAAATTGATGGTGTTGTTGTGATAGATTATGGTGATGTTGTTGTTGTGTTTTTTTTTGAAAAAAATTGATGGTTGGAGTTTTGAAATGGTGGTTTTGTGATGAGGGTGGTGATTGGTTTTGATGAGTGGTGGTATGTTGCGGGTTGATGCTTATGGTGTGTGGTAGGGATGGTGGTAGAATATTGTGAGATGGTGAGGTTGTTGTTTTTATGGTGATATTGGTAGTGATTATGGTTGTTGGAGGTGGATGTTTATGGTGGAGGTGATGGTAGTTATGGTGATTGTTGATTTGTGATGGAGATAATTGTGTGGTGGTGTATTGAATGAGTGGTGAGCAAGGGAGGCGCAATATGCAGCAACAATGATGCTATTTGTTCTTTTTTGTTTATGCTAATTTTGGTTTTTTGTACTGTCTCTACTGCTTGTGCGCCGCCCCCTTCGATTAGTGTAATGCTTCCGCTTTTATATGAAAATAGATTTAGGTTTAGAAACTTGATTGCATTCAAATTGGAATGGAGTTATGTGAGTTGAATGAGCTTTATGGAGCTTTATGGACAATTGAGGATTTTCTTCTTTTGTGTTGATTTGCCATGACTTCCTGATTCCTTTCCTTTTCTATTCTTGTTTGACTTTTTATTATTTTTTAATGATTTTTTTTGGGTTTTGTTTCAATAAAAGTGCATAAAGCAATGAATAAAATTTTCTGAAAAAATGCCTAAACTAAAAAACGAAAATTAAAATAAAAACTATAATTTTGTGATTTTTTGAATGAGATACTAATAAAAAAATAAAGTGAAAAAGGAAATAAAAGATAGAAAGCAAAAAGTGGAACTCGATCGTGTAACCTTGTTCTCATGAGGACTTGTACACTCTCAATATTGTCATACGAGCTAACAAACATACTTGCAAGGAGATTGTATCACAAATAGTATAACACTAAAATGAAAGTCAAAATTTGGGGTACGACAGCTGCCCCTATTTAATTATTTTTCAATCGAGAACATGAGTGACGGTTGTCTTCATGTACTCGTGGTGAAAGATAATTAAATACGAAAGGACCCAAAATTTTGTCTGAGTTGATGAGACTCTAAACTGCCAGCCAAACTAGGGGTAGGAATCTAAATTGCCAGCGCGAATGGGACTTTAGATTGCCAGCCAAACGGGGGTAAAAATCTAAATTGTCAGCGCGAATGAGACTCTAAATTGCCGGTCACACAAAGATGGAACTCTAAACTTCCAAATAAGGTAGAACTAACTGCCAGCGCGAATGGGACTCTAAATTGCCGGCAACACAAAGATGGAACTCTAAACTTCCAAATAAGGTAGAGCTCTACCTGCCAGCGCGATTGAGACTCTAAATTGCAGGCCACACAAAGATGGAACTCTAAACTTCAAAATACGGTAGGACTCTAAAAAATCCAAATAGGGTAGGACTCCGAACTCTGCCGCATATGGTAGGACTCTGAAAATTCCAAACAGGGTAGGACTCTAAAAATTCCAGATAGGGTAAGACTCTAAAAATTGCTAAATCTTGTAGGCCTCTGATCGTTAGGGTAGGACTCTGAAAATTCCAGATAGGGTAAGACTCTAAAAACTGCTAAATCATGTAGGCCTCTGATCGTTAGGGTAGGACTCTGAAAATTCCAGATAGGGTAAGACTCTAAAAACTGCTAAATTGTGTAGGCATCTGAACATCAAATAGGGTAGGACTCTAAAACTTCCAACTAGGGTAGGATTCCGAACTATCAGTGATGATGGAACTCTAAATTGCCAGGAAAGACTGGACTTTGCAATTGTCAGCGAAGACTGCACTTTAAATTGCTAGCGAAGACTAGACTTTAAATGCCAATGAATATTGGACTTTGAAATTGTCAGCAAAGACTGAACTTTAAAATTGTCAGCGAAGACTGAACTTTAAATTGCCAACAAAGATTGGACTTTCAATTGTCAGCGAAGACTAGATTTTAAATTTCTAGTGACGACTAGACTTTAAATGTCCATTGAAGATAGGACTCTGATAGGACTCGGTAGGTCGGACTCTAAAAAACGCCGACAAAGGTAGTGATTAGGCAAGACTCTTGAATTTCAGAAAAATGGGACTCTGAATTGCCGTAGGCACTTGAGCCAGGCAAAGATATGTTGTCATCGGTGTATGAACCGGACTAGAATTGAAAGATTGCCACATAAGATCGGGCTCTTCAGGTTCGAATTGAATGCTTGTGTACTGGGGAACTAATGAGTCTCCCTGGGGTAAGAGTCCCTCCAAATAGTAGTAATGGACCTCGGCAGAGGACTAATTGGACTGCCTTGGGTGGTCACGTAATGCTTGTTTTATGCTATGTATGCATGTGTTTGTATGTATGCATGATTTTTGGATGCATGATATTTTGGGATGATGCACTTGCATGATTTGAATGTGTGATGCATGGTTGATGCATGAAATGTCGGCAAAGACCGGATTTTTGGGATGTCAATGTTTGTTGGACTTCGATTTATTGGGCCTCGAGTAGCATTAACGAATGCTATGCGAAACGCATGTTTTATGTGTGAAATGAAGTACCGGCAAAGATTGGCTTAGTTGAGGTGTTGAGTGGAAAGGAATTGTGGATTTAGATGTCATGGTATATTGAATTGAATGGTATTGAACACTGGAAGTAGGGAATGTCGACATGCATTGAGCTTTATGCGTGCCAATGAAGATTAGGCTTTTAGGGTGCCAATGAAGATTGGAATTTTTAGGTACCAATAATGATTGGACTTTCAGGGTTACTGGATGCGGTTTGGCGCACAACTTGATGCTAGAGGAATTCAAACATGATTGATGTAAGACATATGAATGACGATGAATGCAGTAAGATGCATGATTTGATGCTAGAGTGATGCATGATGCATGGTTATGATTTGAATGGATGAAAATTTTCCCCATGTGGGTAATGAAGTGTTTTGTAACAAGGCTTCTTGGCTGGCGGTTATGGGATATCCGGCTAGCGCGCTCTCCCGACACCCATGTTGAACTCAAAGTTCGTTGATGCATGTCAAAGTTTACTTGAGCAGCTTAAAAGGATGGAGTGGACATGCCCCTTGTGTAGCCCATTTTGCCATTTTATTTTTTTTGAAAATCCCTAACTTTTGCCTGGACCGCTCTTTCGAGTTTTCAGCCCACAGGGAGTGTATTTTCTTTTTTGGTGTCCCTAATTTTTGCCTGGACCGCCTTTTCAGGTTTTCGATCCACCGGGACGCTCTCTATTGCCTAAGACGCCCTTTCGGGTTTTCGACTTAGCGAGCTTTTGACTTTGATTCTTTTTTTATCTCTTTTTTATTGGGCATTTATTTTTGGTTGCATCAAGCCGTGAGCGAAGGCTCCTCTCCGTCAATGGGATTATAGATACAGGCTGCCCCAACATTTGAATCTTTGAACGATATGCCCCATATTAAATTTTTGACACTGAATGCCCCCTATCACTTGCTGTTAAAAAACGTGCTCCTGATTGATTGACACTTTGAAGACTTGACCCATTCTCAAAACATCTTGACCCCCGTAAGCAACATCTCCATATGATCTGCCCCTTGTTTATAAGGATTTGCTCTTGATTGGTAGGACCCTTAGGTGATTTGCCCCTTGTTAGAAGTATCGTGTAATGATTCACCTTTTAATCAGACCCTTGTTGAAGTTCCCTCGATGCCAAGTATTGATTTGCGAGTGAAATTGTTTCTCTTGAAAAGTAATTTCGACGCAATGCACATGCAAATTTTGAATTTGAAAATTGTCTAGCTATATACAATGGGTGATATTTGGCCAGAAGATCGGCCCAATTGAGAGTGATAGAAATTATAGAAAAAATGTTATTGATGTTTCACAAACATGAGGAGTCAGTTTAACAGTTTTGCTGAATATGCTTTTATAGTCAACCTAACTTCAATTAGGTCTTTTGAGGGTTGTAATGTGGTCTGGTTCACGGTTTTTTTTGAAAAAAGAGATTATAAGGCTCGAAATTTTAATTTTAACCCACCCATTCTCCCTTGATGACCTCCAATCCTAAGTTCAATTAACTCAATAGATGACTTTGGTCGACAAGAGAACTTTTCTAGTTATGATACCGAAGGTAGGTACCGTGGTCAAGCACTGATGAAATTCCTGAAGTGACAGTCACTTCTTTTAGTTGACAAACTTGCTTTCATTTTTTTACTCCCTATTTTTGCATGGACCAATTTTTGAATGTGAGGCCCATCGGGATGCCCCATTTTTGCCTAAGTTTTTACTTAGCGGGCTCTCTCTCCCCTTTTTTTTTAACAGCTCTCATGAGATTTTCTTTTAGCTCAGCAAGTTATGACTGTCACATCAACGATTATGTGTTCTACCCTCTCATTATTCCCTCCATGTTGGACGGTGTACACGAGGGTGATAATGTGCTTCACCTCTTAATGAAGTGATTAATTGAGTTGATTCTCTTGCATCAGAACGCATCATTGAATTAATTGTAAAACTACCCTGCCCCTGGTTAAAATTAAGGGTTTTTAGCAAAATAGAAAGAACGCCGACTTCAGGCTCAAATGGGTTAACTACGGATTACCTCCTTATATCTCCAGTGTTTGGGAATTGAAACAATGCCTTACATCATCAACCAGGTTTTACATATAAAAGTATATATCAGCAAATTCAATTATTTGTTTACATCATCCTCCCCACCAAGTTTGTTAACATGTGAGAAGTGAAATGAAAAGAGAGAGATGACATAAGAAGAGAGTGGATACGAATGGATGGAATCCAAAAACATGCATGCTAATTTCATTAAAACACTTTGTCAAAGAGTACAATTTCGAAAACTAATCAACATCTTAGCATAAAGGAAATTAGAACTGGAAATGACAAAAGTTTAAAGACTCTAGGGATAGGCCTCCTTGTTGATCCACCACCTTTAGGAGATGCTTCTTGACGTTCTTGCCCTTGTCCAGGTGAGGGATGACCATTTACGAATGGGGATTCTTCTTCGAAGGTCAACCATTTGTCGTTGATCCGATTTTTTGTACCTCCTCTTCTTTTGAGGGTTCATGTCCTCTCTCGGGTCCATGATTTAAGTTTTCTTAGAGTGTCAGGCAACCGGCTAGCAAGATTATGGTTGAAGGGGGTGAAGGTGGAAGAGGTATGCTTTGAAACTGTAGGTGCATGTATGCAGATGTATGAAAATGCATGAGTATGCAAAAAAAAGATGTCTTTTCGTTTTCAAGGCATGCTTAAAAGATCTTAATGATATGCCATGATGCAATGTGACCAAAGAAGGTCAGGGTGTGACCTTGACAGGTTTGTAGGATAATTGGAAATTGACAGAACCTAAATAGGGGGTTCCCTACGATAGGTCGGTTCTAAATCTTTACTACCAAATCCCCTCACATGTCGGTTATAGGGTTTTGGTTTGTTTAAGGGCGACAACCAAAGTCGCGGCCCTCGTTCAGAACTTCCCCACGAGGTTGGGCTAGCCAATTCAAAGGGTCTCCCTTAGATGGAGTCATTGGGTTCTAGAAAGGTCCCTAGAGTCACGGACCCAACCGGAAAATATTGTCATCATTGCAAATACTCGCAAGACAACAACACCTTCAAGAGGATCTACTCTAGGTGGGGTTTTCATGCCGATCCTACAAGCCATACGTCAAGAGGACCAACATTACGCAACCACCGTCTTATCTCAAGTTTTTCTCCAAGCTTGGGTGTAGAGCTTTACTCAAATAATATCCCACCCCACAATTGATATATGTAGAAATAAATAGAATAAAACAAAATAAATAAAGCTTAAAGATAAAACCAATAATAAAAGGAAATAAAACACGATAAAAGCAAGCAAACAATCGGGAGGACCCATAACCCTAAAACTAACAAGGATATGCTTGACACTCTAATAGCCCCCAGTGAAGTCGCCAGCTGAAGCGGGTGGAAAAATGCGCGAGCGGAAAATGCTCACTAAACAGTAAAGTCGCCACCGAACTTTATTTATTCCCGGAGGAAAAGGAAAATATCGATAAAACCTTAAAAGCAATGGAAAGAGGGTCATCACAACCATATCCAGGTTCGGGAGTCGATTATGTGAGGGGAAGGTATTAGCACCCCTCACATCCGTTGTACTCAACGGGAACCTCCTCGTTAATTTTAGGGTTAAAAGAGTGTTTAATTTGCTTGCATGCTTTTAATTATTTGTTATTTATTATATATACAAGGGGGAAAAAGTTTGTTTTTTATTAGTGTGCTTGACAGGATGTATGAATCCCGCTCCTACGTATTCCCGGGTGCAATGGGAAATTCAAAGCTACACGCAGTTCTGGGTAGAAAATAATTGTCGGTTGGTTGATTTTATTTATGAAAATATGTTAGTCGTGCTTAGGCGAAAAAAAGTTTATTTGATTAAAGAATAAACGCACAGGGGCGTGAAAATAGTAAGGTTTGATGTGTTGAAGTTGATTTTAATATTTAGGATGACAACTACCCAAGTTACGAGCCATACGTCAAGAACCCGGGTAGTCGGGAGAAGGAGTGATATACACCAAACCATCTCTTTTTCATCCATTTATTTACCAAAAATTAGTTGATATGTATTTACGAACAAAACTAAAACTAACAAAAGTTTTCTGTATTTTTATTATTTTTTACAGTATGTTTGAATAAAATAAAAAGAAGCAAATTAGATAAATTAAAAGGTATTCATAAAAGCATGGGTAGAATTAGCAACAAAAGGCATAGTCAAACAAAAAAAAAACTAAGATTTAATTAGGACCCTACGATTTGCATACTCTCTTGATCAAAGATCAAGTGGCTCAAATTCATTCATGATATGTTTATTGTGATTGTGCCATGTGGCACATAAATCATAGTAAAATAAGCAAATAAAAAAATAAATAAGAAAGAATGAAAGGGAAGAGTGACTGGGGACTGCACAGAGTCATCTTCTTCAAAACAAACTTACTTGAAAAGCGCTCCCTCTCTCGGTTTCCATGCTTCCACCGGCTGCGGCGGCTCCGGCGCTTGCCACCGCCGTCGCCGGTCATTCCACTCTCTCTCTCCCCCTCGATTTCCCTCTGTAAATCTCGAACTCTCTCTCTCGGACTCGTCAGATCGATTCCGGCACAGCGGCGATGGAAGTCTTTCCCTTCTTCTCTATTTCGGTTCTGTTTGTTTGGGTTCGGTAATTAGTGGAATTTGAAGGTGATATGCTGATGATTAAATTGATGGTGTTGTTGTGATAGATTATGGTGATGTTGTTGTTGTGTTTTTTTTTGAAAAAAATTGATGGTTGGAGTTTTGAAATGGTGGTTTTGTGATGAGGGTGGTGATTGGTTTTGATGAGTGGTGGTATGTTGCGGGTTGATGCTTATGGTGTGTGGTAGGGATGGTGGTAGAATATTGTGAGATGGTGAGGTTGTTGTTTTTATGGTGATATTGGTAGTGATTATGGTTGTTGGAGGTGGATGTTTATGGTGGAGGTGATGGTAGTTATGGTGATTGTTGATTTGTGATGGAGATAATTGTGTGGTGGTGTATTGAATGAGTGGTGAGCAAGGGAGGCGCAATATGCAGCAACAATGATGCTATTTGTTCTTTTTTGTTTATGCTAATTTTGGTTTTTTGTACTGTCTCTACTGCTTGTGCGCCGCCCCCTTCGATTAGTGTAATGCTTCCGCTTTTATATGAAAATAGATTTAGGTTTAGAAACTTGATTGCATTCAAATTGGAATGGAGTTATGTGAGTTGAATGAGCTTTATGGAGCTTTATGGACAATTGAGGATTTTCTTCTTTTGTGTTGATTTGCCATGACTTCCTGATTCCTTTCCTTTTCTATTCTTGTTTGACTTTTTATTATTTTTTAATGATTTTTTTTGGGTTTTCTTTCAATAAAAGTGCATAAAGCAATGAATAAAATTTTCTGAAAAAATGCCTAAACTAAAAAACGAAAATTAAAATAAAAACTATAATTTTGTGATTTTTTGAATGAGATACTAATAAAAAAATAAAGTGAAAAAGGAAATAAAAGATAGAAAGCAAAAAGTGGAACTCGATCGTGTAACCTTGTTCTCATGAGGACTTGTACACTCTCAATATTGTCATACGAGCTAACAAACATACTTGCAAGGAGATTGTATCACAAATAGTATAACACTAAAATGAAAGTCAAAATTTGGGGTACGACACGGTGCATAATCATTTCCGTCTTCAACCTGAAACTCATTCTTCTCCGTCTTCAACCTCAAACTCGTTCAAACGACACAGATTCAGTCTTCAACCTGAATATCGACTAATTGCTCAATTGTCACACACACATATGGAAATTGTTTGAATATTCATATTGCTCAATTGTCACACACATAAGGATGAAAAAAATAAAAATTCTTGAGGGTGGGTGCAAATAATGAGACATTAAAATAAGATAATGTGCGTTGTTTGCTGTATAAGATTATTTAAAGACTAAAGATCTAATTTAGTTCCTCATAATTTTTGTGTGGTCTAATTGGATTGCTAACAAAAACGAACTTTCAAATACGCATGTGACATTTTTATACGGAGGCTATCATATTTTAATCAGTCGAAATTAATAGAGGATCGCAAAAAAATTGCAAGAGATCAAATTTTAGTCTTTAGTCTTTAAATAATCCAAGAGAGAAAATAACATTTTTCTGTTAAATTTTGAGCTAATTTCATCTAACTTTTCGTTGCATTTTGAGTTAATTTATCTAAAATTTTCCCATTATATACTTTTATCTTGTCCGTGTATGCAATTCTATTAGCCATGAAACTTAAAACTTTTTAAACGTAAAAGACCAAATTAAAACTTAAAATAAATATGAAAGACCAAACATACAATAATCCAAAATTTAATTAACACACTTATATAATATAAAAACATGAAAAAACTATTTTTACAGAGAAAGTTAGATCTTAGCCAATAAGCAAGAAGAGCTCGTGATCTACCACAATTAATTGTTTTCTCATAGTTGAATTGTTAGAAATGAAGTATAAAATATAGTATTGTTTTAATTATATACTACTATTTCAGTTATGAAAAAAAGGTGTGATGCATCGGACAAATCCATCATGAATTATACATATAGGGTACCATAGTATGGCCGGTGAATTGTTGGGTGGCGACTGCCCCATAATTTGCATATGCCTAGGTGTCCCTGCACACACATATTAAAATTGTATTGTTTGAAATTTGAATATTCAAATGCAAAAAAATTGACACAATCTGAAAACTTTAGGCTCCATAGCATTTCCCTATTTTGTATTCCTATTTCAGCAACATATTACCAATTACAATATCATCTCCAACATTAGAATTCTTCTAAATATTAAAATAGATACCAACAAAAAAATATTACTACATTGTATACATATGCATTTGGAATTATCTAGGATTGAACAAAAATAAAAATAACAATTGTAATTGAACATACATGTTTCTTTCACAGATATCCTCAACTTCAACACCTATAACCATACCCATCAAATCTAGGTACACAAAAAAAGATTAATAATTAATTTAAAAATTCAATGACAAATAAAATAAATAAATTCAAAATGTGGATGGTTGCTTGATTGAAGAAAAAAAGAAAATTAAATAAATAAAATATCCACTAAATAAATACAATCACAAGAAATTGTTAGACCACATATATATATATAGCTGAAAATTGAAATAAGAGGAATTAACAACATTAATTTCCGTTGAAAATTACCAATTAGAGCCTAGAGGAATAAGAGGAATATTCTCTGTGTATTAAATTTCGTTGAAAAAGAATAGGGTGTGTTTAATATTGCTTTGAATTTGTAGATTACCTTGATTACTCTCTCCGTCCCATTTTCATTGACACATTTGACTATATTGCACTATTCATACATATTGTGTTGACCATATTTTTCTACTAATAAATAAAAATAAAAATTAGCATATAAGATGTTGTTGGATTCGTCTCGATGAGTATTTTTAAAATATCAAATTTTTATAATTTTTACTATAATACAATTAAAAATATTAATCGTCAAAGTTATGCATCGGCATGCGTGAAACAGTCAACTGTGTCAATCAATTTGGGATGGAGGGAGTATGTTTCAGTATGTTATGATTTTTTTATTTTTTACTAAATAGTTTGAAAACAAAAAAAAAATTGCATTGAATGTATTAATTATCAAATGAATGAGAGAAGAATGTATTAATATGAGTGGTTTTTTCATATTAATAGATATAGAATATAGATATCAAGGATAAAATAAAACACACCGATCGCTATGTCAGATTGAAAACATATATACAATTAAAACGAATTATATAACAGGTGCGATTATCCCAGCACTAATGCAACGGATCCCATCAGAACTCTGCAGTTAAGCGTGCTTGGGTGAGAGTAGTACTAGGATGGGGACCTCCTGGGAAGTCCTTGTGTTGCACTTCTTTTTTCGATTTTTTTCTTCTATTATTTCATTTAATTTCTCATCTGTTATAGAATTCTTCTTTTAATTCTAGACAAACTAGTTAAAATATCAAGGATAAAATAAAACACACCGATCGCTATGTCAGATTGAAAACATATATACAATTAAAACGAATTATATAACAGGTTCGATCATACCAGCACTAATGCATCGGATCCCATCAGAACTCCGCAGCTAAGCGTGCTTGGGCGAGAGTAGTACTAGGATGGGTGACCTCCTGGGAAGTCTTTGTGTTGCACCTTTTTTTTCGATTTTTTTCTTTTATTATTTCTATTTTTTATTTCATTTAATTTCTCATCTGTTCAAGAATTTTTCGTTTAAAAGACTTTTTTATGTTAAAAAATTTCATTGGTATTCAATCAAGACTTTTATAAAATCAAATCAAATCTTGTGGTATTCAATTAAGACAATTAAGATTATTTTTCAGGGCAATGAAATCCGCTGTTATTCGATTGAGATTTCTCATGACTTATAAAATGTCACTTGGTATTCAAAAATCAATAGATTTTGGTGGATTCTTTGATGTAATGGATTTTGTGAGACTTTTTAGTTAAAAATACACTTGAGAGACTCTTCCAACAATCTCACAAAAAACCTTGAGACTTTTTCAAACTCTCAAAGACTTTTTTTCTTTCAGAGTTCACCATAGCAGAATTTTTCTTCTTCTTTTCTTTCTTCACTTGCTTATCAAATATGGTTTTTGCAAGTTTTCTTTTTGAACAAATTCTGCAACTTTTTTTCATATTGGATTCAACAATTTTGTTATATCTTGTGTTATTCCGGCCATTGAAGTGAGTTATGCAGTTGGTTAACAATCAAAAATTACATTTTTCTATATATACAACTAGTGATCGGTGATTCACTTGCTCCATATGTTTCTATGTTCAACATTGTACGTAAAGAAAAACACAGAACTTTTCATCGTATTTTTTTTGTTGTTGTTTTGGATTCCAAAAAAGTATTATTTTTTTTGTTGTTGTTTTGGATTCCCAAAAAAATATTTTTTTTTATTTATTACTCTTATAATTTTTTTTATTAAAATTTATTGAGTCTTTTGAAATTTTCCTAATATATATTAAGCCTTTTGAAATTTTCCTAATATATAAAGTATTATGAAATCTTGATTGTAAAAAGTCTTATTAAAAAAATCTCTCAAAATCCATTCAAATCACGTGTTAAAATCTTGATTGTAAAAGTTTTTTGAAAAAAATCTTTTAAAATCTCACAAAATCAATATAATCCCACAAAGTCTTTTAAAATCTTCAAGACTTTTTTTGTCAAAATAGTCTTTCAAAATCTCAATCGAATACATCCCCCTTAGTTTCTAATTCATTAAATAAACGAGATTTATCAAAGAGAAATACCTCTTCATTGTCTGAATTTGCCATTAGACAGATGTTGGCTTCTTCTTCTTCATTTGTTTCAGATTCATCATCATCTTCCCAGGTAGCCATCATTGACTTTTTCTTAAAAGGAAATTTCCTAGGAGTTTTGCTCAAAGGACATTCTGATTTGTAATGACCAGGTTTGTTGCATCCGAAACAAGTAACTTGACTTTTGTCAAAGTCATTTTTTGAGTTATCTATTCCTATTGAGAAATTCTTTCTAATTTGATCTCTTCTTCTCAACATTCTCTGAATCTTACTAGAGATAAAAGCTAACTCAATTTCAGCTTCCTCTTGTGTTGTATCTGTGTCTTTAGTTTCAACTTCTAAAGAACATGTATTATTTGTTTCTTTTTGAGAAGCTTTTAAAGCAATAGTTTTATCTTTCTTTAAAGGTTTATCCCCTTGAAGAACAACCTCATGAGCTCTTAGAGATTCAATAAGATCTTCTATGGGAAGAATTTTTAAATCTTTGGTTTGAGTAATAGCAGTAACCATGGGTCTCCAAGAAATTGGAAGACATCTTAAGATTTTTCTAATTCTATCATGTGTTGTGAGAGATTTCCCAAGAGATCTTAATTCATTTATTATAGAAGTAAATCTTGAGAACATTTCATCAATGCTTTCATTTTCACCCATTTCAAAGGTTTCAAATTTATTTACTCCTATGTCTATTCTAGTTTATTTTACATGATTAGTTCCTTCATGATGAATTCTTAAAGTGTCCCAAACTTGTTTGGCCGTGACACATTCATCTACTCTTTCACTTTCTTCCATGCTTAAGGCACACGATAAAAATAAGTGAGCTTTAGAGTTTAGGAGTACCTTTGTTTGTTCAACCGTAGTCCAAGCATCTTCTGGTTTCTCAGTGATGACTCCTTCAGGTGAAGTTGCTGTAGGAACATAATCTCCTTTTGTAACTATACGCCACATACCTACTTCCTGGGATTTAAGAAACAATTGCATTTTGTTTTTCCAGAAGTAATAGTTTTTTCCTGTAAACAAGGGTGGCCTTGAAGCAGAACCTCCTTCTGCAATGTATCTTTCTTTTGACATTTTTCTTCCTGAATCTTTTTCCTCTAGCACTGGTTAGGTGCACAAACCTTTAGAGGCAGTGCTCTGATGCCAATTGAAGTAGCAATAAATGTCACAAGAAAGGGGGGGTTTGAATTGTGACCCTTTTTAAAATTCTTTTTATAAATAATAACTTAACACAATATTTCTTTTAAGGGTTAGTTAACAAGTAATCAAAGAAATAATGTTAAGACAATAATGATTGCAAAGATATACGTGAAGGACCAGAGAACTCTAGAAATATTTAGTTGGTTTTAGTTGAGTTGTATTTTAAGAGATTAAGAGTTTAGAGAAAATACAACACCCAGAAGTTATCCTGGTTCACCCAAACTTGGGCTAGTCCAATCCTCACAACCTTGTGAGATTATCCACTAAAATGCTCAGATCAGAACCTTCTGTTTGGCACCAACTTTTGATCAACTCTTGATCAAAATACAAACTGCTTTTCTTCACTTGAAAAGACTTTTACAAAACTGTTTTTCCTGACTGGAAAAGACTTTCTCACAATGCTTTTCTTTACTAGAAAAGACTTCCTTACAATCACTCAATCTAACCTAAAAGATAGATTTGAGAAGTTACAAAGTGTTTGGAAATTTGTGAGCATCAACTCATGTAAGAGATTGATAAGATAACAAGCGTGTATACAATGTAAGTTTGATAACTTTGTGAATAGCTTGCTTTTGAAGAGTTTGGAACTTTGTTGATTTTTGCTTCAACAATGTATATGATTAAATCTTTGTGTAAACTCTTCAATTTTTCTTCATGAAGCTCCTTGGTATTTATAGACCATTTGATGCTGAAGAGGAGCGTATGAGAGAGATTTTGAATTTCAAAATCTGTCCAAGATACGTTGTTATCTTTGTTGCCATGTACTGTGAATAATGCGTTATCGTCAGTTCACTTGTGCATTACCGTCTGTTGAAAAACTGCTGCAATGCATTGCATGACTTTGTATACTTTTACGTGGCTTCTTCTTTGTCCAAATGAGAGGATCTTTCATTCAAATATCTGATGACAGCTAAGCTTCATTTGTCATTTGAATTTTTGTGAGTGAGGAGCCTTTGTCTTGTTGGAACAAAATGAGTTTTAGTTGTAAAACACCCTAAGTTTTGATGATAACAAAGTATTAAATGGACAATTGGTATTACTAATTAATGATCTAGTGTGCAGGAACAAAGTAAAAATCTTATTCACTCAGATCATCAATTGAGCCTCTGAAGGACACAGTCTGAAGCATTTAGACTCTGAGAAGCAAGTAGCTTCAGAGCCTCTGAAGAAGTCCTCAGATGCCAAAGAGAGAAACATGTCCTGAAGCTTGTGTACACCATTCAGAAGATCAATGAAATATTATTACAAGATTCTGAATGACATTCTCTGAAGAAAGACAGCTCATAACTAATGGAATAGTACAACAATCTTATCATCAAATGGAGCGTGCAGTACTCTGTACTATTTTACCTAATTTACTGAAGCGCCATTTGACAAAGAGAAGTAGTGGAATTGATTTACTCCTTCTGGAAGAAATAATCAAATCCAGCTCAGCAAAAGAAGATTGTACTACCAACGGTCCTTTCTCAACGTCATTATACTTAGAGTGTAAATAGAAGACATTCTACTTGAGAGAAGACTACTGAAAGCTACTAGAAGATTACTGAAACTCAGAGAAAGACTTACTTTGTATTCAAGCTGTGAATTGTTTCTTTCTTGTGTAATTTCTAAGTCAAATATCTTTTGATATTGTTAGGCTCTGAATTGTGAGTTAAGAGAGTCTAGCTTAGAACTTTCAGTCCTACTTAATCTGAGTATTAAGATAATGTGTGAAGTCTCTTATCTTGTGTGATTTGAGCAAGGAAGTCTCTTTGTCTTGTGTGACTTAGAGCAAGGAAGTCTCTTTGTCTTGTGAGCAATGAAGTCTCTTTGTCTTGTGTGACTTAGAGTAAGGAAGTCTCTCTGTCTTGTGTGACTTAGAACATTAGAATTGTAATTTTTTGTGATTATAGTGAAATCCCTTGGAAGTGCAAGGGGATTGGACTACTCTCGTTTTGTGAGAGGAATCAGTATAAATTTTGTGTGTGCACTCTCTTCTCTCTTTCTCATTGTCTTATTTGTGTTTTGCATTCTGACTAACTTCTCTTATCCGCTGCGTTACAATCTGTTAGCTAGAAAAGAATTATTTTTTCAAAACACAATTCAACCCCCCTTATTGTGTTTTTCACCTTCAATTGGTATCTAGAGCTCTGGTTCTGTTTTTAATCACTTCACAGTGAGACAGTAAAAGATCTTTGAAAAACACTGTATGTATGGGGAATCCACAATTACACCTACACCTACACCTACACCTACTGCTACCGATCTCTCTTAAGTTCAATACAACTACGACACCATGACTTCTACATCTTCAACTTCTAATCATGATTCCAGCAATAAAAAGGTTCCAGTCTTTAGTGGTGATGCACTAAGATTTGAATGGTGGAAGGATAGCATTTATCACTACGTCAATGGAATTGATGATGAGCTTTGGGACCTAATAGAAGAAGGAGTCCCTATTGATGAAATAGGTCCTGATGGAAAGATTACATTAGCTCAGAAGAGAGCATTGTCTGTTGAGAACAAGAAGATATTTGCCAAGCACAACAAAGTCAAACAAATCATGATGTCGGCTATATCTCATGATGAATACACCAGAATAATGGACAGATCTACAACAAAAGCTATGTATGACTCTCTCTGCTCAAACTATGATGGTAATAAGCAAGTTCAGAATGCCAAAGCAAGACTCCTGGTTCAGCTGTATGAGCTTTTTGCCATGAAACCTGAGGAAGACATTGAGACTATGTTTTCTAGATTTCAGACTCTGGTGTCTAGTCTCAAGATTCCGAAGAAAAGCTATACAACCTCTGATCATGTGTGGAAGATCCTGAATAGCTTGACTGACAAATGGAGACCTAAGGTTACAGCCATTGAAGAAGCTAAGGATCTCGAGACCATTACTCTTGAATCACTCATCAGCAATCTCAAGAGCCATGAGATGGTATTGAATGTTTATGCAGTGAAGAAGAAGGAAAGGTCAATGGCTTTGACTTCAACCAAGAAGTCTTCCAAACCACTCAAGGCTAAAACTCTGGAAGTTGAGGAATTTGCCATGTTCACCAAAAACTTTCAAATATGGGCAAAAGTGAACTAAAGTCACAAAGGAAATAGCTCAAGGAATGTTTCTAGTAGAGATGAGAAGAACTGCTTCAAGTGCAACAAACCAGGACACTTCATTGTCAGATTAAAATATCAAGGATAAGATAAAAGGCACCAATCTCTATGTCAGATTGGAAACATATATACAATTAAAACGAATTATATAACAGGTGCGATCATACCAGCACTAATGCACTGGATCCAATCAGAACTTCGCAGTTACACGTGTTTGGGCGAGAGTAGTACTAGGATGGGTGACTTAGGTTGGGACTGTTCTTCTCAGTTGTGCTTTCTTATATGACATATTATGGTGTTTGTCTCTAAATGGTGGTTCCATGTGAAGCGGGCGGAAAAATGCGCGAGCATAAAATGCTCACTAGACAGTAAAGCCGCCACCGAACTTTATTTATTCCCAGAGGAAAAGGAAAATATCGATAAAACCTTGAAAGCAATGGAAAGATGGTCATCGCAGCCATTTCCAGGTTCGGGAGTCGATTATGCGAGGGGAAGGTATTAGCACCCCTCGCATCTGTTGTATCCAACGGGAACCTTCTTATTAATTTTAGGGTTAAAAGAGTGTTTACTTTTCTTGCATGATTTTAATTTATTATTATGTACAAGGAGGAAAAAGTTAGTTTTTTATTAGTGTGCTTGACAGGATGTATGAATCCCGCTCCTACGTATTCCCGGGTGCAGTGGGAAACTCAAAGCTACACGCAGTTCTGGGTAGAAAATAATTGTTGGTTGGTTGATTTTATTTGTGAAAATGTGTTAGTCGCACTTAGGCAAAAAAAAGTTTATTTGGCTGAAAATTAGCGCACGGGGGCGCGAAAACAGTAAGGTTTGGTGTGTTGAAGTTTATTTTAATATTCAGAATGACAATTACCCAAGTTACGAGTCATACGTCAAGAACTCGGGTGATCGGGAGAGGTAGTGATATACACCAAACCATCTCTTTTTCATCCATTTTATTGTTGTTTTTTGTATTTATCATTACTATTTTTTAAGGGAAAAAAAAACACAGAGGGATGCAAACAAATTGAGGTAATGCTAAGAACTCATCAAGCAAAGACCCAAAAGCCCAACCAAGTAAAACCCTAATTACATAGTTAATAAAATAAATAAATAAAAAGGATTAAAAAAATAAATAAAGAATCAGCATAAAGGGGCGGCGCCCATGCTGATGTATCTTTCCCCTTTTTTTTCAATTTTGATTAAAACAATCCCACCATAGTCATAGCGACACGTGGCGGTAATAAAATAAAATAAAAAAATAAACAAAAAACATAACAAAAGCTTCCTCAACATCGTCGGTTCCTTGAAGATAGAATGTCAAACACGACTACTCATGTTGGCACTATTACCTCCAAAGTTCCTCAATTGAGTGTGGTTACCACATATGCCACGGCCGAAACTTACTCTCGGATAGACATTATGATTATACCACTATCCTATCTTATGGTTCCCTCAAGTCTGGGTGGGGGACTTAACTCACCACTCAAAAGCAAACCCGAATATATATATATACAAATATTTACAATTTAAAAGAATAAAAGCGCGAAGATAGTAATTTAAAACAAGTTAGGTTCAACCCGCTTGGTTGTCCCCAGTGAAGTCGCCATTTCTGTCGCGGTGATTTTTGGATATCGAGTTATTGATTAACTTCGAATCGCAAATTAATGTTCCACCACCGATCTTTAATTTATCCGAGGGAAAGGGAAAAAGTTCGAAAAAACCCTATTTTTTAGAGAACAAGGTTCGGGGGTTGGTTATACGAAGGGAAGGTATTAGCACCCTAAGTATCTATAGTACTCTATAGGAACCTCTTGTTTTTATTTTCTAACTTTGCGCTTTATTTTTAATTGCTTGTAAAAATTTAAAGTGATGAATGAAAAAGTTTAAAGTGATGGAAAAAGAAAAATGTTTTTGTTGATTTTATTGATTGGAGAGACAAGTCTCATGCCTACGTACCCGAGGGATCAAACCACCGTAGTTCGGGATAAAAAGACGAGTAAATTTGTTTGTTTGATTTTAAAGTTTTGAAAATGGTTTTAAAAGACAAAAAGCCAAAAGTGGCAAAATGTGAGTTTGATTGATGTTAGTTTGTGAAGAAAGTCTATATGGTTAAATTGATTGAGATTTGATTAGAAATAAGACGCGGACACTTGGTTTAAAATCCAAGGTTTGTTGAGAAAATGTTTGAAGTGATAAAAGACACTTGGTTTAAAATCCAAGGTTTATGCATGATTAATGATGTATGAATGAGACAAATGTACTTAGTTTAAAATCCAAGGTTTTAGGCGAGAAAAAAGGGACACTTGGGTTAAAGTCCAAGGTTTTAGCGATAAAAGAAGCCATTGGTTTAAAGTTCAAGGCACTTGGTTTAAAATCCAAGTTCGCGATAAAAAAGTCACTTGGGTTAAAATCCAAGGTTTTCACGATAAAAGACGCCGTTGGTTTAAAGTCCAAGGCACTTGGTTTAAAATCCAAGTTCGCGATAAAAAAGTCACTTGGGTTAAAATCCAAGGTTTTCACGATAAAAGACGCCGTTGGTTTAAATTCCAAGGCACTTGGTTTAAAATCCAAGTTCGCGGTAAAAAGACTCTTGGGTTAAAATCCAAGGTTTTCACTATAAAAGATGCCGTTGGTTTAAATTCCAAGGCACTTGGTTTAAAATCCAAGTTCGCGGTAAAAAGACTCTTGGGTTAAAATCCAAGGTTTTTACGATAAAAGAAACGTTTGGTTTAAAGTCCAAAGTTTGAAAATATTTGATGATAAAATGATTTTGATGCTTGACGATATTTAAAAGGAAATTGTGTTGACCTTATTTTTGAGAATAAAAAGACTAATTATTTTGATTGGAATATTGGGTTAAAATAATAAAAAAGGTAGCGCTAAAAGAGTAATAACGTCGCAATAGGCAAAATAAGCGCGAAGACGATCCGTAATGATATTTTGATCAAAACGGTGTCTTTTTTCCTCGGAATTAATATTCTAACGATTTTTGCGGAAAGCGATAAATAAATATGCATGAGATTTTTCATTTATAGTGTACATTGGTTCCTAATTACAATCTAAAGTATTTGCAAGGAAAAAATAAATATGAGATGAATGCAAGAGATGCTATGCAATTTAATTTAAATTTACATCAAGTCCTAAAAAATACAATCTAATGTCTTTACAATGCAATAAATAAATAATTAATTATGCAAAAAATAAAATAAAAAAACAGAAGGGGGTGCAAATAACAATTAAAACTGAAAAGGGGGTGCAAAAAGCAACTCTGGGCCCAAGCCCAGCTGGGGGGCGTGGCCCAGAGGGGGGTATATGAAGTAAAATGGACAAATCAGATCAGAGCCGTCTGATTGATCAGACAGCTCTGATCTGATCACAGGCAAAAGGAATATAACACACATGATCAAGATCAGAGAGGATACAGGCGCGCAGGTGCACGATAAGGCTGTGCACCTGCGCACACGAGATCAACAACAGGGTATATATACAAAACCCTAAAAAATGAAACAGAATTCTTCTTCTCACACGCGGCTGCCTCATCTTTCTCTGTTCTTCACCTCTCTGTTTCGTTTTTTTCTTTCTCTCTTCTCTGATTTTCTCTCTCGATCTCGATTCAAAAACAGAAAAACAACACAAAAACAAAACTCTAATCTCTCTCGATCTAAAACTCTTCTGCTCTAAAAAAAAAATTCGGAAAAAGGATTGAAAACAAAAACCTCGGTGGTTCTGTTATCTTTGATCTGATTCTTCTTCTTCTTCGCGTTTGATTTGTTTTCTGATGAATTTCGATCCTACTGTTTTTTCGTTTCTGGGTTTGGGTTTTGTAATGGAGGATTTGCGGTTACTGTTTTGATCGAAGTGGTTTGATGGCGGTGGGTTTCGTTTTGGAAGAAAAAGAAAGATTCGAATCTTGGATTTGGGTTCTGATTTTCTGGGTTTGATTATCTTTTGATTCTGGTTTTTGATTTCTGTTTTGCGGTTGAACTTGTGATGGTGAAGTTGATTTTCTGGTTTGAATTGGTTCTTCGTTTCTGGGTTTTGTTTTGAATCTGAGACAGTTTATGGGTTCTGGGTTGAATTGGGGATGATGATGAGGATGAATATGAACGATGAAGTTTTCTGTTTTTTGGTTATGATTTTGATTATTTTTAGTTTTCTATTTTTTTTGATTTTTTATTGGAAGAAGAAGAAGTTCTTTCTGCGGCTGATCTCCATCCTCTCTTGGAAACTGTGCTATTTGTACTGTGTCAGAGACCTAGGGTTTGCAGATGAATTTTCCCCATTTGGACAAAATTGCCCCTTTGGGCCTGGACAAAAAAACACATCTGGACTTCTATAAAAAAACTGGCAAAAACACCAAAAGGAAAAATACACAAATAAACAATTAAAATAAAAAAATAATAATATATATATAATAATAAAAAAAACGAAAAATGAATAATAATAATAATAATAGAATAAAGAAAAGAAGCAAATAAAAATAATAATAATAATAATAATAAAAAGAAAATCAAATCAAATAAATGAGGTATTTTAAAATACCTCTCTGCCGAAATTTCGTCAGAAACGAACAAAGAAAAATCCGTCATAAAAAGACGCATAAAAGCAATTGGTCAAAAAATGGGGTATGACAATTATTGTTGAGGTTGTATGGTGATTTGAGGTGATTATGGGTGTTTGATTTGGTATAAGGTGGTGTGATTAAACATGAGAAAGATGCAGCAATGCTGCGTGATGTTCTTATTTATATATTTTTTGGTTTTTTCCTCAATTTCTTTGGTCAGATTTTTGTGTCTCTGCCTCCTCCCTCTTATCAGAATTTTTTATTCAATTTATATTCAAAGGTTAGGGTTGGGATTATGGTTTTGGAATGAATTTATGTGACTTGAATGAGGTTTATGAAGGGATGAAGGTCTTCCCTTTTGGGATTGATTTGTCATTAACCCCCTGATTCTTTCCTTGACTTTTCTTTGATTTTTTTGGATTTTATAATAATTCATGATAACAATAATAAAACATAGAAAAAAAAATAAATACATACAAAGCCTAATAATAATAAAATCGAAAATTAAAACTAAAATATAATTTTTGTGATTTGATTTTTTTTTAATAAAATACAAATAAAAATAAAGTTAGAAATAAATAATAAAATACAAACAAAATGCAAAAACCTCGAAAAGGGAGATTTGAACCCGCGACCTTGTACTCATAACTCCTTAGTCATTTTCCTCACTACCAATTAGTCTAAACCAAATATTTGAATGAAAATGCAACAATAAACGATTTGATAATGAAAATGGGCAAAATTTAGGGTACGACAGCTGCCCCTATTTAATTACCTTTTACCGGAGGGAATGATTGACGACAGTCTTCATGTACTCGTGGTGGAAGATAATTAAATACAATAGGACCCAAATTTTGTCCAAGGAGGGTGAGACTCTAAATTACCTGCAAAGACGGGACTCTAAACTTCCAAAAAAAGTAGTACTTTAAAATGACGAATTAGATAGGACTTTGAAGTGCCAAATAAGGTAGGGTTCTGAATTCTAAACTACCAGCGATGATGGGACTCTAAATTGCTAATTAACGGAGAGGGGCCTCTAAAATTGCTAGCGAGGATGAGACTCTAGCTTGCTAGCATCGGGGATAGAACTCTTAACTGCCAGCGAGAATGAGACTCTAAATTGCTAGCAAAACAAGTATGGTACTCTAATTTACTAAATAAGGTAGGACTCTGAAAATACAATATGGATGAGACTCTGAAAATGCCAAATAAGAATGAGGCTCTAAAAATGCTAAATAAGGATGGGACTCCGAGAATGCTAAATAGGGTAGGACTCTGAAAAGTTCAGATAGGGTAAGACTCTAAAAATTGCTAAATCGTGTAGGCCTCTGATCGTTAGGGTAGGACTTTGCAAATTCTAAATAGGGTAAGACTCTAAAAACTGCTAAATTGTGTAGGCATCTGAACATCAAATAGGGTAGGACTCTGAAAATTCTAGATAGGGTAAGACTCTAAAAACTACTAAATCGTGTAGGCCTCTAAACGTCAAATAGGGTAGGACTCTAAAACTTCCGACTAGGGTAGGATTCCGAACTATCAATGATGATGGAACTCTAAATTGCCAGCGAAGACTGGACTTTGCAATTGTCAGCGAAGACTGCACTTTAAATTGCTAGGGAAGACTAGACTTTAAATGCCAATGAATATTGGACTTTGAAATTTTCAGCAAAGACTGAACTCTAAAATTGTCAGCGAAGACTGAACTTTAAATTGCCAACAAAGATTGGACTTTCAATTGTCAGCGAAGAGTGAATTTTAAATTGCTAGTGACGACTAGACTTTAAATGTCCAATGAAGACAGGACTCTGATAGGACTCGGTAGGTGGGACTCTAAAAACGCCGACAAAGGTAGTGATTAGGTAAGACTCTTGAATTTCAGTAAAACGGGACTCTGAATTTCCGTAGGCATTTGAGCCAGGCAAGGATATGTTGTCATCGGTGTATGAACCAGACTAGAACTGAAAGGTTGCCACATAAGATCGGGCTCTTCAGGTTCGAATTGAATGCTTGTTTATTGGAGAACTAACGAGTCTCCCTGGGGCAAGAGTCCCTCTGAATAGTAGTAATGGACCTCGACAAAGGACTAATTGGACTGCCTTGGGTGGTCATGTAATGCTTGTTTTATGCTATGTATGCATGTGTTTGTATGTATGCATGATTTTTGGATGCATGATTTTTGGATGCATGATATTTTTGGAATGATGCACTTGCATGATATGAATGTGTGATGCATGGTTGATGCATGAAATGTCGGCAAAGAACGGGTTTTTTGGGATGCCGATTGGGCCTTGAGTAGCATTAACGAATGCTATGTGAAACGCATGGTTTATGCGTTAAATGAAGTGCCGACCAAGATTGGCTTAGTTGAGGTGTTGAGTGGCAAAGAATTGTGGATTTCGATGTCATGGTATATTGAATTGAATGGTATTGAACGTTGGATGTAGGGAATATCGGCAGTTATTGAGCTTTATCCATGCCAATGAAGATTGGGCTTTTAGGGTGCCAATGGAGATTAGGCTTTGAGAGTGGCAATGATGATTGGACTCTGATAGGACTTTGGATGTTACTGGATGCGGTTTGGCGCACAACTTGACGCTAGGGGAATTCAAACATGATTGATGTGAGATACATGAATGATGATGAATGCAGTAAGATGCATGATTTGATGCATGATGCTAGAGTGATGCATGAAGCATGGTTATGATTTGAATGTATGAAAAGTTTCCCCGTGTGGGTAATGAAGTGTTTTGTAACAAGGCTTCTTGGCTGGCGGTTATGCGATATCCGGCTAGCGTGCTCTCCCGACACCCATGTTGAACTCCAAGATCGTTGATGCATGGAAAAGTTCACTTGAGCAGCTTGAAAGGATGGAGTGGACATGCCCCTTGTGTAGGCCATTTTGCCATTTTCTCTTCTTTTTTTTTTTTTATTTTTTTTTTTTTTGAAAATCCCTAACTTTTGCCTGGACCGCTCTTTCGAGTTTTCAGTCCACCAGGAGTGTATTTCCTTTTTTGGTGTCCCTAATTTTTGCTTGGACCGCCTTTTCAGGTTTTCGATCCACCGGGACGCTCTCTATTGCCTAAGACGCCCTTTCTGGTTTTCGACTTAACGAGCTTTTGACTTTGATTTTTTTGTATCTCTTTTTTCTTGGGCATTTTATTTTTGGCCGCATCAAACTGGGAATGAGAACTCCTCTCTATCCATGGGGGGATAAACACAGGTTGCCCCAGTATTTGAATCCTTGAAAGGTATGCTCCCGATTAAATCTTTGACCCGGACTGCCCCAACACTTGAATTTTGAAAAGCATGCCCTTGGTTGATTGGTGGTTTGAAGGTTTTGATCCATTATTGAAATATCTTATCCCCTGATCAACAAGGTCTCCAAATGATGAGCCCCTCGATTATAGGGATTTGCTCTTGATTAGTAGGACCCTTAGGTAATTTGCCCCTTGTTAGTAGTGTCGTGTAATGATTCACCTTTTGATCAGACCCTTGTTGAAGTTCCCTCGATGCCAAGTATTGATTTGCGAGTGAAATTGTTTCTCTTGAAAAGTAATTTCGACGCAATGCACATGCAAGTTTTGAATTTGAAAATTGTTTAGCTATGTACAATGGGTGTTATTTGGCCAGAAGATCGGCCCAATTGAGAGTGATAGAAATTATGGAAAAAATGTTATTGATGTTTCACAAACATGAGGAGTCAGTTTAACAGTTTTGCTTAACATGCTTTTATAGTCAACCTAGCTTCAATTAGGTCTTTTGAGGGTTGTAACGTGGTCTGGTTCACGGTTTTTGAAAAAAGAGATTATAAGGCTCGAAATTTTAATTTTAACCCACCGATTCTCCCTTGATGACCTCCAATCCTAAGTTCAATTAACTCAATAGATGACTTTGGTCGACAAGAGAACTCTTCTAGTTATGATACCGAAGGTAGGTACCGTGGTCAAGCACTGATGAAATTCTTGAAGTGGCAGTCACTTCTTTTAGTTGACAAACTTGCTTTCATTTTTTTTTTACTCCCTATTTTTGCATGGACCAATTTTTTGAATGTGAGGCCCATCGGGATGCCCCATTTTTTGCCTAAGTTTTTACTTAGCGGGCTCTCTCCCTTTTTTTTTTTACAGCTCTCATGAGATTTTTCTTTTAGCTCATCAAGTTATTACTGCCACATCAACGATTATGTGTTCTATCCTATCATTATTCCCTCCATGTTGGATGATGTACACGAGGGAGATGATGCGCTTAAACCTCTTAATGAAGTGATTAATTGGATTAATTCTCTTGCATCGGAATGTATCATTGAGTTAATTGTAAAACTACCCTGCCCCTGGTTAAGATTAAGGGATTTTAGCAAAATAGAAAGAACACCGTCTTCGGGCTCAAAGGGGTTGACTATGGATTACCTCCTTATATCTTCAGTGTTTGGGAATTGAAACAATGCCTTACATCATCAGTCGGGTTTTACTTATAAAAGCATATATCAGCAAGTTCAATTATTTGTTTACATCATCCTCCCCTAAGTTTGTTAATGGGAGAGAAGTGAAATGGTAAAGTGAATGATGGCATTAGAAAAGAGTGAATACGAATGGATGAGATCATAAAACATGCATGCTAATTTCATTAAAACACTTTATCAAATAGTACAATTTCAAAAACCAATCCACATCTTAGCATAAAGAAAATTAGAACTGGAAATGACAAAAGTTTAAAGACTCTAGGGATAGGCCTCCTTGTTGATCCACCACCTTTAGGAGATGCTTCTTGACGTTCTTGCCCTTGTCAAGGTGAGGGATAAGCATTTACGAATGGAGGGTTCTCCTTCGAAGGTCAACCATTTGTTGTTGATCCGGTTTTTTGGACATCCTCTTCTTTTGAGGGTTCATGTCCTCTCTCGGGTCCATGCTTCAAGTTTGCTTAGAGTGTCGGGCAAACGGCTAGCAAAGTTATGTTTGGAGGAGGGTGAAGGTGGAAGAGGTACGCTTTGAAACTGTAGGTGCATGAATGCAGATGTATGAAAATGCATGAGTATGCAAAAAAATATGTCTTTTCGTTTTCAAGGCATGCTTAAAAGATTTTAATGACATGCCATGATGCAATGTGACCAAAGAAGGTCCGAGTGTGACTTCAAGGACGGGTTTATAGGATAATTGGAAATTTCATACCTAAATAGAGGGATTCCCTACGATAGGTCGGTTCTAAATCTTTACTACCAAATCCCCTCACATGTCGGTTCTAGGCTTTTTGTTTGTTTAAGGGCGACAACCAAAGTCGCGGCCCTCATTCAGAACTTCCCCACGAGATTGGGCTAGCCAATTAAAAGGGTCTCCCTTAGATGGAGTCATTGGGTTCTAAAAAGGTCCCTAGAGTCACGGACCCAGCTGGAAAATATTGCCGTCATTGCAAATACTCGCAAGACAACAACACCTTCAAGAGGATCTACTCTAGGTGGGGTTTTCATGCCGATCCTACAAGCCATACGTCAAGAGGACCAACATTACGCAACCACCGTCTCATCTCAAGTTTTTCTCCAAACTCGGGTGTAGAGCTTTACTCAAATAATATCCCACCCCACAATTGATATATGTAGAAATAAATAGAATAAAACAAAATAAATAAAGCTTAAAGATAAAACCAATAAAAAAGAAAATAAAACACGGTAAAAGCAAGCAAACAATCGGGAGGACCCATAACCCTAAAACTAACAAGGATAGGCTTGACTCTCTAATAGTCCCCAGCTGAAGCGGGCGGAAAAATGCGCGAGCATAAAATGCTCGCTAGACAGTAAAGCCGCCACCGAACTTTATTTATTCCTGGAGGAAAAGGAAAATATCGATAAAACCTTGAAAGCAATGGAAAGATGGTCATCGCAACCATTTCCAGGTTCGGGAGTCGATTATGCGAGGGGAAGGTATTAGCACCCCTCGCATCCGTTGTATCCAATGGGAACCTTCTTATTAATTTTAGGGTTAAAAGAGTGTTTACTTTGCTTGCATGATTGTAATTAATTATTATGTACAAGGAGGAAAGTCAGTTTTTTATTAGTGTGCTTGACAGGATGTATGAATCCCGCTCCTACGTATTCCCGGGTGCAGTGGGAAACTCAAAGCTACACGCAGTTCTGGGTAGAAAATAATTGTTCGTTGGTTGATTTTATTTGTGAAAATGTGTTAGTCGCGCTTAGGCGAAAAAAAGTTTATTTGGCTGAAAATAAGCGCACGGGGGCGCGAAAACAGTAAGGTTTGGTGCGTTGAAGTTTATTTTAATATTCAGAATGACAATTACCCAAGTTACGAGTCATACGTCAAGAACTCGGGTGATCGGGAGAGGTAGTGATATACATCAAACCATCTCTTTTTCATCCATTTTATTGTTGTTTTTTGTATTTATCATTACTATTTTCTAAGGAAAAAAAAAACACAGAAGGGTGCAAACAGATTGAGGTAATGCTAAGAACTCATCAAGCAAAGACCCAAAAGCCCAACCAAGTAAAACCCTAATTACATAGATAATAAAATAAATAAATAAAAAGGATTAAAAAAAATAAAGAATCAGCATAAAGGGGCGGCGCCCATGCTGATGTATCTTTCCCCTTTTTTTTCAATTTTGATTAAAACAATCCCACCATAGCCATGGCGACACGTGGCGGTAATAAAATAAAATAAAAAAATAAACAAAAAACATAACAAAAGCTTGTCTGCAAAGATTTGTTGAAACAGAACAAAAAAAATGGAAAATGCTATCGAGAGAGAGACCTGCGAGAGGGAGAGGATGTTTGTGCGGCAGCGATTTCGATGGTGATGGTGTCTGATGTATGCGACGGCGATGAAGTGATGTGCAACGGCGACGGTGTTTGGACCCGGCGGCAGTGGAGGTGACGCGGTAGTTCGCCGTATTTGTGGCAGAGACGAGAGCTCCTTTTACCTTTTCCTTCTTATTCTGCTTCTTCTCTGCTTGGCCTTGTTATTTCTGATTTTTGTTTGCTTTAATTTTCTGTTTGTTTGGTTATTGGATGATTGAAGTGGATTTGTGGTGAAAAATTGTGGTTTTAATTGAGGATAGTGGTGGTGGTATTTTATGACGGTGGTGATATGAAGAAGATGATGATTGGAAGTTTGAGATTGTGATGTGTTTGGTGATGATTATTGTTGAGGTTGTATAGTGATTTGAGGTGATTATGGGTGTTTGATTTGGTATAAGGTGGTGTGATTAAACATGAGAAAGATGCAGCAATGTTGCGTGATGTTCTTATTTATATTTTTTTTGGCTTTTTCCTCAATTTCTTTGGTCAAATTTTTGTGTCTCTGCCTCCTCCATCTTGTCAGAATTTTTTATTCAATTTATATTCAAAGGTTAGAGTTGGGATTGTGGTTTTGAAATGAATTTATGTGACTTGAATGAGGTTTATGAAGGTATGAAGGTCTTCCCTTTTGGGATTGATTTGCCATTAACTCCCTGATTCTTTCCTTGACTTTTCTATGATTTTTTTGGATTTTATAATAATTCATGATAACAATAATAAAACATAGAAAAAAAAATACATACAAAGCCTAATAATAATAAAATCGAAAATTAAAACTAAAATATATTTTTTGTGATTTGATTTTTTTTAATAAAATACAAATAAAAATAAAGTTAGAAATAAATAATAAAATACAAACAAAATGCAAAAACCTCGAAAAGGAAGATTTGAACCCGCAACCTTGTACTCATAACTCCTTAGTCATTTTCCTCACTACCAATTAGTCTAAACCAAATATTTGAATGAAAATGCAACAATAAACGATTTGATAATGAAAATGGGCAAAATTTAGGGTACGACACCATGGGAGTCTGATGATAGTGGTGAGTGGGTTGAACAAAGCTCTCCCTCCTCTACTATTCTCTTTAATGGTACGAGAGTGTGATGATAGTGCATGTTATGATGATCGAGTTTGCATTTTCTGGAACCATGATAATATAGAAGATTGCATTTGGGTGTGCTAATTTAGTTCATCCTTAAGGTCTCAAGTTCGATTATCTCTGGTGCCAATTTGGGTAGACTAATTTAGCTTCTTTCAAAAATAAAATAAAATAGAAGATTGCATTTTCTTACTAATTAGTTAGTGAGAATAACATTATAGCGCGCTTTCGGTGCTTAATCTTGTAATTTGTAGGCTGTTGATTTGGGTTTGGTGGTTGGGAAGGGTCTTGGCTATTGTATCAATTTGTATTATGACCTAACTCCAACGGTCAAAAGCAAAATTTTCACCTGGGACTAAGAATAAGAGAAGACTGGAGGAGTTTAGGAATCATTAGTAGTATGGCAAGACAGTTTGCTTCTTGCATACTTTGCAGGTTATTTGAATTTTGGTGGTAGAGATTTTGTTTAATATTTGTTGAGAAAACGACTATATTCGGGGTGCACTTTTTAGCATGTCTTATATGCTTGAGGACCAACTTAAGTTGACATGCAACATAAGGGATTAAATTAAAACTTTTACATTATAAAAGGGAAATGATGATATTGTGTTCAAACTTAAGAAAGCTTTGTATGGACTAAGGCAAACTCCTAGGGCATGGTACTGTAAAATTGAAACCTATTTTTGTCTTGAAAATTTTGAAAGGTGTTCTTATGAACACATTGTTTGTGAAATATGGAATTAACAGGAAGACTCTTATTGTTAGCTTGTATGTTGATGACTTAATTTACACCGACAATGATAGTCAAATGATTGAAGCATTCATGGAATCAATGAAAAAGAAATTTGCCATGACAAGGTAAAATGAAGTACTTTCTTGGAATTGAAGTAAGCCAATCTATGAAGGAATTTTCATATGTCAAAAAAGTATGCTACATAGATTCTTAGCAGGTTTCGTATGGACAATTGTAACAAAGTATGTAGTCCAATTGTGACTAGTTGTAAACTTGTTAAGAATGAAAATGGAAAACCTTCTGATGCAAGCACTATAAGTAGATAGTTGACTGCTTGATGTATTTGTTTGCTACAAGGCCTGATTTAGCATATTCAGCGTGTATTGTTGCTAGGTTCATGGAAAGGCTACTGAAATGCATGTGGCAGTTGTGAAGAGAATTTTGAGATATTCGAAGGGGACCATTGGATGTGCACTAGTAGAAAAAAGACATTTGGTTTTGGGATTCCCTACTGATATACAAATATCAGTAGTGAAATATAATTGAGGAAGAGATTCCACTACTGACATGTAAATATAAGTAGTGAAATGTTCATGGGGTATGAGATTCCACTACTGACATGTAAATATCAGTAGTGAAATGTTCATGGAATATGAGATTCCACTACTGACATGTAATATCAGTAGTGGAAAGTAGACGCGGTGGCAATCATGTAATTATATTGAAGTTTTGTTATAACAGATTTCACTACTGATGTTAGATTCCACCGTAGTGGAATCCATCACAATGAAAACAAATCCCTAGCTCTCCCAAACCACGCACGCGTACACTGAAATTCCAAATCTCTCGTTCCAAATCTCGCCAACCCATAGCTCGTTCCAAATCTCGCGCACGAACCCTTCTTCCCAACACTGAAATTCCTTCCAACAATCAACGAATCATTCTTCCCAGCAATCCCTTTCTCGCGCACGAACCCTAAATTCCCAAACTCATCAACTGAAATCATTCGTTTTTCTCGCGTTCCCTTTTCTGATTGAAGTTCCAACAATCACTAAAATCGTTCTTCATCAAACGCAGAAACGCAAGGTACGAAATTTCCCTTTTATGTTATTTGTTTTTGTTGGTTTTGTTTTGGTTTAATATATGAGTTGAGCTAGGATCCGGGAGAATGCTTCTTGCGATGATTTTAGCGTATTTTAGCGGGTTTCTGGTGATGGGTTTTGGTCTTGGACAGGGACAGCGCTAGAATCTTACTATGTTGCAGTTTCTGTTTTCTGGATTATGTTTTTTTGTGTTTATTAGCTATCTTGTCCCCTTTGTGGAAGTGTGCTAGGTGTTGTTAGTTTATTATGGTTAGTCTTAGTTTCTTTGTGTTGAATGCGATGGATTCAAAGGTTTCTGCACTTTATCAATTTGTGATTAAATTCCTTTCACTATGAACCCTAAAAGTGCATTAAACTTTCAGTGGAAGATTAAAGACTTTAAATTTGCATCTCCACTGAAAGGGATTTCTATTTCTTAGTTTCTTTTTGTACGAAATCACAGTTTGAAAATACCTGTTTAACTATATGGGGTATTTCAATTTGATTTCTTCTGTTGAAGTCACTTTCTCTTGTAACTAACTAACTAACATGTTGCTAAGTTACCGGTGAATGATGGGGGTTGCGAAATTTTAATAATTTGTGATGATATATAGGGACTGTTGTGTGAATTAGCCAAGAGGAACAAACTTAAGTGTAAACTGATTATGTAGTTTGGATGTGGAAAATTTGTACTGATGACATATGTAGGAGTTTGGAAATATTTCCCTCTCACATGTTACCTCTATGTTTATTGAGTGGTCTTCTGTTCTGAGTCTTTGGCTTTTGGTTGTTGTGGTTGTGGGGGAGTTTTATTTGACACACCGAATGATAAGAACTTACAGAGTACAGTGTAGATGTTGTAGTGCATTACAGTGTTTTTAGAATGGCATCCTTAATCTTGAAACGGAAATGACAAGCTTCCAATTAAATTTTATTACAGTGTTTCTAGTACATCTTTTGGTATTTATGACATTGTTTCAAGAAAACGGTGTCAAGATTTTGTAGCTCTACGTTATGCTATAACATAAGTAAACATGTTATAAATAAAGGAAGCTTTCTTATAATAGATTTTGACTTGTTATCTGTCAGCGTTACGTGACTCAATCTGATAACACATATAATTAGGATCCTGGAATATCTCTTAGATCAAAATTTTATCGCGAGTTGAAAAACCATGGTTAAAGTCTTACCATATTATGTAAATTCTGATTAATTTGGAGGGTAATAGTCTGTTAACCTTCATCCAAATACCAATGTAATCTGGTTTGGAGATAACTCTTATGATTTCTGCTCTCATGGTTATTATTTTTCATTAGATAAATGTCCTGCCTTTTTGTATCCATACCATTACTTTTAGCTTTTTGTTTTGCTGTTTTCTTTGGCTGATGGATTTAGTGAACAATGTTTTGATTGTGTTGTGATATATGTTGTGAATGATGGTTATTTAATGTCAATTATGTAATATTATGCAGGGTCGTTGAAGTTTTCCCGACGGAAACGTGTTCTTGGTTGTTCGTGTTCTATTTGAAGTTCAATCGTAGTTTAGAGAAATCAATCACAATTTCTAGAGGTACTGATTCTATTTCAAAATAGCAATTTATATCGGTATTGCTTCTTTTTATGTTACACTTCTTTCAATTTGATAACATGGTAGAGAATTATATGGAAATAAGATAACATGGTAGGTTGGTTAAGTTCAAAGAATTTATAGAACAAGAGAAGCTAAGAAGAAAGACAAATGCTAGTGCTTGAGAAAAATGCTATTGTATTCATATAGTATAACTCCTAAAAGTTCTTTTCTATCAATCAGAATTTGCTTGTGTTATACTAAATTCAAATATCAATCAGAATTTTAATAAGTTCTTTTATTAAGTGAAAGTTTTTATCTTTTAGCTTTTTGTTTTGCTGCTTTCTTTGGCTGATGGATTTATTGAACAATGTTTTGATTGTGTTGTGATATATGTTGTGAACGATGGTTATTTAATGTCAATTATGTAATATTATGCAGGGTCGTTGAAGTTTTCCTGACTGAAACGTGTTCTTGGTTGTTCGTGTTCTATTTGAAGTTCAATCGTAGTTTAGAGAAATCAATCACAATTTCTACAGGTACTGATTCTATTTCAAAATAGCAATTTATATCGGTATTGCTTCTTTTTATGTTACACTTCTTTCAATTTGATATATACTTTTGGAATTATGTTACACTTCCTAACCAAAAACTTAAAAACATAAGTGTTTCACGATACCTAGTCATTTGATTTGAAAATGATAGGGCGAGAGGAGTGTTTCGCAATATAGTAGCGATCTAGTCATTGCTTTAACTTAGTATGCATTAATTTCGAAACGTAGGTATGGACCGTAGTTGGATGAAAGCTAATCGATTAAGTGTTGAGTACAAACAAGGAGTGATGGAATTTCTACAGTTTGCTGAAAAAAATATTCCTCCTCCTGAAAAAGAAATTCCTCCACTTTTTCTATGTCCGTGTGTTTTTTGTGCAAATAAAGAACCAAAACGTAACAAGAAAGAGATCATGAATCATCTAATTTGTGATGGGATTTGTCAAACTTATACACAATGGATACGGCACGGTGAAGTAGTAGCAACGCCAAGTGTGTCCCAAAGAGAAAATGTTAGTGTGGATATGGATGATCGACTGGAAGACATGATGCGTGATATTGGTGAAGATTCGTTTAAGACGGCGCATGTGTATGACACTTTATGCAGTGACAAGGATAAACCATTGTACCCGGGATGCACAAATTTTACCCGTTTGTCAGCGGTGTTAAAATTGTTTAATCTGAAAGCAAAAAATGGGTGGACTGACAAAAGTTTCACCGAATTGCTTGAACTGTTGACACAAATGCTTCCAGAAGGTAACGTAATGCCAAATAGTCATTACGAGGCGAAGAAAATATTGTGTCCGATGGGTTTGGAGTATGAAAAGATACATGCATGCCCTAATGATTGCATACTATATAGAAAAGAGTTTGTAAACTATTTTCAATGTCCGAAGTGCAAGGCGTCACGCTACAAAAAGAAAGATGGTGATTCTAGTGATGACGAGGTGACCAACAAGGGTTCTCCTGCGAAAGTGGTATGGTACCTACCAATAATTCCAAGGTTCAAGAGATTGTTTGCTAATGCAAACGACGCAAAAAATCTTAGATGGCATGCAGAAGAGAGAAAATGTGATGGCCAAATTCGCCATGTAGCCGATTCTTTGCAATGGAAGAAAATCGACTCTTTGTTTCCAAATTTTGGGAAAGAGTCGAGAAACCTTAGACTTGGACTTGCTACTGATGGAATGAATCCGTTTGGTAATCAAAGTACTAACCATAGTTCATGGCCTGTTCTCTTGATGATTTACAACCTATCTCCTTGGTTGTGCATGAAGCGTAAATATATTATGTTATCGATGATGATTTCGGGCCCAAAACAACCAGGAAATGACATAGATGTTTATCTAAGTCCACTGATTGATGATGTGAGAGTGTTGTGGGAGGAAGGAGTGGATGTTCTTGATGCGTATTCTGGTGAACAGTTCAATATGCGTGCCATGTTGTTTTTTATGTAAATATTATAGGACCATTTTGATATACCACAAGATTGTGTTGATGAAAAAAAGAATCATTTGAAGAAAGCATGGATTACCTATGCGGGGGATCGATGGAAAGATTTTAAGTCACGGTTGACTTTAAATTATATCACAAACCCCCAACCAGATTCCATTCCTCCATACATCAAGTATGACTACATCAAACAAGACGTATGGGAAGAGTTTGTGAAGTATCGAGATACCCCTGAATTTAAGGTTAGTTGGAATTATATTTTTTTTGTTTTACATAACGATTTTTTGTTGTACATAATAAATTTAGTAATTAGTAATTTTTTTTTGAGTTTATAATAGGCAAAAAGTCAAAAGGGTAAGGATAATTATGCAAAGAATGTTTACGGCCTACATAATTTATCTCGTGGAGGATATAAGAAGCTTGAGATTGATATGATGAATGAAAAGATATCGAAATCAAGTGATGGTGATCGTGATCGTAGTATATCTCCACCGGAACGCCATGAGACATGGTCGAGAGCACGAATGAAGAAAGGGGGAGGATTCACATCAAAGGCTTGTGAAGAAGTTGTTGACAAAATAGTAAGTAAAATTTCAAAAATACTTGTGATTGATATAAATGTAATTGATATAAATTATTGAAATTAATTGCATGTTGCAGGAATGTCTAGTTGAAGAAAAAAAAAAGGGTGTCTTTGTTCCAGATGGACGTAATGATATCCTAACACAAGCCATTGGAACCCCTGAGCATGGCGGTCGTGTTCGTGGTGTTGGAAAAAAACATAATATTAGCACTTTCTTTAAAAGTTCGAAAGTTTCACGTCAAAGACAAGAGATAGATGTGAAAGAGCAAATAGCAATATTGGAAGCAAAGTTCGAAAAAAAGTTGGTAGAAGAGCGTAAGTTGGCGCAAGAGGATATGCTGAATACACTTAGGTCTATGGGTTTATCCCCAACCCCAACAACAAGTAATAAAGTCATTGAACCGGAACTGGAAAATGATGAACTTGTTGTCACCGGAAGCGCAAAAGGAAGTTGTTCTGCTGCACCGGTAAAGAAAGCGCAAAATGATGACTTTGACGATGTTAAGAAATTGTTAATGATGATTTTGACAATGTCTGACAACCATTTGGAGTTTCCATTAACTCATTGTTCGGGTGCCGTTAATTTTCATGTGTCAGCAAAGTGTATAAGAGAGTTGTTGGTGGGCGATCAATGGCTTGACTTATCTATTCTGCAAGTTTGGTGCTCGTAAGTATATTTTCTTATTTACAACGTACTATCAATATCTATTAATATTGTTATATATATATATCTCTCTCATAACTTCAATATTATATTCAGGTATATTCATCGTTTATGTATTGCAAACAACACCTCAGAAATATATGGAATTTTGGACCCTCCTGAGTGTAATATATATGTTAGTGGGATTAATAAGAAAGTGAGTCAAAAAAGATGTCAACAATACATCCTACATAAGTTACAAAATGAAAAGAAAGTGTGTCAATTAATACCATTTAATCATGGGTAAGTTTGCATGAATTTGTGAAAGTTCTTATTTATTTTTTGATAACACATAGTTATAGTTATTAATAATACGCACACGTACAAGGGACATTGGCAGTTGATAATTCTTTGTCCAACCATTGATACCGTGGTCGTCCTTTGTTCACTACATCGCGATCTTACTGAACAAATGAAGAAAATTGTTTTAAGGTAAGTTTATATTTTATGGGCTTTTGTTATATGTTATATTATATAAACAAATATCGTTACAAAACGAAGTTTATATTTTATATGGCTTTATGTGATTTAATTTATGTGGCTTTTTTTATTATGAATTAGTGCTTTTAGTGTGGATCAATTGGCTAGGGGCAATAGAAAGAAAGCTACTGCATGGCTTTTGCCCACAGTAAGTGTGACATATATAAATTCTAACACTATATTTACTTTTTTGATAATTAAGTATTCACTATCATTATGTCATTCATTTGTAGACGAGAAAACAACCTAACTTCAATGATTGTGGTTACTATGTCATGAAAAATATGCTGGACATTGTCTCTGCGAAGATAACCGAGTCATGGATGGAGGTAATAAAATTTATTTTTATTTAATGTGTATTTGCAAATTAAGCATAACTTTATATTGTTATTTACTTATTGTAGGTATTTAATGACCCAAAAAGATTAACAAATGATGAGTTGTATGAATTGCGACTACGTTGGGCAAATTATTTTTTGGAGATATATGATGCTAATTATTAAGATTTATTTGGTGAGTTATAGCATTATGACAATATCGCAAATTTATTTAATTTTGGACTGTTTTGAATTTGGTTGCCGATACTTTTGTGTCTTCTTGGTTAGGAATGGCTGCGTGTTCGTTGATTTTGTGTTGGCCGGACTAAAGATTCGAGATGGAGGGAGTATTACTTTCATTTGTTGGCCGGACTGAATATGACAAAACTTAGGATATATATAGCTTATAACAAAACTTTAAAGTTATTAATATCACTAAACTTATATAAGCACTAACTTTTGAAAATCAAGTATTTGTTTGGTAATGAAATTTGTATGTCATTGTTAATGTATTTTGTCATTGCAAAATTATGTCTTGTACATGTGATGCTAGAAAAATAGGCAATGCAATTTGCATGATTTAATTTTAATGGTTGGTTTTGTGATGCTAGAAAAATATGCAATGCAATTTGCATCTTTAATGGTTGGTTTTGTGATGCTAGAAAAATAGTACAGGTACAAAAAACGCAAAAAATATGCAGAAAATGCAAAAAAACGCAAAAAAAAAAAAAAAAAAACATAGATACCACTACGGTTGGAACTAGATCAGACGTTAAAAAACCACTTTCCACTACGGTTGGAATGCTGGAACCGTAGTGGAAACATGACTTTCCACTACTGGTGGAAACTAAACTGTAGTGGAAACATGACTTTCCACTACGGTTGCAGTAGTAGAACAGTAGTGGTATCTCTTATTTTTTAACTAAAACCACGCTGAAACATGACTTTCCACTACTGGTGGAACGTAATCAGTAGTGGAAACACGACTTTCCACTACTGATGTGGATCAGTAGTGGTATCCATGTACTTACAACTACCCGTGCAAGCACTACTGACCGCCAACAGTAGTAGAATGTGTTTTTGGCCAGTAGTTGTATCCCCGTTTTCTACTAGTGGTGGAATCATGTATAGATGTGTTTTAGATAGCAACATGCAACTGGAAGGGTGGTCTGACTCTGATTATGCTAGAGACATGGATGGTAGGAAAAACACCTCTGGTTTTGTGTTTATGTTGGGAACTGGTACTATATCATGGTCTTCTAAAAAACAACTTATTGTGACTCTTTCCACAACAAAAGCTGAGTTTGTGGCAGCAGCTTCATGTGCATACCAATGCATTTGGTTAAGAAATATTTTGAAGCATTTGAATATGATTCAATCTAGCTGTACTGTGATCCATTATGATAATAGTTCTTCTATTAAGTTGTCCAAGAATTCCATTATACATGGTAGTTGTAAGCATATTGATGTGTGCTTTCACTCCTTAGAGATTTGACCAAAGATGGAGTTGCCGAGCTTGTCCATTAAAACACTCAAGATCAACTAGCAGATAAAGTTAAAGCTTAAAGCCTTATGCAAGGTCAAAAATGGATTAGGAATGATAGAATAATTCTTTGTTTTGTGTTGATTGTTTTTTCATTGTTAAGACTTAAGAGTATTCATTGTTTTTTCTGTGTTATGTTAGTTTACTAGCTTGGACCTTTAATTGAATTGGGCTTTAGTTTGTGTTTAGTCCCATTTACTTGTATGATGATTGATACCTATATATGCCTTGGAATGTGAATAATAAATAAGGAGGTTTACTTTTGTCACCCTACTGATTCTGCTGCGAGCCCTACGTATTTACCAAAATATTCTCGTTCGTTACTTAAATAGTGGACACCCAAAAACACCCTACATTTATAATGTCCGCTACTTAAGTAGCGGATGTTATAAAAATGAGAATTTCTAAAATATAACGTCCGCTACTTAAGTAGCAGAAGGATAATATGAGAAATCCGTAGGGCGCGCGGTAACCGACAGAGTGACAAAAATAATTCTCATAAACAAGAGATCATGTTTACCTTAACAACTCCCACTATAAGTCAATAAATTAAATCCTTATGGAGCACCACCCAAGCAGGATTTGGATCCTCTTCCGCCTATTCTCTACCATTGTTCGTGCTACTTGTTAAGATAGTTATAGTTTGTTGGTGTTAATTGGTTAATTAGAAATTAGTTATAGTTGGTTACTTAATTAGTTAGTTAATTGAGTCCTATAAATAGAACTCTAATGTACATATTTTACCATTCTTTTTTTTTTCTTTTTTTTTTAAAAGCTCATAAGAAATCATATTGATTGATAAAAGAATGGTAAAATATGTACATTAGTGTTCTATTTATAGGACTCAATTAACTAACTAATTGAGTAACCACCTGTAACTAATTTCTAATTAACCAACTAACACCATCAAACTATAACTATCTTAACACTACTATGATCTCAACCTTCCATTTGTATTTTTTTGTCTTCAATACTATTTCTTTTAATCAATTTTTTCTATACAAATTCAGTTTTTAACAATTATACAATAACTATACATTTTTTATTTTTTATAATATTTTTTGTGTATCTCGAGTTCCATATTGTGAATGATAATAGTATAGAAAAACAGTTCTATACAATGTCATATTTTTCTCAAAGAAAAATTGTTCCACGTAAATCCAATTCCCACCCAAGCAGCTACCACATTTTTGACATCGACATCCCTACACCATACTCCAAAGTCCAAATTGTTTAGTGATAGGGTCTGTTTTTGTAAAAATAGTGATTAGCTGATAAGTTAGCTTATAGCTATAAGCTATAAGCTAAAAGCTATAAGCTACTTGAAATGGCATTTGAAAATAAGCTATAAGCTAGTAAAATAAGCTATAAGCTCATAGTAAAATGACCGTTACCAAACAGAGCTTTTAGCTTATAAGCTAAAAGCTATAAGCTAGTTTTTTGGCCTTTCCAAACAGAGTCATAGTTAGAGCTGTCAAAATGGGCTAGCCCGAATGGCCCGAATTTTTTCCGGGCTCGGGCCTTAAAAATCTTAGCCCGGCCCGATAAAGCCCGTTTAAAATATGGGCTAGCCCGAATGGGCCACGGGCCGCACGCAAGCCCGAATAATTTTAAATAAAAAATTAATATAAGTAATTTATTTTGAGAGTTTCTTTTACCGCACTATGAGTTTATCAAATATTATCCACTACTTATGTAGCGTGCGGTATTTTTTCCTCAAATTTGTTATTTTTACTACTTAAGTAGCGGATGAGTAAAAATAGGGCGTGCGAGAAACTCTTAGGTAGTGGATGAGTAAAAATAGGGCGCGCGAGAAACTCGTAAGTAGCAGATGAGTAAAAATATGGCGCGCGAGAAACTCGTAGGTAGATGATGAGTAAAATAGGGTGCGTGAGAAACTCGTAGGTAGTGGATGACTAACAATAGGGCGCGCGAGAAACTTGTAGGTAGCGGCTGAGTAAAAATAAGGTGCGCGAGAAACTCGTAGGAAGACAAAAGAAATTCTCTTGTATTATAAGTCAAGGGCATTTGGCTTTTTGTTTGTCGCTGCTGCTTGGTATGTGATGCCTAATTTAATTTGTGTTGTTTTGGATGATTGATAATTAGATGTGTTGTGATTTAGTTTGCTAGAAATGCAATGTAGGTTTGAATATTTGAATCTAATTTGTCAAAACAAATAGTCCCTATTTGTTGTTTAGAAAATGCAATATAAATTTAATCCAACTTGTGAAAAAATTATTGATCCTCTACATATATGTATAATATATATGTATGTTTTTTTTAAACTTTTTTTTGCCATTTTTAATTTTGTATTGAAAAATTAAATAAAAATGCGGGCTAGCCAGAAAGCCCGGAGCTCAAATAGCGCCGGACTCGGGTCATACTTTTCAGGGCCCGTTTTTCATCCAGGTTTTTTAGTCCGGCCCGAAATAGCCCAAAGCCCGACCGGGCCGGCCCGAATTTTGTCGGGCCGCCCGTTTTGACAGCTCTTGTCATAGTGTCCCGAGACACGAGAAATGTTATTCCAACATCACATCATCAATATTTCTACAACATCAAGGATATTTTGGTCATTTTCCTCATTAAATATACAACATGTGACCTTTTTAATTTTTATACCATCCTATTAATATTGTAAAAATGCTCGAAGTTTAATGTTGGAATAACATTTCTCTTGACACCAACAAACAAACAAACAACAACCTCCAAAAGACATTTGACCTTCAAGTTAAGTTTTATCGCCCCTTTGACGGAGTTTCCCACCAACAACAACAACAACACAACTTTCAATATAAAATATAAATGAAACACTTTCATGTCACAAAAACCCCTAAACTCCTAAAACAAAACCAAAACTAAAAAAAAAAAACACACAATGGCTTTGAGTTTCACACACCAACCCACAACAAAAACCATTCTCCAAACCCCCTCTTCTTCCTTAATCCCCTCTCGCTCTCTACCATCACTTCGATCCCTTCCCTTCCATGAAAAACGAAAACCACGGCGGTCTCTAACCGTCCGCGCTTCGGCAACAACGGCTGCTCCGTCCGAGGTTTCTTCAAAGGTGTCAAGAGAGTACACTGTGAAGTCAGTGAAGGCGAGGCAGATCGTTGACAGTAGAGGGAATCCGACGGTTGAGGTTGATCTGGTGACTGATCAGCTCTACCGATCGGGTGTGCCGAGCGGTGCTTCTACTGGAATTTACGAAGCGTTGGAGCTTAGAGATGGTGATAAAAGTGTTTATGGTGGGAAAGGTGTTCTTAATGCTGTGAGGAATATTAATGAGGTTTTGGCACCAAAGCTCGTTGGTGTTGATGTTAGGTATTTTTTTTTTTGGTTTTATGATCCTGTTTAGAATATTGTTGATTTTACTGTATTTGATGATTGTTAATGGTGTTGACTTGAGTTTGTGCATTATTATTGCAATTAGTGTTTTAAAAACTGAATTTAAATTCAAACCAGGTGGAACTTACGACCTCTAGCATTATACCCAAACCCCTCACCACCAGACCAAACCTAGTGGCTTAAACAGTGTAACCTTTGAATCACGGTTTAAGTGTTTTAAGGATAGTTGAACGTAAATAACAAACAATTGACGGTCTTGAGTTCAACTGATTGAATTGAACCGTCTGGTTTTTCTTTTAAGGCATTGATTGTAAGTTAAAATTTTGAAAATTATTCATTGTATGCTAAGGTTGACAGGTTGAAGCTATGTTCTAGGATTAAAACATAAAACTGATGGTGTTAACCATTTGGCATTAATCTGCTAATCTAAGCAATTCAAGTTGCCGAGCCTTTGTAAAATAGGTGCCCCATGTTGTACACTAGATCCCTGCGATCAAATATTAAAAACATGAAATTTGAAGGTTATGTTAATTATTAATGAACAATTTTGAAACCTATGATCAGGTTGCAGCAGTGTATAGAGCTAGTTAGCTGAAGTTTTTGAGTTAGGTCTATGTTGGCTGCTATACATTGTGAGTTGCAGATCGCTTTTTGAGTGTTGTGCTTAGCTCTTGATATCCTTTTTCTTTAAATGAACAATATTTCCACAATTTCTTCTATGGACCTGTTCTTCTTGAAATCATAAAAAAATAAATTCAGAAACAGATTTTGAATTTATATGTATTAGATTTTCTGTGCAACTGACATCTATGTCTTTGTGTTTAACAAGGAATCAAGCTGACGTGGATGCTATTATGCTGGAAATTGATGGAACTCCTAACAAGTCAAAATTAGGTGCTAATGCCATATTGGGAGTTTCACTGAGTGTGTGTAGAGCTGGTGCCGGAGCAAAGGGAGTACCGTTGTACAAGCATATCCAAGAGATTTCAGGAACAAAAGAACTTGTCATGCCTGTTCCAGCTTTTAATGTTATCAATGGAGGCAGTCATGCTGGAAATAATCTCGCCATGCAAGAATTTATGATACTACCAGTTGGAGCTACTTCATTTGCCGAGGCACTTCGCATGGGCAGTGAAGGTTAGACACTTGGTTCTTTATGACTTTAACCACACTGAGGATGCGTGCTTGAGAATTTATGTATAAATGTTTTTAAAACAGAACCAGATATCGACCCGGTCAGACCTACGGGTCATTGTCAATTGGTTCAGTCAGTTCAGCCTGATTTGACTTTGGTTCAACCAGACTGCAATGTAACCATGATCAAACAAACCGGCAAACCGGTTGGTTTGGCCTGGTTTTAAAAACAATGGCTTATATTACATATTTTGCAGTCATGCAACTTTTGTGTGGAATTTTTCATTATTTTTGGTTATCAACTTGATGCCTTCGATATTGCTGAATGACTCATTCATTCTATCGGATATGTGAATTGATGTGGACTTTGATATTAATTTTTATCGCTACACAAGACTCGTAACCCTCTTGGTATGGCATATAATTTTATGGCTAATCCAAACTCCAACTTTCCTGACTGCATATTATATAGCATGTTTCTTGCTTTTTCCAATCCTGTCACCAACTATCTATTATAGTGACAATCTGTTTATATATGCTTTTTTTTACTAATCGGTTATATACTCCTTTTTTTTACTAATCTTGGTTATATATGCTAGAACAGTGTATCATGTATTAAAGGGTATAATCAAGGCAAAATATGGACAAGATGCCTGTAATGTTGGTGACGAAGGAGGATTTGCTCCCAATGTTCAGGATAACAGGGAGGGTTTGGTTTTACTAACGGATGCCATTGAGAAAGCTGGTTATACCGGGAAGGTAAGAGGTGTTTTAATTATTATATTCCATTGCAGGATTTGCATAGCTACTTGTATGGATTAGAAAATAATATAAAACACAATGGTGCAGATTAAAATAGGTATGGATGTAGCAGCTTCGGAGTTTTACACTAAGGATAGGAAGTATGATTTAAACTTCAAGAAACAGCCAAATGATGGAACTCATGTTCACTCTCCTGAGAGTCTTGGGCAACTTTATCAAGACTTTGTGAAAGAGTTTCCGATTGTGTCAATTGAGGATCCTTTTGATCAAGATGATTGGAGTTCATGGTCCTTGCTACAATCTTCAGTTGATATCCAACTTGTAGGAGATGATTTGTTAGTTACAAATCCAACGAGAATAGCTGAAGCCATCCAAAAGAAGGCTTGCAATGGTTTGTTACTAAAGGTTAGCATTCCTAAAACTTTCCATCTCTTATTATGCTAAATTGTCGATGTGTAAGATAAATTGTATTTCATTGTTTGGTTTATAGTTTTAGGCTCCATTTGGCATTAGAAGCTATACTTCAAAACTAAAGCTAACAATAACAGCTCTAGAAATAAAGCTAAAGTTGTCTTATTGTTATTTTTTAGCTTAATTTTTTTTTCAGAATGATGGAATTTGAGTTAAATTAAAAAATAGATAAAATTATCAAAGTACTTGATTTGAAAAGCTCCTGTCAACTATTTTCTAAAAGTTACTTATATCTAGTTTTTCTAATTCACCTAACTTTTCCTATGATGCTTGCTTTAATATAAACTTTTCTATTTGCCGTCTAATAAAAACTAATCCAACATCAGCTGCATGTGGCAGAATTTGCTGCAGAGACATTCCAATCAATGGTTCATTTGTTTTTTCTGCAATCCATCACTGTTGTAATGTTGTTAAATAGATGTTATAGCGTTACAAAATTTGAACAAATTGTTGTTCCACAATACACTATTTAGTACAAAATGTTTTCAAATAGCGGCTATAAGCTCTATTGCACTCTTGTGTAGCAGAATTTGAACAAACTGCTATTTTCCGTGATATGTGGTTGACAACACTATTATCCGTTGACTGCAGGTTAACCAGATTGGCACCGTGACCGAATCTATTCAGGCTGCACTTGACTCAAAGGCGGCAGGTTGGGGTGTGATGGTTAGTCATCGGAGCGGTGAGACTGAGGATAACTTCATTGCTGATCTTTCTGTTGGTTTGGCCAGTGGACAGGTTCTATATCCTTAATCTTCTTGTTTGGCGAATTTAATCATTTTATCTACCATGTATATTGTCTTGTGCAAGATATTATTGCTTTCATGTTAACTATCCATGTTCTGTCCTCCAGATTAAGACTGGTGCTCCATGCAGAAGCGAGCGTTTGGCAAAGTATAACCAGGTAACTGGAATTGTGTTTGACACCTTTAGTCCTCAATTCAAGACTTTGGTTCAGCATATCACATGAATATTTTAAAACAACTCAAAAACAAGAAATCGAATATTTATGTATGCTTGTTTTTGTTTGGGTTTGGCATGGTAGAAAACTGATAAGTGACTAACATTTTCTATTTAGTACGTCCGATTAGTTTCAAACGTTAAATTTTGTTAATATAAAACATTATTCTTGAACAGTAGTTTACAAAAGTTCTGTGTATGATGTGAATGGTTAGCATGATAATGGAGTGATCTAATACACATTTTTGTTCAATTTCATTTCAGCTTCTTCGGATTGAAGAAGAACTTGGAAGTGGAAGTGTGCGTTATGCTGGTGAAGCTTTCAGGTCGCCTTAGAATGAACTACGTTAAGAGCGACTCTAACGGTGAATGATGTCAGAAAATCATTCCAGAAATAGTTGTGCATTATAATCATTGTAATGATTGGCTTTGTTTAAGAAAACAAATGGGACTGAGGAAAATTCTGAGTTTTGATATAGCTGCTAGCCTTTAGGATTTCGAAATTCTACTTGATGAGTTAAACTTCTAAGTGTGTTTTGAATCAAAATAATCGGCAAGTGAATAATGATACCACTGTTGTAATGTGAGGAAGTAGTTAAATGTAACTTAATGCAGAGACAAAGTTGAGTAAGTTAATTTTCACTTCCGAGAAACAATGAGTACTTTGATGAGTTATTCCCTCTGTTGAATACCTGAATAGTAAGAACTAGAGAAAAATTCAGTTACATTAAATTGTCTGACCCAAAATACTAATTACTCGAATAAATTCATGTTAAATTAAATACTAATTTACATGAAAAATTCTTACTTAGGCTCAAACGCAAAAAAAAAAATTATTTAGGCATACACGAGCAAAATAAATTTAAAGAAAAATTACTCAATGATGTAACAATATTAATTTTGTTTTAAATTTTTTTCCCGTTGTGAGTGTGTGCTTACATATATTTTTCTTGGATTTGTGTCCAACTTAAGTATTTCTCTATCACCACTTGACATGAACATCTCATGGTCACTCCTAGCCACCTGTTCTCTCTCACACACAGGGAATTTTCAAAATGAAAGGATTTTATAGATAAATTTAACAAATTTTAAATGACAAATAAAAGCTAGGAATTTAAAATTTTTTCCTCTAATATATTTTAAACTTTTCAAATTTACCCCTATGTTCCTGTTACTCCATATTTTTGTTTGAAACAAAATATGAAATAAAGAAAAGTTAATGGCAAAATTATACATGTCATCAATATGTATATTTAAAAGGTTAATGTAATCTTTTATCAAAAGTTTTTCTTTTCGATTCGATTTTGATATAAATCGAAATCTGGCTGGATCGAAAGAAGTTTGGAGTTTCACGAGAAGACTAAGTACTTTCTGAATGATTTTCAAACTTGACTCACTTCGATTTCGACTGTTTAGCAACGGATGCAACGGTTCAGAACTAAGGACAGCGCATGAGAATCAAGGACACGCGTCATTTGGTCAAGCAGCAGCCGTTATAGAGCAGTTGAATTAAGAAATCTATATATATGTATTTTGTAGTCAAAATAAGGGTCACAATTTCACATACAAAAATCCTTACAAAAAACTCAGAGTACCCATGCGTTCGAGCGAAATGAGTAATGACAGGGAAATGTATGATTCTGTGAACCAATCTTTATTTGTGAATGTTTACATTTAAATGCAATTCTTATTCCAATAACTTTTAATTTATTGTTTACTTTAAGAAATCCATTCATTCGAATGAATTTCGCACTTGTCTTTTAAATTCATTTTAGTTTTTATGCAAATCTTTTCATTCAAAGTACTTTACTGCATTTCAATTTTCATTTACATGCTTTCAATTTAAATCTTTTTAGCAAGAAAATTCAAATCATGAACATTAAATGTTTTCTCTCCATAAATGCACAAACATGTCCCAAGATTTTCTAGTTGATCTTACCAGTAAATAAACTAGCGGTTGTTTACCAAAAACCAGTGTAAACAAATTGGCACGCCCAGTGGGACTGGTTTTGTGCATTTTTCTTTAAAATTTTTATTTTTATTTGATTTGTTTTACTTTCCTGTCCGCTGTTTTGTATGCATTTGAGGAGTGGTAAATCTTTACCAGACTTCGAAAATTATAAAACTCGTAAGAAAATGGTTAGACCATCAACAAGTCTAAACGTAAATCAATCAATCCCAGAAGGACAACCATCGCAACCTTCTGGCAGCAATGCCAATATAGGTTCTGGAAATGGGTCTACGACCCTTAACCAAAATGCGAGTACCACAGGTTCGAGTGGTCCTTCTGTAATATTGGAACGAATACCAACTGTTCCAGTGACTATTCCTTCGATTCCCTCACCATCTGTGCAGTTAGGTGGAGGAAATTTTTCACAGTCAATGAATGGCGATCAGAGAAGCCCTCTTCGCCAGTTTCGATTATCAAATAATGAGCGTCCCTATGGCATGCCTCCAGAATTTATGGCTGGCCTTCATAATTCTAGTAATGAAGGGCCAAATATGTTTTCCCCTTCGACTTCAGCAGTAGGAAATCAGGGAAGACAATTTCAGAATTTGACTAATACATCCTTAATGTCTCTTAGACAGCAAATGGATGATAGCAATCACGAAATGGTTCATATGCTAACACAACAAATTGGGGCAGTCTTCAACCCATTGATACAAACTACAAACGATAGTTATCAACTGTTAGCCAACCAAATGGGAAGGATGGCAGATTTTTTTGGAGCACCCAATGTTCCAAATAATAATAGGCCTAATGGTCGAAATGGGCCGTTACCTAATGAAATTGAAAATGTTAACCAAAGGCAAGACCCATTGCCGGATATTATAATGAATGCCAATCCTAGGCCAGACCCGATCCCAGAGGCTCAACAAAATATAAATCAAAATGTTGTAGATCAAAATCGAAGGGTGATATTGGTAAATCGAAACCAAAATGCTGACGAAGTTGTTAGAAATGTCCAACAAAACAATTTCGCTGGACAGAATAATTTGGCCCATTTGGTCGAAAATATTCTTGCACAAAATGGCCTTAATGTTGGTTTACATAGGCCAAACTTCGTATCCGCTTTGTCTGAATTTGTGCTTCAAACTGAATTGCCCAGAAATTGGAAAACTCCTAAGTTAACAAAATTTTCTGGGGATACTAATGAATCTACTGTCGAACATATTGCTCGATATTTAGTAGAATGTGGGGATTTAGCAAATAATGAAAACTTAAGGATGAAGTTTTTTCCAAATTCTTTGACCAAAAACGCTTTCACTTGGTTTACAACTCTTCCCCCCCATTCGATTCATAATTGGGCCCAATTAGAAAGGTTATTTCATGAGCAATTTTACATGGGCCAGACTAAGATTAGCCTTAAAGAATTGGCTAGTGTTAAGCGCAAGGTACCAGAGTCTATTGACGAATACCTTAATAGGTTTAGGATCCTTAAGGCAAGATGCTTTACACCAATCCCTGAACATGAATTAGTCGAAATGGCCGCTGGTGGTCTCGATTATTCAATTAGGAAGAAGTTAGATACACAGTATCTAAGGGATATGTCACAATTGGCTGATAGAGTTCGACAAGTCGAAAGGCTAAAGATCGAAAAGGCCAGAACATCTAAGTTTCATAAAAAAGAGAAAATTGCTTATATAGAAACTTATGATAGTGATGATGAAGTTGTTTTCGATTGTGAAAATATTGAAAATAGCGAGATAGATGTGGCTGAATTAAAACCAGGCCCTCCTTATATGTGTAAATTACTGAAGCCATCTAATGGAAAAAATCCTATCGAACCCAAAAATGATAAATATGTTGCAAAAACCTACACGTTTGATATTACTAAATGTGACGAAATCTTTGATTTATTGGTTAATGATGGCCAGATAATTGTTCAAAAAGGTTTAAAAATTCCTCCTTTAGAACAAAGAAAGAAAGAGGTTATTGCAAATTTCATAATTTTGTGGGTCATAAAACATCTCAATGTGTTCTTTTCAGGGATCTTGTCCAAAAGGCGTTGAATGAGGGGAGATTAAAATTCGACGAGAAATCAAAGCCTCCAATGAAGGTAGATACTGACCCTCTCCAGATTGCTGATACTTCGTTTGCTGAACCATTCGAATTCATGATGGTAGAAGCTATGGAAGTTACGACTCTCGAATCAATTCCAGAAGAGGATTATATCGAGAAAATTAAGGTGGTTTAACCTAAGGCTGAAGAGGATTTGCTAGACTTTCTTATGAGATGTAAAGCAAAGAATCACCAAGTCATGGTATGCCCTAGGTGTAGTGCTGTATGCGACAAAGAGGCTACTGCAGGCCTCGAGAATTATCTGCCTTATGTGAAGCCAAAATTTAATGGTCCAAACAGAAGACTGAACTTCAATAGTGGACCAAATCAACATCTTGACAAAGGAAAAGCTATAATGCCAAAACCTTCGATTCAGGAAAGGATTGGTCGAAAACAAACTTTCTTGCCATCAACAAAAATACCCATAGGTCAATGGGGACATGGTAGGTATGCCGCTTTCGACAAAAGAATCAAGCATCAGGGAAGTTCTAGTAAGGGTCGGCAAACTAATGCTCAACCTATTATGGCAATAGATGCCAGTAAATACTCTTATAAGAATAACTATAAGGGTAAGAATCCAATGACAAGAACACAATGGCGTAGGTTCCAGCGCCAGAAAAAACAAGAATTCCAAAATGTTCCACAAGAGAACAACTCGAAGGGAATTAAGATTCAAGAAAAGGCCAAGAGGCCTGTGATCGAAAGACTCTCACAACCAAACATTCCAGAAGAAAATAATGAAAAAAGAAATGAAGAGGAGTGTTTTGATGGTGAAGATGACGACTTTGGGTCAGAAAATGACTTCGATGTGGTTTGTAATGTGGTGTCTGTATTGCCACGAGAGTTTGATGTTTGGTCTTTCTCAGATCGAGAAGAAGACTGCTACGAACCACCACTGGTTGATATCAAACCAGTTTGTTACTATGTAATGGATAATGGATGCATTGAAGAGCAATGCGCCAGTTTTGCAAGGCCTGATGAAGGGATGAAAAATCATCTTAAGCCTTTGTTTGTTAGAGCAAAAGTCAACAATGTTGGCATAAACAAGGTGCTAATTGATGGAGGAGCAGCTGTGAATCTAATGCCTTCTTCATTAATGGAGAAAATAGGGAAATATGACACAGATCTTATTTCTCACAATATAGTCCTTTCGAACTATGAAGGGAAAAGTGGCCACTCTTGGGGTGCTCTCCAAGTTGAAGTTGCCATTGGAAGCACAGTTAGGCCAACACTATTTTTGGTGGTTGAATCCAAAGCAAACTTTAATCTTCTGTTAGGAAGAGAATGGATTCATGGAGTGGGGGCAGTGCCTTCGACTCTTCACCAAAACTTGGCTATTTGGAGAGATGATGGTATTGTCGAATATGTGGAAGCAGATCAAAGTTATTATCTATCCGAGCAATACCAAATAACGAAACAGACTTTCGACAAGAACCTTGCTACAATTGCACCATGTGGCGACAAAGACGCCGCTTTTGATAAAGTGGTTTCTGAAAATGTATACCACTCTGTAAAACTCCACCCAACTCACGGATTTTGTTGGAGAAGAGAGGAAATAGATCAAAATTCCTCTGAAGATGGAGTAATTCCACCATCTGGGTGGGATTGTGAATTCTACTATCCTGATGACTGAGCCCAACCCATGGGCAAGAATTTCGGCTTATATGGCCGAAAATATATTAAATACGGCACTAGAAGCTGTAACAATGAAAGAAGAAGTGGCTGTCGAAGCCAATGATTTTAAAAAATTGGCAAATAAAGCCAATGATCTTGAAGATGGCAAGAATATGCCAAACTTGCAAAACTTGGATTGCATTTATGATGACGAACCTTTGGGTTTCGAAAAAGATCCTTTAAATGTAAATCATAAAATGCAAGCACAAGACTCATTGCAAGAAATAGACATTGGAGATGGCCTAACAAAAAGGCCAACTTACATCAGTGCCAACATCAATTCTGATTTCAGGACAAAGCTGATCGAACTCCTTAAGGAATATAAAGACTGTTTTGCTTGGGACTACAATGAAATGCCTCGTCTAAGCAAAGAATTGGTTGAACATAGGTTGCCTTTGAAGCCAGAAAAGAAGCCAATCAAGCAATTACCAAGGAGATTCGCGCCAGAAATAATGTCCAAGATTAAAGGAGAAATCGAAAGGTTGCTGAGAAGCAAGTTCATTCGAACTGCCAGGTATGTTCAATGGTTAGCAAACATAGTTCCTGTAATTAAAAAGAATGGAACTCTTAGAGTATGCATAGATTTTCGAGATTTGAATAATGCTACACCTAAGGATGAATACCCTATGCCTGTAGCAGAAATGCTTATTGACTCAGCAGCAGGCTTCGAATACTTAAGTATGTTAGATGGTTATTCAGGATATAATCAAATTTTTATTGCTGAAGAAGATATTCATAAAACTGCTTTTAGATGCCCAGGAGCATTAGGAACTTATGAATGGGTAGTAATGCCATTTGGTTTAAAAAATGCTGGGGCTACATATCAAAGAGCAATGAATTTGATTTTCCATGATTTTATTGATAACTTTATACAAGTCTATATAGATGATATTGTTATCAAATCTTCATCTGATAATGGCCATTTGGAACATCTTAGAAAATCATTCGAAAGAATGAGAAAATGTGGATTAAAAATGAATCCACTAAAATGTGCTTTCTGTGTGCATGCAGGAGATTTCCTTGGTTTTGTTGTACATAAGAAAGGCATTGAGATAAATCAGAATAAGACAAAGGCAATAATGGAGACGCACCCTCCAGTGACTAAAAAGCAACTTCAATCTTTACTAGGAAAAATCAATTTCTTGAGGAGATTCATCTCGAATCTAAGTGGTAAATCCCAACCCTTTTCACCACTACTCAGATTAAAGAAAAATGATGTTTTCAAATGGGAAGCAGAGCACCAAAGAGCTTTTGAAGATATCAAATTATATCTTTCAAAACCACCAATACTAATGTCTCCCATTCGAAACAAATTCATGAAGTTGTATATTTCAGCGTCTGATTCGACCATTGGTAGCATGCTTGCTCAAGAGGATGAAAATGGGGATGAAAGAGCCATCTATTATTTAAGTAGGGTTCTAAATGATGCTGAAACTATATATAATGGTATAGAAAAACTATGTTTATGTTTATATTTCTCTTGTATGAAACTTAAGCATTATATAAAGCCTATTGAAGTTTATGTCTATTCTCATTTCGACGTAATTAAACATATGCTTTTGAAACCAGTTTTACATAGTAGAATTGGAAAATGGGCATTAGCCTTAACTGAATATGCTTTGACATATAAACCTTTAAAAGCAGTTAAAGGTCAAATAGTGGCTGACTTTATAGTTGATCACTCTGTAATCGAATCAACTCAAGAAGTGGTAGAGGTCCAGCCTTGGATTTTATACTTTGATGGTTCTAAACATAAGTTTGGAACTGGAATTGGGATATTAATTATTTCACCACTGAAAGTCCCAACCAAATTTAAGTATAAAATAAATGGTCTTTGTTCGAACAATGAAGCTGAGTATGAAGCTCTAATAGCAGGTCTAGAAATTTTAATAAACTTGGGGGCAAAGAACATAAGAATCAAAGGAGATTCAGAATTGGTATTGAAACAATTAACACAAGAGTATAAATGTGTAAAAGAACATCTTGTCAAATATTTTGAAACTGCAAGACAAATGTTACTTTGTTTTGATACTGTTGATTTCGAACATGTTCCTCGATTGCTAAATCAAGAAGCAAATGACTTAGCTCAAATTGCTTCAGGATACAAAATGTCAAAAGAACAATTATATGAATTAATCGAAATCAAAGAAAAACTAGTATTTAACGATTTATTATCTCCAAACTTGTCAATGCAAAAACTGGTGGGGGAAAATATACCTCAAGAAACAATTGATAATAAATGTCATGATGAAGAAAAATTTCAAATTTTGGCAATTGACAATTTAACAAACACTGATTGGAGAAAACCAATTGTAGATTACCTACAAAATCCAACAAGTGATACTGCTCGAAAGATCAAATATAGAGCTTTAAGCTATGTGATCATTGGAGACAACTTATTCAAAAAGACTATTGAAGGAGTCTTACTTAAATGTCTGAATGAATCAGAGGCTCATATAGCCGTCTCTGAAACGCATAGTGGAGCTTGTGGATCTCATCAAGCAGGTCACAAAATCAGATGGTTACTATTTCGACAAGGGTTATACTGGCCTTCTATGTTAAAAGATTGCATAGAATTTGCTAAGGGTTGCCAAGATTGTCAAAGACATGCAGGAATACAACATGTGCCTGCAAGTGAATTACATTCCATTATTAAACCTTGGCCATTTAGAGGTTGGGCTTTAGATTTAATTGGTGAAATAAAATCTGCTTCATCAAAAAATCAAAGATTTATAATAGTTGGAGTAGATTATTTCACAAAATGGATCGAGGCAGTACCCATGCAAAATGTAGATCAAGAAGCAGTGATTAGTTTTATTCAAAAGTATATTATTTACAGATTTGGAATCCCTGAAACTATCACTACTGATCAAGGCTCAGTTTTTACTGGTCGAAAAATGCAAGAATTTGCAAATCAAACTGGTTTTCGTTTACTAACTTCGACACCATACTATGCACAAGCAAATGGTCAAGTTGAAGCAGCCAATAAAATCCTTATTGGTTTAATTAAAAAAAATATTGCCCAAAAACCTAGAAATTGGAACAATACTTTGGACCAAGTATTATGGGCATGCAGAAATTCTCCAAAAGAATCAACTAATACTACCCCTTTTCGTTTGACATATGGTCACGACGCAGTTTTACCAGTCGAAGTACATTTGCAATCACTTCGAATCCAAAGGCAAATGGAAATATCAAATAACCATTATTGGAATATGATGTTAGATGAATTAGTTGATTTAGATGAAGAGAGAATATAAGCTTTGGAAAGATTAACTCAGCAAAAAGAGAAAATAGCCAAAATTTACAATAAAAAGGTCAAGTCTAAAACCTTTAATATTGGAGATTTAGTTTGGAAAACTATTCTGCCTATGGATCGAAAGGATAGGGTTTTAGGAAAATGGTCACCCAATTGGGAAGTTCCTTTTAAGATTTCACAAATATATTCTAATGGTGCATTCGAGATCGAAGAGTTAACTGTTGAAAGACGCACTCTTAATATAAATGGTAAATATTTGAAAAAATATAGGCCAACATTATGTGAAATAAACATAAGCACAGAATAAGAAAGATAATGACATCAAAATGGCAAAATAATAAATTGCCATAAAAACAGGATATTCTCAAATATTACGGATTTATTTAAACCAATCAAATAATAGGAATTGTATTTCGAATACAAGAATTGGTTACATTCGAAACCATCTATGGTTTTATTTGACCTAACAAAAATCTATCCTAATGCATCTTTATTTTAAACAATAAAGAGAAAAGCAAGAAAGAAGGTGCAACTGTTAATCCTTCCCAACTGGTTGAGAAGTTCCACCACACAAAGAACAATCCCCAACAGCAGTAAGGTGGATTGTCACACCTCACTTCATCTTCGAAGAACTGGACTCAATGTCCTTTCCATTCTTATGAGGAGAGTTGGTAGGATCCTCGATCAACATAAGGGAATCATCTTGACCTTGACAGAGATCTTCTTCTGGGACGTAAGTCTTTAAAAATTCAGCATAATCTGAATCAATCTCATCTGAATCAGAATCATCGTGTTCTTGGATATGGCTTTGAGATTTCTTCTGAATCTTATGAGAAGATTGGATAGGTTTAGATTTGGGGTTTAGATGTTTCTTGCGTTTAGAAACAGAAGAAGGTTTGCTAGTTTTCTTAACAGAAACAACACCTTTAGATTTTCCTTTCATGGTTTCTTGAAGAAAGGAAGGAGGTTAAAGGAAAAAGGAATAGTGAAGGAGATTTGGATTAAAAAATCACAACAGAGACGTTCCTTTTTATAGAGAAATTTGGACGGTTGGCAGTTAGATTTCCCTTGTTTCTCGCAAACAATAAATTTGGATTGACTTGACTGTTTTGGAAACAGAGTCAAACACGGTTTTTGAAGAATATTTGTCAGTTGCACATATCAAGAAGTGGAAAAGATTTTCCCGCCGTGAATTCCGAGGTTTTTGTTATAAAAAGCTCCAAATTCGAAGTTTTAAGAGTTATCTGGATTAGTAAAGCCTATCAGATGATTCGAGAACATCGAAAGTAGAGAAATCGAAATGGCAAACATAAATAATTCGCCACAAAACAGGGCATTGTTAATATTACAATCCAATTCAAAACTTGTTAACAAATTAACATAGCAAATTGTTCGAAACAAAAAAGAAAATTAAAGGAACATATTCAAGCTGTGGATTTCAAATTAGCATAATGGGTTTTGAGCAAAGCCAATTCGACGTCGATAACTTGTACATTGCTCTCAAGGGATTTAACATCTTCCTGCAAAGCTTCAGAGGCACTAAAGTATCTAAGACCTTCTCGAGCTTCCTTCTCGATTGCCTCTTGATGAGCTTGGGTAGCAGCTTCCTCGAGTTGTTTACGCTTTTCCTGCTCAGAATGAATGAGGAGCTCTCTTTTCACTATTTCTGCTCGCAATCCCACAATTTCTTCTTGCCATCTGCCAATATTAGAAATACACTCTTGGACTCCTTCACTAGAATTGGCTTTTTGGGTCCTCATTGCCTCTACCTTTTCGACAGAGCGGTTAGCTTTATCGAAGACAATAGCTTGGGCCAGTTTCTGATGACTCATCCTTCCAAGAGTATATTCTTTCTTCTGTACAGCTTTGGCAAATTGCTCAATTATCGACTCGAATTGAATGACTTTACTCAAAGTATCCTGATCAGTGAGAGGATTATGCAGCTGGTTCAAGAAATTTTTATGGGCAAAGGCAGCATTGGTATTTTCTTCAATGGACTTTAACATATCACCATTTATGTATTCTGAATGAAACTTGAGCAACAGAGAATCCTGGCGAACGTTTTGTCGAATACTGGCCTCAGATTTGCTTGAAGTATCGCCAGTATCACTGCTTGAAGCAGGTTCCCATTTTTTTAGCCATGAGAAGTCTTAGTGCAACGTCTGGCTTCGAATTCCTCATGTTGTCGAATTCCCCTTCAGACATGCCAAGGCTAGCCGAGAGTTTCGAAGTCGAAGACTCTGGCAAAATTTCTGATCCACCTTCCTCTGCTTCAGGAATGAACTCAGCATCAAAGTCCATTTGCTCATTCGAGTAATCTGGGTTGGCTTGAGAATTGGAAGTTGTATGAACAAATTCCATATTCGAAGCAGCAGCATTAGCTGCCTCCAGATTCTCTTTATCAGTGACAGTCTTGTCACTATCATCCTGCAAAGATAAGGATAAATTAGTAAAATAAAGGCTAAGGCATTAGCATTGAAAGAGAGTTCAAAGTTCATTTACCTTTGTAACTTCATCAGTAGATTTTCCAACTTCATCTGTGGGTTTATTTTGGTCTAAACTTTCAACCAAAACCTCTTTAAGTCTATTTGTTTCTTCTACAACCTTAGGGGGATCATCTTTCGATGTCTCTGTCGAAATAACAACAGCAGGTTGAGTCGAAACACTCGGATTTGCTTGAGAACGATCCTCAGGAGATTTGGATTTAGACTTGGATTTGGATTTCTTCTTTTTCTTCTTTTTCTTTGGCACCCTCTCATCTGGTTCAGGACTTTTCTCTTCAACAGGGGCATTGTCTTCACCTTCAGCTTTGTCCTTGTCTTTTCCTTCATCACCTTCAATCTCCTCATCCATGACTTCAATAACTGGAGTACCAACAACCTCAGCACTTGGTGCTGGATTCATCTCTTGAGCAACAGGCTCTACAGTCGTTGTCCTTTTCAACGGAGTCACCACTTCTTCTTCCTGTTTTCGACAAGAAATTTTTTCAGAAAATAAGAAACAAAAAATCGAAAACGAAAGGCATCATGAGAAAGAATTGAACTTACAGATTCATCACTAGAAATAGTGACAGTTGGTCTGGTCTTCTTCGAGGCATTTCCAGTTTCAGTTGAACTGTTTGCTCTCTTCTGACCCTGAAAATATGTTTGCTTTATAAACATGTTTTTAAGGAGCAAATTCTCGAAGGGAAGAAAATTCGGAAACTTACCTTCACCTTCACTTCCACATCCTTCTTATCAGCAGGTTTAGTCTTGCGGGTTTCTTTCAAAGCATCTTCCAAAGCTTGTTTCGAAACTACAAAAGGTTGAATCAAGATTTAATATAATGTGGAAGCGTGATTAAAAGAGAAAGTAAAGAATTACCTTTTGGCTTCGATTTCTTTGCCTTCTCGACAATTGGTTTGTTCAGACCAGCTTCCAATCCTCGAACAATCTCTTCAACACTTTTAGTTCGAGTCAAATAATAATTCTCCCACCAACTATCAAAGTCCGTGGTACAAAAATGAGAAATATTAAAGTCAAAAGAGTTGAGGTTGTATGAATTATGTTCTGTTATCTTGAGATAACCTCTAAACGTCTTTTCAGAAAGACTCGAGCCTAAAACCATGTCCTTTTCTTCCTCAAATAAACTTTTGGGACGAATTTGAGACATTCCAAATTGTCTTGAAACCAAATTTGGTTGGTATCCTACCAATCCAAAATGTTTTGCTTGAGAACCTATCCTACAAGATAGCACAGAAGGATCCAGATAGGCTGACCATACCTCATTCACTTCATCTTCATTATCAGGATCGAAAGCTGGAAAGTCCTCAGTAAACTAATTGGGACCAAATTCCCTAGTAGCAAAAGGGGCGTGATGGGGTTTGAAAACATTAAAGTTGAGAAAAAATTTCATGTATCTCATGAAAAGGGCCTTGTGATCAGTCTCTAAGTGTTGAGGGGCTAATCGAATAACTCTCCTTCCTTCGATTGGACGATCAGCTACCTCAGTTTCGTATTCTTGGGGTATCCTTAAATTGAACTCTTGTTCAAAAGTGGCATTCAACCACAATTGCAATAACCATATGGGTCCAGCAACTAAAAACGAGGAGCCATTCGAAGATTTCTTAATCTCATCACATGCCAGGCCCATGGATTCATACAAAACAGCTAAAATTAATTTTCCTAAGCCAAAATGCCTACCCTCATGTATCTGGATGGCCATGGGAATAAACATTTTCGCTACTTGTAAAGAACGAGAGCAGAAAACATAGTAAGACAGCCAAAGGGTTAAAAAAGCTACATGTTCGACACTGCTAGTTTCTCCCTTCTCCATGTTTTTCTCGATGAACTTGGTGAATGACAGTTCAGTTGGGTCGAAATCAATATTATCACTTGTATTGGCTGGATCAAAGGTTTCATCATTTGGTCTAAGACCAGTTAGGGCAGCTACATCTAACAAAGTTGGGGTTAGCATTCCACATGGAAATTGGAAAGTGTTGGTAGATTTTTCCCAGAAATGCAGCGCAGCAATAATGGATTCTTGTTGTACTTGGGGACCAATTCGAGTGAATTGAATCAAATCATAAATCCCATAAGTCTTCCAATATTCCCCGAAATCCTTTTCCATTCGATTTAGCCATGGGATAAAATGCCTAGTATTGGGAATAACAGGGGCAGATCGAAATAGCTTCGCATTTAAAAACCCTAAATGGTGTGTTTCGCTAGAGAAGATTGGGGGTTCACATGTTCGAAAGCAAGGAAAAATCGCATTTACCTTTGAGCTCAATGCATCTTCGTCTGGTAGAGGACCGCCAAACGCATAAACGTTTTTGTTCACAGCAAATGGAATCATCAGTTCCGAATGCCAAACATCCATTTTTTCGGGATCATCATGTGGTTGAGGAACCATGGGCTCTTTATCTTCGTGAAGTATGAAATTCTTCCATTTACCAGCAAAGGGAACATGGACTTCGCGATTTTCGTTAGCCATTGGTGATTTTTGAACAGAAAAGTCTTTTGGAAAATCACGATTAGAAGATTAAAACTCTCTGGGAAGTTTTTGAAATGTTTCAGATCTAAACGGAATGAACAATGCGTTGGTTTTGAGTGAGTTAAACTTGAAATCGTTGTTAACAAGTTTCTGGAAAAAGCTCAGAATAATGGAGTTTTTGTTTGGAGTTTGCAGAAACGTTTCAATGGCGAGGAAGAAGGGTATTTATAGATTTTGAATAAAATCTTGAATTAAATAAATCAAAAAGAAAATGCACTGTTCACATGCAGTTTTCTTTCAGCTTCCGAAACTGCCACCTGGCCCACTCACGCGAAAAAGCAGGATTTTTGCTTTGATAATGGTGAAAATGGCAGTTGAAAAGACTGCTAATGACGTCAGCGCAGTCTTAGGAAAGCGTGGAGACTTTTTGTGGAAAAGCAAACGTTTCAATCTTAAAATGCCAACTCCTAAATTTCATTCGAATCATTCAAATCGAAATTGGCATTTTGGGGGCAATTTGTTACTCCATATTTTTGTTTGAAACAAAATATGAAATAAAGAAAAGTTAATGGCAAAATTATACATGTCATCAATATGTATATTTAAAAGGTTAATGTAATCTTTTATCAAAAGTTTTTCTTTTCGATTCGATTTTGATATAAATCGAAATCTGGCTGGATCGAAAGAAGTTTGGAGTTTCACGAGAAGACTAAGTACTTTCTGAATGATTTTCAAACTTGACTCACTTCGATTTCGACTGTTTAGCAACGGATGCAACGGTTCAGAACTGAGGACAGCGCATGAGAATCAAGGACACGCGTCATTTGGTCAAGCAGCAGCCGTTATAGAGCAGTTGAATTAAGAAATCTATATATATGTATTTTGTAGTCAAAATAAGGGTCACAATTTCACATACAAAAATCCTTACAAAAAACTCAGAGTACCCATGCGTTCGAGCGAAATGAGTAATGACAGGGAAATGTATGATTCTGTGAACCAATCTTTATTTGCGAATGTTTACATTTAAATGCAATTCTTATTCCAATAACTTTTAATTTATTGTTTACTTTAAGAAATCCATTCATTCGAATGAATTTCGCACTTGTCTTTTAAATTCATTTTAGTTTTTATGCAAATCTTTTCATTCAAAGTACTTTACTGCATTTTAATTTTCATTTACATGCTTTCAATTTAAATCTTTTTAGCAAGAAAATTCAAATCATGAACATTAAATGTTTTCTCTCCATAAATGCACAAACATGTCCCAAGATTTTCTAGTTGATTTTACCAGTAAATAAACTAGCGGTTGTTTACCAAAAACCAGTGTAAACAGTTCCCCAAAATAACAAATTGACACCTAAATTTTTCCAAAAATGGCAAATTGGTCCCTAAAATTTTCAAATTGGTCATTTTAAATTTTTGAAAATTGCAAGTTGGTCCCTAATTTTCAAATTTAAAATTTGACCCAAAACTTTTCAAATTAATGTGTCCCAAAAATGCTCAAAATGAAATTTTCTATTACTACACCCAAACAAACAAATTTTAAAATGAAGCTAATTTATTTAAATAAAATCATTTGAATTGCTTAGGGTAAATTAGTTTTAAAATGTCTCCCCTCCCTTGTGAACCAAACATATATTTAATTTAAATGCTCTCCCCTCTCTCTTCTGAACCAAACATATATTTTAATTAAAAATACTTCTCCTCCCCTCCCCTCCCCTTCATTAAAATCTAGGGATGTAAATGGATATCTGTGGCAGCGGATAATATGATATTTGTGTTCATTCCGTTGAACAAATATGATATTTGTGTCCGCTCAATATCCATGCGAATATTCTCTAAGCGGGATCTACGGGTATTGAGGTACCCACATATATTTACAGATATCCATGGATGGGTTTTTTTTTTTAATAAAACTAATTATTGAAAAATAAAATGGTTTTAACTTCTTTTAAAGACATAAAAAATATTAACATATAATATTCATACAAGTAGTACGGTGATCACAATAAAAGATCCAAAAGTTATTTTTTAATAACTAATTTTAAAAAATGGTGATCAAAATACATGCAGTATAGTGATCACAATAAAAGATCCAAATAGAATAACATCAAAACATAATATAACATCTACCCATGAAAAGACCTATTTTTTTTTACAAGATAAAAATACTAGAGTTTATAATATTTAAATAGGGATATTTAAATTATTTTACTAATTTATAACGAGTATGAATATCTGCGGACACAGATAGTATTAAATCCGCATCCATATCCATTAAATGCGGGTAATTGAAATATCTGTTTATTTTACCCATGAATATCCATTAATCTATCCGCCTCGTATCTCTGACGGATTTTATCCACAAATATCTGTGGATATCGACTTTTTTGTCATCCCTATTAAAATTCTCCTCTTCCCTCGGTTGACCCAAACAACCCTAAAACACATATTAGTATACCCTTTTTATCAGTCATTTTACCATCTCATTAGGATGGTTTGTGATACCCATTTTTATGGAGGTGCCTTATTGTTGTTTGGTTTCTAGTTATTTGATGATTATTGTTTTCTAGTGTTACTAGGAAGATTTTTTGGTGCATCTTATATTTGCATAGTGAAGTATTTTATTAGAATATATCCCGTGGTTTTTATTCTCTCCCTTTAAGGGAAGTTTTTGACGTCAAAATTCTAGTGTCATCGATATTTATTCTAGTGTCGGAAACATGCATAATGATCACATGGTAGATAGTACTGTTACTTATTGCATATTCAGTTTAGATCCTATTCGCAGTTGTCTCGGTGGATCACAAATAGTATGATAAAAAGAAAATTTACTTTTGATTTTTATCTGCCAACAAAATTGTCACCTTAGTTTATCAATCATTAGTTGGTTCAGTGGTAATTGACATTGAACTTGATAGGGAGGACTACGGTTCGATCTCCGCAACTGCAATCAGGAGAGGCCTGGAATCACTTGATGCTAAAACGGACCCCCAAAACATATTAAACTGATGGTGAAAACAAAAACAAAAACAAAAAAAATTGTCACCTTAATTTGACTTTGTTTCCTAATTTTAAATATATATATATATATATATATATGTAGCAGCAAACCAATAAAAACAAAGATGCAGCTTTGTATTTAAACAGACTCTAATATTTTCCAACATTAAAATCATCCACAATTACAACAGGAAACATGCAATTGCTTTGAAATCCAAGAGGCAGAGTTAAAGCTTAATAGATGGACCAGCATATACACCACTATTCATATAAAGATCACTTGGTTCTGTCTCAGCAAGCCAAGCATATTCATCCTCTTCACCTACACTTACAGGTCCATTTCCTGCAGCTGCAGAGCCAATCAAAAAGAGTATTCGTGAAAAAATGTAATTAATATTCCCTCCGGTCTCATATATATATAAGTAGAGATTCTTTTCTTAAATTCATTGAATAACTGATGTATCTGATTCATAATTTGAATCAAATACATTAGTTATTCAATGAACTTGCTAAAAAGGAATCATTGTTTATATATGAGACCAAAGGGAGTACTTCATTGGTATTCTACTATGACAAATAATGAGACAAGCATGTTCTAAATAAGAAACTTAAAATGAGATGTAGTAACAGTTTATTTCGGTCGAATAAGATTTAGCCTTATTACTGTTAATTAGAGAAAGCAAGCAACATTTCTAAGAAGTTACTTACAGAATGTTGAATAAGGATAATCGTGATAATAAGTACACTTCCTTCCTTCATATTCTTTATAAGGAGGTGCAAGAACGTCCAGCACAGCACAAGGTGTTATTGCTGTGAAACAGTGAAGATTTCCACCATGTTTTGGATATAAAACTGATGTCTCACACGGTGCATGTAAAACCTTATCAACTGCTAACTTTGCTAGTCTTACTGTAACAAATCAAAATATAAATTCAATTATCAAGTTGATTCAAAATAATGGATGCAAAAGGGTAGGGTGAATAAGGCTCACATGAAATTGTTTATAACTAGGAGACATCTCTCACTTTACAAGCTGGTTTTGTAGGATTAAATTAGACTCAACCCAAATGTTAAGATGGTATCAGAGGTATTCAAGATGAGTCAGATCACATGTTATCGGGCCCACTTAGGTCACACTTCACATGTCCGGTCTTGGGCGTGAAAAGAGTGTGTTGAGAGTCCCCAAATTGGATGTTTTATAAGTGGGAGACATCTATCAATTTACAAGCTAGTTGGGTTGTGCTCAGCTGAACCCAAAATTTAAGAATCATCATCTTAGATGATCAAAAAAAGACATTGTAAGTTTGCAACAATTGCTATTAGGTGTTTTATTTTCTTTCTAATTTTTAAATTAATATACAGAGGTTAAATGAAACAAAATGATACTAGACAAAGGCTTATAAACAGTATGCATCTCAGCTCATTGATAAACAAAACAAAATGATAATAGAGATTAAATGTTACAAAATGGGAAGTAATTGGGTTTAATATCACAATTTGATAACATGAACTTTCTCAAATAAATAAACAACTCTAAAAAAAAAAACACAGACATTCAGAAATTACATATTAACAAGAACAGTATCATAGTGTCTTCAAAGTTGAAATTACATATTAACAAGAACAATATCAACTTTTCAAAAAATAAAAAATGCAAAAATAATACGAAAGAAAGTCAACTTACAAGTAAATACGATATACAAGTCATACCTGGAGCATGTCCTCCCGGTCCCTTGCTTTCTACAATGCATGGAGGTTCAACCCAGTCATAAGCTTTCACATGTAAAGAGCCGTAGAGAAGTTTGCTAAATACAGTCATTCCAGGATGGTCGTGGAGTGGAATAACTGAAGAAGTTGGAAAACAAAATATACCTATCTGCACCAATTGACATACATTATCTGTAAATCTCATTTCAAACAGTTTTAAATGTCATGAAAATCACTCTAGTTGATGTTATGATGCAAACATTGTGATTAACCGGATAGAAAGATTGCAATGAACAGTTTGGCTATATTTGACTGATGTGAAACATCATCAATTAGGTGATGGACAAAAATAATGAAAAAATAACAAATGAAAATACACAAGCAGATATGAAGCTTGCACCCGAGAAGAGGAAGTTTACGGATGCCCCATAATGCCATATACGCACACACACGCACACAAGTTCACTATCATATTTCCGACAAAGAGAAGGTAATTTGAATAATTATTCGATGCTTAAAGTATAACTATACATTACTAAGCCGAGGTGTAAAACAAGCCGAGATGTTCATAATAATATTGCTTGTAAAGGGCTAAAATTAATGGCATCTTAACTCTTTCAGTGCAATTATTCAACATACAAACTAAACCAAGATTGGACTGAATTCCGATTATAAAGACTAGCAAATTATACTGTGATGCGTATTTAGCCATGAAAAAAATTCCAAGACTGGAAACATATCATGTTCTTACAATTTATGAGCCGCAGGCTTTTACACACAACACTTTGCTCATATTTGTAATTATCTTATTGATGTGGATGCAAAAGTGCTAACTAGCTGCTAAACTCACCGTAAAACTATCTGATTCATGAATGCCCACACATGTTATTGGCTTAGCCCATCGAGCTACGCTATTCAGTTGGTTAACACCAAAAAATCCAAGCCCTCGATCATCATCTGCAGCTTCCTCTTTAAGCCCAACATCAGCAGGTTTAATTGTGTCTGCTAAGTCGTGAATCATAAAAACTAATAGATCAATAATTCGTACCACAAAATAGTGCAACCTATTGTGCATTTCAAAGTTCAAGGATATATGAAACCAGGTCTGTATTTTCATATGGAATGACTGTGATAGATTATTTATAAAATGCCTAAAAATCAGAATAAATGCTTATTACTTTGCACAAGTAAAACAATGCTAGTGCTCATTTTGCCAAACAACTTAAACTAGATAACTACTAATATCATATTCTCTGATTATTGAATAATTGTGAAAAATGGACACATGATGCTCTATATACATGAGCATATGGAGGATTAACTACCTAACTACCCATTAACAACCACTAACAAAATCATCGGGGAGTTGTACCTAACTCCTAAGAAAGTGTTAACTAACTCATACTAAGTACCCTAAATAATCAAAAGCGAAAGCTAATTTGTTGTTCTACAATTCATCATGGCATCCCCAATAAAGTATAAAATCATCTTCTTTTTTTTCAAACAGTATAAAATTACATAAACTCATCACAATTAACAGCTACTCCATATTCCAAGTTCAACTATGCAGCTTATTGAAGCACATTCTCACACTTAGTTCAAAACCAAACAAGTCTTTTCTTACATTGTACTCCCTTCAGTCTTATATATATATATAATATAAGCAACCGTTAATTTTTTAGTTTCATTGAATAACTGATATATCTAGTTTCAATTATTCAATGAACCAAAAAAGTGAATAATTGCTTATATATGAGACGGGATGTAGTAACATAAAAGCTATCGCAGGAATCAAAACACAAAACCCATATGGGTTGGCCCCTAGTGGTGAAGGCTTGGGGACCTTATGCTCCTCTCAAGGTCTCAGGTTCGAAACCTCTTAGTGTCACTTGTAAAACACAATACCCATAACCCCAACTTCTCTAATTGAACACTTTCTAGATTTTAAGAAAGTTGCAGTATTTTTTATTTTTTTTTGAAACTGTGGTAATTAGTTGTTAATGTTAGTATTTTCTTTCTCATCCCTGATCTTTTTACACCTTAACTCTTTTAATCATTAGTTGAAACTAGTGGAGCAATCCAACTCTCAAAAAAGTTGCAAACTTGAAATGAATATTGAGCAAAATGTAAGAAACATACCCAGAATTGAAGAAAGTTTCTGCAAAGCCTGAGAAGGAGGAGGGGGTATTCCAGAGGGAGAGAAAATGTTATTACAGTGGTCATATAAATCTTGAACCTTGGAATTTTGGTGCCTCATACTAAAATATCTTCGAAATGAATCGAAAACCATGTCCTTGTTCTGTACAAGTAACTTCGTCTTATTAGATAATAAATGTTGAAATTTTGGAAATGAAGATAAAACCATGTCCATTTTTTCACTGTTGTCGGTGTTAATCCGCCACCAATAACAATTTTGTAAACTTACCGTTTCTCAGCACATAGTTTTTAGTTTTTCTTTCTTATCCCTCAAAAGATTTTGAAAAATCAATAAACAAAATTTAGGTCAAATTGATTGAGTTAAACTAATGAGTCGTAATCATATTTTTATGTGTAAAAAAATTCATATATTTTTAAAAAATAATCAAAACTTTTTATAATAAGGATTATTGTTAACTAACTAATGCACTGTATCCCATCAGAACTCCGAATTTAACGTAGTACTAGGATGATTGATCTCTTGGGAAGTTCTTGTGTTCACAACTTCACATCTTTTTTCAATTTTTTTCTTTTATTACTTCTGCTCTTTATTTCATTTAATTTCTCACCTTATTAGAGATGTTTTCATTTAATTCTAGTTAAACTAGTTAAAATATCTATTTTTACTCAACTTACTCGGATTTTTTCGAAATTCGATCCGAAAACCCAAAAAAATCAAGGACAAAAAAAATACATCAATCACTATGTCAAATTGAAGACAATTAAAAAGTATTACTCCCTCTAGTCCTTATTATAAGACAAAATTGACTTTTTAGATTCATAGAATGTTAGATATATCTGGTTCGTATTATTGACTAGATACATTTAACATTCTATGAATCTACAAAGTAAATTTCTTCTTATAATAAGGACTAGAGGAAGTATATAACATGGGTGATCATACCAGCACAAATGCACAAGATCCTCCTGGGAAATCCTTGTGTTGCACCTCTTTTTTCGATTATTTTTTTATAATAAAAGGCTTAAATTAACGAATTAAACAAGGGATAGTAGCACCCTTACAATCTAAAAATAAAAAAGCATGTAAAAAATTACAATCAGAATTAATTAAAACTAGGGAAAAAGGGGCATTAAATCCCTTTTTGGCTAGGAAGTCCGCACATGAGTTGGCCTCTATGAAACAGTGTTGAATAATGACAACCCAATCTAAAAGATTTAGTAGATTAAGAACTTCTTATACACTGCAAGAATATCTTCATTTAGTGGAACGATGCATCCACTTACCGGCGGCCTAAAACGCCGCAAAATTGTCCTTGGAATTACCGGCGGCCTAGGTGGCCAGTAAAGTTGCAGCAAAAATAAAGATCCAAGGACACACTGCTTAAAAAAAAAAACCCCTCATTGTACACCTCTCACTCTCTCTTCACTCTTGTTCTCTCTCTTGCACTCTCGTTCTCTCTCTTATTCATCAAGAGGATGAACTATCATCCCTTCCACTTTTTAACTCCAAACATGGCTGGTACCAACACTTAGAGTTAAAATTACTCATCTTCACCAACATAGAGAAAGAGAACACATCACACTACCACAATCCATCTTCACCAATGAAACATTTTCAAGTTCATCCAATTCTCTCAATTCGTCGGTGTTCCTGTTCCTTCTCAAGTTTGAAGATCTATCTTTTTTTTTCCTTTCACAATTCAGATTTTTTGTTGATGAAGAATTAACCACACAAATATTCTTTTTTCTTCTTCTTGTTTTTGTTTTCAATTTACAATACCAGATCTGTTAACCAATGAAAAAATTATGGGAAAGAGGAAACAAGAAAGATCTACACACAATGAAAAATTATTATGGGTTTGTGAAATTAAGCAATGAAAAATTAAAGAAACAAGAACAGAATCATCAAGAAAAAGGATTTGGTTTGTTACTTGGCAAATTAAGGATTGTTATCTACTACTAGAATTTAAGTTGGCTGTCAATGAATGGTTGTTGAAATTTGCTAGTATCATTGAGGCGAGTTTTGATTCTGATGTTTGGGTGAATTTTTTATGCATTCATGGAAGGATACTAGAAACCAGAAACAGGAAACCGGAAACATAAAGCTGCAATTATTATTATTTTAATATATATTTTACTTTGCGACCGCCTAAGCCGCCGGTAAATCTGTTGACACTGCGTCAGCGCAGTCCAGAACTTTGCAGCCACCTAGGCCGCCGATAAGCCTTTTCGGCGAGCAAATTCACGGTCAATCACAGTGGCCATTAAATTCGCCACTTTTTTCACTTAGTGGCTGTTTTCCCCACTTTGTGACCATTAAATTGATGTCTTCTTGTAGTGATAGGAGATGTTTGAGATAAGATATGGTGGTAGAACGATTGAGAACATCAGCTGCAAGAAGGGTAGAGTCTATTTAAAAAATGACACGGTCAAGATGAATGTGACGAACAATACGCATAGCATGGACTAAACTCCACATCTCAGCACCTTGGGAATTGTTGGGGCCAAGATTGCAATAAAAACCCTGAATAAGACCATCCCGTGAGTCTCTAAGTAATCCTCCACAAGCTGAGAAACTATTTCTTTTCCTATGTGCGTCATCTACATTAAACTTAAGAGTGTCTATAGGAGGGGGATTCCATCTAATAGGAAAGATGGACCCAGAGCTCCACATATAAGCCGTTGGTTTAATAATACTATTAACTACCATTTGCACTTGGTTAGCTATATGAAGAAACCAATTTTGCTAAAGGTTGAAGTACTGATTAAACGTCAATTCATTACGATCCTTCCACAAAGCATTGACAGAGACGCCAAAAAAAGTCACCCAACTCCAAGGTGTATTTCAAATATCTTCATTATCAAGGTTCCATTCAAGCCAAGACATGAAATCTAGGATAAAAAATTTCGCCCAATCATCTGGTTTGATGATTGAGGACCAAATTTTCATTGCTTCTTCATAGTCCCTTAATACATCATAATGGACTCAGGTCCTTGTTGGCAATACGGACAACTATTGTCATCTGTCATATTGATTTTGTGTCTATCTTCATTAGTCATAAGTCTACCATAAGCTATTTTCAAAAGAAAATAACAGATCCTATTGGGACCTTTCCATTTCCAAACCAACTTGAATAAGTGTGAATCAGTTTTCTCAAGTTAAGAGAAAATTTACCGTTTGTAGAAGCACTCTAATTAGGGAAATCTAATTGCAACTTTATGGATGGGGGTTTAATAGCAGCTATTTTGGTGCAGACATTGTCAGACAATAATTGGTTAAGGACCTCCTATTTCCACTCGGTGTCCTATGCATAAAAACAAACGGGGAAATTTATCTGACCAAATGGAATACTATTAACAAAATTGATACTCAGAGGAGCAATATCATTGATCCATCTATCCTTCCAAAACCTAATATATTTTCCATTTTGAATGGATCAAGATATATTAGTTTCAGCATCTTCCCAAACATGGCAAATAGTTTTCCAAATGTTTGAACAATGATGCCTCAAGTGAATATCGGGGAAAGCATGAGGACTACAAGTATACTTAGCCTTCATCACCCTTACCCACAACTTGTCAGGGTTAGCAACAAGGTCCCAGGCTAGCTTTAACATGTACGATTGGTTTAAAATGCGCATGTTTTTAAACCCAAGACCCCCTTGCTCTTTAGGTAGACAAATCTTACTCCAAAAAATCAGATGACACTTCCTTTCCTCCGATGTGGATCCCCAAATAAAGTTCTTACATAATCTCTCAGCCTCTTCACAAATGGATACAAGGATAGAACAAGTTTGCATGATATATCCAGGGATATTGGCCAAAGAAGATTAAGCAAGAGTGATTCAACCTGCAAAAGAAAGAGAATTCGCTTTCCATCCAGATAATTTTTTCTTCATCTTATTAATTATAAAACTAAACGAATGTTTATAAATATTTTGGTGGATCATAGGTGATATTAAGTAATACCCAAGGTCCTTATTTTCTTCAATATCCAAGATGTCACTCAAGCTAGTAACAAGGTCAGAATTCGTATTTTTAGAGAAGAATACTTTTGATTTTTGCAGGTTAACTTTTTTACTAGAGTGGTAACAAAATTCATCTAGTACATCACAAATAAGGATGCTTTGGTTAGAAGTAGCTTTTGCAATAAGCACAAGATCATCATCAAAGTTAATATGAGAAAACGAGGGACATGAGCCTCTACCAAACTTAAGAGCCTTCCAAGCACCAACTTCAACCAAATCTTGAATTTTGTGACTAAGTCTCTCAATGGCAAGGACAAATAGATAAGGAGATATATGATCCCTTGTCCAAGGCCACGAGAGCTAGAGAAAGAATTTAATTTCTTACCATTCCAATTCAAACTCATGGAAGAGGAGGAGATGTAATTCTCAATAAACGATGTCAAATCATGTGGTAGATTGAGAATGTGTAATGTTTCCATAATGAAAGGTCACTCAAGTCTATTGTAGGGTGACGTTTAACCTACACAAATCATAAGATTTGTGTAGGGTGCAAAAAAAAATTAAAACCTCCAATAACCAGTTTTACCTGTTATGCTGTAATATAATTTTGACCCACAATCTTATTTTATTTCACTTTTTATATTTAGCACAAAATTTATTATAATCACCAATTTATCCAATAGATTTATCCTATTGCCCTTTGTCCTTTATTCTAAATCTAATACTATGTGAGGAAAAAAATTACTCTGTCAAAATCAAGAAGAAAACGTGAAGTTGGCATCGGCAAAGATGAAGGTTGCTCACCGGAAAATATAAAATTCACTTTCGGGTAAACACGAAGTTAACTTCTATCTTGTGTAAGTAAGTACCATCTTTTCTTTTCTGGATCTATACCATCTTTTATCTTTTTGGATCTGTTTGGTTCTTACCTTCTTGGGTTTTATTTTAATTATCTTCAAATTTGAGTGATGTGATTTTAATTTATTCTATTCTGTTCTTTGTGAAGGGGTGTTGATTTGTTTAGTATTCATTCATATGGTCTTTGCCGTTAGCAGGGGTAGCTGTTTCTGTTATGTTTTTTGTTTAGTTGTTTTGTCTTGTGATCCACCCATGCCTATCTTTGTATCTACATCCCATTTTTGCGGGTTGTTTGTTACCCCCCAAACACTCCTTGTGTTTTGGTGGTGTGGGTTTAATAAATTATACTGCTGTTCAAAAAAAAAAATTTTTTGCAGTAAACCCAAATTTTTCATCCTATTATTTTAATTGTTAACTAATTGATATGGTGTTGGTGTTGGGGAATTTGTTGCCTTCTTTAGTTTCTTTATCTATTTTTTGGGTGAGTAGTTATATTTTTTCTTTTTAATCAAAGATGAGTGGTTATGATATTATTGTAGTGTGAGTCTTTTGTGTTTATGTTTCTTTTGTTCTTGGTCTCCTTGAGTTTTAGTTGCAGTTTTTTGTTTTTTTTTTCTTTCTATTTTTTGGGTTTTGGTCTCAAAATTGAGCTTTATGAGTAAAATTGTTGATTCTAAGAATAAATTGTTTACTGATTGATATTTCTTATATTCATTCAAGTACATGATTTTTTGTCTTTAGGTTGTAATTTTTTCATTGTTTTCTACTTGTTTTGAATAAGGTTGGGTTTTTGCACATATTATGATAAATGTCTTCCCTATTTTATTCTTTTGAAGTTAATGTGATTTGTTTTTTTTGAACTAGATTTATATTGTTATTGTGCTTCCGTTGGTATAATTTTGGAAGCGTCGAATGGATAATTCAGAAAATGTTGAGTCATGTGAAGTATCAATTTCAGAAAATTGCATGAATGGTGCAACAGAGGTACATTCTTCTTTTTATTTTTTTTATTTTTTTTAATAGAGGTACATATTAATTTACATTGCAGAGGACTTTGTAAATGTGTATTTCTACTTATGATTTTGATTTTTTAGAATGACAAAGTATGTGTGTAAATTGTACAGGGATTGGAAGATGTTAGCATCAATGATGCTAATAGTTGTGATATTGGTGGTGAGGAAGAGGCTGATGATAGCGAACTTTCTGACAGTGTAGAGGAAGAGATAGAAGGAAATAGCGGTGGTGATGGTGGGTGTACCTTTGGTCCAGAAACAGCAATTGATGGTGCTGATGACATTGCCAAAGTTAACTTCATGCAACTAAAGGTGGAAGATTTAATGAGGTTCCACTTTCCTAACATATCAATTGCATTTATGTTTTATAATTGGTATGCTAGCATCAAAGGTTTTGCTGGTAGGAAAGATAGGGTAATGAAAAATAAGAGTGGAGAAATAACACAACAGACGTTTGTGTGTCATAGAGAAGGCCATAGAACTGAAAACAGGAAGAATTTGATTTGTAAAAGAACTCCTAAGCCGAAGTCTCGATGTGGTTGTGATGCTAGATGCCAGGTACATGTTGAAGCAAATTGTGGACGATGGTACATCAAATTTTTCAGTGATGTTCATAATCATTCATTCGTAGACAAAGTGTTCACGGGGATGCTTCCTGCACATAGGAAAATGAGCGAGTATGACAAATATCAAATGAACATCATGAGGAACGTCGGGATGAAAACGAGACATATTTATGGTTTGTTTGCTCACCAGGCGGGAGGTTATGAGAATGTGGGATTTTCAAGAAGAGATATGTATAATGAACAACACAAAAAAAGGCGTACCAATTTTTCAGATGCGAAATGTACACTTGATTTTCTAAATGAGTTGTCCAAGAAAGATGATAGGTTTTTTTGGAGGCATACTGTAGATGATGATGGAAGTCTGGAGCACTTATTTTGGTGTGACGGCGTGGGACGAAAGGACTGGTCAATTTTTGGGGATGTACTGGCTTTTGATGCAACATATAAAAAAAATAAATACTTGTGTCCAGTTGTGGTTTTCTCCGGGGTTAACCACCACAACCAGAGCATAGTTTTTGCTGCTGTTATTGTGGGAAACGAGACTAATTCAACATATGTATGGCTGCTGGAACAATTTCTGGATGCAATGGGTGGTAAGAGTCCTAAGTTTGTCATAACTGATGGTGATTTTGCTATGCAAAATGCCATAAAAATAGTATTTCCAAATGCACATCATCAACTATGTGCTTGGCATTTGATCCGAAATGCGACATCTAATGTAAAAGATATTCAGTTTGTATCGAGGTTCAAACAATGCATGCTGGGTGACTTTGATGTTGCTGAGTTTGAGTGCAGATAGACCAAACTTGTTGCTGATTTCGAACTTGAGGAAAATAGTTGGGTGTCTGATTTATACGAGAAGCGTAATATGTGGGCCACAGCACACATTCAAGGTAATTTTTTTGCGGGCTTTCGGACAACTTCTCGCTGTGAGGGATTACACTCAGAATTTGGTAAGTATGTTAATTTGAAGGATTGCTTATTGGACTTTATGCAACATTTTTTTCGTTGGTTGAACTATATGAGATATAGAGAAGTTGAGGCTGACTTTACGTCATCCTTTGGTGATCCTGTTTTGCAATCACAATTGCGTTCTCTTGAAAAGTCTGCCGCAGATACTTATACCAAAGAGATTTTCAATCTTATGTTACCTATTTTCCATAGAGCTTGCACATGTAGAGTGATAGGTATAAAACAAAATGGGTCATCTTTTATTTATAATGTGGTCAGGTATGGTAGAAAAGGTATAGAATGGTGTGTGTCATTTTGCCAATCAACATTAGAATTTAAGTGTTCATGTCAAAGAATAGAGTCATTGGGTATTCCTTGTGAGCATTTGATAACAGTTTTGGTGTCTATGGAAATTGTGAAATTACTTGAAAGTATAATTCTACCAAGATGGACGAAAGCTGCAAAAGATTCTATTTCTGCTGTTAATGGGATTAATGTTAATTCACGTGATCCAGCCTTACTTAGTGCATATATGTGGATTGTTGAATCTTGTAAAAGGATGGCAAAAGCAGCAGTTGAATGTGGAAAACAAGAGTATGTGCGTACAACAATGGAATTGATCTCAAACCACCCTAACATGTTGGAAGCTATGGGTAAAGGTGATGAAATGGCACATGCATTTAATGATCCGTACATTGACGGTACGTTGAAGAATCCCACTAGATCAAGAAGAAAAGGATTCGGCATTGCATCCTCGTCACAAAACAAAGCAAAAACACCGCGACAACTCCCAAGATGTGGTGCATGTGGTAGAAAGGGTCACAACTGTAATTCATGTCCTGATCGAAGAGGCAATAATTTCAATGATGGGGTGATTAATGAAGAAATATTTGAGGACTTCAATGGAGAGTTTGATTCCACTAATATTGCCACGGTAATGTCATAGTAACTTTTGTTGAGTTAATGATTAATTCAATTATAGTTATCATATTTTAATCGTTTGTTATTTTTGTAGAATGTGTGAAGTGGTGATGCAATGAAGACAGTGGACACAAGTTGATTTGTTCATGTTAAGTAGGTTGTTGTGGTTATGGTAGTAGTTATAGACCTTCATTTGGTTGTATCTCTAATTTTTATAAATCATCAAATTATTAGTCCTATTGGTTTTGTTGTGTGAAAATTGTTACAATTTAAGTTTAATCTATGTGATGAATGTGGAATTAAACCTCACATTTAAATGTTAGTGATATTTCTTTATATCTTTAGAATGTTGTTCTGAACTGATGTGTATTGAGTGCGGCATGCCTTGTGCCTTATTTTAATGTAATTCCCTTTTGCTTTTGCAAAAAAAAAAGAAAAAAAAGAATGAATGCAATTAAACCACACAAATGAAAGTCATCTAGATAATTGGAGTTCTTTTGCCATCTTCTTGCTCTTGAACTGTCAGTTTGATTCAAGGTTGCTTTCTTCGCGGATTTTTTGGTTGAACTCCGAAATCCTTGCTCAGTCTACGCGGTTATCTCGGTTGCGTTTTCTGCAGGTTTCCCATGTGGCAAGGAACGGGATCCTGAGGTGTTCGCGAGTGAATGCTTAATCTTGGTTTGGATGAGTCTTTGGCGCGAGGTATTTCGGTGGTGCTGTTGCATCTGCTTATTGTTTAGAACTGAGGTGTATCATAAGGGAAATATTTTTATGAAGCTATTGTTTGTTCAGAACTGTTGTTTTTGTTGTTTTGCTGTTTAATCCAGGGTGGTTCACCTTGTTTTAGGGACTGGTTGTTTAGTTTGTTTTGGGAGTTTCTGATGTTGTAACAACTTTTTGCATTTCTTATGACCAAATATTAATATATACCTCTTTCTTAGGAAATAGTTACAAAATGTGGAACTACATCAAACTAAATTGCCTACAATCATGCAAAATTAAGTTGGATCAAAACAAATAAGTTAATGTAGCTTGCATTCAATAAGTGCATATAAAAAGAGTTTCTCCATTCAACACAAAATCAAAAGATTCTTCATTCAATAAGTGCTCTACTTTCAGAAAAATTTAAACATTACCTAATTTTAGAGACTTCAATTGTTTCAGTGGTGCAAATTTTTTCTCCAACATTCTCCATTGTTATGCAATCACTGAATTATAAAATGAAATAATCTTGTGTATTAATAATCTAACTCATGCATTACTTTTTCATGACTACATTTGTTTACACCATAAATATAGCCATAACAGTGGTTTATATTGCTTATCCACAAAAAATTGTTTGCCATTTTCATACAACAAAATGAAAGGTTTCTCAATAACCATCAGCCTATATTGTGTGGTTTGAATTAACATTGTTTTATTTTTGTTAATTTCTTGGACCAGAAAATTAATCCAGTAATGTACTCAATATATAGTGACTGACTATGTTGATGGCCGTCAAAAAAAATAGCTATCTTGTCACTGTTACCTTTTCTGAAAAGTGGTCAACCACTTTGTTTACAATTTTATTAAAATAAAATAAAGCAATACTAGTACTAATATTTTGTTTGGTATGTGAACTTGAGTTGTAACTAGTATTTTTGACTTTGTAACTAGTTTTATATTTCTTAACTAGTATTTTTAACTAACTAGTAACTCGTTTTATAAAATAAATAAAAAATTAAATATGTTTTTAGTCCTATAAAATAAAGACCTTCTAAATTTAGTCCTTACTTAATTTTTATTATATTTTTAGTCATTTGAAAATTATTTGCAAATATGTTTAGAACATCATAAAAATTTCCTCCAAAAACATTTAGGAGTATGTAACTAGTTTTAAAACATTTGAAAATTGATCAAAGTTTCTCATAAAAAAACTATAAAAAATCCACTTTTGTTTCTTATAAAAATAATCGGAGGGAGTAATTTTTTTTTTAAAAAATTACTTAATAAGCATTCAATCCATCTAATTATAAGACTCTGTTTGACAAAAATGTACTACTAATTTACCTTGTTTTGACCGTATTTTTTAATATTATATAAATGTAAGTATTAACATATAAGATCTTATTCAATTTGTTTTGATGAGTATGTTTTAAAATAATAAGTTTTTATAATTTTTTACTAATAAACAATTAAAAATATTAGTGATCAAAATTATACATTTACATACATACAATAGTCAAATAGGGACTTACAATTAGGGACGAATGAATTATATTGAATCTAGAGAAAGCAAAATGGTGCAGGTGGTAGGTAGTCTGTGAAGTGACCCCTCTTTCCCATCAAATCAATGGTGCATAGCTAATTTATAGCTAAATGGAGTATAGCTGAACCTACCTAACCAATCATGAATTTTTTCAAAACTTGCTACTACAACAGCACTTTCTTCGTTTAACAGCTCTTTCCCATAAAATGAAACATGTTTTCTAAACAAATGGAAGGGAAATACTTTCAAAAAATAAAAACTAGAAAGGAAAGGATTTGTTCCAAAAAAATAAAACTGGAAAGGAAATAAATTTATCAAGTTGGAATATGTGGGGTTTGTTAACTTAAATCTACCTAAAAATATGAAGGTATAAGTTAGCAATGTGCACTTTTACATTTTTATTTATAACATGTTTTTTTTGTTCAAAGTAAAATGGTGCGCACCTTACTAACTTAGACCCTCATGTTTGCTAATTTATCAAGCTGCAATATATTGAAGGAAAAGATTTGTTCCAAAAAAATAAAACGAGAGGGAAAGACAATATGTAATTACATACATGCATGCTTATTTTGTAGTCATAAATTATAAAGGGTAAACATAGATTTTGGATAAAATAATGGGTAAAATTGGAAGAAAAAATGATAAGCTATAAGTTCAAAAGCTATTTGAAATAGCATTTGAAAAATAAGCTATAAGCTAGTAAAATAATCTATAAGCTCATGGTAAAAAAACTATTACCAAATAGAGTTTTTAGCTTATAAGCTATAAACCATAAGCTATAAACTAATTTATCGTGCTTTCCAAACAGAGCCTATAATAGAGAATTACCATTTTCTTATAAATTGAGACATTAATTAATATGAATATAAAATGGTCATTTCAGCTTAACAACTAAATCAAAATTCTCTATATTTATATAAACAAAAAACTTATTAAATCCAAATAATTAATATTATGTTAAAAATTCAATTCATGGCTAATTTATCTTAGACGATCAAACTAATGTTTACTTCATAGAACCATTTAATAGCAAAGGGTGTTTTCCCTTCTCACTTGATTTGGTTAAAATCGGCCGATGAATTTGAATTTTTCCGTCTCAACTGCTTAATAGTCTAGACAATGGGTAACAGTCTTACCTTTTTCACTTAACCTGACTTAAACTAACTGATGAATTCATCAGTCGTTAGTGGGTTCAGTGGTGATTGGTGCTGAACTTGGTAGGTAGAACCGCAGTTCGACCCCCCGCAACAGAGATCGGGAGGGGGCTGGAACCACTTGATGCCACAACTGACCTCGAACCCGATTAAAACTGGTGGTGAAATTCAAATAAATAAATAAATAAATAAATAAACTAACCGATGAATTTCTCCATCTTAAATGTTCAATATCACTTAATTAAACATATAAACGGTTAAGATTTTAAATTTCGACTATCAAATTCGTAAATCTCACAAGTTCAAGCTAATTTGACTTCGTATACCTAGATACTATGAAATAGTGTTTACTTCTCACTTAATTTGGTTAAAGCCGACTAATAAATTCAAATTTCTCCTTATCATATCATTCAATATCTCCTAAATGGACATACAAACAATTATGATTCCGAATTTTTACATTATGACTATTCAATCTCAGACGGTAGAACCAACTGTTACCTCAACAACAAACTAGCAAAGGACCTTCACCTCTGACCCAATTTTTCTAAAACCAAATAATGAATTCAAACTATTCTATAACAACCGTTCAATATTACTTAATTGAACTTACAAATAGTTAGGATTTTGAATTTCAACAATTTGACTCTTTAATCCAGGTCGGTCAAACTAACTTTGACTTGTTCAACCTAGATACTCGGTAAGGGTCTCCCCTTCACCTAATTGAACATACAAATGGTTAAGATTTCACCTAATATGGGTAAAACCGATTGATGAATTCAAATTTCTCCGTCTCAACCATTCAATATCTCTTAATTGGACATACAAACATTCAATATTGCCTCAATGTACGTACAAACAGTTACGATTTCGAAATTCGACATCCTGCTATTCAATCTTATACTGCAAAACTAAATTGTACCTCAAAGACCTATATTCTAGCAAAGGGTCTTCACCTCTGACCTAATTTTCCTAAAACCGACTGATGAATTTGAATTTTTCTATCTCAACCGTTCAAAATCACCCAAGTGGACATACAAATGGTTAGGATTTTGAATTTCAATGATTTGACTCTTTAATCTCAGCCCGTCAAACGAACTTTGACATGATAAACTTATATACTAGGAAAGAGTCTTCCATTTTCACCTTATTTGGCAAAAACTGATTAACGAATTCTAATTTGTTCGTCTCAACATATCGCCTAATTGACATAGAAACAATTATGATCCCGAACTTCGACATTCTGTCTATTCAATCTCAGACGATCAAACTAACTTTTACCTCAAAGACCTAGATAATAGCAAAAAGTCTGATTGGACATACAAACAATTAAGATTTAAAATTTCGACAATTTGGCTCATCTACCTTATAGTGAAACTAACTTTGACTTCATAGAATCCCAAATTATGTTTACATTTATATAAGAAAAAACTAAAAAGAAAAAAAAGCTTTGTAAATTTAGTTCAATTGATAAGGACATCATATTTTATATGAAGGATATGAGATTTGAATTTCAGACACTTCAATTATTCATTTTTATGGATGAAAGATTGGTCATTAAACAACTTGATAAAAAAAACTAAAAAAAAATGTCAAAATTATTAGACCGAACATCATGACCAGAGTTCAAATCCCTACTTCTCCACTTATGCGTATAAATTTATAATAACTTTGACATTTCGTCTATTTAAAAAAATATAAGAAAAGCTATTTCTCTACTTTGGTGATTCCGGGCGAAGCAAAGAGGGTTAAGTTAATAAACCACGTTCGCGTCCTAAATGGTTGTAATATTTAGACTCTTTTTGCTAATCATTAAAATAGAGATATAACTGATCAGTCTAATAAAATGACAACAAAATAAAAAATTATGAAAACAACGTATAAATGTCGATTATGCTATTTCCAAAACATATTAATTGAAATAAACTTAGATTTATTTTAACAAAATGCTTTTTTTAAAAAAAAAAAAAACACCTGCATATACGTATATATAAAAAATTGAGTTCCCTAAATTTAATTTTGTTAAAATAGACATGTAAAAAAAAATGGAAATTAATTATACTTGTTTAAAAAATTATATGTTTAAAAAATGAATTAATTATTTTTAATTATTCATTAAAAAAAATATTAAATCTATAAATGAAATTTCATTAAAGTAGGAGACATTTTTGCAAATACCAAAAATTTAATAAGAAACCCACTATACAAGTTGCCCTTCTTCAATCTTGACCATTAAATTTTTTAATAATATATCAATGGTAAAAAACACATTTTTGTATGCTACACAAATGAATGGATTTGTGTAGGTTAAATGCCACCCTATTGTAGGCCTTTTCTAAATCCAATTTGATTACCATATAACCAGTCTTATCATGCATATTATTCAAAAGTGAATGGTCTCTTATAGAACAAGAATATAATCAGTAATAGATCTTCCAGGAATAAAGCTACTTTGAATCTTAGAAATAATATAGGGCATGGTATTTTTGAGGCATTGTGTTATGATTTTGGTGTGCGGCCATCTTTCACTTTCGTTTTGGAGAGAGCATTGTGGAGTGTAACACCCAAACCCATTATTTAAATAGTTCTACATTTATTAAAATCTTTTTCAAAAATACGCAACGGAAAATCACAATTTATTTATAAAGTATTATTTGGTTCAAGGTATTACAACCGTCAACAATACTTAACTAATTGATTAATTAGTCTAAAACATCTTCTACAAAATTCTTCTTTATAAAATATACATTTTCCGAAATAAATACAATAAGTCATGAAAGACTCTATATACTAAGTACAACTTTTCCCCGTGTCACACTCAGAGCGGAGCTTCGCCAAACACTTAGACATCAAATAAGCACATAACCTGTAAACCTAGACCGCCCAACGGTCCAGAAGTACACAAAACAGAGAGTTAGCAAATCATAACCAACAAAATAAAAGTGTAAGAAATATACTTAACACTTCATCATATTATCATGCATAATCTAACTCACATACATATTCTCAATCTTAAATCATACATAAGATTATCCACATAACACATTGGAATAACAATTAAGTTCAATGATCCATTCAAGTAACTCACACAATTTACACAAACCACACAATGTCACATATCAAATCATCAAATAACATGCACATCTTCCTAATGCAATCTAATGACACAACTCATGCCATGTTACCCTAGGAATATCTAATGCATGTGGTACCATAGTCTTTATTAGAGTATCTCACCGAATATCTGTCTTTGTCGAATACATATGATATTCTTCTTTATTGGAATATCCAATATCCCTATTTAATACATGGATGCATGAATGATTCTGTTAGATTCACACAAACAAAGTAGAGAAGAAACAAAGGAGGCTAGGGTTTCATTAGATGAGTAAAGCTTATGAGTACAAGAATTACTCTTACAATATATAGTAGACATAATATTACTAAACTGCCATCAGCCCAATTAACAAAAGGCCCAATGACATAAGTTCATGCTATTATCTAACACCGCCTCTCAAACTCACGATGCAACAACCGAAAGCACCGAGAGTTTGTCAAACGAAAAACATACTAAATAATAAAAACTTCTAACACTACCCCTCAAGCTAAAGCTTTAAGCTTGTTACAAATTAACCCAGAAAAATAAACCTAACTAGCTAATAACCAATGGAGAGCAACAACTAAAGTGAGAAACCATCACATAGAAGGACCAAATCAAACCAATCCGACATCCAATTCATTCCAAGCTAACCAAAACCAAACCAATCAAACAAGTTTAAACTAAACCAAACCATTGTACCAAGTCAAACCAACCAATTCAATCCAAACCAACAGAGAGAAGCGTCAAACTAATATAGAGAGAAATAATCGAACAGAAGAACCAATACAAAGAGAATAGAAGAATCAATCAGGGGAGAAGCAGCCAATCAGAAGAATCAACATGGAGAAGCAATGAAACATAAGAACCAATGGGGGGGAAGACAAATCAAACAAACGAACCAATTAGGGAGAAAGACAATCAATAAGAAGAATCAAAAGGGGGAGAGACAATCAAACAAGAGAGACCAGAAGAAACCAAATTGTGAGCACTCGACTAATCAAACAACCAAATTGTGAACACTAGTAACTCACCAAACAACCAAATTGTGAGTGCTAGACCCACCAAACAAACAAATTGTGAGCACTACTATGACTCACCAAACAAACAAACAAATTGTGAGCACCAGACCCACCAAACAACCAAATTGAGTCAAACAAAACAAACCGAAACAAATCAAATTGAAAATAACTAAACTGAACCGATCAAACCAAACTAAATCAAAAGAGAGAACAACACCCGAAGAAAATTATCTTTATTACCGGTTTTTCTAATATTAGAAACAAGAACAAACACACTAGAAAAAGCACTTATTAAGAAAGGCATAAGGAAGTCCACCACTATCCAGACCACAAGAAATATGACTCCACGCCAATACAAACTGTAGCCAATAAAACTTAATCATTGACATCAAACATACACCATACCAATACTAGTACTAGGGAAACACTTGTTACTGAAAAGAAATCAAAATCAAATACTGAACCCAAAATACAAAACTAAATCTTTAATTTTATTGACTAAACAAAGAGGACAAACAACAAGATAGCAAACAAGACAAAACAAATCACTTCTTATCCAACAAAACTAGAGATGATTACTTTACAATTTAATTGCTAACCGTAAAAGCAAAATACAGAGAGGAAACCGATTCCAATCCCAACAAAGCAAAAGATATCCTCAAACTCTTGAGAACACAATTAGCGGAAGCGACGACGAACAATTCAAGGCGGATCGTGTCACGTCCCGTTTTCTTATTTATTTAATTATGTATTTAATTATTTATTTAATGTGGTTTATTTATTTAATTTCCATGATGTATGATTTATTTAAATATGTGGCTTTTAGTGTAGTGGTGCAATTAGAATAATAGTGTTTTTAAGAGGTGTAGATAGAGAATTAGAATGGGCTTATGAGGAAGGGCAATCTAGTAATTTGAGAAGGAATTGACCTAGGTATAAGTTTTGAAAACTTAGAGAGAGAAATTATTGTTTGTCACCATTTTGTGAAGAATTGGAGAGAGAAAGTCTAGAGAAGAGGAGAGGAGAAGAACATAGAAGAGGAATCTAAGATAGAGATTTGGAGTAACTAATTCTTGAAGAATTAGAGGTAAGAGAGTAGTTTCATATAATTTGTGGGTGATAAAGAGGGAGGAGAAACCATGTTCTCTTTGCCCAAACCCTCTCACCCTTTGCCATGCTTAAAGTTAGCATTTTTATGTTTTTCTATGAATCAAAATGTTATCTTTCTTGTTGATTTCGTGATATCTATGCCATGTGATGCTAAAAGTACTTGTTGATGATATCAATTTTGAGAATCAAAGTATGTTCATATGAAATTATAGGTTTTTGAGTTTTGAATGAAAAATATGCATAATCTTTGATTGATAATGATTTTGGTGTTTGTAAGATATGAAACTTGTACTTCTATGTATGATAACATGTTTATAATCTAAAGGAAACATCTTTTTAAAACTGGAACATGTTTTGGGTGATTTGGTAGTGGAATCCGAACAGCCACGAAAACAGAGTAGCTATTTCTGGGTTTCGTTGCTGAGCGAGAGCTAGCGAGGGAACTCGTTGGGCTCGCCAGTGCTTGCCAGCCAGCCCTGTTCTGTCTGACTTGCTTCGCTACAACGAGAGCTAGCGACGAGATGGCGAAGGTTGCCAGACTTGTTCGCTAGGGCTCGCTAGATTGCGAGCAAGCTTTTGACTTACTTCGCTAGAGCTCGCTAAGCGAGAGCTAGCGAAGACAACCGGATTTAATTGATTATTTATTAATTGATGATGATAGTTGGTGTATAGGTTGTTAGCCTCATAGAGACACATGAATAATGATGATAACTCAAGATGAGTGTTGTGTGATGGACGATGATGAATTGAATTGATCTCAATTATATATATGTATAAATGTGTTGGAATATATAATGAACAATGGGTGATTATTGATGCTAATTGATAATGATGATGAATGTATATAAGTATGTTATGTATTGACGAATAATTGATGGTGGAATTATGTATACATGAGGTTACATAATGGTGGTGAATAACATACGTCATATATATGTTCATGCATCATGATTGAGTCTATTGATGAAGCTTGGGCGTTTGACCCATAACGAATTGATGAAGCTTGGACGTTTGATCCATAACGCATAGGATTCTTGTATCCTATTTTGGTGAATGGTACCGCATGCATGTAGTCGTGTCTAGGGGACATGACATGAAGATGACATTAGATGCATTAGGAAGATGAACCTTATTTTGTGTTGATATGATAACTATGTGGTATTTGAATGATTGTGTACTAATTGAATGTGCATATATCTTGTTGATTGTTGACGTTGTAGTTGGAAATCATGAACGTAGATTGATTATGTGTATATGCCTTATTGATGGATATGTATTGGTATTATATGCATGTTGGTTATGTGGATAGTAAATGAATACGTATATGTATGCAATGTACATGTTGGATTGAATTTTAATGTTAGTAGTTTACTTTCATTTATTTCAATGCCGATTATATGTACTAACTCTCTATTTCTTTTGTAATGGATCGTTGGGCGATTCAGATTCTCAGGCGTGAGGATTTGCTTTGCTTGCTTAGGAGGAGTACCCGACATTGTTGCCAAGTATTCAGGGTGAGGAGACGTGTCTTACCATTAGTGTAGTACCCTTGTCCATTGCTCTGGAAGATTGTAACACTATGTTGGGGTTTTATCTTATTTGTTGGGTTTTGCCTTGTGTCGTCGTTAGACCTTGTTTGTGTATGATGGTGTAAGGCTTATGCCAAGTATTTAATTGACTGTTTAATTGATGATGAGATATTGATAGGTGATTTATGTGGATGTTGACTTATTATTGTTGAAACTTAATGGATGCCTAGTTGTTGACTTATTTACGTTTTTATTAATTGAATCATGACTTGTATGATGAAGTCTTATTATTACTTTCCGCTGCCATGTATGTGAAGCATGATATATGTTTGGCTTTTATGCTATGGTTAATTGTTGATTTTCACATGTAACGCTCTTCTTGTGTCTACATGCGTTTTATTTATTTATTTGGTTTCGAAAATTTTGGGTAGATATAAGTAGGGTGTTACAAATCGAACCATGCTCTAGATACCATGTTAGATTCCCACAAACAAAGTAGAGAAGAAACAAAGGAGGCTAGAGTTTCATTAGATGAGCAAAGCTTATGAGTACAAGAATTACTCTTACAATTTATAGTAGACATAATATTACTACCATAAGCCCAATTAATAAAAGGCCCAATGACATAAGTCCATGCTATTATCTAACAATGTACAACCACAAACACTTAATATAACACAATATTAAGTTTTACTTTATGATATGGAACACTATCCATATCCGTCTTTATTAAGATATCTCACAATCTTAATATTCTTCTTTATTAGAATAACACAATTCTAATATTCTTCATTCATATATATACATATCATACATTCATCAACAACATCAACAATTAATTAAAACATCATCAACAATCATTATTAATTAATGCATCTTCATCATCACTCATCATTAATCAAAACGTCATCAACTATACACAAGAAGGCATTATAGGATGATTGGTTAACAAGAGCACCACCAATCTTCTCATGACCAAACAAAACAGTATTGAAGTCTTCAACTATACACCAAGGGATATTGAGGGAGTCCTTAAGTTGCCGCAACTCTTCCCAAGTGCTTTCTCTGTGTCCCAGTTAAGGGATAACATACACATTAATGGTTAAACACCAGGCCGAAGGAGAATTACTGTAACACCCAAACCCGAATTTACAGAAAATGCTAACTTTACAAAAATTCTTTTCAAAAACTCGCAGCGGATACAAGACTTCATTGTTTAAATCAAGACCAAGATACAAAACACTAGTTTGAGTATTACATTCTCCAAAAATAATACTAGATAATAAAAAGGGTTAAATATGTTTTTGGTCCCTATAGTTTTCCAGAATTTCGTTTTTAGTCCCTGAAGATTTTTTTCACACTTTTTAGTCCCTGAAGTTTCACCGGTCAGTGTTTTTAGTCCCTGCTTTTAATCAAACTCTTGTATACTTTCGTATTTTTTAATGATATTTTGTATTCAAGTTTATAATATTATAAGAACATCTCCAATAAAAATTTAGAATTTTTTAACATAAAATGAATTTTTTATGAATTTTTATGTCCAAAAAACTAAAAAATTCATATTTAATTCATCTCTTGTTAAAAAAATTTAAAATTTTGTAATAGAGATTCATATAATGTACTAAACATGACCGCGGAAAAAAATTTAAAATTTCGAATGATATGCATGAGTTGAATGAAAAGTAGGGACTAAAAACACTGACTGATCAAACTTCAGGGACTAAAAAGTGTGAAAAAAATCTTTTGGGACTAAAAACGAAATTTTGCGAAACTATAGGGACCAAAAACATATTAAACCCTAATAAAAATAGTATTCACCGGTCTATACAAGAAAGTACTCATTTAATACAACATAAATACATAAAAGACTCGATATACAAGAACCCTTCCCGTGTCCTAATCAGAGCAGAGCTTCACCGACAAATCATACCAAAAACACCTGAGGATTTGAATCGCCCAACGATTCACAAACACACAAAACAGAGAGTTAGATATATATAACCGACACATAATAAATGAAAGCAACGCACTATCATTTATGTCAACAACATCATACATCAACATATACACATATCTCACTCAATTATTCCTCATACTTCATAATCCAACATCAATAACAAGATAAGGACATTTTCACAATTAAATGTACATATATCTATTCACCATTTGTCAACAATCAATAAGAATATATCTCAATTAATACACACTTATCCATTTACCAATCATCAACACATAGTACAATCAAGTGTTCACCTTCCTAATGCAACTAATGTCACCTTCAATGTTATGTTCCTAAACAAATCTACATGTGGTACCAAATCACCATCTATATCGGATACAAGAATCCGTTTCACCATCCATTTGACACGACATATGCATGAATGAAGTGTCATCAACAACATGTAATTATACATATAAAACATCACCAACATTGCATGTAATATTACATGACTTCACCAATTCACCATCCATTTTCTTTGCACACATACAAACACACACAAACACACACACATATATTCATTTTCAATTCACCATCCATCATAAATCAATTATACATAGTGTATATGTACATCATAACATCATCATCATTAAATTCATCAATCACACACACACACACACATATATATATATGGGGTTTGCTAACTTAGACCCACTTAAAAATATGAAGGTCTAAGTTAGCAAGGTGCACCTTTTCTATTATGACTAAAAATACCCTTCTTTTACTATTTCCAATAAGTTTAGAATAAAGGGCAATTTTGGAGTTTTATGGAAAAAACAACAAAATATGTTTTATCCTTCCTTAAAATTCACAAACTACATTTTCCAATCTTACATTTTATCATTGAAGTGTTTTTCTTAATAATTAATATTGAAGCTTTTTAGAAGCAGATGAGCATTGACCGTAACAAAAAAGGCACATAAACATGAACATTCACATGTAATAAAAATAATTTGGAGCATTCTAAAATAGTTATCAAATAGAAGATGAAGATGCAAATTAAAATTAGTGATATTGATTATTGAAAAAAAAAAGTGTAGTTATGTTCACGTAAATGGTTTGATCAGGATCATGAATTTTGTTTTTTTATTTTATTTTCTAGGTTATTTATTTAGGTTGCATATATTTATAATTAAGTGGGTCTAAGTTAGCAAATGGGTGCACAATATTTAATAAAATTTACCTAACTAACCCTCAATTTTCTAGTGTAAAATAACTAAATGTAAAGGAGTTTTTTGTCCAAAGTGAAAAGGTGCACCTTGCTAACTTAGACCTTAATGTTTTTAGGTGGGTCTAAGTTAGCAAACCCCTATATATATATATGACACATTTATAAATCAACAACATCATCATCATCATCATTATCACCATCTATCATTATCATCAATCTTTATAATATTCACCAATCATATATATATATATAACACATGTACATATATACATACAACTCAACAATCATCATCACTAATCATCATCATATCTATTCGTACTTATTAAACATGTTATAAGTATCATCATCAATCATACATCTACATAAGAACATAATAACTCATGTATCAAACTATCATCATCATCAAAATCAACAATTAATAAAACTGCATCTGACTATCCTCGCCAACTCTCGCCTAGTGAGCATCTGGCAAGCACAAGTCAGAAGCTCGCCCAGTCACTGGCGACTATTGGCGAGGCCTGGCGAGTTGGTCGCCTAGCAAGCCAAAACCTCGCTTAGCGAGCAAGCCCAGAAATGGGTGCTCTGTTTTTGGGTTTCATATAAAATCATCATCTAAATCACTAATTCGTGTTCCAGTACTAAAATGATTATTCATTTAAGTTATAAACATACTCATACACCTAAAAGTACAATTTATAACACTTAAAACATCCAAATCATCAACAATTTGAGATTTATCATATTTTTCATCAAAAACTCCTGAACATACAATTTGAAACCAACAATCATAGATTCTCGAAATTTAAATCATCAACATGTATTCTTAGCATCATAAGACATATACAACACGAAATCAACATGAAAGGCAACATTTTGATTCATACAAGTTCATAAAAATACTAAATTTCTTAACACAAATGAGTGAGAGGGTTTGGGCAAAGAGAAAAGAGATTTCTCCCCCCTCTTAGTCACTCATTAATCATATATATCTACTCTCTTACCTTAGGTTTGTCACTAGTCCACCTTCTTCAATCTTCCCCTCTACTTAGCTTCCTCTTCATCCTTATTTCTTGTTCTTCATTTTCCACTATTTTTCTTCCAAATTTCCTACCATAGTCCGATTTCTCCCTCCTCATGCCTTGTTTCGACGATCCGAACGGTCAAAAGTTAGCTTCAGATGTTGTGAACCATCCCTCAATATTTCAACGAAAATCAACGGTTAACGAATCGGGAATCGATGATTTAGTGAAGGTGTTGAAGGGAAAACGGGATTTACTTACCAATTTCATTCTTTTCTTCTTTCTCTTTCTTTTTCTTCTCATGAGAGCTTCTCTCTCTTCCTCCATCCAAATTAATGATAAATATGAGCTTCTCTCTCTATCTTATCCTTTTATAGTTAGGTCACCACTCATCTCCATCAATTACTAAAATACCCTTCCACTAATGGGTTTAACTTAACACTTACCCACTTGGCCCGATTCTCACAATTCACACCTCATCAATTCACTACTCTACTAAACACATTTCTACACCTAATGCCACATAATTTAATTAAATAACACAATCATGACAATTAAATAAATAAACCCAAATAAATAAATAAAATGGGATGTGACAATTCTACCCCCCTTAAAGAATTTTTGTCCTCGAAAATCGCACAACCAAGATCACCTCATCCAGTTTTCCAACAAAACATCCAAAACTTTATACATTACTAAGTTTAACAAAATTAGTTCATCTCAACAACACGACTTTGTCTACTATCGGCAAGAGATCAAAGACGGCCAGTTCCTCGATTTTCCAATAAACAGTAAAAAATCATGATGGTGACATCGACCATTTTCATCGAACCATAATATTGCGCTCTTATTCTCGAGACATCCAAAAGAAACGCTCCACGATGAATGTTACTCAATCCTTACATTTCGACATAAGACCTTTTCTCCGTAACGAACTTCACTAAGTCACGATTTCCATAAATTCTCACTTTTTGGTTTCAATTCGAATACACTCTCATCCGATCTTATTCAAACCACGATCTTAATTGCTTACGTTGAATTCCAATACAATTATCTTAACTCCAAATCATTTGCTCAATCAACTTTTGCATTTCCTAACACAATATTTCCCACGATTACTTATTCCGTTGAGACACTTAAATCCAATCTTAATTTCTTCATCAAATCACTATTATTTCACCGTCTCCACTTATCATATCCTCAATGCTTTACTCTTTCTCATCACGTCTTATTTTACACTTCACTTTGCTATAACAAGTTCCTTGCATCTAGTTCTAGCAATCTCCACAAATTTCCCATACATAATGCTTCCGATAAACCAATTCTTAACTTTTGCTCATATCCGAAAACAACAACCTTCATTCAAGTAGAATCCTTCACATCTTTCTTATTCCATTAATCCAACAACATTTCGTCCTTAACTTCGTCTTAACTTGCAAAATCCTCATGTGAAATTCTCTTACATACAATTCCACTTAATGATCTTATCATCTTGATCTTCAATCGTAACCTCCTCCTACAATTTCCTTTCCGAACTCGGTTAATTCCAACAGATAAAATCCATCTTAAATCTCAAAATCTCATTCTTAGTTACTTGAAGCTCACTTCTTTACTCTAACTGATTTCACATCAGTCGATCTATTAAATTCAAGTCCAACTTTTAATTCCTCCCCAATCTCTTTGAGAATTTAATCCGTCAACCTCGCCATTCTTAATTCCATACCGTTAAACTTCTCCTCATCTATCAATCTTGCATTCTTGAACCGCTCACTCAAATCCAATTTCTCTCATCATTATTACCGATATTTCCTACCACATTCACTTTGCCCCAATGATGTCTTAATCCAAAATTAAAATCCTCCAACTTTAGCTAGTACCGGACACTCCAAACCTCGACTCATCCAAAGTATTTCTTTCCATAAATCCTTAACTTCTTCGACGCATATGCCACAGTCTAAGTATCCGTAGAAACACGCCATCTAAACTTACTCCAAAACTTTCAACAACTTCCAACGTAACCAATTGTTCTCTAACAACTTCCAATCTCAATAACCAACTTATGATCTTAATCACAACACGACATTCACTTTTGACGATTAGTACTAATCCAATACTCTATATTACGTGACCACCGAAATCACTTCTTGCTACCAACACTCAAATTCCGATAATTTCAAATCCAACTTACAATGCTTGTAATACACCTCTCATACGTTGTCACCCTTCTTCTTACTCAACAACCTTTGACGTTCTCCTCATCAAAACAATTGCTCCATTAACCTTCTCCTTCTTAACAAGTCTTCCAATTATTCTTCCGATATTCAAACGTCTCAAGGAACACATCCTTCTCCTCCACTTAATCTCGAACCCATCTACAAACGTCTATCAAAAACTCCAACCTTCACACCCAACTATAGGTTTCTAAGGTTCTAACTTACCCTCCTAATAAGGAACTAGTATCGATAATGTTTACACACATATCGCATACAAGGGGTAACCACAAAACATGATAAGACACACAATCACATAAACACGAAGTATAATATGTAAACATCTTCATTAAATTACACACGAGCAAAATACAATATTTCACATAGATATTCAAGTAACATATATCTTTCGTAAGCTAAAACAAACACGAAGGATACATATTATCTATCAACGAAATCTAAAAGTCCAACAATTCACATTCGCATAAGCATTTATATAGCACATACTTTCCATGAATTAAGAATCACATTAAAACAAGAAAAGTTGCATATACCACGATAATCATTTCAACTAGTTTTCCAAATTCACATTTATATAAGCATATCAGGCAAGAAGACAATCAACCTAACATGATCACTAATCATGGTATAACAAAATAACCAAAACATGTGCATCATACATGTATCAACTCTATTCTTAGAAAGGTTACATAAGCGTTTCTTATAACTCATAGATAATAAAAGAATAAGTCACATTTCATAGCAATAATCCAATGCATGTCATATAGAACGCAATCATATATCAACATGTTCTAGAATCTATCCATTACCAAATTCCTACTCTTCTTATTTTTACGAAAAGAATTAGTTTCACACATTCAAAAGAAAATAATTCTAGATCTTCAATGATATTCACATCCCCAATAATCAATATTAATTCTAAACTATCTCATGCACATAAAGAGCTACACACCAATCATACACATAGATACGCATAAGCATTTGTATAAACTTCCATCATGATTAGTTACATTAAACCATCATTTCAACTATCATGCTCAAGTCAACATATGCAAATCATATATGAATTTACATGGTATACAATGAATCCTAACATACACCGGCACATATCATACATACTCATATAACTCACCACAATCAAGTAATTATTACATCATAATATAATCAACTATAGCAAAACAAATCACTTAGCATCACAGATTATTCAGAGACAACCAAATAATCAATCATTAAACAACCAATCTATTCATCTCTTGCACATCCAAGAATAACAAGGAAAACAATTTACAAAATCACAATCTCAATGTGGGTGTGCTTCTCTCAATGATACTGCACCATGTGGTCACTTCTCTCAAACGATATTGTGCCACATCCGGTATCATACTTCTCTCAATGATACAGTATCATACCAACCCTATAATCAAACGATTCACTTAAAGACTCTAGCATCTAGTTCTTCACTTCATATATAATATCAATACTCCTCATAATTAATCACATCAATTCATTCATGATTCATTAACAAACAATTCATAAGTCAACATCAAATAGAAACATAAGTCTCAAGAATTAGGTAAAGCAACACCTCAATCAAAGAAATAGCAATACAAAATTTATGAAATTAATCTCACACACAATCAACAAGTTACGGCAACACACGTAATTCACCAATATATTCTCATCTTAGATTACAACGATTTCATGAATATTCAACAATAATCATCATGTTAAAGTATTCAAGTAATCTCACTATCTCATTCATATTCATACATTCTCAATTCTATGAATACACGCATGTCATCATATTGGTATTTCAATCATACTACACAATCAATCATCATGAATAAATCATCTCAACGTTCCTTTACGACACATGCATAAACAATCGCACTCTATTTCACTACATAGACTTTCACCAATAAAGAAATCTATACTCATGCTAATACAATTACTTCAAATACAGCAATACCGGAAAGACGCCATTATTTAAGTCATTATCTTGAAATCCAAACAACAATCACATTCTCAAGAAGAATAAACACAATTAGTGACAATAACAATATTTCCATATTTCATCGAATGAAAACATCAACAACAAATATCATCATACATTTGCAAATTAGTTAAATAGTGCCTAAGATGCAAGTGTAGACACAACAAACAAATCACCAATAAAACTCAACAACTACACGACTCGACCGACACTACGCTCACTCGGTCTGACTGCACAGACCGGCTCTGATCGACACCTATAACCCACACGTAATCCGAAGATAACCGGGCTCTGATACCTGAAATTCTGGCATGCAGTGGTAAGATGCTCTATATAATGTTGTAGCATCTTCTACCGCATCAGACTAACAGAATATGAAAAATAAACAATAAAGGAAAGGAAAGTAAATAACACAGTGAATTTGTTAACCCAGTTCGGAGCAACCTCTCATACTCTGGGGGATACCAATCCAGGAATGAATCCACTAATATAGTTCTAGTTCAAAGACTCCAAAACGCCCCGTTTCTATCTTATCGCCTAGACACTACCTCATGCAATTCTACCTAGGAACTCCTAGATATGAGACGCCCCGTCTCACTTCCCTACCACCTTACTAACCCGCAAGGATTTTTTTAACAACACTGTGAACAAATTAGAAGACACACTTCCATGACAAATACGTAGCCAATACTCTTGACTAAGCACATAACTTGGAGTTGCTTACAAGCTTCCTCCAATGATAATACTCACTCATTACCTACAGGTTTCTGAGTGATTACACAGTGACCATCTCACAATCTGAGTGGTTCACTTTACACCAACTCTCCTAGAGAGTGGCTATACGAACACGAAACCCTAAAAGACTACATCTTTGATATTCTAATTTGATTGAAGTTTTGGTTGATACAATAGGTTTAGAAACTTCCTTTATATAGGATTCACAATGCTTCAGCTCCAAGAAATCTTTTAGAGGAAAAATATATATTTTTACTAAATCTTCTTTGCATCATAATATTCCTCCCATAAATATATTTGTTCAAAATATATTTTAAAATTAAATCTTCTAATCTTCTTGAAGCACAAAGATTTATTTGAAATAAATCTTTTATATTCTCTGCAACAATCTTCACAAGATATATTTTAAAATCAAATCTTCTTGATTCCTTAATATTTTACCTTGCGGAACAAGTAATCAAGTAAACCGCCTTCTGAATATTCTGGAAAACGCATGCGTCTTGGCACACAAGTTTGCGTGAATTAATTATTCTATCAAATCTTTCTGGGATCTCACACGAAAATAAATCTTCCAAGAAACGCGAAAAGGGCGTACACTGTGATGTTTTACACAATGTTAGCACATCTAATTCAACATCTTGCTATAACATTGTTTTAACAAAATGATGCCAACAACCAAAAACCCAACAATACCAAATTGTAACACCCAAACCCGAATTTATAGAAAATGCTAACTTTACAAAAATTCTTTTAAAAAACTCACAGCGGATACAAGACTTCATTGTTTAAATCAAGACCAAGATACAAAACACTAGTTTGAGTATTACATTCTCCAAAAATAATACTAGATAATAAAAATAGTATTCGTCTGTCTATACAAGAAAATACTCATTTAATACAACATAAATATCCAAAAAAAAATACAACATAAATAATACTAGATAATAAAAATAGTATTCGCCTGTCTATACAAGAAACTACCACCTTTTTATTCTCATCTTGTGGAACATTGTTATTATGAGTCCTATTTTTCTAGTTCCTTAATTATAGGATCTACCACCTTTTTATTCTCATGTGATTTTTTTTTCAAATTACATGACACTTATGGTGAAAAATTGAAATTAGAGTGGTATAGTAAAAGTATGATACTACTCCCTCCGTCTATAATAAGCAATAAAAATTTTACAGGATTGTTGGAAGCAAGAGAGTGAAAAATATTCACAGGAACGTTTATAATGTTTGAAGTATGATTTTTTGTGTTTTTCTTGAAATAAGTTTAATTGGATGATGTAAAAAGAATTTTGATTGATTATTGATTATGGGGAAATAAATAAAGAGTAAATTTTATGAGAATAAATAAAAGTAAACATTGAAAATGGTAAAAGTTGATTTTTTTTTTCTTAGAGTTTGGGATAAAAAAAAATAGTTTTTTTTCTTATAAGTAGGCATGACAATTAAGCCCAAACTCGTGGGCCCCGCCCGAACCCAAAACCGAGTCAACGGGTAAAACTCGAGTTGACTGAGTTTGGGTTCGGGTGCCACCCGATTCCACGGGTGCGGGTTTGGGATCAATCAAACCCGCACCCGAAACCCGAAACCACACCCGCTTATATATTAAACTACTTACTTACCCCTTAGTTTATATACTAAACTATTTATTTATTTTGTATCATGTGGGTTGAAACTTATTTGTTTAATTTGGTTGATTTCTAAGCCTATTGATATTTCATTTTGGTTGAATATGGAAAATTACTATTACTTCATTTTGGTTGAATATGAAAAATTACATTTTTTTCTTTTAGTTTTTCTTTTAGTAGATATTTTGTTTCGGGTGAAAAACCCAAACAAAAACTCAAACCCAACGGGTGTGGATGTGAGTTTTGTTTTGCCACCCGAACAACCTTTAGGTTTGAGTTCGAGTTCGGGTGGTGATTTCGGGTGCGGGTTTGGATATTATAAAACCTGCACCCGTGGGCACCCGTTGCCATGCCTATTTATAAGATGGGAGGAAGGAAGGAGTATATATATTCAATTAAAGTACTCCTATAGTAAAAGTACCAAACCCTCCTCGAGTTTGACCTACTAATGATCCTATATAAATGCCCCTCAGGCTGCTGCCAAACCTACATCTTTAGGATTTAGTTCCTTTTCAGCTGCGGAACAATGTTATGCTCAAGGCTAGTGAAATTGATACGGGTGTCTTCACCTCTGAACTATAAATATTATGTCTCAAATCTTTGATTCATTCTCTAGCTTCGGAGGTGTAGATACCCGGATCTGTTTTCCTAACTATCTATATATATTGTGTTGTTCTTCATATGAGGGAGGTATATATCTATAATTTTTTTTTTTTGAATCTAATAGTTTCAATTTAATTGTTTAATAATTTAACTTTTAAGATTTGTCATGGATCTAATAGTTTCAAAGCATTTAATTTTTTTTCTGAAATCTGATTTATATTTAGATTTGTGAAATTTTGTTCGATCAATTAATCTATTGTTTGTTTGTCCGGTTTATATTCTGTTTGTTTGATGGGTTTCTTAGTGATATAAGAAGAGCCGAAGAAACAAGTTAATGAGCTCAAGTGGTTAATGTTCTTCACCAAAGACCGAATCATTCGAGAGAACACAAATTTGATTTTTAGGTGAACAGGAATTTGATTTTTGGGTGAAACAATTTCTTATCTAGACTTTACTTATCTACCGGCTGAATTTTGAATTACTAGAGTCCCCTTCCCCTAGAAACCAAAGTTTTATAAACAAAAATAAAAGAAGAACCGAAGAAATCCTCTTAATTTGAAGAATTTCTACAGAAAATTCGATCTAATCTCCAGAACATCGATAAACAGTGATGTTTACGTTTTAATGATGATGGAATTATTACACCTGTTTTAATGATAAATGATAAATCAGCTTGGAGTACAATGGATGTAAAGATAGGCGATGTCATTAAAAACAGTAAAATATCATCTCCGGTCCTTACTATAAAGAAAAATTATTTTTTAAATTTATTATAAAATTAAAGTATTTATTTAGACAAAATTATAGTCCAGCTATCCGGAATATATTGTTGTTATTGTTTATCAAGTACCATGGTATTTTGATGTTGTTACTCGTTCTGCGTAAATTTGAAAGCATATTTGTCCCAAAATTATATTATTAATTAGTGATTTATTCTAATATATTTTTTTCCGTTTCTTTTAACCAAATTAACACAAGTGATAGAGATTTGATTTGATAACCTTAAAGTGTTTAATTGAGATGGTCTAGGTCTCTATTAGTTTAAGTATTTAGTTGAGATGATGTAGGTCTCTATTAGTTTAAAGTTTGGGGGTTTAATATCTTATTTAGATATCTAGCGGGGTTAACACTATTTAGAGAAAATTTACCGCTTATTTAAATTTTACAGACTCAAGAAATTAATAGATATTTTGATTATGTCAAAAACAAGAGATTTGATTTGGTATCTCACACCTTTTAAAAATTGTGTTTAAATATTATGCTATTAATATGGATGCTGTGAGTTTGTTTGCAGATTCATCTTTTTGTTTTTAGCGAAATTGAATTTGTATTACATCGATGTACTCTATCAATTTGAATGAATGAATATCCTTTATTTTTAGTCAAAAAAAAATTGTGTTTAAATATGTTTTTTTTTTACTAATGTTTAAATATGTTTTTACATTCTACAAAAGGGATTTATATTCAATACATATGATTTTCTTAAATTCACCTACATTTAAGTAAAAATTAACGCTTAATTGCATATTCAATACATTTGGTTTCTGTTTGGATTGATGTAATATAATGAAATGGATTGGAGCCGAATAACGTGGAGTGGAATAGAATGAAGCGGAATGAAATAAATATTTTATTCCATTGTTTTGATATTTTAAAAATGAGATGAACAAATTTTGCATTAAGTAGTAGTATGGAATCCATTCTATTCCATTCCATTCAATTATTATTTGTCAAATCAAAACAATGAATCATTATTCTATTCCATCACTTTTCAATCCAAACATAGCCTAAGTTTAAAAAGTTTTAAGTTGGTCCTTTATGTTATTGATATTAACCTACCATTTAAGTTGTCAGTTTACGCAAATCTATTAGCCATGTAGACGATTTAAATAAAAATTTGACTAAAAGAACCAAATTGAAACTTTTTAAACGTAAAAGATCTAATTGAAAACTAAAATAAATATAAGAGATTAAATATGCAATTAAGCCAAAAATTAACTAAATATTATTTGGATATCTACATTTGATCTTCAATAACTTACCTACATTTACAAAAATACCCTAAGGTGTGTTTGGTGGAGTAATTAGAAATTTTAGAGTATTTGAAATTTTCAGAAATTCAAATTATTGTATTTGAATTACTTTTATTCACATATGTGTGTGTTTGGATAGAATAATAGGAAATTTCATTATGAATATTTTGGGTCACTTTTATAAATTTGAAAAGTTTTGGGGTCAAATTTAAAATTTTAAAAATAGGGACCAATTTGCAATTTTTAAGGACCAACTTGCAATTTTTGAAAAAATGGGGTCAAATTGCAATTTTAAAAATGGTGAAACAGATGGAAGGAATTTCAAATTCCTCTCTTTTTGTTGTCATTTGAATTCCCTTAAATTTAACTTGGACAAATTACTTCGTAAAATCACATCATTTTGAAAATTTTCCAAATCAACCATCCAACCAATGAAATTTAAACAAAAGAATTTGAATTCCCGCAAAACAACACTTTATCTCAAAACATTCATCCATCCAAACACACTCTAAAGTTTTGTCTAAATATAGGAAATGTAGGAAATAATGACTTTATTCATGTGTCTTGTAAAGACAAAAATACCATAAAATTTTAGCTAAATGTAAGAAATGTAGGGAACTATGGCTTTAGGGAATTCAAATTCCTACAAAACCACGTGATTTTAAGAGATAAGAGAACTCCAATACTTTTTCTTCTTAAGCGTGACTTGCAGTTTGGGTTGAGAATATGCCAGTTCGAGCTAGGCTTTGTTGGAACAAGAAAGGTTTTCCAAACAAACCCTGTGAACTTAATGAGGTTTTGATGATAACAAAGTATTATTGCTAAGATGGAGAACACTAATAATTTACTTGAGTGTGCAGAAAGAAAGAAGATAGAATCTGAGAAGTCAAGAATAGAATATAAGCATCTGAATGACTCAGAAGGTCTGAGTTCACCAAGAAGCGCTTTACAACCTTTTAGAGGACAAAGACTCTCAGAAGCCAGAAGAGCCTATCAGAAGCCATACATTATGCACTCAGAAGCTACGACGATCTTAATATCAACAACTCTGATAAGACCACGTCTTAAGATATTCCCGTTACGCTTAAAGATACGACGAGATGACCAATGCAAAGGCAAATCCATGTCATCTAAATCAGTCAAAAAGGGAGTTGAAGACAACGGTAAAATATTAGCTCTTCTGTGCAAACATCTACCTTCGAGGAACAAAGGAGCAGAAGCTGTTTGCCTATTTTGGGAAAAAGACAAAGATAACTTTCCAGGCAAATTGCTGTACTTTCAACGGTCACATTTCAAACGTCTATATTCAAACTGTCTATAAATTGAAGACCTCTTTGAATGGATAAAGTGTCGAGAACGAACCAGTGCAGAAAAAGAAAAGATAGATAGAAGAATTCGTTGAACACAAAAGCTCCTATCAACTGCACAAAGAAGGGTTCTCACCAAGAGCTTAAAAGAAGATATCTGCACCAGACTACAACTCTGAATTGTTTGAATTCCAAAATCAAGACTTTGAGTTTTGATTACATTTGTAATAGAGTTTAGTCAATAGGTGTAATTTAAGCTAGCTTCTCGCTTTAGTGCTTGAGCAAATTGGAAGTCTCTTACTTGTGTGCTTGAACAAATTGGAAGTCTCTTGCTTGTGTGCTTGAGCATTTGGAAGTTTCTTGCTTGTGTGCTTGAGCATTGTGAAGTCTCTTGCTTGCGTGCTTGAGCATTGTGAAGTCTCTTGCTTGTGTGCTTGAGCAATTGTGTAATCTTGTGTGATTATAGTGAACTCTCTTGTAAGTACAAGGGGACTGGAGTACTCTCGTTTTGTGAGGGGAACCAGTATAAATTTTGTGTGTTCATCTCTTCCTTACTCTCTCTGTTTTATTGATTGTTGTTTTGATTCCTCTGCTGCAAAATAGACTCTGATAGATTCGTGAATCTAGAAAAAAAATTTAATCGTCAAAATACAATTCAACCCCCCCTTCTTGTGTTTTTCACACCTTCAGGCTTTGCCAAGCCCGAACTTAGTCTGTCAAAAAATTTAAGGTTTGAGTCTGACCTTTTGAAAGTCTGACATGACTTGTTAGCCTGCTTGAAAACCTATTTTACATGAACATATTTAAATTAATAATTATATTTATTTTTAAATATACTAATAATGAACTAATAAATCAAAGATTAAACTTTCTTTTGATATTTAACATGATATTTTAGAGAATTTAACTATATATGACAACATATATCAATTTTAGTTTATAATGATACATTTATATTGAAGGAAAGCGTAACTGTTTATCAAAGATAAAACGCAGCGGATTTTTAAAATTTTATTTTCCTTCAATGGATCCATGTGAAAGATCGTGGTCAAGAATATATTGTTACCTTTGAAGAACTGGTGCTTTCTTTCGCGAACAAGGAGCTTTCGATCACGAACACGAACTGCCTTTCGATCACGAACAAGAAATACCGTATGATCACGAACAAGAACCTTCAATTGATCACGAGCACCACAATTGCAGCGCCTCCACTTAGTCTACACGAACAAGAACCTTCAACCTTCGGTGCTAGCCGTTCTTGGATGAAGAATGAGGGAACTTGAGCGGATTAGGGCTTAGAGAAATTCAGAATTTCCCAAGTATGAATTAGGGTTTAGAGAAATTTAGAATTTCTCCAAAAAAAGTGTGAGAGACTGAACTTCATAAGGCTCTATTTATAGAGTTTCTTATGTGGGCTTCAGTTCACATGAATTTGGACTTCTTAAGCCCAATATTCGTTTTTCACTAATTGCACCCCCGCAATAAGTCTTACTTATTTTTCCCGTTTTAACTCTCCTTATGTGTGTGACCCTGTAGGTTCTTATAACGTTGGCAATAATATTTATGTTAATATTATAAACAGTGAGCGGTATCTAGCAACACATCACTGTTACCCAAGTTATAAGAATGTCATGTGATCTGACTAACCTTTCTGTGATAAACATCTTGTGCATAATTACCCTTTTGTCCTCATGTCTATATTGAACACAAGGCATAGTATGTCATCCTTGTCTAGTTCAATATTGGGCCCATAGACATATCTCCCGTTATGTAGGAGGGACAAATTCCATCTAGGTCACTCATGTCCCTCAGCATGATTCGTGGGATACCCATCAACCAACTTTATAGTAATCCAGTTACGGATAACGTTTGAATGGCAACAAGGTATTACACTCCTACATCTAGGGTACACAGTGGTTTCAGGTCGAAGGATGGAATGCACCTTTTATCACTATGAGAATAACTTATGACATTTCATAACATTCTATGTAGTATTCTCATGGTGGGTTAATCCGATATAAAGTTACCCTTAACATTTATATCTATGTGAAGACTTGATAACTCATTATCTATGATCAGTGAGACGTGATCATCAGTCTACCAACATAATAGTCTCTATGCTTTAATGTTATCCCATTTCATATTAAAGCTTGACTACGGATACTTTAAGAATAGTGTTCTTAAGTTAATGTAATCTCACGATTAAGTCTCACTTAATGTTTCATTACATGAACAATCTATTCTAGGGACTTTATTATTTTGGAAAACAAACATAATAAAGAAATGCCTTATTATATATATTTAATATATATAAATCATGTCACAATACAAAAACAAATGCTATCAAATAGATTGGCTTTTAGGCTTACTCCAACATATATATGTGAAAAATTAATGTAGATTGATAAACTTAAACCACTAACAATGTTAATAGATTTATAATTTAATCAAAGTACAAATTTTAATAGAAAGAGTCGACAACATGACTCTCACAAAGAATCTGAATTCGATTTTGAAGTTGTCCATTTAAGAGGTACTCCCTCCATCTTTGTTTTAAAAAACTTCAAAATTAGTCTCATTGTTGACTCATGTAGAGATGCATTGAGGAATTTTTCTCTTTACTCCACAATGCTTCTTCCAGCCCACTTGAAATTCCTATTTTAGCCTCATAGTTTCGGAAAATGTTTTATAAAATTCATATTTTTTCGGAATCTATTTTCCAAAATAGACTTAAACGTAGTTTTCAGATCTATTTTTTCAATTCACATTTCAGTATTTCATATTCTATTTTCAGAAAAGTTAACTATTTTGGAAATCGTTTTCCAAAAATTCAAATATTTCGGAAGGCAAAATCCGAAATTGCTTTGGACAATATTTTTCAAAGTAATTTTGGAAAACGTTTTCCAAAATCCTGTTATCCCTGATCAGAACCGCAAATTTTATCTATATCTTTTGCAAGCTTCTCACATGTTCGTTATTTTGTTTAATCAATTCAGGCTTGCTACAAAACATCATGCTCGTCTGCAAGTGTACATAACTCACATCGATCAATACAATTATATTTTGGATTATTTTTGGATACTGATTATTGTTAAAAATAGGATAAAAATGATTGAGAGTGATGAAAAATCAGGTTAGACAAACAAATTGCAGTTCTGATCACATATAATAGGAGTTCGAAAAACGTTTTCCAAAATCACTTTGCAAAATGTTTTCCAAATAAATTTCGGATTCTGGGTTCCGAAATATTTCTAAAAATAGATTTAGAAAAATATGAATTTTAGAAAAGATTTTCCGAAAACTGTTTATAAGAACAAAATTGAAATTCCTATAATACCCATAGTATTTTAATAAAATTATGTATTGATTATATATATAATGTTGCGTGTAACATAGTTGATTTAAACGGATAGCCAAGTTGGCAGCAAGGCCCTTTTAGCATGGAGGGGTTAGGGGTGTGCATGGTTTAAAAACCACACCACACCAAACCTAATTTATGGTTTGGTTTAAATCCAAAACCATTTAAGTCAAAAACTGTTTATTTTTAAAAACTAATTTGATTTATAAACCATAAAAAAAGATATTTTTGACTAAGCCCAACATTCTTTTTTTTAAAGGAAGCCGAACATTTTTTTTATTTGGCCCAAATCATCATTTTTTATTAAAAATTTGAAAACATCCTTTTTTTTTTTATTATATTTTTCAAAATAATTATAATTTAATATTTTAATAAAAACATTAAATTAAAATATATTAAAATAATAAGGGAGGTGGTCAACACCGGAGCCACCGGTCGCCGCCGGACCACCGGAGCTCCGCCGTGGATCGTCGGAAAATTCCATGTTCCGGAGGGATGCCGCCGTGCCGGCGCCGGAGCTCCGCCGTGAACCACCCCTGACCACCGGTCAAACCACCATGGTTGCCGGTCAACCATATCAATATTTTTTTATTAAAAGGATGTTAAAAAATGATGATTTGGGCCAAATAAAAAAATTGTTGGGCTTCTTTTAAAAAAAAGAATGTTGGGCTTAGTCAAAAATATCTTTTATTATTAGTTTTTTAAATGATTTCTTTTTCCTCATTTTTTTAATAAAAAATTCCAGTTTTTTTTTTTTTTTTTAAAGTTTATTTTAAAGTTCTAGGGTTTATTATATGGTCATTAATTTGAAGATTTTTTTGACACAATTAATTTGAAGATTAATAACTTAATTTTGAAAATTTGGTTTTTTTTAAAAAATTCTAGTTTTTTTTAATTTTATTTTAAATTTTCAATCTTTTTTTCCTTCAATTTGTATTATATGATTTTCAATTTAAAGACTTTTTTTTACACAATTAACTTGAAGATTAGAAACTTAATTGTGTGATTCAAAACCAATTAGAAAAATATGGTTCTAGTTTACAATTGGTTTTTTTATTTGGAGTGGTGTGATTTTTATTCCAAATGGTTTGAAATAATAAAATTAGATATGGTTTGGTTAGTTGTTTGGTTAAGGATCACCATATTTTTTGCACACCCCTAGGAGGGGTTGTGGGTTCAACATCCTGCATCTCCAAGTTTTTGAATTTTTTTCTTTCTGTTTTGTTGTTTTAAAAAATGAATTTCAACATTTCAAATACATCTTCTTTTTATAATTTTAAATTATGAAATTTTATTTTCTTGATAGAATCTGAATTAATAGTTAGTTTTTTTTTTTATAATAAAAAATGAAATTATAAGGAGTACAAGGCGTACTCAACCCTTACAATTCATAAACACCTTTAGATGCTATAAAGGCAAGCTAAACGATTATTACACCAATCAACATAACCATATGAAGAATTAGAGCCTGTTTGAAAGACTTGATTTTTAGTTTTTAAAATGTGTTTTATAAAAGTGTTTTAGAAAACTGTTTTTAAAAAGTAAAACACCTATAACCTGATCTGTTTTTTAGTTTTTAAAATAATAAAATTGGAAACAGTTTTTAAAAACAGTTTTTGAAATATACTTAATATTTGAAACCAAAACCAGAACCACGAAATATACTTAATATTTGATCAACGAATACTCATTTCCTATTAATTTGAATACCTAATGTAAAGATAAATTTAAAAGTTCTTTTTTGTGTGAATAAAACACAACTTTTTTATCAACAAAAATTCACGGTTTCTATTTTTTTATACAAAAAATTATAACTATTTTTAATTAAGAACAATCATTCTCCTTTTAATATACATGTAATATAATAAAAAAAATAAGTTTTTATCATCAACTTTGTATAAGATTTCTAACTTAATTTTTTTGTGTCCCACCCGGAGATTTTTTCCTGGCTCCGCCACTGCATGAAGGGTGGAAAGTGAAAATTCTACATTGAGGCGCATACTAGGTCCAAATTACGGGTTAACAAAAAAAATCCATTAACACTATAATTAGAGCTAGGGAGTAAAACAAAAGACTAATAATGTAAATCTTCTCCCTAGCTCTTACCATCCTCTGTTAGTTTTAGGATTGAAGTTTTTCCTATTTCAGCTCTCAAATTATGCTATCATTGTGGGGCAAGTAAAATTGTGGCGAGTATCCGTGCCCCTGATTTCAATCTATGCCTTCACTGCTTTTCTTTCATCACACTACAAGAATGGTCTGTATTTCCGACCAACCATTCCTACCAATATTGAATTCGTGGTGGGCCAGCGTGAATTCTGCCTTTGTAGGGACTTTTCCTACAAATAGTTTCGTAGGAATTACACTTTGCAGTGAGATTCCTGATTATTTGCAGCTTTGATGGGTCCACAAACGGTTCCTACAAATATATTCCTAGGGAAGGTTTTATTTTAAAATAAAAAAAGGAAATTGTGAGGCGGTCACGTGGGTGTGTGTTTCTAGGGACATTTCCTACAAACATATTTGTAGGAACGGTTTTATTTAAAAAAAAAAAAAAATTGCAACGGACATATCATCAATGCTGCAACTGCCTCACCAAAACAAATGAATGCTAGCTTACTTTCTTTCATACACGATTCATTCAATCTCCAGATTCATTCAATCTTCTTATATTTTTTCTTCCCCATTTCCTTTCAATTTCATATTTTTCTTCTCTAAATTTTATATTTATCGATCCACTATTCTCTAATTTTGCAATCAGATTATTACATGGTTAGTTTTGTGAACTTATTTTATTAATTTCTTCATATATATAATGTTGTATGTTATTTTTAGCTAATTTTGATTAAATTTGTTCTTATTTTGTAGTGTGATTGTTGTTGTGTTGCTGCTGTTGTTTTTTGGAGATTTTTATCATCATATTACATTGTTTGAGGTTAGTTTGTCTAATTTATTTGAAATTGTTAGTTTAAAAAAATATTATCATTATTCATAAAATGTTAGTTGATAAAAAAATGTAGATGATTTTTTTTAAAATAAATTAATGTTATTAATTATATTATATATAGTTTTTGTTAAAAAAAAAAATAGTTAGTAAGAAACTTATTTTTACACAGTAACAAATAAAAAATAGAAACTAACTCATTTGAATTAATGTCAACGATATATGCAGCAGATGAATCAATATATGTCTCATCGAAGTTGGATGTATGATAGAAAATATCCGGATGGTAGAATAGTTAAAGCACGTTTTAAGGATGGAGTTAAAGAATTTATTACTTACGCGATGTCGCAAGATATTGTTAAGCGTGAGGGAGGGATAAGATGTCCGTGTGTTAAATGTATGTGTGGGTCAATTGAAAGCCCAGAAGATGTCATCAATCATTTAGAGAAGTTCGGATTTATGATTGATTATTATGTGTGGATACATCATGGTGAACGAGTGCCAGCGAATATTAATACCGACGCTTTGAGCAGTGGAGCGCAAGCAGAGTGTGAAAACTTTGGTCGGATGCAAGAAATGGTCGGTGACGCTCTCGGGGTGAACATGTCGTATGAAGGGGGCAGCGAAGTGGAAATAATCCCGAACGACAAAGCGCTAAAGTTTTATACAATGATGGAGGAAGTAAACAAACCGTTGTATGAAGGGGCGTCTGACTCGAAGTTATCCATGTGTGTGAGGTTCTTAGCTGCCAAGTCAAATTGGAACATACCTAAAGATTGCTTGGAGTTCTTCTCAAAAATGATGTTGGATTCGAGTCCTGTGAAAGACAACCTGCCGAGAAGTTATTACGATGCGAAGAGGTTGGTGTCGAAGTTGGGATTGCAAGTGAAAAAGATTGATTGTTGCGTTCAAGGATGCATGTTGTTTTACGACAACGAGTTCGGTACAAATGATGGCGCACTAGAGGAGTGTAAATTTTGCAATGCACCGAGGTATCAAGTCCACAATAGTGACGTTCATCGCAAGCAAAAAAGGGTTTTAGTCAAGTCAATGTTTTATCTGCCAATAATACCCAGACTGCAGAGATTGTTTGCATCGATGAAGACCGACAGCCAAATGACGTGGCATTATTACAATAAAACAAATTCAAACGTCATGCGGCATCCTTGTGACGGGTTGGCATGGAAGCATTTTGATGCAATGCATCCTGATTTTGCAGAAGATCCTCGTAATGTGAGACTTGGATTGTGCTCTGATGGATTTACTCCGTATATCCAAGCGTCAGCAACACCTTATTCTTGTTGGCCGGTTATTGTTACACCATACAATCTTCCGCCTGATATGTGCATGACAAAACCTTACATGTTCTTGAGTTGTATTATACCAGGACCGTCAAACCCAACAGATGGAATTGATGTATATTTACAACCATTAATTGATAATTTGAAGAGGTTGTGGATTGGTGAATTGACGTATGATATTGTGAGAAAGGAGAATTTCACAATGAAGGCAGCTTTGATGTGGACAATTAATGACTTTCCTGCATATGGCATGTTGTCTGGTTGGTCGACTCATGGTAAATTGGCTTGTCCCCATTGCATGAAACACACAAAGTCTTTTACCTTGAAAAAGGGTGGAAAGGCTTCGTGGTTTGACTGTCATCGTAGGTTCTTACCAGCAAATCATCAATTTCGGAAGAAAAAGAATTTGTTTAAAAAGGATACAATAGAAACAGATGGTCCGCCTCCTAAGATAACATCGTACGATGTATTTGACAAAGTCAGTGAACTATGCAAATTTCCAAATGTTGGCAAAAGAATCAGATATGATGGATACGGGGAATCACACAATTGGACCAAAAGAAGTATTTTTTGGGACCTCCATTACTGGAAAGACAATTTACTGAGACATAATCTTGATGTCATGCATATTGAAAAGAATTTTTGTGACAATATACTACACACAGTCATGGATGTGACCGGTAAAACAAAAGATAATGAGAAGGCTAGATATGATATGTCATTGTATTGCAAGAGACAAGAAATGGAGCTAAAACTACTTCCGAATGGCAAATATCTAAAACCGAAGGTTGTTTATAGTCTAACTTCTGATGAAGCGAAGTCTGTTTGTCAGTGGTTAAAAGAATTGAGAATGCCAGATGGATATTCTTCGAACTTAGCAAGGTGTGCCGACATCAACACAGGAAGACTGCGGGGAATGAAAAGTCACGATTCACATGTTTTAATGGAACGCTTACTTCCAATTGCGTTTTGTTCATTGCCAAACCATGTCTTGAATACATTGACCAAAGTTAGTCAATTTTTTAAAGATTTGTGTGCTTCAACCTTGAGGATGGATGAACTTTTTAAAATGGATCAGAATATTCCTATAATTCTCTGTAAATTGGAGCAAATTTTTCCCCCCGGTTTCTTTGACTCAATGGAACATGTGTCAGTGCATCTCGCGTACGAAGCTATGCTTGGTGGACCTGTTCAATATAGGTGGATGTATCCTTTTGAAAGATTCATGGGTGATTCGAAGCGAACAGTGAAAAATAAAGCAAGGGTTGAGGGGTCAATATGTGCATCTTACTTGCATCGGGAAACGTCTTATTTTTGCTCTCATTATTTCAACCACTTGATGTTGACCCCAAAAAGTACGCGAAATGAATTTATTGATGAATGTGAAAGGAGCATGTGGATCTTATCAGTTTTTCGTCCTTCTGGACGTCCTTCTGGGGCACAAAAAGAATATTGGATGAACGATGCAGAGATGCAGTCAGCTGCAATTCATGTGATGATTAATTGCAGTGATGTCGGACCATACCTTGAGTATTTTCAAAGATTAAATCTTGGTGAAATATTTACCTATTTTCCAGAATGGTTTAAGGATCAATTGGAAAAAGTTGTATCGTCTCCACAAATTGACCATTTGAGAGCATTAGCTAATGGTCCCCGTAGGGATGTAAAAAAATGGCACACATATTTCGTCAACGGATATAAATTTCATACTCATTCATGGACGATAGGCAAGAAAACAATCAATAGTGGTGTTTATGTCATTCACTTCTAAGTTTGTTCCATTAGTCACTCTTTTTAAGCAATAATCTTATGTTTATCTTACATAGCTTGAAGGGATTTTTGCTGCATTAAGGACATTTTCTTGTTATTTGAAATTTCCATCGGATACTTTCTAACTATATTTTTCTATATTTTACATAGGTGGAACAACTGCATAAGATACAAGCTTTGTGGTTCAACTTCCGATGAGTATTGAAAAAAGTCAAAGTTGCCTAATGCTACCTTGTGTGTTTGGTTTTGTTTTGGGTGTTTAGGTGTTTAGGAGATGCAATTGTTTTGGTTGTAAATTTGTAATGTTTTATGACTTGTTATGTCTTATGTTTTGGTTTAGTGGATCATCAATATATTGACATTTTAATTCTTATAATGTAGCTTGTTTGTTGGTGTTTTGGTTGTGATACTGATGGCCCCTAAGTTATCATTCTGCTAGCGGTTCTGGTATCTTTTAGCTGCATGAATGTTTATTGTTCTATTATTTAGGCTATAATAGTGCAGAGTGGTTGTGTTTGTAGCTTTTGTTTCTGTTTTGGTGTCTAGCTTGTCTAATTTCTTAGATTGTGTTTTTTAGGCCTGTTTTGTTGTGGTTGTGGTGAAGTAGGCCTGTTATTGTTGCTTGGGGTTTAAATACACCTTGTAATTATTCTCTTGTACCCTTTTTTTTTTTTTTTTTTTAAATTTTATATTTATATATTTATTTTAGCCTTTCAAAAAAAAAAATTGGAAATATTTTGGTAAAAATTTGAATTTTTTTGGCGCAAAATTCAATTTTCTTATTGAAAATTTGGCGCAAAACTCAAACTATTTTTAAAAAATTTGAATTTTCGTTTTTGGCGCAATTTTTAAAATCTAATTTTGCTGAAAATAGCTTTTATTTATTTTTTTTAAAATGAAATACACTACCTACGAAGGTTTGGTAGGTAAAGTGCTTACACACTGACGCAATACGGTTCCTACGAAACTTGCGTAGGTAATGTCCTGGCTTGATCAGTTTCTGGCACAATGGAGTAGGCAGCTTTATACCTACAAATCAGCTGGTAGAAAATGTCGTAGGAAAAGTTACATTTTTGTAAGCACTTTTCCTACGAAATATTTGGTAGGAAATGCAGAGTATTCTTGTAGTTCCATCATCTTTGAAATCCTTAATTCTCATTTCTCTAACGATTTAAAGGTGTGGATCTATAAAACTTGTTATAATTTACTGTTGTTTTGACCATGTTATATTTGATTGCTCCCGATAAATTGCATTACTTTTAATTCTTTCAAGAATATAGATAACTTTACCACTGTTAATTGAAATGGTAATATATAATATATTGTACACATATTGCAAGAAGATTAAGAGTCATATAAGCCACTAGGTTCGATCTAGTGGTGAGAGATTTGGGTAGTATGCTAAAGGTCCTGAGTTTGATCCGCAACTCCATTATAAAAAAACGACGATTAAGAGTCATATGATCTATAAATGGACATCCTTCATCTCAAGCTATTTCAAGTGGTCATCTAGTAAGATAGTTTTGTGAGAATTCAAAAGTGTAAATTTTTGAAGGCCAAATACATCGATAATCTTTAAGTTTAACATTTGTAATAGATTACTCCTTTTAGTTTTTTACTATCAAATTGATCCTTTTAAGTTATTACTTATTACACGGTTTCCCTTTTAGATAGGTAAAAATTACACTTGCAGTTTAATCTGTTATACCTAAAGGACCAATTTGTTACTTAAAAAGTATAAAATATCAATCTGTTATAAACTTTAAATTTAAAGAACTCTGAAAAAATTTAACCTTTTTTAACTATCATTGAGAGGAATTGAACCTAATTTATTATGGGCACATGAACATTTGATAAATATGAGTAACTTTTTGTGTATACAACAATTTTATTATAAAAATAAAAATATTTCTATAATGTTTTATAGAAAAACTATTTATACTACTGTAATGAAGATCTGTCATTTTGAGAATGAAACGTTTTTGAACTGAACCTTGGTTGAAAAAATCTTTGGTCAAATTTTATTTCCAATCGGTGGAAAATGGCAATTACATGATGATTGCCATTTTCCACCATGACTTTGAAGGTTAGGTCAAAGCTGATAAAAGAGCATGCATCAAAACTTCATGACTTTGAAGGTTTGCTTATAAACTCTACATTTTTATTTTCTTGTCCTATGTTCATCATTCATTTATGTCCAAATATTCAGAGAGTCAACTATATGAAAATACATGCCAAATTATGTGGTTGTTAGTTCTCTCAAATTTTATTTATTGCATATGACAAATTTGCTGATCATCAAATTCATATAGATTATCCACCGGTGTAACCACTTGTGATTGTCGTCGACTTATTTCCGTAAGCTGTCTAGGATATCTTATGGAACAAGTTATAGTTAATATGCAAATAATTTTATTTTATTTTATCTTTTTTTATAGAAATAACTTATACATAAGCAATTCTATAATGAAAGCTTAATCAAGCTTTTTATCCAAGCAGGGCCAATTTCTCTACTTTTTTTATCTGAATGAGGTTGAGTTTATGCAGAAAGAAAGGAAGTCGAATTCAGGTGAGTGCACTAACTTCTAATGGAGTTATTTTCTATGCCGCATAACATCCCCGAGTTTCACAATTTATATCGCGGACTTGATCTTCGACAATAAAATGCTCAAATGATTCGAACTTCAATGGGGTTTTTCTAGTTCTGTATCATACATCGATCAATGAGTTCTTTATTTATTTATTTATGGAATACACATTAATATTTTTGATAACCATATAAGCAACAACAATGTAGCATAAGAAACTAGTGATTGAGAATGTTAACATAAGAAACGCGCAACGATGTAGCATAGAGTTTTCCGTCAGCTTCTTGAATTTCACTGACTGATTCAGTACTAAACTCCTCAACAAGAGGAACAGCCTCTAAAATTAAACCTTCCTCATTGACTCTTAGTCCTAGAGGCAAAACAGGAGGTACTGGTGGTGGTGGTGATCCAAAAGGATAATTCACTGCCACCCAAAACTCGTTCCTCGAGTTCCTTTTGATGCTATCTGGTCTTCCCGGAAGGTGCAAGAATATTTCTGAAGTATATGCATTAGGTCCTGTTAGCCAGACTCTCCGAATTCTGTTAGCCATATACTCGCTAACAAGGACAAATGAACCATTGTTGCTAACTGCTACCCCAGCTGCCACGGTTAGATAGCTGAGCAACACTGTGGTTTCATTTGTTTTCGGATCGTATCTGAAAAGGTTTCCCGAATAATCTGTGCTATTTAGCAATTTATCGTGATCCCTGCAAATTTTTGTTCCACAATTATAATTGACTAGACTTGATAGAACATGTGATACGATCATCATGCGAACTCACTACAATCAATTAAAATTGTAATAGCACTAAAATAACATAATTCAAGATTTTATTTTCTATTTTGTTTTCATCATCATCATCTTTTTGATATATGTTGAACTTTCAAAGTGTATGTGCAAGAATTTATCATGCAACATAATCCATATTTTTATTTTGTAAAAGGTAAAACTCGTCTTGAGGATTAAATAGTCTATTATGAAGATAGAGATATTGAATTACCTGATCTTGTAACGAGAGCTAGCTTCCGTGAAATAAACGATTCCAGTTTGAGGATCTACATCCACACCAGCAAGAAAACCAAAAGGGTTTCCTAGTACACCATTAGCAACAAGTTGTGTTGCGGCACCTCCATCAAAAGGAACCTTCACAAGCCCATAATAAGCATCAGCTATATATAATTCCCCTGTGTTGTAATCGAAACTCAACCCCATAGGCCTTCCACATGTTTCTTGGAGTTCCGAGAAGTCAGAAATCCCGCCACACAATGTATTGTTCCTGTACCAACAATCGCTTAGTTTAACCTTAACAACCTTGAGTTACAAGAAAAGAAAAATATATATTATATTTTGGAGTGAAACCAATATCTCTCATCCTATCAAAGACGACTTTTGTTCGATAAGTAGGGTGGGGACTAAACCATTACAAGGTATTTTTCAAATAGGGTGAGTGATTGTGAGGAGGTAGTGGAAACATATCAATTTTCGAGGTTCGGAAATGGCTTTTGGCTGGATCTATATCTTTAGCTTTGTCTCTTTTATGAGTAGATCGAGAGTGGATCCTATGGAATGTACCTCTAGGAATCATTAGCGACGAGTTTGTCTCTTCTGACAGAGATTTCGAGCCGCAGTTCAAAATATTGTTGGAATTAAACTATTCTATTATAAATTTTATAATATACATACATTAGACACATACCTTTCAGGTGAAATGTGAGCAAATTCAAGGAAACAAGAACATTCTTGATCAAATTTTAGAATTCTTCCATCAGAAACACCAGTATAAGGTCCTCCACCAATGGAATCAAATGCTAGGGACTTAGGGCCTGTTAGTGATGATGGAAGATAGAATCTATCCAGTAATTTGCAATAGACAACTATAGTTGGTGAATAGAGGATCATGGAGATTAAGATGTCAATGACAACAGCTATGTTTCTAGTCATGTTCAATATGATGACCAACAACATTAATGTTGAGCTAAATTTAGTATCTTATGTATAAAACAAAGTTTGTGAATTTAGGTACTTAAATCCTATTTTCCTCAGCATTTATTGTAAGGTTATTCGGCCCTTCTTCATGCAAACCTGGAAAAGTTGAATAATCTATCATGGTTTGTTACAAGTTTGGAAATTAAAATGTGAAGCTATTTTGTTTGTTTGCCACCACCTTTATTTGATAAAAAATTTCCCCTTAAAATTAAGAAACTTATAATTATATTTTTAAGCAAATTCTATTTATTTAGCTAATAATAATACAATCTTAACTCATAATTGATCAAATGAAAACATAACACCAATGTCTTAAGACAAATAATATCATTAAGGCTTTCTTAATATTGTACAACTTTGTACGTCACATGCTCTTTCAACATATTTTTTTTCTTCTTTCTCTCTTCAATTGCTTGCTGCAAATTAAAAAAAAAAAATCAAAACATTATATGCGTGGGAGGTGGGACTAAAAGTAGATAAAGTTGAAGTACTTTGGTTAAATTAAATTTTGAGTAAACTTTCAAATGCGCCTCCCTCACATGGGAAATCATCATATTCGTCCCGGAAAAAAGCCATTCACACTATGTAATGAGTCCTTGGTTGAGTTCCTTGCATTAAACTTAACGGAAATTAGCTTGAGTATCACTTTTAACACATAAACGAGACAAACGCATTTGGGTGGCTCTTTGCATTTCTAAATTCTAAACTCTAAATTCGTTAACCTATATTTTGAGTTTAAGTGGTTAATCAGCTCTCTAGGACAAATTGTTTGGGAGAATTCAAATTTAATTTCAGATGAGAACAATTCTTTGTTGGGTTTTTCTTACCTCGCATCGAATTATGGATTACCGAGCCCCTTTTCCTAGAAACTTGGGTATTAATACAAAAAAAAAAAAAACAATTCTTAAGTTGTTTTTGTAACGCCTTCACTTTTAGAAATAATTATTTTATTTGAATTTAATTAATTTTAGAATGTTATTTAATTAGTTTAGTGTAGAATGTTAAAATGAACTAACCCAAATAACCCGATTTTTTTGGGTTTGGGCCTTAAAATCTCTGCCCAAATTTTATCCTAATAAAGTCTATTTAAAATATAGGCTAGTCCGAATGGGCCACAGGCAGCTCGTAGGCCGAATAAATTATAATAAAAAATATGAGTAAGTAATATTATGTTACATAGTCAATGTTAATTTTGTCTTATTTTTAATTGCACCAATCCAATCATATTAAGTCCACATAACACAGCTTAAACAACAAAACTGAATACACACATTCACTTTGGCAAATGTTGATGAACTTAGAAGCATCATAGTGTTGCTAACGTGAAAAATCATTGAAAACTTCATTTTTGAATGTTTATATTTACTTATTTAGAAAATTAATATTCACTCCAAGTTCAACTTGAAACTCAGTCTCCAATACATAAATAAACAAATAATATAAATCTTTCTAATTTGTTGACATTCTTTTTTTTTACATTACACTCAACATTTGTAACAATTTAACTTAAATTTATAGCCACTAACAAAATAGCTTAAACCAAATCTTGCAAAATCTAACACATACTAAGAACAAAAAATTATTCAACAAAAAATTGAATTTATAAAGCAAGATCTAGGAATTCTAATTGAACCAAAGCAAGCATAAACAACTACATATCGGAATACTTGACCCAAAAATGAAAAACTACATATCGGAATATGATACGAAGAAAGAGCGAAAACTGAAAACATATAAAAGTAGAATAATTTATACTTAGTTTGTTTGATCATAAAAAAAAAACAGTTTGTTGTTGTTTTAATGTAGTAGTTATTTACACGTAGTAGGTATTTATAATGTTGACTTGAGCTTGAGCATTGAGTTATATTGAAATACCGTAGCAGAATATAAAGTAAAATATTTATTTTATAACATTTGCATCCAAGGAAAAAAAACCGGGCCGGTCCAACAGCCCACATCGGGCCAGGCTCGAACACTGTTTTTTGCAGCCCATATTTTATGCGAGTTTTTCAGCCCAGTGCAATATAGCCTGAAACCTGGCCTCGGACCGGCCCGTTTTGACAGCTCTAGTTTAGTGGGTTATAGATAAAGAATTAGTAGGATTATCATAATTAATATAGAGTTTTAATTGATGATTGTAAATTAATTAAGAAGGGATATGCGAGAAAATAATTTTTGGTTAAGATAGAGTTTTAGCTAAAAATAAGGAGTTTAGTTTAGTTAAAATGGAACCTCTAGCTAGAATAAGGTATTTTTAGTTAAGATAAAAAATAGTGACTGATATGACATATATGGTTAGTGATCAGTTTGAGAGATTATGTGAACCATATATCTCACCTGAACATGTTCATTCACATCTTACACCTCAAACACCCCCTGGACAACAACCAGAACCTGACCTTCAAACACAACCAGAACCTCAAGTTGAAGTTGAACCAAATGAGACCCCAAACTCACCAACCAGAGATCAGGTTGATGAAATGATCAAAGAATTAACTAATGCGCAGTTAAATTCGTTTGGTCAACCTGATCATGATCAACAACAACAAATAACCAATCAACACTATCAGACTGCTGAGAAAACCCAAGAGGTTGGGATATCTTCAGCATCTGACTATATTGCATCTCAATCTAAACCTCAACCACCAAAATCACCTCAACATACCATTACACCCTCAAACTCTGAACCTCACCAAACCAATTCCATAACCCCTGATGTCTTGAGTGAATGCAACAGCCTATTCAGGCAGGTACATGAATTACATGAGCTAAGGCAATCTGATATGCCTACAGTAGAGTATGCTGCAAAATGGGTGAGTCTAACAGAAGAATTGGTAAAGGAGTTGTATAGACTTCAAGATGCTGATGTTAAGGAACAGAAGAGTTTTGACAAAAGTAATGCTACTGAAGTTGAAGAGGTCATTCAGATTCAGAAGGACATAGAGAGGAATCAATCTGAATCCTCTTCTGTAAGAGCAAGGGATGAGCAAAACTTGATGGAAAAGTTAGCATCACTTGAGAAAAATCTAAATGAGCCTATTTTGGACAATTTGGAAGCAAGTCAAGAGCATCTAAGAAATCCAGAGTATGAGCCTGAGATTGAAGAAATTAAAGCAAAAATGGATAAGTATGTGGGACTGATGGAGGTAGTTAATGCTAATCAGAAGGAAATCATGAGAACCCTAGCTTCTCTTTGTAGCCAACCTCAATTAACCCCCTAAGATTTCTTGTTTGCTCAAATGCTTATATGTTGATTGATATTTTGTTAGGCACATTGATAGGATTAAGTTCATAACTATGTATGTTTCTTTAACTTCTTTGTGCTAATCTGAAATATTTACTCATTTTGTGGCAATCTAAGTGTGTTTATCTTTAACATGCTGATAATTGGTTTTTCTTCTTTCTTAAGACTAATTTCTTCAATTGGCTTTAAATTTTTTTTAACAAACAGTTTTGTTTTTAACTGATTCTCATGTGAACAATATTTGGTATTCTTAAAGAATTAAATTGCATAGCAAGAGAATAAACATAATAAGGAAATTAATCTAAACAAGCCAAAGAAACTAAATTTTATTAAAAACGTGAGTATCTGTTACATAAAATTCTAAAGATAATCAACTGGTATCCTTAGATGGTGGAGTTGGGTGACCCAGCTTAGATGGCACCTCTTTTGGGGAATCTGATTCATCTGGATCAGATCTCTCTTCCTCAGAAGAAGACTCTAGCCCATCTGAGACTTGGATATCAGCTTGATTCCCTTGATGAAATTCTGTATTCAAATACTCAAACCAATCAGAGTCCCATTCATCAGACTCTGTATGAGAATCTTCTTTTTTAGACTCTGAACTAAGTGGAACCTCAGGCTCTGGCTTTGTTTTTCTTGATGGTTCTCCCTTATGTTTTCTCCTATCTTGACTATCTCTCTTTGAAACTGCTTTCTTCTTCTCTCAACTGCTCTATCAATGACCTACGATTATTCTGTGTGAATAAAATGACTAGGTACCTCTCTCCTTTTATAAGCACATATCAATTGTCCAGTCTTAAATGCGTTCAACCACTCCTGATTTGACGACATTGAAAGTTGAAATTATTATTAATTGCTTATACTACCTTTTTGATAATGACAAAAGGGGGAGAAAAAATATTGGTAAATCAATTGTTGGAAGAAGCGAAATTACTTTGCTTTTTAGGGCTTTGTAGTGCTTCAGAGAGAGAACGTAGGAGAATGGTCAAAATAGTGGCATGAGGTACATGCCTTGATATGACAATCTGATCTTGAGGATTTCAAAATATTGTGCTAAAGAGCTCTAAACTATTTTCAAAATGTTTTGCTTTATGCTCTGAACTGTTTTCAAGTTTTTGATTCAGGCTCTGAACTATTTTTGAAAAGGTTTTTTTAAGCTCTGAACTGTTTGAAAAATATTTTGAACTCTGAAACTGTATTTTAATGATAACCATTAGAACCAAGTGTGTGTGTATACGTTTCTAGTGCCTCTGATCCTATTGTCATTAATTTAAATATTTTATTTTCATCTTGCATATTCATTAAGCGCATAATTTCAAGGAGAATACATTTATTAATTGAAGTTTATTATTCATAGATAGTTCTTGAGTAAGGGTGCAAATTTATTCAAAGATTATCACACTATGAAAAGAAGAAGCTTGCAAACCTTGTTCTTTATATAGTAAAATATGAATAATTTAAGTCATATAATAAAGTAATTCTGAAACTGATTAAAATTAACTATGGATACAAAATAGGGGGAGCTTACAAACCAAACCCTATGGGATATCAGACTTAGGGGGAGCTTGCGAAACTCAGAAGCCTAATGTCAACATAGCTGATTTTTATCAACAACAATTGTATTTAATACTTATGTTTGTCATCATCAAAAAGGGGGAGATTGTTGGAACAAAATATGTCTTACAACACACCCTTGAGTTTTGATGATAACAAAGTATTAAATGGACAATTGATGTTACTAATATTTAAATTAAGTGTGCAGGAGAATCCAAAGTTATATCAAGAGCACACTTGATTTAGACTCTGATGAATCCCTATGGAAGTCTGAATCATTACACTCTGAAAGAGTTCAGAAGCTAAAACGTGGTCAGAAGCTAAACAAAGTTCAGAAGCTCAAAGAGGATCAGAATGTCTGCAAGAGTTCAGAAGCTCAGAGAAGTTCAGAAGCTCCAAGATGTTCAGATGCCTACAAGAGTTCAGAAGCTATCTGCTAGTCATGAGTTATTCAGAAGATGAAGACGTTCAGAAGCTGAAATACGAAGGACTATCAGAGGCCATTTTATTCAAGACGAATCAGACTCCAAGTTATCAAAGGATCATCAGAAGCAAAGGAATTCCCCAGTCATCAGAAGGGCTACACCAACTAATCTTATCAAGCCTGATGATTTGTTTTAAGGACAACTAATTACAACGGTCACAAAGGATGTGATCCTACTCTCTCTAGGAGCTAGTTGTACCTTATTACTGTATTTTTGACAAACAGTAAAGGTGAAGCTTAACTGCAAAAGAAAACGTGGCTTTACTCAACGGATATTCAAAGACTACAGCTGTCCAACTTACAACGGGAATTTCTCCAACGTCTCAATGTCTTTCTCAACTCATAAATATGCAAAAGAAAGAATTGATGACTAACGATCTTCAATAGAAAATATCTCTCAGAATAAAGTGAGAACAACGAATTGTAATAGCAAACATCTCTCAAATGAAGTGAGAATAGAAACTAGCTCAAACATCTGAAGTTATTATGTTGTAATAAGTTTAAGCTTAGAAGGTAGTATTACTCCTGCGTGAGTAATTTGGAAAAGTCTTCTGCTTAGTGTAGAAGCAAGGAAGTCTTCTGCTTAGTGTAGAAGCAAGGAAGTCTCTTGTCTTGTGTGACTTGAGCAAGGAAGTTTTAAGCTTGTGTGCTTGAGCAAGGAAGTCTTAAGCTTGTGTGCTTGAGCAAGGAAGTCTCTGATCTTGTGTGATTAGAGCAAGAAAGTCTCTTTGTCTTGTGTGACCTAGAGCAAGGAAGTCTCATGCTTGTGTGCTTGAGCATCTGAATTGTAATCTTAGTGATTATAGTGAACTCCCTTGGAAGTGCAAGGGGACTGGAGTACTCTCAATTTGTGAGGGGAACCAGTATAAATTGTTGTGTCTCTTTCTCTCTCTCACTCTCTCATTTACTCCTTCATCATTCACTTAGCCTTAAGTTAATTGTGTAAACTATTCCGCTGTGCTTAAAGACTCTGATAGATTTAAATATATTGAAAAGTTTTTAAATATCTAAAACACAATTCAACCCTCCCTTCTTGTGTTTTCTCCACGCACCTTCAAATCTTACATTACTTAAAAAAATGAATATTGAATAACATAAAAATGAGAGAACACATTAAGATTTAGAGTTAATATGTAATGTCATATTCATTTGCGTGGTTGCTCTTGATCAAATCTGAATGATTCTCTTTTAGAACTTCCCTCATGACCCAACAATTACAAATGTTTATATTTATTTGAATATCAAAATACAATATGTACTTTTTATCTTTTACAACTTACTAGACACCGACCCGTGTTATTGCACGGGTTTTTGTAGATTTTCATATATTATATAAAAAGAATTATAATAAATTTTTTAAAATAAATGACACAATCAAATCTGTCTTTGAATATCAGTCCAAGCGGACTCATCTTAGTGTATAATAAAATCGCCCAAACACCATATTGAATATTATAAAAATCACGCAATGCAGACCATCCATGTTTAAAATATATGCTGCCATTAATTTTTTCAACTAAAATTTCAAACTGATTTCCGTTTGGATCAATAAGGGTGTACAGTGTTTAGTAGGAGAGAAAATGAGAAGAGAGAAATAGAAACACGGAAACCAATTCCGTGTTTCTATTTCTCTTCTCATTTTCTCTCCTACCAAACAAAGGTTAAGTGTAGCATAACGATGTACGTTGTTGTCACCAAAATCAGATGCAAACATTTTTTGTAACATGACCGCGCCATAAAATAAAAATAATAACAATGTTAAATCTCTACCAATGTGAAATGCTCAAATATAATCAAATACATTCGGTTAAAATAAAAGGTATACTTACTTTACCATGGTGAAACTCAACATAATAAGTTCGATATTTGATCCGACAATGATTGACGTACTTCTCTACGTCGGTTATTGGATATGGATTCAATGGTGCTATGTATAAAAAAAAAGTCAGTTATTAAATATGAATTCAATGGTGTTATGTGTAAAAAAGAAAGAAAGTAGTAAATATAAAACGCGGCGATAATGAATAATTAGAGTATATAAAATATAAAAGCGCAAGTTGAAATTCAATATTTTGATCAGTCATTGTAGCAATAAAAACACAAATTTGTGATAGCTAAACTTGAGATATATATAGAGGAAAATATAAAACGCGGCGAGAATGAATAGTTAGAGTAAAAATTTATGAAAGCTAAACTTGAGATATATATATATATAGAGAAAAAACAAAGCATATGCGATAAATATTTATAACATATCTTTATAAAATAAAAATTGATTTCTATTTAAACAAATTAAATATTTGCATAGCAGCGAAAAATATTAAATTATATATTGTTGTGACACGTTATGAGGTAGGTGTATAAAAAATTGGAGAGTTAGAAAAAAAATTGAACATGTATTACAGAAAAAATTGATTGGATTGCATATTCAATACATGTTGGTAGCAAAAATATTTTAAATTGATTGATATGTCATAGTGGCTAATATATGAAGCCTTTACAAAAAGGTTATAAGTTCAACTCCTACTGAAAATATTTTTTAATAATTAAATTAGGGTTTTGGTAGGGTTAAATTAGGGTTACTTGGAGACTTAACCACTTTTATATATATAACTAGACACCGACCCGTGCTATCGCACGGGTTTTCTAGAGTATCATATATATATATATATATAGAGAGAGAGAGAGAGAGAGACAAAATTTACATGCATTTCTTACTTTTTCACTCACAAAGAGGTGGTTATTTGTGTTTTTTCATTTTGAAAAAATAAAAGAAAATTACTTTTTAATAAAAAAAAACTATCTCTTTGTGAGAGGAAAAATAAGAAATGCATATAAGTTTTGTCATATATATATATTAAATGTAGTATAATAATAATTTGAAAATAATAAAATAAATTCAATGTATATTGATGTTAAAATTGAAAATATTAAGTACAAAGACGAATTTAGATTAATAGTTTTAAAAAACATCAGAAAGTACTAAACAACAACTTGAAACTAATAGTAATGCAGGGGACACTTTATAATACTAAAACTTCAAAACAATTTCAATCAACCTTCTCTTGCTTCACACAGATCATCCTCGATACTATTAGCCAGTATATCTTTCCCAAGTTCTTGCTAATTGGTATAGTAATTGAATCTGCAGTATCAATTTCGTCCTTGGTTGAATCACCCCTTCAATAGCCTCCTACTGGTTGAATGACCCCATTCAATGGCCTCCTATACATATATAATTGGAGAACAGATCCACTGTAATAACATTATTTTGCAGTGTGATCTCAGCCATTTATTATGATGACTGTGAGTGGCTAAAATCAAATAATAGAATTTTGGATGGTGTAGATATTAACTGCTTCCTCCGCTCTCTCTAATAAATGACATTGACATGTATGTAATAGAAAAAAATTATTGAGCAAGTTTAAACCTGGTTCCGTATTGTATCTTCCTTACGATCATACTTCTGAAAAAAGAAGGGAGTATCATCAAAAGATAAAAGCAGTATATAATAAAGAAGAAAAAGTTGAAGAAAAGTAAAGAAACAAATGAGTTGTAAAAAAATGAATAAATTGAAATAAAAAAAAAAGTAATTGCACAAATAATCGGATAAACAACGAATTAATATTAGTCTCTTTGTTAGAATTATATTGAAATAGCAAACAGTCAATAAATTGAAGTAGCAAAAATATGAACCGTAACTCAAAATTAGTGTGGAAAACATAAGACTCAAAAACGCTATTTATAGACAAAGATGTTAGGTAATCAAAATAACTATCTCCTTAATTTATGCATGCAACAATAACCAAAAAATATGTGCATTAATATTCATCAATTTACACATTTGAAATTGAAAGTAGAAATAAAATCATACAAAATTAAAGACATGATTTTTTTTGTTAATGATGATGATGATATATTTGACTTTTACAAATTAAATAAAGAAGTATTTTCTTTTAATGAAAATGAATAACAAAACCAATAATGAATCATGAAAACAAAAAATTGTAATTTCTAAATTATAATTATAATAAATTTAAAACAGCATTTGTTCAATTGCTCATTTATTCATGAAAAAAGTTTCCATATAAAAATTTCAAAATAAAAAAACGAAAATATAATTTATTTTTTTTAGTAAAAGTGTAAAATTTGCGAAAATAAAAAAAACAAAAATTTAAAAATTAGATTTCTCATATAGTTATTATATTTTTAGTAAAAGTGTAAGCATAATTTTTTTAGTAAAAGTGAAAAAATAATTTTACATAATAATTATATTTTTAATATTTTTTATTATAGTTATTATTAATATTATTATAAAATAAAAATTATGATGTTACATAATAATTATTAATATTTGCATAGCAGCGAAAAATATATTGGATATTAAATTATACATTGTTGTAAGACGTCATGGGTGTTGAGGCAAAATCCCTAATTGATGTTTTAAAGATAACAAACCTCTTAATTATTTTTTAGTGTAATTCTAATCTTTTTGGTATCTAACAAGTGCTCTTGAGTGTTTTTAATAAGCTAGGAACAATTGAGCTATTTAGATCAAATATCATGTTTTTATTGTGATAAAAACAAAAGCTTGGAGAACGGTCTCTGATTGATCTCTGAGACCTGCGCAAACATCATTTTCACACAATCAATGCAAAAGGACTTATGGATAAGTCAACTATGTACAAGACAAATGATCACTTTTCTCTTGGGCTTCTCTCACGAATTATCTACACATCCAAGAGATCATTTAAGGCAAAGGTTTCTCTCATGAATAGAGAACTTACTTCTTTTATCAAGTTCTATGATTTAACCATGTGAAGATTGAGCATGTGACACAAGGATATTTTTATACTCAATTAATGGAACTGATCTTATATGGACCATGGAGAATTAGACAGCACAACCTGGTCTTGGAAATTGACTTGTACTTTAAAGAATAAAGTAGGAACATTCTCCAATGAAGTTTCTCTTTCTATATGACAATTGTACTTGCAACAAGGACACTATGGAACATCAAGTACAACATCCAGCTGCTGTTTTTATCCATAACAGCTGGACTTTTCGTGCTCTAGCTTCTTTGCTCCAAAAAGAAGAATGTCATTCACGCCAGAATTGGGAGATCGATCTCAGACCAATGCTGGAAAGAGAAAATCATCACTTGGAGTGACACCAGCTTGCTACAGCTGTTCAAAGGTTATCCAAAAGCTGCACAACGGCTATACTTGTTTGTTAAGCAACGTACAGCAACATTACAGCTCAACAACAGCTAGCAATACGCTCCTCTCTTAAAAGTCAGAAGAAGAAACTTTGGAGATCGATCTCAGACTGATCTGTTTTCTTCAAAATTACATGAGCTGTCAATTTGCAGAGCAACTAGCCGTTATTTTCAAGCCTCCAACGGATATACTTCGTGGCCAAGACTCCCTGATCATCACTCATCTATATATAGAGGTCTTTGGAAACTTTGAAGAGCAAGAGTCTCCACTACAACTTCAACACTTGTTTTTGCTATACAAGTCTTTATCACGAGCTCTTCTTTTCTCTCTCACTCAGATCTGTAATTCATATATATCTAGGATTAGAATATCCAGTGAGTGTTTTGAGAGTTTATCCATCCATTTTCAAAGCTTCTCATAAGTGTATTGAGTGAATAGGCTTTGATTCCAAAATCCTTCATCATTGTAACCATTGGCTCAAGTTAGTACGTAACTACTAATTGAGTGACACCTTCATAGTCAGTGTGACTGAGGTAGATTAAGCTTGTAGGGCTTAGAAGATTATTTGATCTTGGATCTAGATCAAAGGAAGTGTAACTTGAGATCATTAGCATCTCTTAGTGGACAATCTCACAAGGAGTGTGGGGACTGGACTAGCCCAAGCATTTTGGGTCAACCAGGATAAACTATTGTGTGCATTCTCTTCCCTTACTCTGATTTAATTTGTGCAATCACTAATCACACACTTCACAATTTAATAGTTATATATATATACTGTCAGAGAGTGATTGGGAGATTGATCTCCAGACTGCAACACTTTTGGTTATTTGGTTTAACTAACAATCTAATCATTTTCTTCAAGTATATTGTGATTGATAATTTTTATAGGGAATATTTTAAAGGTTCACAATTAAAACCCCCCCTTTCTTGTGGAAAAACTTTGCTACTTCAATTGGTATCAGAGCCTGGTTCTAAGGAAGCATCTAACAAGTGCTAGAGGAAAAGATTCAGGAAGGAAGTAATGGCTAAGAATGCAAAGTTTATATCTGAAGGAGGATCATCAAACAGACCACCTCTATTTGATGGAGATAACTACTACTACTGGAAGGACAAAATGGAGCTCTTTCTTAGATCACAAGATAACAACATGTGGCATGTACTTGAAGTTGGAGAATATGTTCCATTAGCTAAAGATTCAACAAATCCTAAACCTCAAGCTGAATGGACAACAACAGAAGCTGATAGAGTACTCCTTAATACTAAAGCTAAATTGTTTATTAAAAGTGCTTTGTGCAGGGAAGAATATGATAGAATAATGGAGTGCAAAACAGCAAAAGCAATATGGGAAACTCTGCAAACTCATCATGAAGGAACCAACAGTGTCAAAGAAACAAGAATAGACATTGGTGTGAGAAAATTTGAACTGTTTGAAATGAAGGAAGAAGAAACCATAGATCAGATGTATGGTAGATTCACAAGCATCATAAATGAACTCAACTCTTTGGGAAAATCATATACTACACATGAAAGAATAAGAAAAATTCTTAGATGTTTACCAAAGACTTGGAGACCAATAGTCACAGCCATCACAGTGGCAAAAGATCTCACTAAAGTTTCACTGGAAGATCTGATTGGATCATTAAAAGCTCATGAATCTGTTCTTCAAGAAGATAAACCAAAAAGGAAGATGATTGCTCTTGAAACTGAATCTGGAGAATGCTCTCAGAAAGAGGAAACACTTTGTGAAGATGAAGAATCAATTCAAGAAGATGATGAAGAAGAATTAGCATTCCTGTCAAGAAGAATTCAGAGACTGATGACAAGAAGAAATCAACTCAAGAAGAATTTTCAACCCAAAAGGAATGGAGCTAAACCAGAAGTGGATCTAAGCAAAATACAATGTTATGGATGCAATCAATTTGGTCATTACAAGAATGATTGTCCAAAGAACAAACAGAAGAAGCCCTTCTTCAAAAAGAAATCCATGATGGCTACTTGGGATGATCTGGAAGAAGCTCAATCAGAAGATGAAGAACAAGAAGCAAATGTATGTCTCATGACACACTCAAATGCAGAAGAGGTAACACTTGATCCTTGCTCATCTTGTCAAAAAACTGAACATCTCTTTGATAACTTACTATATGACTCTCAAATCTTAAATCAGAAAAATGCTAAACTAAGAGATGAGATTACTGTTTTAACAAAAGAAAGAGATGAAATTAAGAAAGAGAGCAGTCTTAAAAGTGAAGTTATCAAAGGCATGCAAACTGCTCACACAGAACTTTCTAAAAGATTTGAAATTCTGAGAAATGATCAAAAAGAATGTTCTGAGGTACTAAAGGAAAATAGTGTTTTGAAAAAGACTATTTCAAAATTGGAAAATGATTTAACAAAGTTTATTAATACTACTACAACTTTTGAAAACATTTTGGGAACACAAAATGCATTTTATGATAGATCTGGTTTAGGACATAATCCTTATCAAAACAGAAAGCTATATGAAAAATGTCTCATTCCAAATAAACAAAAGAATTTTCAAAAATACAAATGTGATTTCTGTCACAAGGATGGACATCTTGAAGCCTTTTGTTTCAAAAAGAAAGCAAGAAAACCAGTTTTCTATAGAACACCATAACATTCTCAGATCGGTCTCAGAAACAAGAATTTTAGAAAATCTGTACATAGACATTCTCTAAATACTCTCAGAAGAGATGTCTATAAGAGAACACCTTACAAGAGATCATCTTATTCTCAGAGGATCCCTCATAAGAAATCTGAGACTAACACTCAAGGACCCAAGAAACTGTGGGTACCTAAAAACTTATTAAACTCAAATGTAGGAATGCCTTCTAGCAGTCAAGAAAAGGCCTTGGTACTTGGACAGTGGATGCTCAAGACATATGACAGGAGATAGGAACAGCTTTCTGTCATATGAAACAAGAGAAGGTGGATCAGTCACCTTTGGAAACAATGAGAAAGCTAGCATCAAAGGTATAAGTACAATTGGTAAGTCTGATTCTGCTAAGATTGAAAATGTTCATTATGTGGATGGCTTAAAACATAACTTAATAAGCATAAGTCAATTATGTGACAATGGCTTTGAAGTTGGTTTTAAATCAAACTCATGTGAAATAAAACAATCTTCATCTAACAAAGTCCTTTTTAATGGATCAAGGATAAAGAATGTTTATGTATTATACTTAGATGAACTACCTCCTGAGTCATGTTTTGTCTCTCTTGAAAAAGACAAATGGATTTGGCACAAAAGGGCAGGTCATGTAAGCATGAAGACTATGTCAAAACTTTCCAAACTTGATCTAGTTAGAGGTTTGCCTAAGATTAGTTTTGATCTAGATAAAGTATGTGAATCTTGCACAAGAGGGAAACAAGTTAAAAGTAGTTTTAAACCAAAAGAATTTATTTCCACAAAAAGACCTCTTGAGTTACTTCACATAGACTTATTTGGACCTGTCAAAACTACAAGTCTTGGTGGCAAAAATTATGGCTTTGTCATAGTAGATGATTTTTCAAGATTCACTTGGGTGTTATTTTTAAAACATAAAGATGACTGTTTAGAAGCTTTTAAAACTTTTTGCTTGAGAGTTCAAAATGAGAAAGGTATCAATATTATCTCTATAAGAAGTGACCATGGTGGAGAATTTGAAAACTCTCTCTTTGAATCATTCCTTGATAATAATGGAATCTCTCATAATTTTTCTTGTCCAAGAACTCCACAACAAAATGGAGTTGTTGAAAGGAAAAATAGAACTTTGCAAGAAATGGCAAGAACAATGATTCATGAATCAAATGTGGAAAAGTATTTTTGGGCTGAGGCCATTAACACCTCTTGCTATATTCTGAACAGAGTCACCATTAGAAAAGTTTTAAACAAAACACCTTATGAACTTTGGAAAGGCAGAAAACCTAGTATTTCTTATTTTCATATATTTGGTTGCTTTTGTTACATTTTGAATATCAAAGACAACTTAGGTAAGTTTGATTCAAAGTCAGACAAGGGAATATTCTTAGGATACTCTCTGACCTCAAAAGCTTATAGAGTCTACAATTTGAGAACTCAAACTTTAGAAGAAAGCATGCATGTGAAAATTGATGAATTTGAAGATCAACCAACTGTGCACACTGCTGATGAAGAAGAAGAAGAACCTGTCATTGTACAAAATCATGATTCAGATGAAAACCCTACACCTCAAGGACCACCAAAGACCTGGAGAATTGTTGGCTATCATCCTCCTGATCAAATTATAGGTAATACAGAAGATGGTGTTAGAACCAGAAAAGCCTTGCAGGAAGTAGAGACCAATCTGGGATTGATCTCCCAAATTGAACCAAGATCCATAAATGAAGCTATCATTGATGAGTCCTGGATTAAGGCTATGAAAGAAGAACTGCATCAATTTGAGAAGAATGAAGTTTGGAACCTGGTACCATTTCCAAAGGATAATTCAATCATTGGAACAAGATGGGTCTTTAGAAATAAAGCAAGACTTGTAGCACAAGGTTATAATCAACAAGAAGGAATTGATTATGATGAAACTTTTGCTCCTGTAGCCAGGTTAGAAGCTATTAGAATACTGCTTGCATATGCATCACATAAATGTATCAAACTTTTTCAAATGGATGTAAAAAGTGCATTTTTAAATGGATTTTTAAATGAGGAAGTTTATGTGCATCAACCTCCTGGTTTTGTTGATAAGCATAAACCAAATCATGTTTATAAACTTACCAAAGCTCTTTATGGACTTAAACAAGCTCCAAGAGCCTGGTATGACAGATTAAGCACCTTTTTACTTGAAAATGGTTTTTCTAGAGGAAAAATTGATACTACACTTTTTACAAAAAATGAAAAGCATAATTTACTTATTGTACAAGTGTATGTTGATGATATTATCTTTGGTGCTACTAATGAAAAAATGTGTGAAGATTTTTCTAACCTTATGCAAAGTGAATTTGAGATGAGCATGATGGGAGAACTTGGTTTCTTTCTTGGCTTGCAAATCAAGCAACTAGAAGAGGGAATTTTTATCAGTCAAGAAAAATATGTGAATGATCTTCTCAAGAAATACAAGATGAATGAAGCCAAGATCATGTCAACTCCAATGCATCCTTCTACAAGCTTGGAAAAAGATGAAAAAGGAAAAGATGTTTCTGAAAAAGAGTATAGGGGAATGATTGGATCTCTCCTCTATTTAACAGCTAGCAGACCTGACATAGTGTTTGCAGTTGGTCTCTGTGCTAGATTTCAAACATCTCCTAAAGAATCCCACTTGATTGCTGTCAAAAGAATTTTTAGATACTTAGTAGGAACACCTGATGTAGGATTATGGTACAAAAAGGGATCACACTTTGATTTACAAGCATATTGTGATGCTGACTATGCTGGGGATAAAATTGAGAGAAAAAGCACAAGTGGAGCATGTCAATTCCTTGGAGAAGCATTGGTGAGCTGGTGTTGCAGAAAACAAAACACAATTGCTCTCTCAACCACTGAAGCAGAATATGTTGCTGCATCAAATTGTTGCTCTCAAGTCATTTGGATCAAAAATCAACTTGAGGATTTCTCACTAAGGTACACATGTATTAAAATTTTATGTGATAACACTAGTGCTATTAATTTGTCTAAAAACCCTATTCAGCATTCAAGATCAAAACATATTGAAATCAAGCATCATTTTATTAGAGATCATGTTAACAAAAAGGATGTGGAATTAGTTTTTGTTGATACTGAAAATCAGCTTGCTGACATTTTTACTAAACCATTAGTTGAGGATCGTTTTAATTTTATCAAAGGAAAATTGAAAATCATCAAAAATCTCAATCCTACTTGATGTTTGTTTATCTGTGTGTCTGGGAGACCGTTCAGAGATCGATCTCTGGATACTGCGCTGAAGCATATCAATACATATAACGATCATTTGATTTAAATGGGCTCATGAACATGGCTTTAAATGGAAAAATTGATTTGGGCTTCCCTCTCTCCTCAATCATTGGGTGACGGTTTTTTCCTATCTTTCTCTTTCCCACGTTTTGTCAAAACCTAAAGTACAAACCTACTATTCATCTTTCTCATCAAAGTACACCTAGCCTATATTCTTCCTCTTCCCCAAGTTTCTGAGTTTTTCTTTTTATAATCTCTCAAACTCTTTCAACTTCCATTAAACATATTCAAGCTCAAATCTTCATCAATGGCTAGAACTAAAAACGCTGGTGGTAGAAAAGTCCCACGAACCAAAAACCCTTCAACTTCATCTTCACCACCAAGATCTTCTTTGTAACACCCCGATTTTTAAAGAGGAAGCAAAGGGCATATTTTTTTTTTTTTTTTTTTGAAATAAAACACGCCCTTTAAAATAAATATCAGAGCGCGCGTGAACTCATAATTGGCTCAAGTATTTGAATCATACAATTTTAGAAAATAAACATACAATGACAAGCATTGCAAATGGGCTTTCGGAAAAGCAAGTGTGTACCTGAATAATATTACAACATCAAAAGGATACAATTAGTTCACAAACCACAAAGCCGGTTTTATGAACCTAATGTATCGCAAAGCCCAATGGCATAATAGTTTCATAGTTTGAGTATAGAAGTATTAATACAAACCGATGACCAAAATAAAATCTAGACACTAAGCCTAGTCAAAAGAAGTAGTCTAGCTACGCCGTCTAATCTACCGGATGGTCCTCAAAGTCCTCGCCGTCTAAGCTACCCGCGGCATCACAAGCAACTCCATCATCTAGGGAGGGAGGAGCCCGCAATATTCGCATGCAAAGTGCAAGGGTCACCGACGGTAACAAATATACAAATAGCATATAGCATAAAGAGCAAGTAATAGGAAATTATCATTTAATTCAAGTATTGAGAAATTAAGACATCAAAGTACTCAAACATAATAAATAAAATGCGCACCAAGCCTAAAATGCGACCTCTAATGAATGGTGTGAGCATCCCTAACCGGGCCTATTTCACATGCATGAATTCCGGAATTTAACCTTCCCGTGAGAAGTTGTAAATGGCCGTAGCACACTTACCAAAAGCAAATCAATAAAATCCCGTAGGATAAAAGTGGACCCGTTCCCGATAGCCACACCCCGTAATCCATTCCCGATAATTACGTATTGGACTCAATAATATCCCGTAGGATTAAGGTGGATCCATTACCGATAATCTCACCCGCGGTTCATTCCCGATAACCACTTACTATGAATGCATGAGCATACGATTCCCCATATATGCTAATGCAAATCCTATTCTCAATCATAAATGAATACATTTCAATTCAAGTATCCCAACAATTCCAAACATCAACAATTACATGCTTTAGCGAAATATAAAGTCATAGATAGAAAAGGTGCCCTTACCTAGGCAATAGCTTCCAATCAAACAACCGATCAATCAAACACGCAAGCTTAAACCCCGTAATCGTTTCCTAACACAAGTCGCATAGTTTCTCAAATAATACTCTCCGACAAAATTCAAGGAAACGAAACTATTTTACACACTCTAAAGAGGTCCTAGAGGCATTGCAATGTGTTATGGTACGTAGGTTTACAAAACTATTTTTCTTGATCAAGTTTTTCATAATTTTTCATAAGATTTTGACCAAGTGTTTTATACCAAATTTTCATTTTTCTCACAAACGATTTTTAACAAGATTTTCTAACTCACAAACACATCCTAAACACTTCTCTCCTATACACAAAAAGTCATTAGACAACTCCTTGATCAATTAGATTTTCGAAATAAGCCCTAGCATGAACAAATTCATGAAAAATTCCAAAGTTAGTGCAATCAAGAAAAACAAAGCCTAATCCATACTAGTTAAGCTCTAAGGAACAACTTCTATGGATTAGAAATCATTTTTCAAAAACTACAATTTTTCTCATGAACCAAAAGTTGAATTTAAATTGACAAGATCAAGTAGTTTACTTAGCCAAAAAGAAAAGAAGAGCTAGGTTACCTTAAGAAGTTGATTTAGCAAGAAACTATGGAAGGAGCAAGCTTGGAATGGATCCAAATGGTGGAGAATTGAAAATTTGAGTGAGGTTATGGTGAGAGGAAGATGGCTCACGTTTTTGAGAGGAGAATGAGGAGAAAAATTCAGATTTTCTTCTATGACTAAAGTGTTTTAACCACCATACACTAATCCATTGGTTTTAGACCAATACAAACCCTTGGGTAATAGCCCTTTTGAATTTTACCCATTGGATTAACTTGACTTTCTTGCCATAAAGATATGTTCTTTTAAGTTAAGTGATTTTACATGCCGAAGACGAGTCACGTTACGCTTACGGACAAAGCTCGCGAAACTAGAAAAATTAGAATTTAAACGTCCGTAAAAAACGATTTACAAAAAGTTACGCGAAACACTTTTCCGAAAATGTGGATCTTAACCCTAACTCAAAAAATTATTTTAAAGGTATTTTCCGACTCTAGCCGATATATAAAACTTCGGGTTAAATTTTGAAAGGATTCCGAGTTAAAAAGATTTCAGAACGTCAGACAAATTTTAGATCGTTTTATAAGAAAATTGCATAACGCGAAAATTGAAATTCTAAAAGCACACAAACGTTCTCACTCTCAAGAGAAGACCAAAGAAACAAACCCCATGCAATTCCGACACTCGAACAAGAAACAGGCACGATCTCAGTAACTAATGTCGTTAAAACGACGATACACGAACTAATTAAACGAAACTCGAATTAAACCAACCAAAAACTAAGGTTCACACACCAAGCAATGCTACAAAGCATCACTCTACTCAAGAAACGGACCTCGGAATCGAAATCTACGTGAAAAACCAAGCAAAAAAAAGTTCCGGGTGCAAAAACCTAAAAAAGTCAACAAAAGTCAACTAAAATGCAGAATTTTTTTATGTTTTCTCAACTAAAATGACCATAACTCATTCGATTCTTGTCCGATCGAGGCGAACCATACGCCAAACTCTTCGTCTCGAAAAGACGGATCAAATGGTTAAGTTTTCAGAGAACTGAAACAATTTTAAATGGACGAAAATGCCCCCTACACAGTTTGTCCGAAATTTTGAAATCAAGCAAACTCTCAAATTTTCATTTTCAAACCAAACAAACATAAACCAAATTTCACCAAGACTCAACAACAAAGAATTTCACCAAGCACATAATTATTTTTAACGATTAATAACATATATTTAAACGATAAAACACTTAAATTAACTTGTGGGAATTTGAGGTCTTACATTCTTCACCTCCAAAACCACCTACTCCAAAATACTCATCATCATCATCCTATGAAACTGCATCTGAGTCTTACAAATCCATCCAAGAACGAGAAACCACTCCTGAAATTCAATCTATTCCTGTCACCACTAACATGCAAACTACTGTTGAAAATCCCCAAATTTCTCAAAACTCTCCAAACACTGTGTTTCAACCATCATCATCTAAATCTCCAGAAAACTCACCCATCAATCTAACTCAAAATCAACCATCACCACCTGTTGATTCACCCAAACACTCACCAGAAATTGAAGATGTTTCTCCATCTCCTACTACTACAATACCAAGTCCAAAGGACTCTCCACCTGTCCTTGTTAAAATGAAGAAATCCAAGTCTTTTGATTCCTCCAAAATTAGAAGATCATCAAGGATAATGTCTGGTGCTGGGAAGAAACCTGTAGTGGACACTACAGTGCATGTGTTAGATAAATCTGACTCTGAGATTGATCTTTTGGAAAAAGAGATTGATGAGTTTGAACTTGACCCAGTTACATCTACCAAGTCTGAACCTGTCAAGACCAAGAAATCACCAACTCCAAAGAAGAAGGAAGTGAAGACTGCTGTCAAGGCACCAAGAACAAAGAAGAAGTTTGCTGTGAAAAAATCTAAGGAGAAATTGCTACCTGCTCCTCTCATTCAACCTAAAGATGAAGAGATTTTTCAAAAGTATTGGATGACCAAACCTGTAGCTGTGTCAAGATTGTATAATTTTGCTGAACTATCCATTGGAGGTGTTGATTTAGAAAAATTTGTGGAACCATTTGAGTGGAAAAGTTTCTTTCAGATCAAAGAAACTGTTTATCCTTTATTGGTACAAGCATTCTACTACAATGCTCAAGTCTTCCCAGATAAAGATATGATTACTTCAAACATCAAGGATGTGGAGTTAGTGGTAGATCCATATGTCATTGGAAGCTTAATTGGAATCAAGAGTGAAGGGCTAGAGGTTTATGGAAATGACTGGTATGACCAAGTCAAGATCAGCAAAGAAGAATTGAAAAGAAAAATGTTCACTGAAGAAGGAGCTAAGAAGAACTCTCCTCCATCCTCCCTGCTGAAAACTGAGTACAAACTCCTCCACAACATGTGTCAACACTCATTTTTCCCTCGTACAGGGAGCAAGGATAAGGTAACTGATCTTGATCTTCTCATGATGTATCACATGGCAAAAGGAGTTAAACCGAATCTCCCATACATTATCCTACACTATATGATTCATGTTGCCACCTCTGGTTATAAGAAAATTGCACTACCATATGCCATGCTTTTGACTAGGGTGTTTAGGCTTTACTATGCTGATATGAGTAATACAATATCTGAAAACAATTATTACACCTTTAGTTTGAAAAATGTGCATCATATGAAGAAAGATGTTGAAACCCCTGCTGTTGATGTTGGTAGTAAAAGAAAAAGAGATGATTTTGAGAAAACAAATTTGAATGTTCTTGCTGATGCCTCTGGAGACCAATTGGAGAATGATCTCCAGACTGGTGAACAAATTCAAATCAGTGGTGATGTTGATCCCACCACTGAGAGTGATAAACTTGTAACAACTGCTGCTACTACTCTTCAAGGTTTTAAACCTGTGTCTGCCCCACAAAATACCACCATGTTTTCACCTTTAATGACATCAAACCAAGGAAGTTTGTCTTCCTTTTGCACTTCTGAATTCATAAGAAACATTCTCACATCTGACACCCCTGAAATTTCCACCATTCCTATTCCAAAACCTACTGATAGTACTTTGCCATCCATACCATCTTCATTTGCTACTTTTGATTCTTTTTGCTCATCTGTTAATGCTACAAATGCTGGAACTCAACAATTAGTGTTTGAGGGAAATGTCAACTTTGACTTTCCTGGCCCTTCAAGGCCCACCAAACGCTTTAGGCTTGAAACTGATATGGAGCAAATGAGAAAAGACCTGGATAATGTGATTAAAGGCATGTCTGTTCAGCATTCCATGATGAATCACTTGATTTTGGAATCCAAAACATTGAGGGATTGGTTTACCACTGTTGTGTGTCCTCAACTCCACATTCCACCACCTCCAGCAATTGAAACTCCACATTTTGATCCATTTCCTGCTAATGAAAATTCTGAAAATGATGATGAAAATCCTGCTACTTCACCTGCTCCTGCTGGAGCCACTGATTGATAAACTTTGCTTGTGTTTGCTCCTGGATTACCCTTTTCAATGATGACAAAGGGGGAGAATGATTTGATAGATCAAGGGGGAGCCCAATGATGTTTTGAAGTTTGAAGATGTTTTGCAGCTTGACCTGTTATTTGATATTTGATGAACTTGTCTTTAATTTTATGAACTCTGCTCTTAAATTGTCCTGTTTAGTATTTAGATATTTTGAGAAGTCTCTTTTGATGTCAAATGAACTTCTCCTACTATGTATGTGTTGTCTAAACCAGGATCTGTTTGTTTAAATTTGCTTTTGATGCATGTTTGAATCTTTTTGTATTAATCATGAGCTGTCAACTGTGTTTGGATGCTCACATATGTGAGATTGATGATTAATGGTTTATGCTTGATTCAAATTTTATTTGTGTTACTCAATTCTTTTAAAGTCATAAGCATGATCATTTTGGAAATTGAATGCTTGAATTGAGGGGGAGCTTACAAATTAAAAACACTAGACATTTTATTCCAAGCACTTTGAATTTTGATTAAAATTAGAATTCCATCTCAAAACATAATTCAAGAAGTTTGTCATCATCAAAAAGGGGGAGATTGTTGAGGCAAAATCCCTAATTGATGTTTTAAAGATAACAAACCTCTTAATTATTTTTTAGTGTAATTCTAATCTTTTTGGTATCTAACAAGTGGTCTTGAGTGTTTTTATTAAGCTAGGAACAATTGAGCTATTTAGATCAAATATCATGTTTTTATTGTGATAAAAACAAAAGCTTGGAGAACGGTCTCTGATTGGTCTCTGAGACCTGCGCAAACATCATTTTCACACAATCAATGCAAAAGGACTTATGGATAAGTCAACTATGTACAAGACAAATGATCACTTTTCTCTTGGGCATCTCTCACGAATTATCTACACATCCAAGAGATCATTTAAGGCAAAGGTTTCTCTCATGAATAGAGAACTTACTTCTTTTATCAAGTTCTATGATTTAACCATGTGAAGATTGAGCATGTGACACAAGGATATTTTTATACTCAATTAATGGAACTAATCTTATATGGACCATGGAGAATTAGACAGCACAACCTGGTCTTGGAAATTGACTTGTACTTTAAAGAATAAAGTAGGAACATTCTCCAATGAAGTTTCTCTTTCTATATGACAATTGTACTTGCAACAAGGACACTATGGAACATCAAATACAACATCCAGCTGCTGTTTTTATCCATAACAGCTGGACTTTTCGTGCTCTAGCTTCTTTGCTCCAAAAAGAAGAATGTCATTCACGCCAGAATTGGGAGATCGATCTCAGACCAATGCTGGAAAGAGAAAATCATCACTTGGAGTGACACCAGCTTGCTACAGCTGTTCAAAGGTTATCCAAAAGCTGCACAACAGCTATACTTGTTTGTTAAGCAACGTACAGCAACATTACAGCTCAACAACAGCTAGCAATACGCTCCTCTCTTAAAAGTCAGAAGAAGAAACTTTGGAGATCGATCTCAGACTGATCTGTTTTCTTCAAAATTACATGAGCTGTCAATTTGCAGAGCAACTAGCCGTTATTTTCAAGCCTCCAACGGATATACTTCGTGGCCAAGACTCCCTGATCATCACTCATCTATATATAGAGGTCTTTGGCAACTTTGAAGAGCAAGAGTCTCCACTACAACTTCAACACTTGTTTTTGCTATACAAGTCTTTATCATGAGCTCTTCTTTTCTCTCTCACTCAGATCTGTAATTCATATATATCTAGGATTAGAATATCCAGTTAGTGTTTTGAGAGTTTATCCATCCATTTTCAAAGCTTCTCATAAGTGTATTGAGTGAATAGGCTTTGATTCCAAAATCTTTCATCATTGTAACCATTGGCTCAAGTTAGTATGTAACTACTAATTGAGTGACACCTTCATAGTCAGTGTGACTAAGGTAGATTAAGTTTGTAGGGCTTAGAAGATTATTTGATCTTGGATCTAGATCAAAGGAAGTGTAACTTGAGATCATTAGCATCTCTTAGTGGACAATCTCACAAGGAGTGTGGGGACTGGACTAGCCCAAGCATTTTGGGTCAACCAGGATAAACTATTGTGTGCATTCTCTTCCCTTACTCTGATTTAATTTGTGCAATCACTAATCACACACATCACAATTTAATAGTTATATATATATACTGTCAGAGAGTGATTGGGAGATTGATCTCCAGACTGCAACACTTTTGGTTATTTGGTTTAACTAACAATCTAATCATTTTCTTCAAGTATATTGTGATTGATAATTTTTATAGGGAATATTTTAAAGGTTCACAATTCAAACCCCCCCTTTCTTGTGAAAAAACTTTACTACTTCAATGGGTTCGATTTTTACTGAGGTAGGTGTATAAAAAAAATTGGAGACGTAGAAAAAAAATTGAACATGTATTAGAGAAAAATTTGAAGTAGTATAGAAAATAGAAATCAATTATTAACAACGAAATAAAAAAGAAAAACTGATTGGATTTCATATTCAATACATGTTGGTTACAAAAATATTTCAAATTGATTGATATAGTGTAATGGTTAATATAAAAAGTCTTTACAAAAATGTTAAGGGTTCAACTCATGTTGATGACATTTTTTTATCATTTTTTAATAATTATAAAATTGTGATTATTTTTTTCAAAGCATTATGATTATTTTTTCATATAAAAATCTCGAAAATAAAATTAAAAACGAAAATATAAACTGGAACAAAGCTAAAAGAAAGATTTGAAAAAAATATATATCATTATAATTACGTATTGGAAAAAAATAATCACAATGATTTGAAAAATATAAATCATTATAATTATATGTGATGGTGATTATCAAATTAGGAATAATTGAAAAAATATGTATTAGATTTGGAAAAAAAAAAATCATTATAATTATAGGATCATGTCAAAATCCGTTGATAGATGATACAGTAAAAAATATATCACTATAATTATAATTAGGAATATAAAGATGTAGTTATATATTGGTGCATGCAAAATATATCAAATAAATTCAAATGGTGTAGTGGCAATTGAACTAAGGAAATGTGAGACGACATGGGTTCAAATCTTGGTGAGGAAATTGTTAACATTTTTAATAATTAAAATAGGGTTTAAGTATGGTTAAATTAGGGTTACTTGGAGACTTAACTACTTTTATATGTATAATGATAATGATAAACATTTAAGAAATACACACAAAATGATTGTATTTGACATCAAAATTCTTAAATCCAATAATCATTTCCACATTACAAAATACAAATAACGACCATACATAAAATATATGGACTAAACAAAACAGAACCAAATTGTTTTTTTGAACTAATAACATAATTACATCAAAAGAGTATAGAAGAGATCCTAATGAAAACATAACCACATAAGGGTATGGAAAAGTAACATATTCCCTTTTTGTTGGATTCACAAAAAAGGTATACACTTTCTTGATCGGATATATTTCTATTTATCCATTGGCTTGCTCATCAATGTCATCAATCCACTCTCAAAAGCTCTCTTACCTTTGGATTCTTTGCTTTTTGTGACCCCTTCCAGGCTCCTACTGATAGTATAAACATGAAGAGGATGATGCAAAAGAATTAATTCGAGTCTCAAGGTTTCCTTTCACTTTAAGTATCTGTTACTTATTTTCTATTGGCTTGCTTTGGTTAGAGTATATCCTCATTCACAAAAGGACATCATGTTGTGGAACCATTCAAAGCATTGCAATTGATATGCATAGAACAAAGCAATATGCCACATTATTGACTGTTAACGAATAATCCTTTTATGGGGTAATGGGTATCCATGATCATCAGGGGTGGGCTGTCACAAATTCTAAAACTTGATGAGTGTTTTGATTATTTCAACTTCTAAAACTTCAACGGAAAATATCGGTATTCGAGTCTATCTTCCCCCACTAAGCCTCTTGCGCCTGTTGAATATGTAGTTGTGTTGTTGGAGTTTGTTTCAAGTCCTATATTGTTTAAGTTCCTGGATCGTTAAATGTATAAATATGTGTGGACAACCTCAACCTTTAAGCTATCTTTTAGGGTTGAGATCCAAACATATTTAACATGATATTAGACCCGAATTAATGACTGCAATGTGGGCATTTGACCCAAACCCACCTCATTGCTTTGTGTTGAATATAAAAGCGCCCCTCCTAAAAACTCAAAAGATCCCCACTCGAATTCTGTCATCCAAACTGGGAGATCTTTTACAATTTACAATGTTCATGCAAACATACGGTTAAAACAAAAGATACAACAACTCTGATGTTTTTTTTTTTTTCCTAGTTCAAGTGATTCAATGGAAAGTTTTGTTTTCTTAATCATGTTGCATGGTTACTATGTTGATTAAATAGTTTAAAAAATGTTCAAACTGGATTTTTGCAAACCCTCGCAACTACAATTTTGCATGGAAAAATTGTGAACTCTCCTCTAATAACTCATAACTACCTTAGGCCTAAACCTATAAAACTAGAGTTGTTGCGGTTTGACTCTTCATATTTATAATAATCTTCTAGTTCTTTTTCTTCCAACGACTAGATGTGAGACTTGTTGGATTTTTGACACAACATTATTTGCTTTCCTTTTAGGTAGTCCTTTGCGTTTAGATAGATATGTCAACTATATGTTCAAAGAAATGGGTGGAATATTCCCAAATCGTTCACTTTTAATTCCATTTATTTCACGTGGTCCTTAAATACAGAGACAAAGAGAATCAAGCAAGTATGGAAAATAAGCTAGCTGGGTAAATATTAGTGTTTGATAATAATAATAATAATAATAATAATAATAATACTCCCTCCGTCCCACTTTATATGAACTATTTTAACTAAATGATACTATTTATTTATCTTGCTTTAACCATATTTTTTTTTAATAATATATAGATATAAATATTCATTCAAAAATATATAGATATAAATATTAGCATATAAGATCTTGTTTTTTATGAGTATTTTAAAAATATCAAGTTTTTATAATTTTTACTAATAAAGAATTAAAAATTTTAGTGGTCAAAATTATGCTTTACATACGTGGGTGGAGTAGTTAAATTACGTCTTATATTTTGGGACGGGGGAGTAAATTGCAAAATATATGAAAAAAGTCAGAAAGGAAGACCCATATTGAACAAATGCCTTTCAACTTTTTTTATTGAACATTGAAAGGGTACCCCATTTACCAAAAAAAAAATATGGAAAGCAAGACTGATTAATCTCAATTGACTTAGTTTTCACTTTTCACTCATTTTTTGGTTAAAAAAAAAAAATCTCAATTAATATATAATAGTTTTAATGGGACAGTTCTTGGGCTCAAGATCTATAAAAATTTATCTCTAAATTATTCATGTGATAATCACTTCTATTTTTATTTTAATCTATAACAAAGGAACCCTTTATTATCAAGGGATTATAATAAAGGCCAATAGTGTTTGAGATATTTAATTTTCTCCGGAGATACTGAGTTATTACATTTTGCTTTGTTTATAATAATAAGGGATGAAGCTAGTAGGGGCTAGCAGAGACCACGGCTCCCCTTAAATTTTTATAATTTTTTATACTAGTATATTATTATATTATTAGTTGAATTTTACTTTTGGTATCTCTATTTATTAAATTCACGAAAATAGTCTTCCTTTTTTTTAATTCAACGTTTTGGACCCTATTTATACATTTATTGTAAATTTGATTTCAGCAAATGCTTTTCCCCTAAAAATCGTATTTTTTGTATTGATTTATTGCATTAATATTGAATTTAATGACAAAATATCTTTTTTGAGATTAAAATTCACCTTTTTTTTATACACAAAAACCACAATTTTTATGGAAAAAGATGAGTTGAGCTCAAAATTTCAATAAATGTGAAAATGGAGGGGGCAAAAAGTTCGACTAAAAAAAGTGGCTCATATAATGCAGATTCACAATATTAACATTAAATCTATCTTATAATTTTTTATATATGTTATGCTTTTAAATTTTAGTTTTTGCAGTTTATAATATAAGTAGTTTCCTATGAGTTATATAATGAAATAAAATAAAGTCATATTGTATTATACAAGCTATAAAATGTTTTCAAAAGCTATCATGAAAAATGACAATAAGCTTTGTTAGTTTTAAAAAAACTCACTCAAATAATTTTACAAATATTGATATCAATTGATAAATTAAGGTTATAAAAAGTGTTGGTTTGTGTAAATAAATAATTTTTTATATATTATTAATAAGTTTGTCAAAGTAGTTTATAAAAAATCAGCTAATAAAGATACAATGTCTGCTAGTGAGAGAACTTATGAATTAACATAAAAACTTATTTATTTGCATAAGTTTTTTTTTATAAATATAGAGACTAAAACGTATTTAACCCAAATAAGTATCCAAACAGACACAAAGTAGTTTAAAAAAAAACATTTCACCTAACGAACTAATAGTATTAACAAAAAAGGGAGAATTTTAACATTTTTGTTTCCATTCCCAGAAAGAAAATTGCACAAAAGAAGTTATACGAAGCACTCATCAATCAATATATTCTTATCCTATTTTACACCAATCAAAAGCTAATGTAAAAGCTCCTTTCTACTTGCTATGAAAACATGAAACGAGGCCCTCATTTCATAAATACTGTTTCTATATAAAGTGTAGTACATTGAAAACTTAATTGCAGCAAATTGCACCTATTCTCAAACCCCTTTTAACCTAGTTCTAAACCCCAAAAAAACATCATCAAATAACCATGAACAATCTCCTTGGAGAGGAAAGGGAGCAATATCAGAAGAAGAGGAAATCTTGTGATGAAGCCTCTACAAACTTGAGGACATCAAAGAGAAGATTATGCAATAACAAAAATGAAGAAGAGGGAAACAACTACAACAAATCAATCTCAACAACACTAAAGCTTTACGATGATCCGTGGAAGATAAAAAAGACGCTGACGGACAGTGATCTAGGAATCTTGAGCAGACTATTGTTAGCTGCAGACTTGGTGAAGAAACAAATTTTGCCTATGTTGGATCTCGATGATGCAAGAGCTGCAGAGACCGAGGAAGGATCCCCGGTCAATGTTTGGGACATGGAAACAAATTCCATGCACCAACTTGTTCTAAAGCGATGGTCTTCGTCTAAGAGTTATGTTCTTATTGGTAAGTGGAACCATGATTTCGTGAGAAGAAGAGATCTCAAGAAAGGAGATGAAATTGGATTTCAATGGGATCCTTTTAACCGCGCTTTCAATTTCTGTGTTCTTAAACGGGCTACCATGCCTCAATAATGGATTAATTTTACTTGTTTTTAAATCTTGAATTTGTTGTATAATATACAAAGTTCTATTTATAAAATATATGATTGTGTCAAAAAAAATATATAAATATATAAAATAATAATTTTGTTGCAATAATTTGAAATTCAGACTAAATATTTTAGCATGCTTTGTATAATATATCTTCTTTTTTCATCCTTTTCAATTATAAAATCAGTTTAAAGGTACCTAGATTTTTCCTGCTATAATATCAGGTCGAAATTGTTTTTGTTGGAAGGGTTAGAGTATCCCTTATATTCTCATTAATAAAATTAAAAAAAAAAAATATAAGACATACATAAAACAAATGTTTGGAGTAAAAAGGAGATTTATGCGACCATATTAAAATTAGATCAATTATAAAAATCACATGATTTTCCATTAAAAAAAGAATCATATGTGTGTGGTACAATTTATGATGATATTAATCGTGTACCCAAAAACAATCTGTTCTTTGAAACCCATAATAATTGGATTAAAAATAAGATGGTTGGATTTGAGGAATTTTTTTTTTCTACCCCTACAATTATATCTCTACCCCTACAAAATAATTTTTTTTCCAATTTTAACCTTTGTTTTTTTGCTACAATAATTTTACTCCTTCTTATTTGAGATTAAAAGAAATTTAACTTATAGTGACAGACAAAACTGTCACTAAAAGTGAAAAATCTGTAAAATGATCTCACTTTCAATGTTATCGGTGCTCTTTTTGAAAGTATACTGATACAATATTGTCAAACGGAACACATTATTTAAGAATACCGATATACTAATTTGAATACAAGAATTTTGACTTATAGTGACACACAAAACTGTCACTAAAAGTCACAAATATGTAAAAAGAGCTCCTTTCAACAGTACCGGTGCTCTTTTTCAAAGTATACCGGTAGAATATTGTATATCGGAAAACTTTCCTTTAGGAATACCGGTATACTAATTTGAATACAAGAAATTTGACTTATAGTGACAGACAAAACTATCACTGAAAGTCAAAAATCTGTGATGGATAAAAATCTAGGGGACGTTTATTCTTCTTCTCTTTTAGTGACAGTTTTGTCTGTCACTATAGGTCAAATTACTTGTATTCAAATTAGTATATCGGTATTCTTAAAGAATGTGTTCCAGTTGATAATATTGTATCGGTATACTTTGAGAAAGAGCACCGATAACGTTGAAAGTGAGATCTTTTTACAGATTTTTCACTTTTAGTGACAGTTGTGTCTGTCACTATAAGTCAAATTTCTTTTAATCTCATATTGGAAAGAGTAAAATTATTGTAACAAAAAAAATAAAGGGCAAAATTAGAAATAAAATTATTTTGTACGGATAGAGGTATAATTATAGGGGTAGAAAAAAAAATTTCCGACTAACAGCCCAACGTTATATTTCATTTTTGAGCTCCAATACTTCCTTGTTATTCCACTAAGAAGGTGACAAAAATAGAAGAGATGTTTTGTTTTTTTTTTTTTTAATCAAGAAGAGATGTTAAATTGTGGTTGTGGTTTAATTTTTTTTTTTAAAGTAAAACTTGTATAAATCATATTTGAGCTTCAATTCTTCGTTGTTTTTTTTTTTTGAACCAAACAAACTTACTGCATTTCATTAAAAACTAAACGTTCAATACAAAAGGGAATATTCTCAAGCCTATGGAAGCTAGCCCAAGAATTGGCCGCCCTAGCAAGAGTATGAGCAACCAAATTCGCTTGCCTCCTAACAAACTTAACCTCAAAGTTTATAAAAGATGACATAAGACTAAGGATATCATGAACAATTGACAAAAACTCAGAGTTGGCTCTACGCTTCATATGAATGGCCTCTATCAAAACTTTTGAATCACTTTCAAATTGAACTCGATTCAGTCCTCTATGTCTTGCTTCTTCCATTGCTAAAAGTAAAGCCCATGCTTCTCCTTCTACAGATGAAATCACAGTTTGCTGTCATTGTGTCATACCAGCCAAAAATAGAAGAGTCTTTTTTTTACTTGTATAAAGATTTAGGCTTAATTATATTTTTTTGTTCCTCTATTTTCACTTATGATTGATTTGTTCTTAAAAAAAAACCATTTGGTTTTGGTCCTTCAATTAGATTTTGTGCTTAAAAATTATGATTTAACATTTTTTAAAAGATGTGACATACAACTTAATGATATTGAATATAAAATATCTTAAAATTAAAAAAAACAAATAATTAAATATTTTGATTTAAATTTTAAAAAGTATTCATTTACGTAATTTCAATAATTAATCCAATGCTAGAAATTTGCTATTTTCATGTGAAAAAAAGTCCGCAGGCATTCCTAAGACTTCTCCTACGAATTTTGCCAACAAGAAAAAATTTCCTATGGATCTTGCTCAGGAAAATCCATAGGTATTTGTTACTTTTGCTGAGGCATTTTCTGTGGATTTTCTCACAGTATAGAATTCCGCCGGAAAATCATCAAGTATCTGAACTGTTAAGCAAATCTTTAGAAATTGATATTGGTTTATGCATTAATTTAGTCTATATTGTGGTCAACATTGATGATGTTTAACATTTTGGGGATTTATTTTCTATTTTCTTACTTACATTTATGAATATCTATTTTGATATGATTTAATGTCATGATACTTGTGGTAATTCGGTTAATATGTACCTACGGAAAGACAATTCCTGCTGATTTGTCTGCGGAGACACGTTTCTTGGAAAAAATCCTGTAATATTTACTACGCAAAATTACCTACGAATTTGTCGCAAAATAAAAATTGCTACAGATTTGTTCCCATTAGCGGCAGCAAAATCCACAGGAAATAATTACCCACATATTAGCTTGCAACCAAATTCCTTGGGGCAAGAAACGTGTTTCCCACAGATTTTTGGTCCAAATCCGCAAAAAAAAAATGCAAATTTCTAGCAATGATCCATTTGTGTTTGCGTGTGCGCGTGCGCACACGAATATGACGCAAGCAAGAGAATAAATAATGAAAGCAATAAAGACACAAGTAATTGTTTACTCATTTCGATGAAACTACACCTACTTTGGGGGATACCAATCGAGGAAAGAAAATCTACTACTTTGAATTAGTACACTTTAGACTTATACAACAACAAGCCCTATGTTGTTCAATGCTTCTTCCTAATCCTAGTGAACTTTCTACTTAGGACTCCCCCCTAAATATGAGAACTCGCTCACTTTCCTAATCACTAGTCCCAGTGATTTAATAAAACAATAATATGAAAATTGTATGATTTATTATCAAATCAATATCACTTTAACAATGTATATATCTTAGTGCTCATAAATTTTTATGGATATGAAAATATAGGCCAAGTTTAAGATATATGTATGAAAGTTTATAAAACAAGTGACATTGATAATTTAGAAAATTTGTGAATATGAAAGTTGTTTTTAATTCTAATGATCACAAATATATTTATAGAGGCTTTAGAAAATGTCCATAAAGCAAGGAACCTCTTCAAAAAATCTTATAATAAAAAGTTATGTTTAAAAAATCACAATGGTTCGTAAAATTCTCAATAAAGTGTTCTTTCAAGGACTTGTTAAATTCGTTGATACGCACCGCCGATTTAAAAGACACAAACACCTATTTAAATCCGTTAACGATAGAAGTGATGTAAAAGGCTCTGACAGCTATTTTTAAAAATAAGCTTTTTATAATTTTAAAAGTTTGCTTTATATTGACTTTTATATTTAACTTAGAAACTTAGTTGTAATTAATTTTAAAATAATAATGAGCATTCTAAGTTATATAATTATTAAAAGTAATAAATCAAAGATAAAAACCATACTTGCAATTAGTTTAAATAATAAGCCTAAGTCTTGGTCTTCATCTTGATTCCCATCTTGTGCCTCCATAAACTTTCTTCTTTTGTGATGTGAGTTTGTTATTATCTAAACCCAGCCAAGTTCAAGAAGGAAATTTTTTCACAGTAATTGTTAACCAAGTTCGGTAAAACTACACCTACTATGGAGATACCAATCTAGGAAAGGAAGATCATACTTTGAATTAATACTTAGTCTTACAACGAACAACAATACCTATTATTGTTTATGTCTTTTCTTAATCCTAGTGTTTCTTCTACTTAAAGGTTCACTCCCCCTAAATATGAGAACCTACCCACTTCCCTACAACCACTCAGCTTGAGTGATCCTAACTTCTTCTACACGAAGATGTGTTAAATTACTTAATTCAACATTACAAAACTTTAAAACCTATAGAGAAGGTATATATGACCTTGCACAGTGGGCACAAGATCTTTGACTCGCAATTCTAGCTTTAATCTAGAGTTTCTTCAATTATTGCTCGCACTTGAATGTGTTGCTGAAGTCTTCTATTTATTGAAAGGAAAAACTATAAAAGAGATGGTTCTAGAAGATTTCAAAGAATTAGAGATTAGGTCTACTGTGGTTGGATTGGATATCACCAAGGCTCATTTTCTCAAATTACTGAAGTTGGAAAACAAGGGAAAATCATCTCTGCATATAAGAGAAATCATTTTCATCGTGAAGCTATCAAGAGGGAGATGTTTGTCAATAAAGCAATTCTGGGAAACGCTAAATCAATGGATGCCAAGTATAGGGTGATGTTCAAGATCATGATGGCTTTAATATTTCCCAGAGAAGGAGGAATTGATACAATCTCTTGGGAACACAAGCATTTCATATTCTTCTTCTCAAAAGGATCCCAGATTAATTTGACGTGTTTATTTGAACACTCTATGATGCCATCAGAGACAGTGTCTCTCAGCTCATTGCCACTGTTGCTCATCCTAGTGTTCATTTAATCCATGCGTCCCATCATTCTGTATGTTAAGCCCCGAGTTAGGATACTAAGAGGCTCTCGTTTCACCTAACTAGGTATGTTGTCCTTATGTTGAAACTAGTAGCGTTGTCACAAGATTACATAGTTCTAAGAGTTCATTTACTAATATTGGTCGATGTTCACGTATGTAAACACAAGGTCAATACAAAGTGTCTCAGCACTCAAGGATAATAGCTATTACAATATACTGTCTTTAACCTAGAAAAATGAATGTCCACTTGTTCCTCCTAAGTGCCTCCTTTTTATAGTCCAACATCCCTTGACCTAATGGGCCTTCATTGGTGTGGAGGTATCCAGGCCCAATAAGCATGACACTAAGATCCAAAAGCAGCTCGTCCGTACAACACGCGTGGATCTGTGAAGTCACGTGGCTCACGTCACCTATCCGTGCAGATCACGTGGAGGTGGAACAAACCTAGCTCATGTCACTCGTCCGTGCAGATCACGTGGGGGTGAAACATGCGTAGGCAGAGCTCGTGATGTGATTTAGCTAGGTCTGTAAGAGTGAAGCTCACAACGTGGTAGAGCTAAGCTTGTAGGAGTGAAGCTCGTGGTGACCTGAATGGTCCAACTATAATATTATTTCATGACATGGTCTCCGTATCAGTCCACAGTCGACCAAGCGTCAAGCCAGTTAAGGTGTAGACGCTTGTTTCTTTATCCGGTCGACCTATATCAGTCCACAGTCCTCCAAGCGTCAAACTAGTTAAGGTGTAGACGTTTGTTTCTTTATCCGGTCGACCTATATCAGTCCACATTCCCTCAAGCGTCAAGTCAGTTAAGGTGTAGACGTTTGTTTCTTTATCCGGTCGACCTATATCAGTCCACAATCCCCCAAGCGTCATGCCCATTAATGAATATAGTCTTGTCACATCAGTCGTCTTGTCTCGTCACATCCGTTGTACTTTCATTCATCTTTTTTCTCTAATATCATATTTTTACCATGACTCTTTTTTCTAGAATCAACTCTATAAATATTTGTCCATCCTTACTTATTTTTACCATGAGAAATGTTATTTAAACATCAAAAAAGGGACATCTCTACAACATCAAGGGGGAGTCACGTGTATATAACCGGGGAATTTTTCAACACATTTGGTTAATGCCCATTAACCAAATGTGTTGAAGAACTCGCCGGTTCTATACACGTGACTCCCCCTTGATGTTGTAGGCATAAAATCTTTCAAACTTGAAAAAATATTTACTTTTAACTTTGTTTTAACTTTATCATCCGCAAACAATCAAAATATGCCTCATATACAATTTCTCGTAAACAAATAGTTGAGGAGTTGGAGATCAAATTTGGTTAATGTTAGTTAACCAAATGTGTTGAAGAACTCCCCGATTATATACACGTGACTCCCCTTGATGTTGTTGAGATGTCCCCTTTTGATGTTTAAATAACATTTCTATTTTTACCATTTCACTAGTTACTCCTCACATTCTCTTTTTTACTCTTTTGGATTTGCTCTTGGTGTGCACTATCTTCTTCCCTCAATCTTCATCAAGAAAAATCTTATTTATCACATCACAGGTACTTTATTCATTCTTCTGATATTTATTTATGAATGTTTGAATGACATTGGTCAGCTCGGCTCTTATTACAATTTTGCTAAAGTTTCACCTAGCTAATAACAACTTGTTTAGGAAGGACTACTAATATCATGTGTTGTTCAAAAATCCAATAAATGAACAAATAATTGTTGCTAGTAAACAAAAACATAGCCATTAATGTATTACAGCTCGGCCAACTTGTCGGTTGCACAAAGAAATAACTTAGTTACTAATCGATACCACTTCCATATAAGGATAATTATAAAGAGTTAATGTGGTGGGAGCTAGGTGGTTGTCTCTTTTTTATTATCACTATTTTCCTTATTTTAAAACTACCTTCCACTATTTTGACAACAAGCTAGTGTATGTTATAGACAAGAAGGGATATGACCTTCTTATAAAAGTGACTACTTTGAACATAGCCTTTTGACGAGACTAGAAATTGTAAACAAAATTTTGGAAATTGTTTTACTATGTCTACTCATGCCTGCCAATTAATATTAATAATTAATAAGTAGCTCTTCACCACCTAAACTTTTCACTAGTTTATCTTGTGGTTAAATAGTTGAAACATGTATAGAAAACATCATAAGGCAAGTGTATACTTACCACCTAAACTTTTGACCCGTGGTGATTCTCCACATGGTGAAAATATCCAGTATAGAAAACATTCTATATCAATGTTATTGATGCATGTTACTGGAACTGCATAAGGCAAGTGTATTATATATCAGTGGTTTCTCACCAAGTGTTGTTCCAGATTTTCTCTACCCGACCTCTTTCTCAACTATTCGTTAGCTCGGTCGGAACTACCTCCCTCCACCTCTCCTCAGCTTGGCAACTTTGACTTTGTATTCACAAACATTTTTGTTGATGAACAAGGTAAGTACTTCAAAATGAGCTCTTTAACTTCTTGTTGTAAAGAATTTTTTCATTGATTTCCTTCTCTATTTTTCACACCTCCTACCTCCAAATATATTTAAATCATAATTTCTTAGTAGGATAACCTTTAGTTAAAAACTTATCGCTCAGTCATATGCAAGAGCTACACTTTTGAGAGTAGCTTTAATAAAGTGCAGAATTTTTCTCCAAAGACACCACTGAATCCATGTAACATCATGAGGGAAGCTAAACAAAAAATAAAATAATTGATAGTACACCTAGTACACAACCTAGTCTTCTTTTCATATCAAACATTATTTATGCTTGATGTGTCATTAATGCTTCTCACAACAATTCGACAACGGGTTTGGATCCTCTCCTTTCATTATTTCTCTCATACTCTCTCCTTCACTAATTTATTTCTATCTCTCTCTAACATTTTCTCACACTTCTTCTTTTTATTATATCTTATTAATTTTCTCTCTCATATTACACTTGATTTTTTTATGGAGGGAGAAGGATAAAAGGAGATGATCCACCTCCTTCGACAACACATCAAAACTGGTATAATTAAAATAGTCAAAACTCTATCCAATACTGTACCGTGAAGATTTCCATATTTCAGTTTGGATTCAATTGCTTAAATAATATAATATTCATAAAATCCATTAAGAAAATGCTAGAACATGTGCTCCATATATTTGGTAAGTGTTAACAATACCTTTATGTTGCTTTGGTACCTCGGTACAACATATTTTTTCAATTTGAGAAGCTAGTAAAGTCAAACACTGATGGATTACCGTCCAAAATTATAGTTAAAATAACCAAAACTCCTTCTAGGCCTACTAGATACACATAGCAATGGCAGCATACATACAACACCAAAAGCAAAAATCTTCACTTTGTGCTCCTTCACTTTACCATGTCTAAAATGATTTTTCTCACCAAGTGTTGTTCCAAATTTTCTCTACCCGACCTCTTTCTCAACTATTCGGCCTAGCTCTTTCCTTCATCTACCTTCGTTAGCTCGGCCGAAACTACCTCCCTCCACCTCTCCTCTGCTTGGCAACTTTGACTTTGTATTCACAAACATTTTTGTTGATGAACAAGGTAAGCACTTCAAAATGAGCTCTTTAACTTCTTGTTGTAAATAATTTTTCCGTTGATTTCCTTCTCTATTTTTCACACCTTCTTCTGTTACCAAGCACTTAAATGTCCAAAACACTAATTTTTATTCTAAATGGACCTTTTGCTATTCTTCTCAACCTACTCTTCTCTGTTCGGCCCTCTGTTCCAATTTGTCAACATCAGCTCTGCTCGGCTTGATCTCTTGCTAGAGCACTCCAAGTGTTTGATAAAATGCTCCAAACACTAACTTTGCTTAAATAGCTCGGCTGTATGCTACTCTTGCTTAAACAACTCGATCTTTTACTAGAGCATCTCTTCTCTTTCGCTTGAGCTTATACCCACATTCATGTTACTAGTTCATGACAAAACAACTATGAATTCCATAGTGACAACAACACCTCTTTTGCCTTTAACTAGGCAACTCGGCTACCAATTCTTTTCCCTCACCACTTTTGTTTTCCTTAGCTCGAACTTTCACTTCTCATTTTTCATATTAGAGTTTTTATCTTAGCTTACTCTTCACGTCTTTGCTCCACCTTAGCTTAATTTTCACCTACGTAATTAATTTTAATAATAATTTTTATTTTATTTTTTATATTAGGATTGGAGGTGGATACAGGCTACCCATGTCTCGTTGGGAGAGACAAAGGTCCGAGTCTCCCGACTCATATACGCCTCCATCCTCTCCTGGGTCTAACATAGAGGAAGGAGATGAATTTAATCCTCTTCAGATAGAGCTACCCCGGGAAGATTGGGCCCATGAAGAAGTTCGTAATGTTACCTCTAAATATTCCGACTTCAATTCAGCTTTGGCATGTTTTACAAACTTGAGTCATCCTTCTACACGTGCTCTCTTTGATATTCGACCTTGTTACGAAAGAGACGCTGTTTGTGACGCTCCCTCAGAAGGAGAGTGTGTTTGTTTTACTTATGTGTACTACTATATTTTTTCAAAATTGGGAGTTCGCATGCCGTTTACTGAGTTCCAATGTGAGATTCTTCGTACACTCAACGTCGCGCCGACCCAATTACATCCCAACTGTTGTGGCATTATTAGAGCATTCGAAATCTTGTGTGGTGGCTTAGGTCTTCCTCTCTCCGCCTATTCTTTCTTTTCTTGCTTCCAAGCTAAAAGTATTAAGAAAAAATCCTGGATTTATATGAGCAACAAAGCTAAAAACACTCTCATTACTCTCCTCACCTCGTCGTGGAAACACTTCAAAAATGACTTCATTCGTATTTCTCCTAGTCTTAAATCCCCACTATGGTATGATGATTTTGGAGCTCCATTTTTTCCTTTTCATTGGACCAAGAGACCTGTGATGAAACCTAACCTTCGTACCTTGCCTCACTCACTCGAGGACCTGGAAGCTGTTGCAGAGTTACGTTCGATGCAAACTGTTACTGTAGCCAACTTACTTCTTTATGAGAAGTGTTGGGAATTTGCCTTAGAATTGATGTAGAAAATGCAGAAACTGCAGGAAAACAAGATCCAGGAATTGCCCTGCGTCTAGGCGCAATTCCCTTGCGCGTGGGCGTAATTCAATGCTGTTTTTGAGTTGTTGGTTCTGTTATGTTGCGCCTAGGCGTGGGCTGGCTGCGCCTAGGCGCTGGTGTGCAGTATATATGGGTTTTTCTGTTTTGTGCAGCCGTAAGGAGAGAGAAAGGTGAGGGTTTTGAAGGGTTTCTTCACCAACATGAGGCTAGGGTTCAAGAGGGTTTCTCTTGGGTATTCTCTAGGGTTGGGAACCCATTCTTTCTTCTTGGAAACACTTATTGTTTGAATCTCTTGGTCACGTGGAGAGATTTGGGAAAAGGGTAGAATTAGAGAATTTCTAATTCTTGTAACTCTTGTAAATCTCATTGTAATCAAGAACTTCAAGGTTGATAGTGGAACGGAGATGTGCTCTCTCCCCCAGAGTAGGTGGTATTAGCCGAACAGGGTAAACAAATCTATCGTGTTCTTTATCGCTTTCATTGTTTTAGCTTTTGTGTGATTAATTTATTATTCCCATAAGTTGATTTGGTTGCTTGATTTATTTGCTCCACACACTAAAGGATTATTGATGTGGTTTGTTTAGTCGAATTCACAACAAGAACAACACAACTCAACTATCTTCATATTTACGTAATTTTCAAGACTTGAACTATTATTACAGCTTTGTTGTATTTGAAAAATCTATTGTTAATGCTTCCATTTGTTTCCTTTGTATCTGCAGGATCGAAAGGAATGTTGAGTAACCAGGAGCGCGCTCGAATTAGGAGGAAAGTTGGTGAAGAGGACCAAGGTTCACAACAAGATGCACACAAAGATTGAGGTGCCTCCATTCCTGTTGGTGAAGCTAGCTCTACTTCTACTCAGAAGAAAAAGACGAAGAGAAAGAACACTCCTAGAAATGAGATCGTTTTGGCAGCTACTTCAGCTCGTGAGCCCTCACATTAGTCCACGACCTATTCCTCAGGTTTTTATCCCTACCGACACCTCCAATCTTCCCTCAAACGACTGGCGCGCTAAGCTGGCTCTTGATGATCGCGGTGGTGAAACCCAATCTGCTTGGGATGTGCATTTTTCAGGTAAAGGAGTTATTCCTCATTACATTACCCCTTCTGACATAGAGTTAATTAAAGAGATCGACTTTGAACAATCCTTGGAGGCTGTTAGGACATATAGTTTATGGTCAACTTCCCTTGCTCATGAGACCAGTAAAACTCTCAAGGAGGAGCTCAGTCGCTACGTTGAAAATCTTCGCGTAAAGACTGATGTTATCACCACCCTGAAGACGTCATTGAAAACTACTGAAGATGACCTCGCAACATCGCATTCGAAGTTCTCAGAGTTGGAGTCAAAGATGAAATCTCTTCAAGTATCACATACAAAAAAAGAAAAGAAATTTGAAGAGAACGTAAAGGAGCTTGAGAAAAGGAACAAACAAATTGGGGGAAATATGAAGGAGCTTGAGAAAAAGGACAAGCGAATCTATGCCTTGGAGAGGTCATGCGTTAAAGAGTACGATATTGGGTTTTCGCGAGCTCTTGAGCAGCTTGAGGTCCTGCACCCTGGACTTGATACCAGTGGAGCAGATTCGAGATTCGTGGTCGAAGAGGGGGAGATTGTGGATCCGGAAGCTAGGTCTACATTTGGTGTTGTAACTAGCTGTCGTACCCTAAATTTTGCCCGTTTTTATTATCATATGGTTTACTATTGCATTTTTCTTTGAATATGTGAGTTAGTCCATTTGGTAGTGAAGAAAGTGTTCAAAGAGTTGTGAGTGCAAGGTCTTGGGATCAAATCTCATTTTTTCCAAATTTTTGCATTTTTTTTGTAACTTTATTTTTATTTATCATTTTTATTATTTTTATTTATTCATTGTTATTATTGTTTATTATTATTACCAAAGTCAAAACAAGAAAAGAGGAAAAATCTGAAAATTATGAGCTAATCAAATTTAAAATGAAAAGTTTCTATTCATATGCAAATCAATGCAAAACTATTCATAAATTAGATCAGAACTTAATTGTTATAACCTAAAAATACATAGTATAAAAAGGAGATTCAAAAGTCAGAATGAGGGGGAATCATAGCAGCCACAATATAAAAAATATGCAACATTGCTGCAGCCTCTCACTCACAAACTCTCACCAACCATTGTTCACTAGGCATCTCCACCTTCAAACTTCACCTCCATCTCTAAATCATAAACACCATAATCACAAACCACCACCAATCTCCACCTTCTCTAAATCACTACCATCATACAACAACAATCATCCATACATCAAAACACCACTATACCTCCATCAAAACATAACCTCCCTACAACCACCGTTAACCACCATCATCTACCAAAATCATAAACAATACCAACACCAACATCAATCTCAATCACCGTAACAACAACATAACCACAACCATCAAAACTAGTCATAATCAACCGAAAAAGATAAGCAAGAAATAAAAAAGATAAGGGAAAGCAGAATAAAGAGACGGGATCGAATTAAAGGAAGCAGAGGGAGTCAGAACGAAATCTCGTCTCTCCGTCGGAACCGCCGCGAATCTTCCACCGCACCATAACTGCAATCGTGACTCCAACAACCGTCGGTGACAATTTCGTTTTTCCCTTTTATGTTGTTTGCCTTCATGTCTTTGTATTGATTGTTGTTAGTTTGATTTGGGAATTTTAGAAACTGGGAACCGAGAGAGAGAGATCATGGAGCATGTTTTGTTTTTTTCAAAGTGGAGAAGATGACTATGTAGTCATTCTCCCGTTTTATTTTTTTTATTTTTTTATTTTATTGTTTTATTTTTTTATTTAACGTAATCAATTTGTTTTATTTTTATTTACTTTAGACTAACAATAATGGTAACACAAAAAACACAAAAATAATTTTTTATTTCACATCACTTAACTTTTGGTAAGTAAATAAAAGAATGAAAAAGAGATGGTTTGGTGTATATCACTCCTTCTTTCGATTACCCGGGTTCTTGACGTATGACTCGTAACTTGGGTAATTGTCATTCTAAATATTAAAATCAACCTCAACACATCAAACCTTACTATTTTTGCGCCCCCGTGCGCTTATTTCTCAATCAATCAACCTTTTTCGCCATAGCGCGACTGAAACATTTTTCACAAATTAAATCAACCAATCAACAATTATTTTTTACCCAGAACTGCGTGTAGCTTTGAGTTTCCCACTCACCCGGGAATACGTAGGAGCGGGATTCATACATCCTGTCAAGCACACTAATAAAAAACTAACATTTACCCCCTTGTATATAATAATTGATTAAAATCATGCAAGCAAATTAAACACTCTTTTAACCCTAAAATTAATAAGAAGGTTCCCATTGGGTACAACGGATGCGAGGGGTGCTAATATCTTCCCCTTGCATAACCGACTTCCAAACCTGGAAATGGTTGCGATGACCATTTTTTCCATTATTTTAAGGTTTTATCGATATTTTCCTTTTCCTCCGGGAATAAATAAAGTTCGATGGCGACTTTACTGTCTAGCGAGCGACTTTCCGCTCGCGCATTTTTCCACCCGCTTGACAAGCCACCGACCTTCTTAGTGGTTATACCTAGCATATCTTACTTTACTACTATTCCATCTTCTCTTTTGGTATTTACAGTATCGTTTTGTACTTATTTATGTGGTCACTTTTGGACCCTGACTATGTTGTTTTGTACTTGTATGACTCATGACTATTTGAACATTAAATATCCGAGCTAAGCTTGATTGTGCTTCACATATGATATCATGATATTTATTATTTCTGCTTGTTCGTTACTTGCCTTTATTTCTGCTTGTTCGGCCTGTTGAGGCAAAATCCCAATTTGATGTTTTAAAGATAACAAACCTCTTAATTATTTTTAAGTGTAATTCTAATCTTTTTGGTATCTAACAAGTGCTCTTGAGTGTTTTAATTAAGCTAGGAACAATTGAGCCTTTAGATCAAATATCATGTTTTTATTTTGATAAAAACAAAAGCTTCAGGATTGGTCTCAGATTGATCTCTGAAACCTGCGCAACATCATTTTCATACAATCAAGGCAAAAGGACTTATGGATAAGTCAACCATGTACAAGACAAATGAACACTTTTATCTTGGGTTTAACTCACAAGATCTCTACAGTTCAAGAGCTCATTTAAGGCATGGAATATTTGGATGACTAGTGAAGTTACCACATTTGCCAAATTCAAGGTTCAAGCATATGCACATGATCAAATGTCCAAAGAAACATTCCCACATATTTGGTGGAACTGAATTTTTATGAACCATGGAGATTTAGAAAGCACAACATATTCTTGAGTTGACTTGTACTTTAAATGAGTAAAGAAAGAACAATCTCCTAAGTGTTTCACCTTCTCCAATGAAGCTTGTACTTGCAACAATACTTTATGGAACATCAAGTACAACTTCCAGCTGCTGATTTTATCCATTACAGCTGGATATTACTTACTCCAGCTTCTTTCCATCAAAAGGAAGATTGTTCATTCACGCCCAGAATTTGGAGAACGATCTCAGACCAATGTTGGAAAGAGAAAATACTTACTTGGAGTGACACTAGCTCACATACAGCTGTTCAAAGTTCATCCAAAAGCTGCACAACAGTTATACTTGCTTGATAAGCAACATACAACAACATTACAGCTCAACAACAGCTCATCATACGCTCCTCTTTCAAAAGTCAGAAGAAGAAACTTTGGAGATCAATCTCAGACTGATCAGTTTTCTTCAAATCTCATGAGCTGTCATTTTGCAGAGCAACTTGCTGTTATTTTCAAGCTTCTAACGGATATACTTCGAGGCCAAGACTCCCTGATAATCATTCAACTATATATAGAGGTCCTTGGCAACATTAAAGAGCAGAGAGTTTTCACTACAACATTTCAACACTTGTCTTTGTGATACAAGTTTTATTATAAGCTCTTCTTTATCTCTCTCACTCATATCTGTAATTTAATCATCTAGGATCAGAATATCCATTGAGTGTTTTGAGAGTTTTCAACCATTTTTTAAAGCTTCTCAAAAGTGTATTGAGTGAATAGGCTTTGATTACCAAATCTTCCATCATTGTAACTTTGGCTCAAGTTAGTACGTAACTACTAATTTAGTGACACCTTCATAGTCAGTGAGGCTTAGGTAGATCAAGTCTGTAAGGCTTAGAAGAACTGTTGGTCTTGAATCTAGATCAAAGGAAGTGTAACTTGAGATCATTAGCATCTCTTAGTGGACAATCTCACAAGGAGTGTGGGGACTGGACTAGCCCAAGTTTTTGGGTGAACCAGGATAAATTGTTTGTGTGCATTCTCTTCCCTTACTCTGATTTAATTTACGCAAACACTTATCATACAAATCACAAGTTATCATTTCTATATACTTCCAGAGAGTGGTGGGAGAACGTTCTCCAGTCAGCAACACTTTTTGAATATTTGTTTTAACTAACAATCTAATAATATTCTTTAAGTATATTGTGGTTGATAATTTTTATAGGCAAGATTTTAAAGGTTCACAATTCAAACCCCCCCTTTCTTGTGAAAAACTTTGCTACTTCACGGCCATATGATATCATGAGACTTGCCTTGTCGTATGTTATTATTATTTGCATTATAAGTTTCTCAAAGGCATGACCTTGCTCGGCCATCCTTATTGAGACGTCGAGGAAAGTCTCTAACGGATATTTTCTTATGACGTGAATTTGCCTAAGGGTCGGGTCTATACTGAAACTCGCTTAGGTCTTTGAAGGCATGGCTCTGCTCGACCATCCTTATTGAGACGTCAAAGAAAGTCTCTAACGGATTTTTCCCTATAATGTAAATTTGCCTAAGGGTTGGGTCTATACCGAAACTCACTCAGATCTTTGAAGGCATGGCTCTGCTCGACCATCCTTATTGAGACGTCAAAGAAAGTCTCTAACGGATCTTTCCCTATAACGTAAATTTGCCTAAGGGTCGGGCCTATACTGAAACTCGCTCAGGTCTTTAGAGGCATGGCTCTACTCGACCATCCTTATTGAGACGTTAAGGAAAGTCTCTAACGGATCTTTCCCTATAATGTAAGTTTGCCTAAGGGTCGGGCCTATACTGAAACTTGCTCAAGTCTTTAGAGGCATGGCTCTACTCGGCCATCCTTATTGAGACGTCAAGGAAAGTCTCTAACGGATCTTTCCCTATAACGTAAGTTTGCCTAAGGGTCGGGTCTATACCGAAACTCGCTCAGGTATTTGGAGGCATGACCCTACTCGGCCATCCTTATTGAGACATTAAAGTACTATCGAAAGCGGCTTTGATTTTCATATCATAAATATAAAGGATAACATTACATAGGTAGAAAAGGTATTGGCATAGTAGCCTTCGTTACTACTACATAATATAACTTCAAAACAAATTAGACATAAAATATAAATAGATACTTGCTCGCCTTCTTTCATCTAAATCTTCTTCCTCCTATAACTAAAGTAGTAGCAGAGGTTTGCTGCATTCCAAGTTCGTGGTACTTACTTACCACCTAAATTCTCCAAGCGATAAGCTCCTTCTACCACCTCTTCTTTTACTCTAAATGGTCCTTCCCAGCGTGGAAAAAGCTTTCCTGGCGTCTCCACTCTTGGTTTCCTCCTCAGTATTAAGTCCCCCTGTTTGATGATCCTCTTCTTGACTTTTGAATCATATTTTCTAGCTGCTCTTCTTTTACAAGCTTCCTCCTTCAAATGGGCTTGAGCTCGCACTTCTTCCTGGAGGTCCAAATTGGCCAACAAGTTGATAGAATTCTCTTCCATGCGAGTAAAGAGGATTATTGCACTAGGTTCATTGATTTCAATTGGGATCATAGCATCTGATCCATACACCATTTTGAATGGGGTTTCTTGCGTGGAAGAGTGTGGAGTAGTATGATAAGACCACAAAACCATTGGTAATTCTTCTACCCATAATCGTTTAGCTACCTCTAATATTTTCTTCAAGCCTTGCAAAATTATTTTGTTAGCCGACTCAGCTTGGCCATTTTCCTGAGGGTGCTCCACTAATGTGAAGCTAAGTTGTATTCCCCATTCTTTACAGAAATCAGCTGCATTCGAGCTAACAAATTGTGTTCCATTGTCTACCAGCAGCACTCTCGGGAGACCAAACCTGCATATAATCTTCCTCCAATAGAACTTTCTGATCCTTTCGGCTGTAATGGTAGCCACTGGTTCCACTTTTATCCACTTAGTAAAGTAGTCCACAACAACTATTAAAAACTTCACCTGACCCGCTGCCTCTAGAAATGGACCCAAAATATCTACTCCCCATTTGAAAAAAGGCCATGGAAAGACCACTGAGCTTAGGTGTTCTGGAGGAGCTTGGTGGAGATTTGAGAACCTTTGACACTTATCACATTTCTTTACATAACCAGCACAATCCTCTTTCATCGTCGGCCAATAGTAACCTGCCCGAAGCACTTTTGATGCAAGAGCTCGACCTCCAATATGACTTCCACATGCCCCCTCATGTACCTCAGTTGTCACATACTCTGCCTGCTTTGGAGCTAAACATTTCAGAAGTGGGCTAGAGAAACCTCTCTTAAAACGTTGATCCGCAATGATAACAAACTTGGTCGCTTTCTTCTTGATCTTTAAAGCCTCATCTTCCTGTGCTGGAAGTTTATTTTCTTTAAGGTACCGAATAATCTCTCCCATCCATGACTTCAACTCTTCCGTTATAAACAAAAGCTCTTCCTGATCTATAATTGGGCGAGCCAAAGTCTCTTGAATCACTAATCTATTATTCCCTGGTCGTTTGGTACTGGCCAACCTAGCCAACAAATCTGCTCTGCTATTCTGATCTCTTGGCACATGCAACAATTTGAAGCTTTCAAATTTCTGAATTAACTTAGCCACTTTTTCAAGGTACCTCAAAAGTTTAGGGTCCTTTGTTTGAAAAGTTCATGTCACCTGTCCAGTAACTAGTTGTGAATCACTTCTCCCTTCGAGCTCTTTAACCCCCACTTCCACTGCCAAACGCATCTCTGCTACTAAAGCTACATACTCAGCCATATTGTTACTCGCTTTAAATTCAAACCTCAAGGATTGTTCGATCAGGACACCATCTGGTCCTTCCAACGTCACTCCTGCTCCAGTTCCCTTTAGGTTGGATGAGCCATCCACCGATAGAATCCAATTGGCTGCTGTGGGACTTCCTTTTTCTGTCGTCATCTCTACTACGAAGTCTGCTAAAGCATGCGCCTTTATCGCTCCTCTGGGCTCAAAAATGATGTCAAACTCAGACAATTCTACTGACCAAGTAACCGTTCTCCCTGCTAAGTCTAGTTTTTGCAATACTTGTCTAATAGGTTGGTCTGATCGAACTATTATAGTGTGACTCTAGAAATAAGGTCTGAGCTTTCTAGCAGAGGATAGCAAAGCTAAAGCAAATTTCTCAATTTTTTGGTAATGTAGCTCAGTCCATGTAATACTTTACTGGTGAAGTATACTGGTTTCTGCTCCTTACCCTCCTCTTGAACAAGCACCGAGCTGCAAACCTTCTCAGATACAACCGAATATAATATCAGTGGAGTGCCCAACCTGGGCTTTACAAGGATGGGCGGTGTTGTAAAAAATTTCTTCAATTTCTAGAAAGCTCCTTCACATTCTTCTGTCCAACAAAGCTTTTCATTTTTTCTGAGCAACTGAAAGAAAGGTAGGTTTTTGTCTGCAGAACATGACAAGAACCTTGTGAGTGAAGCAATCCGTCCTATCAACTTCTGAACGTCCTTGGCACTAGTTGGGCTCTTCATCTCCATGATGGCCTTACATTTTTCTAGATTCACCTTTATCCCTCTCCTAGTTAGCATGAAACCTAGAAAGTTTCCAGCCTGAACTCTAAATGAACACTTTTCAGGGTTTAATTTGATGTCATGCTTCCACAATAAACGAAACACCTTACTAAGGCTACTTTGGTGATCCTCTTCTTGGGCTGATTTTACTACCGTATCATCCACGTACACCTCTACGGTCTTGCCGATCTCGTTCTTGAAAACTTTATCCATCAACTGTTGATAGGTAGCTCTAGCATTTTTTAAACCGAAAGGCATAACCTTGTAGCAGAAATTAGCCCTAATGGTCATAAAGCAGTCTTCTCCTCATCCTTTGGATGCATTCATATCTGATTGTATCTTGAATATGCATCCATAAAGCTGAGTAACCCATACCCCGAAGCATTGTCCACCAACTGGTCGATGCTAGGTAGCGGGTAAGCATCTTTAGGACACACCTTGTTCAAATCAGTATAATCAGTGCATGTAATATCCCAATATTTTATAAATATCATTATTTTGTCATTAGCTATTTTGTTGATTTATTCATTTCTTTTACATATGAAGAATTTGACAAATGGCAATTCTATCTATTTGATTTATTTTTTTTCAAATTGACGTGACCATGATCAAATAACTATCCTTTACATAATTATTTTTATGATTATTTTGATGATTTAATTTTATTAACAAACTCCTTTCCAAATTTTTGTCATGGTTTTGTTTTCGATCAAGATATATACACTGACCTAACTTTCAATTTATTCTTTTAATCCCTCCATTCAATTTTCTTGAGTCAAAACAATGAATTCCTATGATTCTTCCCTTGTTTTGATATGACCATATCTCTCTCTTAAAAGCTCTTAATTTCTACAAATGCTAGCATCCTGATTTTCTAAAAAGAGACCTACTCTTGTTTACTTCTCATGTTAAATTATATTGATGCGATGAAAAAACGTTTCGGTCAATTAATCTCCACCTACGTTTCTTAAATAATTTATTTAGGGAGGCAAGACACTAAATTATCATTATTTGCCCTCATGTGAAATAATTTCCATTGAATAGCTTTTAATTGCTAATTATGTCTTCTTTCTCATTGCATAGAGATTGCCCATATAGTTTCCTTCGGTAAACAAGCTACATGCCTGCCTACCACCCAATGAAACCAAAAAGAGAAAATTGGTAGAATTTCTGTATCTTTTATTCCATTTTCACATTTTCTATTTCATTCAAGTGATCATTAAGCTTTGTTCTAAAACTCATTCTCTTCTAATCGAATTTGTAATATCGACTGCACTTTCATTAAACATCGGATCGTCGAAACGAACTATGGAGCAAGAGATACCGTGTGTGTAGCAGTGAGTTTAGGCTTAGAGTATTGTGCTCGGAAGGAAAGCGGTCAAGGTAAGGGCTTTTTCCCCATACACTCATACTCATGGGATTAGTGTTATGAAATTTTGGTATAAACCTTTCTCGTTTAGAAAGATAAGGAGGTAAAAATATAATATATTGTTTTTAAGTTTGAATCCTTAAAATGTTCGCTGTATGGGTATGTGTGTCGACTAAAATTAAAATGACTATGAAAATTGGAAAAAAATAAAGTTGGACCTTAATAAGTTTGAAAAAGAAAGAAAATGATTTTTTATAAGTATCGTGGTTTGTCATGATTGTGGTGAAATTATTTGACCTCTTTGTGATTGGAATTTGTATGTTATTGACATTATCATGGCATGGCATTTTATTTTTGTGGTACTCCAGTTGTGTGCGTAAGAGGGTACATGATTATTTTATTTTTGTGGTACTCCAGCTGTGTGCGTAAGGGGGTACGTGTTTTCCCCATTGGTATGAGTCACTATATCCGGATCATTTAGTTCTTAAGAGCATGCATTTTTGCATTGTTTTTGTGTCTTAATAATTTTGAACTATTTTATGGAAAAAGAATGGTTCAAATGTCCCTTGTTAAAAATAATGTATAAATTAATAACTTTTTATTCTTTTTGATTGAGAAGTTTTTATGCTATTTATTTTATGGCATTTTTCTCTGCGTCAGTATGAATCAATTTTGATAAGGAAATTGACCCTTACATAATTATTGTTGTAGGTACTAAAGATGATGTGTGAAGTTGACTTATGTTGCTTGTACACGCGCGGGGATAAACAAATATGGGTTTTGTCAATTTGTAATTTAAAAGAAACACTTTTCTCATCGTAGAGTTATTATTTATTATTTACAAGCTTGTATAATTATTATTTAGAAAAAAAATAGCCACACTTTTTAAAGAAACAAAGTTTTATTATGTTAATTATTTATCAAAATTTGGGATGTTACAGTGCACATTCTCCATTTGCCCGAAGCCTTTTTTACCATCACCACGTTTGCTAACCAGGTCGGGTATTTTACCTCACGGATGAAATTTGCATTCACTAGCTTATGAGTCTCTTCTTCTATTGTCTTCTGCTTTTCTAAGCTGATCTTCCTTTTTCTCTGCTGCATAAGCTTAGCATTTGAGTTAACGGCTAAGCGATGACATATAAAGTTCTGATCTATTCCTGGCATGTCCTTAGCATACCATGCAAATAGATCTATATTTTTTCTGAGTGTAGTCTTCAGTTCCTCCTCCATTGTTCTTGACAGAGAGGTTCCCACCTTGGTTCTTTGTTCTGGCTATGCCCCAATCTGAATTTTTTTTCACCTCTTCAGTTGGTCTTGGGCGCCACTCCTCCTCCTCCCTACTGAAATCTGTTGGATCAAGATCCAAAAAGTTACAACGTTGATCGTTAACTATCTTCTTCCTTTCAGCCTTTCTATTTCGCAAACTATCCTTATAGCATTTTCTTGCAGTGGATTGATCTGCTTTGATAATCCCAACCTCATCTCTTGCCAGTGGGTACTTGATGCACAAGTCTGAGGTGGAAATTATTGCTCCCAGACCATTTAGTGCTGGTCTTCCTAAGATAAGGTTATAGAATGATTGTCCATCCACTATAATGTATTTTATCATTATACTTTTTGCATTTTCACCTTCTCCAAATGTGGTACGTAAGTCCACATACCCTATAATTTCCACTGACTCTCCAGAGAACCCTGGTAGAGCTCCTCGGTGTTCCCTCATGACCTCTTTAGGTAAACCCAATTTTTCAAAGACCTCCCAAAATTACACATTTGTTGAGCTTCCTGTGTCCACCATTGCCCGCTTGATTTGAAAACCAGTTGTGACCACAAATATGACTAAAGGATCATTATCATGAGGATATACTCCTTCAAAATCCCTGAAAGTAAAGGAAATCTGAGGGTGTCATTTGGACGTGTATGCTCCCACTATATTACAAGATAAAGATGAACGTGAGTATCTTTTCCTGGATGAGTTGGTAGCTCCACTTCCCGAGAATCCTCCAGCGATGGTATTCACTACACCACGCTCATTCCTTACATGTCCTCCTCCTGACTCTTTGTATCGTGAATTTTCCACGTCCACGTTTCGGAGATCGACTTGAGTGTTTATTAGGAGCTGACTTCTTGTCATGATGACCTTCACCTCTTCCTTGCACGTACCTTCCTAGATGACCCTCCTGTATCAGCTTCTCAATATGCATACGGAGAGTTCGACAATTATCTGTGTTATGTCCATATGCTCGATGATAATCACACCACTGACCCACTTCATCTCCCATGAGACGAGAGTTTGGGGGTGGTCGCTTGATAATATGAGTATTCATCACCTCCTTAAGTATTTGAGATCTCCTCTTAGTTAGAGGAGTGAAATTTTCGTCCCTAGGATTTACTCTTAGCGGTGCCTCGCATTCTGGTCTATCTCTCTGCTCATGACGAGAATTCCTCGGCACATCTCTTCCCAACCGCTTCATCATCCTTTCTCTTCGGTCTTCAGTTGTTTGGTCATTTCCTCTTATCTCCCTGGACCCTTTCTCACGAGCAATATCTTCATCTTCAATGTGCTTTTCAGCTCTCATTCGAATCTCATTCATGGAATTCGCCTTACGCAGAGTTAAACCTTCACTGAAAGTCCCCGAGCTTAGCCCTTTCTCAAAAGTCATGATAAAAATATTCTCATTTGGCTCTGTCACTTTGAGTGTGCACTGTTGAAACGAGCCAGGTAATTCTTCAATGGTTCAGTTGGGTGCTGCCGAACATCAAACAAGTCAGCTACCAAAAACGGCTTCTCACTATTTACTGCAAATTGGGCCACGAAACAAGTGGCAAGGTCTTCAAAACTTGTAACTGGTCTAGAAGGAAGCCCTGCAATCCACTTATGCGCTACATCTTTTAAAGTACCAGCGAAGATCTTACAGCTCAGGGCGTCGTCAGCTCCACTTATGAACATCTGCGTCTGGAAAGTTGAGACATGACTATGAGGATCACCTGATTAGTCATAGGAATCGATTGTTGGCTCACGAAAATGACGAGGAACAACTACTGCTTGGATTTCCTCCGAAAAGGGCTGGAAAACTTTTGGCATCATTCTAGTAGTTTCCGCACCAACAACATTGTTTCATAGAAGATGGATCTGTTGCCTCAGCTCCCTCTCCCTAGTCTACATCTGTTGCCTGAGCTCGGTCTCTCGAGCCTGAGTTTCATTTTGAAGGCACTGATGTTCCCCGTTCTATTGTAGCTGCACCAAATTTTGTTCTTAGAGCACCCGCATTGCTGCCAGCAGGTCATCCAATTGTGGATTAAGGTCATTGTCTCCTAAAATGGAATCTGACAAAGTCGCTGCACGACGTGCTACCATAGTTATGAGTAAAATGAACAACCGAAAGTGGAGCTAAGTCGTTGGAAAGCTTTACCGTAGCCCCACAGTGGGCGTCAATGTTCATGTATGTAAACACAAGGTCAATACAAAGTGTGAGCTGCCCTAGAGGTTTCTAGAGCACTCAAGGAAAATAACTATTACAATATACTATCTTTAACCTAGAAAAATGAATCTCCACTGGTTCCTCCTAAGTGCCTCCTTTTTATAGTCCAACATCCCTTGACCTAATGGGCCTTCATTGGTGTGGAGGTATCCAGGCCCAAAAGCAGCTCGTCCGTACAGCACGCGTGGATTTGTGAAGTCACGTGGCTCATGTAACACCCTACTTATATCTACCCAAATATTCGACCAAATAAATAAATAAAACGCAAGTAGACACAAGAAGAGCGTTACATGTGAAAATCATCATTTAACCATAGCATAAAAGCCAAACATATATCATGCTTCACATACATTGCAGCGAAAAATAACAATGAGACTTCATCATACAAGTCATGATTCAAATGGTAAAATCATAGATAAGTCAACGACTGAACATTCATTTAAGTTTCAACGATAATGAGTCAACATCCACATAAATCACCTACTAATATTTCATCGTCACATAAACAAGAAATAAAGTACTTGGCATAAGCCTTACACCATCATACATAGATAAGGTCTAACAACGATACTAGGCGAAACCCAATAAACAAGTAAAACCCCCAACATAGTGTTACAAATACTTCAGAGCAACTGGACACGGGTACTACGCTAATAGTAAGACACATAACCTCACCCCGAATACTTGGCAACAATGCCGGGTACTCCTCCTAAGCAAGCAAAGCAAATCCTCACGCCTGAGAATCTGAATCGCCCAACGATCCAATACATACAAAAATAGAGAGTTAGTTACTTATAATCGACATATAACAAATGAGAGTAAAATACTAACATTTAATCCAACATATACAATGCATATGATAATCTATCGTACATATATTGGGCATGTATATAATAGTCATCCAACGACATCAATGAGACATGTAGATTTAATCATATAACATACGTCCCCAAATTCACACCATCAATGATCAACAACTTATATGTAAGGAAACACTTAGCACATAATTAGACAATTATCACATCATTATCACATTTAAGGTTCACCTTCCTAAATGCATCTAATGTCACCTTCATGCCATGTCTCCTAGACACGACTACATGCATGCGGTACCATTCACCAAATAAGGATACAAGAATCCTATGCGTTATGGATCAAACGTCCAAGCTTCATCAATTCGTTATGGGTCAAACGCCCAAGCTTCATCAATAGACTCAATCATGATGCATGAACATATATATGACGTATGTTATTCACCACCATTATGTAACCTCATGTATACATAATCTTCACCATCAATTATTCATCAACACATAACATACTTATATATAATCATCATCATCATCAATAAGCATTAACAATAATTCATATAGAAACATCACCATCCGTCATATTCATTATAAGTCCAACATCAATCATTTATGTATTAACATAATACTAGCAACCCATACATCAAACTACACATTCATCAATTAATAATCAAATAAACCTGACTACTTCGCCAGCTCTCGCTAGCTCTCGCCATAGCGAGGCAAGTCAGAGGCTTACTTGCTATCCCTCGCTAGTTCTCGCCGTAGCGAAGCAAGTCAGAGAGCACTGGGCTGGCTGGCGAGCCCTGACGAGTTCCCTCGCTAGCTCTCGCTAGTTCTAGCCTAGCGACGCGTGCCCAGAATTGCTGCTCTGTTTTACGACCGTTCGGATTCCACCCCCAAAATCACCCGAAACGTGTTCCAGTTTTAAAAAGATATTTTCTTTGGATCATAAACATGTTATCATACATAGAGTACAAGTTTCATAACTTAAAACCATTAAAATCATCATCAATTGGGATTTATCATATTTTTCATTAAAAGCTCATGAACATGCAATTTCGAACCAACAACTCTAGATTTTCGAAATTGAAATCATCCACATATATTTCTAGCATTATAATACATGAATAACACTAAATCAACAAGAAAGATAACATTTTGATTCATAGAAACTCATAAAGTTATGAACTTTAGAGTGTGAAGGGTGAGAGGGTTTGGGCAAAGAGAAATGTAATTTCTCCCCCCTCTTGGTCACCCACAATCATAAATAACTACTCTCTTACCTCCAATTCTTCAAGAATTAGCTCCCCAATCTCCCCCTCTTAGCTCCTTCTTCTATGTTCTTCCTCTTCTTCTCTAGCTTTCTCTCTCTCTATTTCTTCATAAAAATTGTGACAAATGATTTCTCTCCCTAAGTTTTCAAAACTTATACCTAGGTCAAAACCCTTTCAATTTACCAAATTGCCCTTCCTCATAAGCCCACTCAAATCCTCTATTCACACCTCCTAAAAACACTACTATTCTATTCACACCACTACACTAAAAGCCACATATTTAAATAAATCACACAACATGGAATTTAAATAAATAAATTAAATCAAATAATTAATTAAATAAAAACGTGATGTTACAGCTCACGTCACCTATCCGTGCAGATCACGTGGAGGTGGAACTAACCTAGCTCACGTTACTCGTCCGTGCAGATCACGTGGGGGTGAAACATGCGAAGGCAGAGCTCGTGATGTGATTTAGCTAGCACTACAACATTTTAGGCCTACCGCAACGCCTAAATTTTTAGATGTAAAAAAGGGTTCTCGTAGAGCATCAAAGACAACGCTTTTTATAAACCGTTGTGATAGTATATATATATTTTTCAATTGTATGCAATAGTGGAAAATTGTTCTAATAGATATCAATAAGATCGGTTTTCTATCTGTGATCTACAAGAACGGTTAAGAACAATACTTGTATAATTTTAAATTATTTTAATAAAATATATTTTTTATTGTATATTTTTTTGTAAAATTTTGCAGAAAATCGTTTTCATAGCCTATTGCAACAAGAACAGTTTTCTACCTGTAATCTATAACAACGGTTAAAAACAGTACTCATATAATTTTAAATTATTTTAATAAAATATATTTTAAATTATTTGCAGAAAAACCCTTTTTTTTATTTTGTGAAATTATTTGACAGAAAAAATATTTTAATTTTAACTAGAACTTCGACTCGTGCAGTGCACGGGTCTAATTAGCCGTAATATGAAAAAATAAGATATAATTTTTTTAACACTAAAGCGTATATAAAAAAATCGAATAGCATTAAATATTAATTTGACAATAAGTTTGGATAAATGTTCATACAACAGAAATTATGGTATTTTACGAAATACTTCTTTATATACTATGTTGGAAGTTTTATTCGTATTTTCACCGTATTCGTCGATAATCAATATTTTTAATCATTCTCTTTAAATAACTCTTGAAGTTGCAACATACAACTGACCATGTAAGAACACTGTCAACAAAAGATATATCTCAACCTGCTTAAGAGATTGTCCCCGACTCTTATTTATATAGTCATCACAAAAGAAAAAATTAAAGGGATGCGAGTTCGATTTACATGCTAGACAAATTTGTATTTTTTTTCTTAATATAATGGGCCACATAAAAAATAGAGGAAAAATGAGAGAAAAAAGAATAGGTTTAGGGTTAGCATTTCAGAGCAAACTTAGAATATATAAGAGATATAATAATAATAATAATAATAATAATAATAATAATAATATAATAATAATAATAATAATAATAATAATAATAATAATAATAAATATTTAACATGGTGAGTTAAATGTTGTGGGTTCGATTCTTGGTGAGGTATTTCTTAACATTTTATTTGAATTAATTAATAATAATAATAATAATAATAATAATAGTAGGAAGCTAATAATAATAAATATTTAATATGGTGAGTTAAAGGTTGTGAGTTAAGTATATTTTAGTATGAAGCTAATAATAATAAATATTTAACATGGTGAGTTAACACAGTGAGTTAAAGGTTGTGGGTTCGATTCTTGGTGAGGTATTTTTTAACATTTTATTTTATTTGAATTAATGTTATGGAAAATGAGCAGGAAAAAAATTAGGGTTAAAAATAGCAAAACGGAACAAGCTTATAATATAAGAGATAAAATGCAAATAAAAGGGAAAACTCAAACGAGAATGGCTTCTCTACTAAAGTTTTACTGCTTGCAATTTTCACTAACCTTTGAACCAATACACACACAGTTCCTCCTTCCTTGAATTGGATACTCACCCATCAATTTTCACGAATTTGCAAATAAGAAAAACGCATTCGGGACTCAATTTCAGTTACGAACCCTAAATCTCTATAGAGAAATTTCAAAATCCCTTTCCAGAAATTTCATAAACCCTCTGATCTCACATATTGAGGTTCTCTCCTAACTTTTGTTGTTCGAAACTGAAAAACCCTAAATCTATGCTTCTCGTTGTTGTTTCTACAGTATACACGAAGTAGGCAATGAGTCGCCAAACCCACGAATCCCGATTTTGTGTTGTTTGGATCCTCTCTAGTTATGGATGCTTCGATTGTAAATGATATTTGTGAGTTTCTAATTTCGTCTCTATTTTTGTTTTCTCTTATTGCATGATTTCTATCCTTTGTTACTCATAATGGATGAAACCAGTTTGGTTTATATCTTGGAGTAGGAACCAGGGTGCAAGGTATCAGTTGTGGCACTTGTTGAAAGTCTTTTAGCAAGTATATTTCAATATATCGTATCCATAGGGACTAGTGTGATATAAATTGTAAATACACAAATTCCATGATTTTAAGTGCGGGTTTGATTAAGTTTTGGTTTCGTAACATAGAAGTGCGATATAAAAGTGTGTAATAAACTTTGGATAGAAAAACTTGTTGGGATCGGATTTCATTAAATCATTCACATGTATCAGTCAACTATCGATATATATGTTTCATTTACCAATCAATATCATCACATATTACTCGTCGATCATATCCGTGTCCGAAATATGTCGTGAAATCTATTGTATCTATTAACTTTTCGATGTCTCGAATCATTAATCGATAAAATAGCGTTAAGCTTTAATACTCTAAGTGACTATTAAATCCAGAATCTATGTCAAAACTTTGAGATTTAACAAGTGATTATCCTAAATCTTTGATTCAAATAACATATATCTATATCATTCAAATCTTTTGAGAAAAGCATATAAACAAGGATATCACTAATATTGATTGATGAATACAACAAATATAGCAAAGTTAAACTAGATTCATGATCATAAATTAATTACATCCAACCCCAACAAAGAGAGATTTAGCTATGAATAGCCATGATAAACTTACAAACAAGTGAAGAGATGAAGGATTGAGAGAACATGTGACTTGATTTCTCAAGTTGTGATGAATCCACCTTCAAAACCTCACCTAACAACTTAGATCTATGAATTTCGTAATTTTTGCTCTGCGTCTAGCTCAAAAAAAATATATATATATATAAAAAGAAATTCTATTACAAAATGATCTAAAGGCTATTTATAGACTTCTGATATAAGCATGTTCACTAAGCGAATCCACATTCGCTAAGCGAATAAGTTACTTAAAGGGGGAGGTTTGCTGACACGTGCATTTAAAACATGACTCAGCAATTGCTCGTTGAGGGTTCGCTGTAGCGAACACGTTCGCTGCGTCTTCGTTGATGCGTCCCTGCAGCGAATGCTTCAAAAGTTTGTTTCTTTTTCTATGTTTCAGCAAAACCTAACAAAATGGTTGGAATTCATATAATTTGACATATTCTTAGTACACACCATATTTACAGGAAAAGGGGATTCATTTCTATGGATTTGTTATCAAAATTATTCAATAACTGCTCACATTCAACATGAAATTTAGCTATAATTTGGCACTTATCAAATCTCCCCAACTTAGGACTTTGTTTGTCCTCAAACAAAAGGTATTAACAAGCTCAAAAATAATCAAAAGATTGGGTTTGTAATCAATCAAAGTTTTCAAAATCTTTTCTCAGAGCACCAGTAAAGAAATGTCAACTAGAGACTAGTCCTCAAAACATTCAAAGAAGCAAAGCATGATCATGAAATGATTCCTATGCCTAAGCAAAATTCTCAACATTCTTATCAAACAATCAAGACTCAAGTGTTATCACAAATTTCTCACAAATATATCACTCAAGGGTAAGTGTTTCATTCAATCCAAGCAATGTGCATGCAACAATTCAATTCAAACATTCATCCAAGCAATATCACAAAGTATGTTGTCCGTCATGGATCACTAAGGACTTTATTATGCTTGTAACGGGGCTGGGCTACAAAAATTCATTGTTTTTCTTTGGATTCAAAAGGCCTCAAGGATAAGAGAGCATGACAACTTCAACATTCATCTCATGATTCATTCACTCCCTTTCATTTTTCCCCTATTTACAATTTGTGTGGTGACTCTTTTTGTTTTGACACTTTTTCACAAAATTTTGTTTTCTTTTCTCATTTCCTTTTGAATTTCAATTGTGTCAAGCAACTCTTTTATTTTTTTCACATATTTTCTTTTCTTTTTCAATCACCACAACACTACTTTTTTTCAACCAAATTATTTATCTCTTTTTCAACCTACTTCTCCCCAACTTGAATCTTAACATAACCTTTTTTGAAATACAATTGCTCTCCTATCCTAAGACAAGGGTAAAGTAGTTGTTTTTCTTTTCTTTCGGTTTCAGGGTTTATAAAAACAAACAATTTTCAAAATTTTAGGCTCAAATGGGGACACAAAAGAACACTATCTCACAGGGTAGGTTAAATTTGGCCAAGTAGTTATACTCAAAAAGAAACATGGCCTTAATCATATCCACAACATCAAGCATACTAGTGATAGCCAGATTAAGCTAAAATCAGATGAGCATACACAATTGCCGGCACTCCAAATTATATGTAAACAATGGAAAGTTCACACATTCTCACCCAGCTAGGTTGGATAACACAAGTTTCAATCATGTTCAACAAAAATAGTGAGAATCATCTTAGGACAAGTAACACACTTCAAAAACATGTTGAGTTTCTAAGCCTATTTCAAACATTAATCAAAAGGTGACATACATCTCTACAAATCAAACTATCATGCTCAACACATTGATTTATCACAAACCTATCTTTCAATTTCAAAAACATGTGAGCTTGTTTTTCAAATAGTTATTTACAATATTTCACATTACTAAACTACTAATGCAGTATACTACTAACCATCATGCATTAAACTTCAAACATTAACCATAATATTCAACACTTAAAATTCCAAAACATAAACACATGTTCACACTACCACAAACATCAAAAGCATAAGTTTCCACATGGTTCACAAAAGGAATTAAACTACTTAAACTGAAATTAAATGACTGAAAGCTTTTTTTAGATTTTCACTCATTTTGGCGAGCTTTTCAGCCATCATCTTGTATGCTTCACTCGGATGCAGAACCAGCTTCCGAACCAGATGCGGAACCAGATTCCGAACCAGCATCACTTCCATCTCCCTCTTGCATAGATGCATCCGAACCCGCTTCTCCTTCACTTGCATTGTCTCCTTCATTATCACCTTCTTTTTCATTAGCAGCTTCAGCATCTGCTACATCACCCCCTCCAAGAAAAGTAGGCCTGACCTCAGGCCATGCAACATAAGTCTGGACCTCTTGAGGCGTCATCACCGACTGTCCGCGGTGTTGATTGTAGAAGGATTGATGCATTGCACTCATAGCTCTATACCCTGCATCATTCTGATCATACAAGTAAGTGAAATGGTTATAAAAATTCTGATCATGAACAGCAGAAGCGGAGGCCTGGGCTGGTGGAGGTGGTGGTGGTGGTTGTGCAGTTCTTTTCTTCTTTGGCTTGCAGTATCGATCCACATAGTCATCATCAATTACTCCAATCTCCTCACTACCAATTTCAGGAATGTGTATCCTATTAGCTGTACACAGTCCCATGATTAAGCAAGGGAAACTCATAGGGCTTGAAGATCGCACAACAGCTAACTTAAGCTTCTTGTCAGGGTGGCCACACATGGTAATCTCTTTCATCCAATTAGAGATAATGCCGGCCAAATCCACTTCAAGGCCTTCATTTAGGTAATGAATGAGGCCCAGGATGTTCATGACAGCATCAAAGGTGTGAGAATTAGGCAGGATGTTATAAAGAACAAGCAAGAAAAGGAGTTGGGTAAAGGTGCGCATGTCCTCTCGAAGGGCCCTCAAAGGTTTGTTAGTTGTGCCATATGCGAAATCATGGTTAGGCCTTAAAAGTTTCCTTCTCATGATGTCAATGTCCCAATTCTTTCGGGCTCTTTGCTTTTGAAAAGCACACAAGGTTTCATTGGCTGGTAGGGTGAATGGGTTGCCAAGAAAAGTATTGATGGCATCGCGATCAAAGCGAATGGTTTTTCCGCGCATCATGGTGGTGAAAGAGAATGGCTCATCTTTGGATGGGTAGGCATTCGCATAAAACTCTCTCACAAGGGTGGGGTTGAATTTTTTTGGTGGCTCAACAATCTTACCCCAACGCCTATCATTGATAATTTTCACAAATCGCTCATAGCTTCCATGCTCAAAAATATCAAACTTTCTCTCATTCCATATCTTTTTCCTTTCGAGCACTTGGTACCGCTCAAACTGTTCCGGTCCACGAAACCGGCTAGGATCGAAAGTTGGTTGCGATGAACTTGCCACGGTCTTTTGCTTCTTTCCTGCACTGGCTGCTGGTTTCTTTGGTGTCATTCCTGAAATTACTCTCAAAACCAAAAAAGGGTAATGCTCCAAAACAGGGTTATTGTAAGCAAAGCATTAATTTCAATTTATCTCAAGTTCGCTTCGCGAATTGCTAGCGAAAATTCTAGTTATGGAGTAACAGGTAACACATGAGTTTCAAAACTTCACTTTTATTCAAGACAATATCAACAGGTAACACATGAGTTGCATTTAGGGCTAACAAATTCAATCTCTTGAGACTAGTTTTTACCATATGTGAACAAATTTACAGCTTTCACAACAAATTATTTATTCACAATTGTTCACAATTTGTCAAAAAGAAACACAAAACTAAGAGATTGAATTTGTATAACCTCAAAAATTAAAGAAACAGACATGGTATACCACACATTCATTAATAATTTGACTTAAATATCCTATCTCAAACAACAAATTTCATGCATCTTTCACTTTTGAATCTTAGTCATGAAAATTGGAAATTGAAACTTAAAATCTCATACCTGGGTGATGTGGATGCACAAAAGTGGAAAAAAAATATGAATGGGGTAGTGGGTGTGTCTTGAATTTGAACTTTGCTAAGGGATGGAGATGGAAGTTTGAGAATTTTTTGAGAAGAGGGAGTTATGAAAGTGGAATTAGGGTTGAAATGGGGGAGATTTCGTACTCCCTCTGTTTTTGTGGTAGTGGGGTGTGAGGTGGCATGTGAGGTGGCAAAAATTGGTCAGCTGTCAGTTAAAACTGGACCTGCAGAATTCGCACCGTTCGCTTAGCGAATGGATTATTCGCTCAGCGAACCCATACCAGAAAAAAATTTCCTGCATAATTGGCCTGTGTTGTTTGGCCAACTTGCTTCCTTTCAAACAAAAGTGTTCAATGCATGATAGAACTCAAAAATACTTACAAAATTGGGTTGCCTCCCAACAAGCGCTTGTTATACGTCATTAACTCGACATTCTTTTTAGATTATCAAGGATCGGAAAGTGGGATTTTAGTAGTGAAACGATCAAATTCACCACCAAAATAGAGCTTCAACCTTTGACCATTCACAGTCCATGTATCATTGGTAGCCGGATCTTCTAGCACCACTGCACCATATGGTTTCACTTCACGGATTTTGAAAGGACCGGACCACTTGGATTTCAACTTTCTTGTGAATAACTTCAATCTTGAATTGAAAAGCAAAACCATCTGGCCTGGCCTAAAATCTTTGTTGACAAGCCGCTTATCATGATAGCTTTTTACCTTCTCTTTGTGCAGCTTAGAAGATTCATAAGCTTGGCATCGCATTTCGTCCAACTGTTGTAGCTGAACTTTTCTTTTCTCTCCGGCTTGATTTTCATCAAAATTCAGAAATTTTAAAGCCCAATATGCTTTATGTTCAAGCTCCACCGGAAGATGACATGACTTACCATAAACCATCTGAAAAGGTGTAAGGCCTATTGGTGCTTTGAAAGCTGTCTGATATGCCCATAATGCCTCGTCTAACTTCAATGACCAATCTTTTCTTGATGCGGACACAGTTTTTTCAAGAATTTTCTTTATCTCACGATTTGAAACTTCAGCTTGTCCGTTGGTCTACGGATGGTATGGTGATGCAACTTTGTGCTTGACTCCATAGTGCTCAAGTGCTTTGGCTAATTGAGAATTGCAAAAATGTGACCCTCCATCACTAATAAGCACACGAGGAGTTCCGAAGCGGGTGAAAATGTTTCTTTTGAAAAATTTAATCACCGTTTTGCCATCGGCCTTTGGTGACGCAATTTCCTCCACTCACTTGGACACATAATCTACTGCCACAAGAATGTATTCATTGGAAAATGATGAGGGAAAAGGGCCAACGAAATCAATTCCCCAACAATCAAATTCTTCAACAACATGCATGTTTTGAAGCGACATTTCATTGCGCCTCAAAATTCCACCAATTCTTTGATAGCTATCACATCTCCGAGCATGTTCATAAGTATCTTTGAACAAAGTCGGCCAAAAGAAACCCGACTGTAAGACTTTTGCTGCTGTCCTCTCTCCATTATAATGGCCTCTATATGGTGGGTTATGACAATGCCACATGATGCTTGTGGCTTCCTCTTTGGTAACACATCTCCTCAACAAGTTGTTTGCTCCAATCTTGATCAAATAAGGATCATCCCAAACATATTGATTAGCTTCACGGAGGAAATTTTTCTTTTGGTGCCAATTGAGATCATCCGGTATTAATCCGGATGCTTTGAAATTAGCCATATCAGCAAACCATGGCCTTTCTTGCACCATAAGCAATTTTTCATCATGAAATTCTTCAAGAACCTCACGTTCATGTTTGGTCACCTCATTATTTACAAGTCTTGATAAGTGATCAGCTACCAAGTTCTCCGTTCCCTTTTTATCTTTTGTCTCAAGACCAAACTCTTGTAGTAAGAGCATCCACCGAATGAGTCTCGGCTTGGAATCGGCTTTTGTAATCAAGTACTTGATAGCTGCATGGTCAGTATACACAACAATCTTTGAACCAATCAAATAAGAACGAAATTTCTCAAGTGCGTACACTATAGCAAGCAATTCTTTCTCGGTTGTTGCATAATTGACTTGTGCATCATTTAGCACTTTGCTTGCATAGTGTATAGCATGAAAAAATTTGTTCTTTCTTTGTCCAAGGACTGCACCAACTGCATAATCACTAGCATCACACATTAATTCAAATTCAAGTTTCCAATCGGGTGCTATGATTATGGGTGCAGTCACCAATCTTTCTTTCAATTCATTAAAAGCAAGTAAACATTCATTATCAAATTTAAAAGACTTATCTTTGTTAAGCAGATTGCTTAACGGTTTGACAATTTTGGAGAAGTCTTTGATGAATCTTCGGTAGAAACCGGCATGACCGAGAAAACTTCTGATTCCTTTGACATTTACTGGAGGAGGAAGCTTTTCAATGACCTCCACCTTTGCTTTATCAACCTCAATGCCATTGGAAGAGATCTTGTGACCAAGAACAATACCTTCGGTCACCATGAAATGACACTTCTCCCAATTAAGAACCAGATTTATTTCAACACACCGATTCAGTACGGTATCCAAATTCTTCAAGCAATGTTGAAATGACGGACCGAACACGGAAAAATCATCCATGAACACTTCAATACACTTCTCTATCAAATCAGAAAAGATTGCTTGCATACATCGTTGAAATGTTGCCGGTGCATTACACAACCCGAAAGGCATTCTTCTATAAGCAAAAACACCGAAAGGACATGTGAAAGCCGTTTTTTCATGATCTTCGGGGTTGACTGAAATCTTATTGTACCCCGAATAACCATCTAAAAAGCAATAAAACTCTTGACCGAACAATCTCTCAAGCATTTGATCCATAAATGGTAATGGAAAATGATCTTTTCTGGTTGCTTTGTTGAATCTCCGGTAATCTATACACATCCGCCAACCGGTAACGGTTCTTGACGGAATCAATTCATTCTTATCATTTGAAATCACTGTCATTCCTCCTTTCTTTGGAACCACCAGGACTGGACTAACCCAGGCACTGTCGGAAATCGGATAGATCATACCAGCTTCAAGTAACTTCACCACTTCTTTTCTACAACCTCCTTCATTGTCGGATTCAAACGACGTTGAGGTTATGCAACAGGCTTATAATCATCCTATATCATGATACTATGCATACAATAAGATGGATTAATACCTTTCAAGTCGGATAAGGCCCATCCAATCGCTTCTTTGTTGTTTCTCAACACTTGAATCAGACTTTCTTCTTCACCTTTTGACAGAGAATTGTTGATTATCACCGGCTTTTGGTTACTATCTTCAAGGAAAACATACTTGAGGTGTGATGGTAGTGTTTTCAGCTCAAGCTTTACTTCTACCGGCTTTTCATCAACTTTCAAATCTTCAATCATTGCTTCAGGTGGAGATAATTCTTTAAAAGCATCAAGTTGCTTCAAGAAGTCCTCAATCTCTTCTTCTTTCTCGGGGTCAAGTGCTTCAAAAGCATCAGTTAAGGCTTGTTCAAGAGATGAAGGTCTATGTGCTTGCTTTCTTACATCTAATATGGCTTCTTCAGTTGCATCAAGTTTGAAGCACATATCTTTCTCATGTGGATACTTCATAGCTTCCCACAAATTGAAACTAACTTCCTCATCTTGAACTTGAACTTTCATCACCTCGTCATCAATATCAATCATCATACGAGCTGTTTTCATGAACGGCCTTCCAAGAATTAACAGAACATCATCATCCTCCTCAATATCCATCACCACAAAGTCTATAGGGAAAATAAACTTATCAACTTTTACAAGAACATCCTCCGCCATTCCCGACGGACGAGTGATGGATTTATCAGCACGTTGCAATGTCATTCTTGTACGAGTGATGTCAAGACCACCAACCCGTTTGATCACCGATAACAGAATAAGATTGATGCTTGACCCCAAATCAATAAGAGCTTTTCCAACATTCACATTACCAATGGTAACCGGCAACATGACTCTCCCCGGATCTTTTTTTTTGTCGGAAGAGTTCCTTGAATAATTGCACTACAGCTTGCATCAAGTTGAATGACTTCATCATCTTTGTACTTTCTTTTCTTGGTAAGGATTTCTTTCATGAACTTGGCATATGTCGGCATTTGCTCCAAGGCTTCGGAAAATGGAATATTGATTTGCAATCTTTTGAAAATATCGAGAAACCTTGCATATTGCCTTTCTTTGTCCTTCTGTGATGAAGTATGTGGATATGGTAGATATTGAATTGAAGGACTCTTTGAATTATTCTTTTCTTTCCTCACTTCAACCTCATTCTCCTCATTCTTTTCATTTTTTTCAACTAATTCCTCCTTTTTATTTTCCTCTGCTTCACTCTCACTTCCTTCTTCTTCCTCTTCATCTGCTCTCTTCAAAACATCCTCTTCTTTTCTCAAGTTATCACCAATTCCTTTGCCAACTTCCTTACCACTTCTTGTTGTTATTGACTTGCATTGTTCTTTTGGATTTAGTTCGGTGTTGCTGTAAACGATCCTCCTTGATTCTTGTTGTTGGCCATTTCTCTTGCTATTTGACCGATCTGAGTTTCAAGATTTCTCAAGACCGCGTCATTGCCTCTTTGATAAACCTGTGTTTCTTGTTGAAATTGTTGCTGATGTTGTTGGAACTGATGTTGTTGTTGATTCTGCTTGGCTTGCATCTCCATAAACGATCTCAATGTTTCTTCCAAAGTTAGATTCTGAGATTGCTGCGGAGGTGGTTAACTATAGCTTTCATATTGCCTTTGCCTTCTTGATGAACCAACATCTTGTCTCCAACCTTGGCCATAGTTTGAATTGCTTCCTCTTTGATATCCAGCATTATTTGGATACTGACTTTGTCTTTGTTGATTTCCCATGAAATTCACTTCTTCATGAGATGGAGGACAATGGCCAGTTGGATGGTCTCCGGTACATAATTCACAAGCTGCAACTTGCTTTGCCTTACTTGACCCTTCATGAAAGGTCATGAGCTTTGACATTTGCTTTGACAGCTCCTCTACCGTGTTTGTAAGAAGTTTGTTTTGACCCAACACAGCATCTGAAGTGTCAAGTTCAAGAATCCCTGGCTTCCGTTGGTTTTTGTTGCGTTCACCTTGTCGATCACTAAGTGTCATTTTCTCAATGATTGTCGTAGCATCTGCAGCACTTAATGATAATAGAGAACCACCAGCTGTGGCATCTAACAGAAGTTTTGATTCCTGCAAAAGACCATTTCTGAAAATATGGATTTGAGTTAACTCATCAAACCTATGATTCGGACATTTCTGCAGCATTGCTTTGTATCGGTCCCATGCTTCACATAGAGTCTCGTTTGAACCTTGAGAAAACACTGCAATTGATGTCTTTGACTCCATGAACTTGTGATGTGGAAAGAACCGATCAAGAAACTTTTCTTCCAAGGTATTCCAATTTGTCATCACTTGGGCTGGTAAATCAAGGTACCAATCTTTGGCCTTCCCTACTAATGAATGACGGAACATTCTCATGAACACCGCTTCAGGAGCTCCAAGTGAACCGGCTATCTCATAGAATTTCACCAAATGATTGTATGGATCTTCATGTGATATACCTGTATTAGGGTTAGCATATAACAGTTGCAAGAGCCCGGTTTTCTTCTCCGTCTGCCTTGCACCTCTGGGAGGTCTTGCAAGATGAGCAAGCCTTCGTGGACTATTGTGACATGGCCTCGTGCCTTCACCTCTACCATCGTTATGGTTTGGTTCCACTCGCGGTTCAGCCATCTCTTCGTCTATTGAGGATGTTGAAGAAATAGAAGTAGAACTTTCTTCTTGCAGCCTCTTTTGTTTGGCTAATTGTTTCCTTTTTCGCCTTTGACTGTTGTTTTTACGAGCTGTTCTATCGATTTCTGGATCAAAAATTAAGTTTTCTGCAGAAACCTTTCCTCGCATAAATAGGACAACAATCTAACCAGACAAGTTAGCGTGCACAAAAGATAACAAATAATAAACTGAAAGTTAAAAGTGCAAAATTGCTTAAAACGACAGAAATTGCAATTAAACAACTAATATCAAACGCCAGTCCCCGGCAACGGCGCCATTTTGTTGAAAGTCTTTTAGCAAGTATATTTCAATATATCGTATCCATAGGGACTAGTGTGATATCAATTGTAAATACACAAATTCCATGATTTTAAGTGCGGGTTTGATTAAGTTTTGGTTTCGTAACGTAGAAGTGCGATATAAAAGTGCGTAATAAACTTTGGATAGAAAAACTTGTTGGGATCGGATTTCATTAAATCATTCACATGTATCAGTCAACTATCGATATATATGTTTCATTTACCAATCAATATCGTCACATATTACTCGTCGATCATATCCGTGTCCGGAATATGTCGTGAAATCTATTGTATCTATTAACTTTTCGATGTCTCGAATCATTAATCGATAAAATAGCATTAAGCTTTAATACTTTAAGTGACTATTAAATCCAGAATCTATGTCTAAACTTTGAGATTTAACAAGTGGTTATCCTAAATCTTTGATTCAAATAACATATATCTATATCATTCAAATCTTTTGAGAAAAGCATATAAACAAGGATATCACTAATATTTATTGATGAATACAACACATATAGCAAAGTTAAACTAGATTCATGATCATAAATTAATTACATTCAACCCCAACAAAGAGAGATTTAGCTATGAATAGCCATGATAAACTTACAAACAAGTGAAGAGATGAAGGATTGAGAGAACATGTGACTTGATTTCTCAAGTTGTTATGAATCCACCTTCAAAACCTCAACTAACAACTTAGATCTATGAATTTCGTAATTTTTGCTCTGCGTCTAGCTCAAAAAAAATTATATATATATAAAAAAAAATTCTTTTACAAAATGATCTAAACGCTATTTATAGACTTCTGATATAAGCATGTTCGCTAAGCGAATCCACATTTACTAAGCGAATAAGTTACTTAAAGGGGGAGGTTTGCTGACACGTGCATTTAAAACATGATTCAGCAATTGCTCGCTGAGGGTTCGCTGTAGCGAACACGTTCGCTACTTCTTCGCTGAGACTTTGCTAAGGACCTTTGTCTCCCTGCCTTTGTTCGCTGCGTCTTCGTTGATGCTTCGCTGCAGCGAATGCTTCAAAAGTTTGTTTCTTTTTCTATGTTTCAACAAAACCTAACAAAATGGTTGGAATTGATATAATTTGACATATTCTTAGTACACACCATATTTACAGGAAAAGGGGATTCATTTCTATGGATTTGTTATCAAAATTATTCAGTAAGTGCTCACATTCAACATGAAATTTAGCTATAATTTGGCACTTATCAGCACTAGTATCAAATGTGTCCCTCCTGATTTTTATGTGTTGTTGATAATTTTGGGTGAATTACTAGATTTTCTTTGAATCAGTTCATGAATAGGGAGCTTTATAACATATAGTTTTCTAATTGATTGTTATTTTGCCTTTAATATGGTAACACTTAAACTCACCTCATTGCATTGTACCTCGGATATCAAATATTGTCTTAGTTATTGTTTTTGCATATATGAACTCTTTTGTTCACTCACGTTCTTGCCCTTCACTTTATTATTTCCTCTCACCGATCTTCCATGGCTGAGAACCTCAATTCTTGTTATGCTCTATCCGGCGACTTTTTGAAGTATGATGCCGGCGTTAGTTTCAACACAACATCTAATTGTGCTCCACCGTAAGGAACCTTGTATTTCCAATTCACGCGATTAATTCTCTCACCTATACGATCAATTTTCTATCATCTATCTCTTCGGTAAGAACCCTCGCTCTCTATTACCTCAATTTAATCTTCTAAATGGCTTTATTTGTATCCCTATGACCTAGCTTATAGTCAAATTAATTTGAATCACGATCAATTTCTATTTGCTTCTCTATGAATTTTGCAATTCATGATGCTTTTTTTTTCTTCTTGTTTTTCATGTTTTCTTTGAATTGCAGGGAAAGTGTTTGATAAAAGTACTCACTGAATATTTTGTTAATTTCATAGTGATCTTGTTGATAATTGTTATTGTTATTTCTTGAGTATCGACTCTGTTGGTTAAGGTTCTCTGTTCTGCACACTCCGATTTTCTCTTTGTATTGTATATAATGAATTTCATTGATAAATTACATCTTACCATTTATTTGCAGTAGGTGGACAAATTCTGTGAGCTATATTTGGCAGAGCAAGAACAGAAACTGAATTTGGAAAACGAGCTTGAGGATTGCAAAGGTACATAGATTGGATTTTTTTCCGTAATTTAATTTTTTAAGTATCGTTTCAAATTAAATTTCTCTTTAGGTGAATTTAAAAAGTATCTTATCAAATTATATTACTCTTTAGGTGAATTTGGAAGAAAAAATAAACCAACGACATTTGAAGCTACTAAAATTAGGTAAATCAATTGATGAAGGTTTAAGTATTAGACTATGAATAAGTTTTAATGTTTTATGCATGCATGCATGAGTGCTAATTGCAAGTGTTAGACTTTCTGTTGCATGTGGTTTTATTGTAGCATGGGTTGATTGAAAGTATGGATTTGTAAAATTAAAAGTGTTACACTTTATGTTTGGGTTTATTTGTTATTCAGGGAAAGGATTTGTTTGTTGTTAGACTTTATGTTGAGGTCTATTCATTATGCATTGTTATGGTCCCAATCCAGATGTTGTACATTATGGGCTGTAGAAAAGAAGAAATCATAAAATATGTAGCTAGTATCCTTTGTCAAATTTAGCTATTGTTACTTCCAAAATTGTCAAGATCGGGCATATATATATATATATATATAATATACAGAGGTGTAGAAATATTTTATTGGTATCCATGTTTTATAGAGCAACTGCGGGTTATGAGTTCTGGGTATCAGTTAGGTAATTGGGTACAGATTGAAATGCTTTTTATAATGTCGGTTAGATAATTTTTGCATAAGTAATTTTCTACTACTAAGGATAAGGAACTGCACTTTTGTTTTGTGAGAGTATTATTGTGATTATTTGTTTCTGAGGGCAGAACATGCATTCTGGTTGTGTCAAGACAAATTTAGATCTCAACATCCTCTAGGGTGGTAAGTTGGGAAAGTGTTGAGAATATGAAGTATGTTGTCGTTACTTTCTTATAACTTGTATATGCATTCCATACTGATCATAAGCGGCATTGAGAAAAGTGTTGAGAATATGATGCTAGTGTTGATTCATGCTTAAATTTATTACTTATTGAACATATTGATTTTATTTTGTAGATGAATAATGATGATATCCATGAAGAACTTCAAGATTTGGAAGCTAAAGATGAAAATAAAGATGTTGATGCTTAATTGTTTTTATAGATGACGGTTATTTTGATTGCAACCAAATATGGTTAACTTAATCTCTTAGGGTATACATTAAAGACAAAAGTACTATATATCAGTTTCCTTCTAACACATTTCTTTCTTGTTTACACTTACTAATTGACTCACATTATTTTATTTATTTAGTGTATTTCTCACTTTCATTACTTGTGGTTGCATGCATTTGTTTACACTTACATTAACATGTTCGATTGCAGGGTTGCCCGAGGCTGCTAAGTTTCTGTCATATGCCTGGATCAGCAAAGTTCGATAAGTGCAACATAGTCAGTGATGCAACAGAGAATCTTTTTCTATCGTTGGCAGCAGATAATGCAGTTATTTTTCTGCATAATTGGAAAGTCGGATAGCCTGTGTGTTTACCTAGACTAATTATGTTAGTTTTGTTGGTATCTTGGGTCAGAATATATATTTTCTTCGATTACCTAATATCGTTTGAGACATGTCTAGAGATCTTGTCTATTTAGCTTGTTTTGATCTTGTATTTCAGCCCTTATGTGCGGCTTGTACTTGAAGTGTTGTGATATTGAAATTATTGTTCTTTAAGTCTAGTATAATAATTATCTATAAGGGTGATAAAATTAAATTGAAAATAAAATACTGGTTTAAAATTAAATTGAAAATAAACTGCTAGCTTTTGCAACGGTGCGAAATCATTCTTAAGGGTCTACCAGAACGATTTTATATAGAGCAATCGTGAGAAAGCGTTGCTGTATCAAAAACCGTTGTCGTATCTAGTAAAGTTAAGGGTCTATCAGAAGGTTTTTGATTTGACAATGGTGAGGATGCGTTGCTGTACCAAAAACTGTTGTCGTATCTATACAATAATTATTAAAGTTAAGGGTGTACCAGAACGGTTTTATGATGAGCAACAGTTGCAAACCGTTGTGGTAGATAAAAGCAAACTGTTCTCTTTATTAGACCAATGGCAACAGTTTTAGTTGAGAACAGAGAGAAACCGTTGTGGATGGATAGATTAAGAACCGTTCTGTTAGAAATCCTAAGAAAATGGTTGTTTTTAAGGTGTTGCCGTTGGTAAAAAAACCGTTGCGAAAGGCCAAGAGAACCCCTCGGTATAGAACACCCTGAAAACCGTTCTTGTGGCTTATGGCAACGATTTTTTTACATTACAGAACGGTTTTTTGGCATTTTCGTAGAATGAAAATGTTGTAGTGTAGGCCTGTAAGAGTGGAGCTCACAACGTGGTAGAGCTAAGCTTGTAGGAGTGAAGCTCGTGGTGACCTGAATGGTCCAACTATAATATTATTTCATGATATGGTCTCCATATCAGCCCACAGTCCACCAAGCGTCAAGCCAGTTAAGGTGTAGACACTTGTTTCTTTATCCGGTCGACCTATATCAGTCCAGTCGATATTGTGAATAAACCGTTAAATCAAGGATAAAGCATAAGCATAATAATAGAAATAATATTTAATATAAACTTGGAAAATACCAAATTACATGTCTCAAGCATTTATAAGGAGATCATCTACTCGACTTAACCTAAAACTATTTGAGCTATTCATAAGCATAAGCATATTAAAACAAAAAAGTAAAAATATACATAAGTATAACTTCAGTATCTTGCAGAGGAAGTTGTCTTTCCCAATGTTGGGGAAAACGTCCTTCCGTAGAGAGTATTAAACTCTCAATGATTCTCCTCCTTTGTTCCTTAGAGTCTTCTGCACTCAAGAATTGTTGAATGAATAATTGTGGTGGAGAAGGGCTCTATTTATACTTTTTTAGCAGGCTTGGGCTTTTTCATCGTGGGACATCGTGGTCAATGCCAGCTGATTTGTTTCCAAAATTTTGCATATTTTCTTCAAATAAAAACGAACATATCGTAGTACGATAGATGCCATCGTGGTACGATGGTTTCTGCTAATTTCTTACAACTTTGCCCTTTTTTATGCAATTTTTACATTTCTTGTCTTTGGCTGAGTAACTTCGTAACTTTAGGCTTTTTGCTTGGACTTGGTTTTCAAGTTGACTAAAAAGTATTATACTATCCTAAAAACTACATGAAAACATCACATAATTTACTGTCATCACTCATAAAAACCCTTATCTAGAGATGTGATTCCCCAATGTGCTAGATCCCCAAATTAGTGTTAGCTTATTCTTCAAGGCAACAACAGTCAAAGCGTAGTGCCTTTAGGCCAAACAATTCTACCATGATGGTTATGCTTACAAGCATCCACACCAGCTTATAAATATTCTTCTGGGATGGGATAGGTATGGCAAAACGATCACCTTTAACACAAGGTTGTGGTAGTTGAGTGGCCGGAATGTCACAAACGTTTGTGAGGGCTTGAGTCAATGTTTTATTGTTCTTTGGTGGATTTTTGGGCTGAGGAGGGTGGTTTTGATGATCCTTCAAGGCACGACTAAGGAATATCGAACACATGCATGATGATCAGAGACGGTGGGGTGGGTGGGAGAGAGGTTACCTCACGATGAAAGAAATGTGGTGATGAACAGTGTTTATGAAATTCCCATAGTACAATGAGTTTTTCTTTTTAGTGGACCATACTAGCTTTGACATTAGCAACTGATACTGAGTTGTTACATTCAAAAAATTCATATAAAAAATAATACAATTTTGAATTTTATCTATAGAGCACGTTTGATTAACTAAATAATTATTGAGTATCAAGTATTCACAAAATAAAATAAAATTGGTAACAGTATTTTAAATTTTGTCTGAGTAATGGTACATACAGACAAACTTCATTTTAATATTTAAATTTATTTTAAAATAAATTAATATAAAATATAAACATGATTGTCGCGGTGATTTTTGGATATCAAGCTATTGGTTAGCGTTGAATCGCAATTTAATATTCCTCCACCGATCTTTAATTTTTTCCGAGGGAAAGGGGAAAAGTTCGAAATAACCCTGTTTTTTAAGAGATTTAAAGGTTCGGGGGTTGGTTATACGAAGGGAATGTACTAGCACCCTAAGTATCTATAGTATCCTATAGGAACCTCTTGTTTCTATTCTAACTTTGCGCTTGATTTTATTTGCTTGTAAAAAATGTTTAAATTGATGATCAAGAAAAAAAAAGTTTAAAGTGATGAAAACGAAGAAAAATGTTTTTGTTGATTTTATTGATTCGCAGAGACAAGTCTCATGCCTACGTACCCGAAGGATCAAAATCTCGTAGTTTCGGGTAAAAATTGCGAGTAAATTTGTTTGTTTGATTTTAAGGTTTTGTAAAGTGGTTTTAAAGACAAAAGCCAAAAGTGGCAAAAATGTGTGGTTGATTGGTGTTAATTTTGTGAAGAAAGTCTACATGGTTAAATTGATTGAAGTTTGATTATGAAAGGAGACCCGAACACTTAGTTTAAAATCCAAGGTTTTTTTTTTGAAAAAAAGGTTTAGGCGAGAAAATCACTTGGTTTAAAATCCAAGGTTTTTTGCATGATTAAAATGTTTGATTAAAGAAAATACACTTGGTTTAAAGTCCAAGGTTTTTGCGATAAAAAGGACACTTGGTTTAAAGTCCAAGTTATTTGCGATAAAAAGGGTACTTGGTTTAAAGTCCAAGTTATTTGCGATAAAAAGGGCACTTGGTTTAAAGTCCAAGTTATTTGCGAGAAAAAGGGTACTTGGTTTAAAGTCCAAGATTTTTTTGCGATAAAAAGAACACTTGGTTTAAAGTCCAAGATTTTTGCGATAAAAAGGGCACTTGGTTTAAAGTCCAAGATTTTTTGCGATAAAAAGAACAATTGGTTTAAAGTCCAAGATTTTTGCGATAAAAAGGGTACTTGGTTTAAAGTCCAAGATTTTTGCGATAAGAAGAGCACTTGGTTTAAAATCCAAGTTTTGTGCGATAAAAAGAGCACTTGGTTTAAAGTCCAAGTTTTTTTTGCGATAAAAGACCACTTGGTTTAAAGTCCAAGGTTTTTGCGATAAAAAGAGCACTTTGTTTAAAGTCCAAGTTTTGTGCAATAAAAAGAGAACTTGGTTTAAAGTCCAAGTTTTTTTGCGATAAAAAGAGCACTTGGTTTAAAGTCCAAGTTTTGTGCGATAAAAAGAGCACTTGGTTTAAAGTCCAAGGATTTTGCGATAAAAAGAATACTTGGTTTAAAGTCCAAGGTTTTTGATAGAAATATTTGATGAAAATTTATGTGTTTCCATATTTTTGAAGAAGAAAATACTTACATATTTTGGAAGAGGTTTTGACCTCATTTTTGAAAAAAAGAATTGGGTAGCGGTTGCGCGCGAAAAATTGATATTGACCTAAAACGTCATAACAAATAAGTTAAGCGCGAAAACAATTCACAATGATATTTTGATCAAAGCGACGCCTTTTCCCTCGGAATTTAATATTACGCATATGGACAGAATGTGATAAAAAATAAATAAGCATGAGATGCAATTTTTCATTTATGAGTACATTGGCCTAATCACATTCTAATACTTAACAATAAAATAAAATGAATGATGATGCAAATAAACTCACATGCAATGCAATTCTCATTTAAAATTTACATCCAATCCTAATTACATTCTAAAAATAATAATAAATGGATATGATGAGATGAGATGAGTATGATATAGCAATAAATAAACATAAATAAAAGATTAAACTACGAGAAACTAAAGAATTAGTAACATTAATCACACTTGCTAATAACTAAATGAATAAAGACTTGAAAATAAAAAAAGAAATAAGCTTCAACCTCGTGCTTAATTGGCTAAAATAGCTTACAATAAGCTTATGTCAAAAACACTTATTTCATAAGCTCAAAACAAAATTAACTAACAAAATAAATAAAGACATTAAATAATAGGCTTAATTACACTTTTGGTCCCTTATCTTTATTTTAGGTTTCAAATTGGTCCCTTATCTTTTAAAAGTTTCAAGTTGGTCCCTTATCTTTATTTTAGGTTTCAAGTTGGTCCCTTCCGTCAATTTTTTAACTATTTCCGTTAAATTTGGACACGTGGCAAACTAATTTGGACACGTGTCACACTTGGACAAATGACACGTGTCCAAATTTAACGGAAATAATTTAAAAATTGACGGAAGGGACTAACTTGAAACCTAAAATAAAGATAATGGACCAACTTGAAACTTTTAAAAGATAAGGGACCAATTTGAAACCTAAAATAAAGATAAGGGACCAAAAGTGTAATTAAGCCTAAATAATATTATCAACAACTAAATAACAAATATATAGGAAAATGAAATAAGCCTCAACTTCATGCTTGATTGGTTAAAATAGCTTAAAATAAATTTATGCCAAAAGCACTTATTTCATAAGCTCAAAAATAAAATTAACTAAGAATAAATAAAGACATTAAATAATATTAACAACATCTAAATATCAAATAAATAGGAAAACGAAATAAGTCTCAACTTCATGCTTGATTGGCTAAAATAGCTTAAAAATAAGCTTATGCCAAAAGCACTTATGTCATAAGCTCAAAAATAAAATTAAATACAGATAGAGGGTGCGAATATTAAAACGTAATGAGTTGGGGGTGCAGAAAGCAACCCTGAGGTTTGGGCCTGGACTGGGGCGCAGGCCCAAGGGATATGTGGGAAAAAAGGGTGATGAAATCTGGGACGTCTGATTAAATCAAACAGTCCTGATTTGATCACAACCAGATGAGATATGGTACGCTTGATCAAGATTTGAAAGGGCTGGGAGCGTTGGCGCACAATATGACCATAGACTGACACGCACAGGATTGGGTCAGGGTTTATATACCACAAAACACTAAAAAATCTCATTTTTTACACATCCTTCTCTCTCTCGGCCGGCCGCCGCTCACCACCTCTCTCTCGGTTCTCTCTTTCTTCTTCTCCATCCAAACTCCATTTTTTTCAAAAAAAGTTTAACATCAAACCTATATAAAATTATCTCCTAAACCCAAATCCAAACTCAAAATAATCAAAACAAAAACCCATAGGCCGGATCGAAAAAAAGAATGGAAAGGGGAGAAAAAATTTCAACCTTTGGTGTGTTTTTGGATTCTGTTACTGATTCGTCTTCTTCTCTTCTCTGTAATCTAGTTTTTTATTTAGAAAAAGGAATTTCTTTTGTATTTTTTCGGTTCCGGGTTTTTGAAAGAAAAGAAAGTATTTTTTATTTCGTTTTTTGGTTCTGATGTTGAAGAAGAGGAAGTATTTTGTTTGTTGTTTTTTCAGTTTTGATTTGGAAAAATGTTGTGAAAAGAGGATGAAGGTTTGAATTTATGAGTTCTAATATTTTTTGTTTTTGTTTTTATTTTGGTGAATGGTGATGACAAAAGATTGGTTCTGTGATTGAAAAATAAGATTTAGGGTTTGATGTTGTTTGTTGGTTCGGCTAAGCCAAATTTTCTTTGCCTGTTCATTAACTCTTCTGTTCACTATATACACAAAATTAGGGTTTGAATATCTATTGGATTTTGCAATTATCTGGACAAATTCAGTGTTTGAAGGACAAAATGTGTTTTTTGGCAAAAAAAAGGACACTGATCTTTCTGCAAAACAGAAATTTGACCTTAGTATATTTTTTGATTATTTTCAATTAGAAATTAAAATAAAAAGAGGACAGAATTTAAGAAATAAATAAAAATAAAAAACAAAATAATAATAAAAACTAATTAATTAAAAAAAACGAAAATTAAAAAAAAGACAGAAAATAAAAATAAAAATAAAGATAATAATAATAATAATAAAATAAAGATAAATAAATAAATACAAAAGAACAAAAATGAGGTATTTTAAAATACCTCTCTGCCGAAATTTTTCTCGAATCTCCTAACAAATGAAGCAATTTTTAAAAATACTCATATGTCGAAATTTCTTGAAAAACGTAGCGATTATTCAGAACTAAAAATATGACTCATAAAAATGTAAAATTTTAGGTCAAAAAATAGGGTATGATAATGATTTAAGTTTTATTTGCATAATGTTGATATCCAACTAAATTCTGAGTACCGAGGGTTCAAAAAATTTAACTAAAATAGATCAAAATATATTAAATAAATTTTTTGGTACATTAGTTTGATTGGATATATTATAGGTACATAGACAAAATTTATTTAAAATATGATTTTATTTTAACATAAATTTATAACAAAATAAGATATGACATTGAATTTTATCTATGAATATCGATAATCAATTAAACTCTAAAATACCGAAGTTTTACTAACATATTAAATAAAATAGAACTCATTTAAAAAAGAGATTTAATTAGAATTGGTCAGTTTTAATATCTTCACCTTTTTTACGGTAATTTTTATTCAAATTGTGCAGCTGGTATTTTTTTAAGGCTTAAATGACATTTTCGTCCCTGTATATACGCACTTTTTTGGTTTTAGTTTCGGTATCATTTTTTGTTTTAAAAAGGTCCTTGAATGTGCAAATCTTTTTTATTTTCGTCCCTATTGTTAAAAAATGACGGCGTTTGTAGCTAATTGGTAGCTAATTAGCTACCATTTAGCTACAAACGCTGACGGGAGGGACGAAAATCAACACGTTTTGCACATTCAGAGACCTTTTTAAAACAAAAAATGATACAGAGACTAAAACAAAAAAACGCGTACATACAGGGCCGAAAAAATGTCATTTAAGCCTTTTTTTAAATGTGTTGCTGCTACAAATTTTTTTTTAGGTAAAATGTGATTTTAGTCCCCGTTACATTTGTGAATTTGGGTTTTAGTACTTGTAAAAAAATCCTTCTGTTTCGCCCTTGCAAATTTAACTTTGATTTTGGTCCCTGAACATTTTTGCCATTTCACAATGTTTGTTGTCTAATAAGTGGAGTGTCTGGGGTTCGAACCTCGACTCCTACATAATATATGCGATGTTCCATCAATTCAGCTAAGCTCACGGGGACCCAAATTCTCTAATTTTACGGGGACTAAAAACACTATTTACCTTTTTTTTCCCCCATTTTTTGTAATTTTTTTATCAAGTTAGGTGATGAGATTCGAATCTGGTCCCCTTAATGCAATGTCCCTAAAAATTCTTCATCTATACCACCAAGTTGAGTGTCATGGATGTGGGTGCTCTTAGTTACTAGGGGGTTTCGGGGAAGACCTATGTGGGATGGGGCACCTTTTCGGTGTGGGATGCTCGTTTAACCACTGTATTCATCTCGTTTCTAATTTACCTCGGTGAATTGCATTTTCAAAAGCTTCCTGTCAAACCGGCTCCTAATCCATGCTGGACTGATCGATATACCAATGGCAACCAACTTTTATGAATTTGGATCTTCTCCTTTTCCACATCTATCCAGTTTCCCATTTCCTTGTCATAGATGCATACACGTGGCAAAAGTCGGAAAAAAATAACCAACAATCGCTCTCTCATCTCTCTCATCAGAATTAGCATTCAATCGAGTTTCTCATGGCCCCTCTAACTCCGTCGTCGTACCTCCGACCGACTTGCCGTCATATCTCCAATAGATTCGCGGTCTTGCTTCATCTCCACCTTACCATCACGGTGTCTCCGTCTCCATTTACCCTTTTTGAGTTTTGAATAAAATTGAAGATGGTTTTGCATCACCATTATGTAACTCTACTGCTTTAGAACAACATGATTAGTGATGATGTGATGACAAAAATCACGGAGAGTGGAACTGAAACGGATGAAGAGGCTGGCGACAACGATAAGAGGAAAAAGGAGTTGTTTGGGAGAGGAAGAAGACGAGTGGTTTTTTTACCCTCCAATCATAAGACGAAAAATAACAAAGCAGATCTGTTACTATGTGTTTCCTTTTTTCCAATTTTTAATCAGAGCCGTTCGTTTGGTTTTTGCCACATGTGTCACATATGTGCAATAAAACGGAGAAATGGTGGCTAACAAAATGGAGCAGATCTATATAAGAAATGAAGGGTTTATGAGTTGGAGGTCTAGGGTTTCAAGTCTTGGCAAGGAGAAAAACTAACATAACATTGTAATCTACTAACAATTTGCCATTCAAAAAAAAAAATCTTATTAATTAATGAGTTAAATATGTTTTTGGTCCCTATAGTTTTCCAGAATTTCGTTTTTAGTCCTGAAGTTTTATCAGTCAGTGTTTTTAGTCTCTACTTTTAATCAAACTCTTGTATACTTTTGCATTTTTGAATGATTTTTTGTATTCATGTTTATAATATTATCAGAACATATCCGATAAAAATTTGAAATTTTTTAACATAAGATGAATTATTTATGAATTTTTATGTGCAAAAAACTAAAAAATTCATATTTAATGCATCTCTTGTTAAAAAAAATTTAAAATTTTGTAAGAGAGATTCATATAATGTACACTAAACATGACCGCGGAAAAAAATTTAAAATTTCGAATGATATGCGCGAGTTGAATCAATGTAGGGACTAAAAACATTGACGGAAAAAACTTCAGAGACTAATGATATGTTTGGTTCAACAGAGGGGGAGGGGAGGGGAGGGATTTTTATAGAAGGGAAGGGAGGGAAGGCGGGAGGGGGAGGAAATTTTTTAAACTACATATATGTTTGGTTCAAAAGAGGGAAGGGGAGGGGAGGTGAGATATTTTAATTATAAATATGTTTGGTTCACGAGGGGAGGGGAGGTATTTCAAAACTAATTTACCATTTCATCCCTATAAACATCAAAGAGTCTCATGGTTTTATAACTTCGGTGCAAATTAAACTATATATTCACAACAATTTCTCAAATTTTATGATACATCTAACAAAAATATATATAAAACTATTTTTTTTGAATCAAACAAACTTACTGCATTTCATTAATTACTAAATGTTCAATACATAAGGGAATATTCTCAAATCTATGGAAGTTAGACCAAGAATTGGCTGCCCTAGCAAGAGTATGAGCAACCGAATTCGCTTGCCTCTTAACAAACTTAACCTCAAAGTTTAGAAAAGACGACATAAAACTAATAATATCATGAACAATTGACAGAAACTCAGAATTGCCTCTACGCTTCATATGAATAGCCTCTACCAACACTTTCGAGTCACTTTCAAATTGAACTCGATCAAAGCCTCTATGTCTAGCTTCTTCCATGGCTAAAAGTAAAGTCCATGCTTCTCCCTCTACAGAAGACATCACAGTTTGCTGCCATTGTATCATACCAGCCATGACTTGACCCATATTATTGCGAAAACACAATCCCACCGAGGTCCTTCCAGAACTAGGCACAAAGGCAATATCAACGTTGCATTTTACCCAGCCTAGAGCTGGTTTTTCCCACCTTACCAGATCTGCTTCTGTAGTTCTGCTCTCACTATTACTCTGTAGCTTATGAACTGAATATATATAAAACTTTAAATTATGTATAAATACATGAAAAAAAATTATTGTTAACTATTAACATAAATTGCAACTGTACAAAAAAAATTCATTACTATTACTAATAAAATATAACAACTAATAATAATATATAATGTTTCAAAAACATAAAATAAAAGTAATACGTGCAAAACGTTGTAATCTAATTGTGATGCAACGAATTGAACTAATAATAACAAACAAAATAAATAAATGAAAATAGAATTTTTTTTGATGCCACACAAAACGAAAATAAATTTCCAGGAGAAATAAAATATGTATAGTATATATAATGATATAGCATGAATAATATTAAAGAGTTAAACGTTCAAAAAAAAAATAGAGATAAATTCCTGTAAAAAAAAATAGGGATAATTAATCATTAAAATTTTAATAAGGATAGTTTTGGATTTCAACAAACAATTAGGGATAATTTTGTCAATGTAATTAAAATTATAAAAACATATCTCACCTTCCCTCCCCTCCCCCCCCTCCAAATCCCTCCAATTTGGGAGGAAGCAAAGAGTAAGTATATGAGGGATTTTGCTCCCCTCCTCTCCCCTTCAAAAAAATGAACCAAACACATAAAATCTAAAATATTCCCTCACCTCCCCTCTCCTTGAAAAACCTCGAACCAAACAGACCATAAAAAGTATGAAAAAAATCTTCAGGGACTAAAAACGAAATTTTGCCAAACTATAGGATGAAAAACATATTTAACCTTACGTAATTAATAATCCAAATTTGCAAAAGACGACTACGCCCCTCGTTTCTTCTCAGTCGCGATTCAAAACCCATTCAGCTCCACGGCCGTCGTCCGCCTTGCCACCACTGGCGACCGCCGTTCTCCCTTGTCTCTGCTCTCTCTCTCAGGTATTTCCCTCTTCTGATTTCTCATATCTGGTTCTATCTCATTGTCTTGTTGTTATTGTTGAACGTGTTGTGTTAACTTGTTATTGATTTCTGAAATTTTGATTGTGTTATTGGTGAGTTTGTTGTTGTTATTGACTTATAGTTCTCTTACTCTTCTATTGTTGAATGATTTATGGTTCTATCTCATTATTGTTGTTGTTGAATGTGTTGTTATTGTTTGTTGATTTGTTTTTTTTAGTTCTTTATACCTTGATTTCTCTATTGTTTTTATCGTTTTTAAAGTTATTGCCGTTATTATTAGCAAGGAAAGCAAATAAATTATGGACTTTAGCTTTTTCAAATCCCCACCATATAGATAGTAACCACTAATAATATAAACTTCAATCAAGGACAAAATTCAGAAGTGAGGACTAGTTTTGAGTTAGCTAAACCGAGAGAAAAACCGATTGAGCGAGAGAGGAAGATGTTAAGGTTGGAGCAAACAAACTAGTTTTTATAGAGATGGAACTGCTGAGTTTGTTGCAACTTTCTTGTTTCTTTACATCACCTGTGATGGGTGAGTGTCAATAGGTCACCCTCTAAGTGTGCTTCAGTTGGTACTCAAGGAATTGGTTAAGCTTTTGATGGATGTGAATAGGTCACCCTCTAAGTGGGCTTCTGTTGATGATCAAGTTATTTTTATGTTTTATGTCTTTTCAATATTTCCCTTTAGTGTTGTATGCAAACTTGGAATTTGTGCCCCCTTTTGTTCCTTAGTTTTCTTTTCTCCCTTTTCAAGATTTTTTAGCATTTGAGCATTTTAGATGCTAAAATAGTAGCTATATTTAGGATCATTTGACACCTTTTGAGATTAAAGAAATGTCTCTTGATTCAATTATGAAGCGCAGACACCGCCAAACATATACTGATTGGTGTTATCAAATAACGGCCATGCCAGCACCATGGTGGATATCGGTTGCGGGTTTTGGGCTCTCCGCCATGTCCAATTTCGGCCGATATGGTAGGATTTTCCGCCATACTCCGATGTGATTGTGCCAAATGGCAGTACGGCAGGGTTTTGGCTCTCCTCCATCGCCGTACTCCCATATGATTGCGCCACACTGATACTGATAATATTTTAAAAAATTAGAAGTGATTATATGTAATCACCAGTGTTAGTAAGTGTGGAATGATACGTGTGGTCACTCTGTCATGCGTTCATTATGTAGTGTTTGTGCTACATATCATGACAGGAGAGTAAGTATCTCTTTACATTTTAATGGCTAAGATAAGTGAGTTTAGGGGTTAACTGAGTTAAACTACATTCCTATGACATAGAAATTTATAAGCCACTGCACATAATACTAGAAATTTATATTTTCTTAAAGTACATGTCTCTTTTACATGTTACTGTGACCTTTTTTTTAATCAAGAGTGTTTGAATGAGTGTTCAACTATATCATATTATTATTTATACATTACACACTTACAAATACAATAGGTTACAATTCAATTTAAATATCCGACCTTCATCAATGCACCAAATCAAACTTTTCTGCAAGTCTGATCCCAACATCTTTAACAAATCCACCTTTCCAGTGCTAGCAGTAGCAGCAATTCTAGATGCTCGAAAATCATGTTTTGAGCAACCTCATCGAATCACCACACATTAGAGAATGAATATTGTATTGTATGCAAATAATGTGTCCAGTTATTCAACGGATCAATTATTCAATGAATCTAAAAAGTGACTTGTCTCTATAAAAAGGAACAAAGGTAATATTCTTTAGTATGAATGAGTTTTAGATATTGTTTTTCTCTTTTTACAAGTAGCTATTATTTTTCGTGACTAGAAGTTGTAGAAAGAGTTTCATTCGCTTTTTAATCTAATCACCTTTCGACATAAAATTATTAGTTATTTTAGTTCTGAATTTAAGTTAGTGTTAGGGCCTTTGGGATAAAGAAAATGAAAATGCACTTGAAAGAAGATATTTCAGTGTAATTTTCTTGCTATAAAATCCTCTTATGGTGTGAAACGAAGTTGTAAATAAACAATCCTGCTTAAATAATTAGGTTCTTGGCCTGACGATAAAGCAACGACACAGGTATGCAATAAACCTGATGAGAGAATTATACTCATGCTTGTAGTTAACATGGCATGTAATGCAAGAAACAAATACCCTGCCCAAGTTTTTAATAATGAAAACCATAGACTTAACCTGTCTGTACAGCGATAATGTTATGGTGAGTTTCTAGGTAAGTGTTTTCTATCTAAAAAAAGAAATTTAAAATCTCACATTAAGAAATTGCTTGGCAGGACAATTAAGCTATCCTGCTTAATAAAAAATTAGAAGGGTGAATAAGTATTTCCAAGTTAGACATCGGTTGCTTTAATGTGTAGATATAACTACTATAATTATTATTATTAATTGATTTTCTTGGGAATATTCCTAACTAATTGTTGTAACTTTCTATTGTTTCAAGATGGGTTTGGTATTGGACTGGGTTTTATGTAAGATATATCCTTTTTTTTGGGTGGGATTGATTTGTGGTGGCTTAACTTTGTTTGCAGTTAACAAATGATCAATTCCACATCTAAAAGAGAACAAATTTGGTAAAGTTGTCCAAGGCTAACTGGAATTGAAGTATGGGATTCCAGATCTTAAACTTTTTAAAACCCTCTATGAAAGTGCTGGTGGTGATATTATTGCTGATATTTCTGACAAATATCAGTCACTCTGTAGCGTACTCTTCTTCATCCGAGACTACGATGCACACTAATAATTGGGCTGTTTTAGTCTGCACCTCTCGGTTCTGGTAAATTAAGTTTCATATTTAATTTCTAAGAATTTCTTTTTTACAACAATGTCTTGCTTCTTTTATGTACATCTTGTCTTGTCAATGTTCTAAATTATTAGTTTGAATAATAAAAAAGCTACCTAATATTTTGTTTTTCTCTTATTCATTGCTGAAATTATTTGGGAATGATAAATGTAAATCAAAATAAGGATACAACATGGTTGTTTTTCTTTAGTTGTTTTTCTGAGCAGTTTGGCATCATTGTGGAATATTGAGGAAGTTTTAATTATCGAAGGTTTTGGTTTGTGTCTCATAAATCGAATCCTTTACACCATGGTTGGTTTACTAAATGCGCTGCTTCCCCATTTCAGGTTTAATTATCGACATATGGCCAATACTTTGTCATTGTATAGGTAATTGTACAAGTTTTAGAGTCTTATTTTGAATTGTTGTAATTATGCTTCGTAATGATATATTGTTCATTATATTATATTTCACATTCAGGACAGTTAAACGGTTAGGAATACCTGATGAGAGGATTATACTCATGCTAGCAGATGACATGGCATGTAATGCAAGAAACAAGTACCCTGCCCAAGTTTTTAATAATGAAAATCATAAACTTAACCTGTATGGGGATAATGTGGAGGTGAGTTTGCATGCATTTTATGGCTAAATATTTTTTTAAATATTGAGATCTTTATTGTTGGCTTCAGCTATTTCTTCTCATAAACCTAACAGTTTTGCTTTACGAATCACAAACACTTAGGCTTAGAAACTAATCTCATGTTTAAAAGGCTCCGTGTTGAATTTTTACTCTCATTAAACTGTTCCTCTGTATATAGTGTTTAGAACTTAGAAGAGAATATATTTGTCTCTTTTAACTTGTTTTAGTGCTCTTGACATGTTTTACTCCCATGATGAGTTTTGCCTACAATTCCTCAGGTAGATTATCGTGGCTATGAAGTAAATGTGGAAAATTTTATGCGGGTACTAACAGGTCGTCATGAGACTGCTGTTCCAAGGTCCAAACGACTACTTAGTGATGAAGGAAGTCATATTCTTTTATACATGACAGGGCACGGAGGTGATGAATTTTTGAAGTTTCAGGACTCAGAAGAGCTTCAAAGTCACGATTTAGCTGATGTTGTAAAGCAAATGAAAGAGAAGCACAGGTACACATTTCCTATTTAACTGAGCTGTGAGGGCTGCAAACAAATCAATTGTGTATTAAAAAGTATGCTGTAAACAAATAAAACTAAGTTGCTGACAATCGGACAAAGAACTAATCTTTACCCTCATAATGGGAATTGTTAGGTTTAAGGAGCTTCTTATAATGGTGGACACCTGCCAAGCCTCTACCCTGTTCTCACAGGTCTGATTCTGCTATTATCTGTTGGTATATGTTATTAGTAAACTCCCATGTCAATCCTCATGAAGTTAGAGTGTAGATCTGGGGTATTCATTTTCATATAATGAACACTCTTAGAATTGATTTTTGCCCAAGTTTTAATGCAGCCATTGTGTTCCCCATTAGATGGTATATTATTGATTGATATCTTTGCTTCTTTTTGTTTTCAAAAGATCTTTGGTATTTTTATACAATTTGTTTCAGGCTAAAAGCAAATCCATTATCAAATATTTTCCTTCTGTACAAATGATGGTTACATGTCATGAGTAATTCACAACAATGAGCACCCCTTTACAATTAGATAATCACAGTAAGAGGAGGTTTACAAATATCCTATACCATGCATTATGGTTTTGGCTTTATCTAAATACAAATATATACCTGTAGAACTTATTATGTAACATATTTTCCTGTCACTAGCCAGGTTTCATAATTGTCCTCCTGAATTTTATAACTGCTTACTACACAATATTAGATACTTTTGTCTTGCTTATTATACTTCCCTAAGTTTTGTTGCTTATGGGGTTCTCCTTTTTGTCAGCTTCATTCACCAGGTGTTTTGGCAATTGGAAGTAGCATGAAAGGACAGAATTCATATTCACATCACTTGGACTCAGATGTATGTATGAACTTAATAGTTGGTATAGTTTTTTTTATTTTTATTTTTAATCTTAGTTGTCATAGTTATAGATACATAGTGAGAGGTTTGTTGAAGTTATGGGTTTTCGATAAAAAGAGAAGAGATATAATAAAAGTTTGAATATTATTGATAATAGTTTGATAGTAACTTAATAAAAGAGAAGAGATATAATATTCTACACTCCCCTCAAGCTAAAGCTTACTAAATATACTGATAGAAACCAATGACACTGCACTTTCAACAAGTGATATTGCAGGGAAAATGACGACAAGGAACAGATGTAAATTTATATAAATATTACTTATATTGATAGTATAAAGTTAAATAGTAGTAGAGACTTCTCTAACTGCTCCCAGAACAAAGCTCCGACACAACTCAAAGAGGAATCCTACTTTGGCCCTAAAATAAAAACTATTCTCATTCCTACTTCTAAAACCCTAAACCATATTCTTAAATACTACGTAAGAAATATTATTGAAGAATATCTTTCCTAAAAGATATTATTTATTTCTAATAAAATATACTTATTTCTAAGGATATATTATTGAATAATATCTTTACCAAGATTTTATTCAAGAATATATTTTTTATATATTACTAATTGCTAATATAATATCTATTACTAATAGACCCTATAATTACTTAAACACCTCCTATGAGGTCCTAACATATATTCTTTAAAAGAGAAAACATAACAACTGGGGCAACGACCTATGGTGCATGGCTCAAAAAAATGTTCTGGCATCACCACAAAACTCGCTCCAAAAAACTTAAGAACTCCAATTTGGGAACAAATAAATGCCCAAATTGACAAGTTTAACCATTAAGCAAAGGCAAACATGGTTAACAATAAGAAAAACCAAACTGCAATGATATTAGTTCAATGCTCACTATTAAGCTGAAACCCAAACTTGAAGTTGTTGCAACTTCAAATAAAAAAATGTCATAGACAATTGAAATCATAACTCGAAGTGTCACAACTTCAAAACTGACCTAAACAATATTGAACAACTAAATTTGTCTTGATGTATCTCATTCTCTCCGATTCTCGGACAATAATATGAACAACTAAAATTGTCTTTTGTACTTTTGTATATAATGCAGGTGGGTGTTTCCGTTGTTGATCGTTTTACATTCTACACTCTTGCCTTCTTTGAGAGGTTGAATATATATGACAATGCTTCATTGAGCAGGTACACGTAAAATATTTATAAGCTGCTTCAAGTTAAATCCTTACTATTAAGTATCTATAAAGTTTGTTCTGTTTTTTTGCATGTTCTTTTGATTGAATTTTAGTTTCCAAACATGTTCTTGCAGTTCTGTTTCTTTGGCTTGTAACAGGCCTATGATTTGTTCATATTTTCTATCATTTGTATATGAACAAAACCATTACGCTCGCTTATTTGTTAAGGAAGTTGATTGACAAGAGCAGTTGAAGTACACAATATTAAAATTATATCTGCAGTATGTCAAGCAATGGAGCATCATATTCTTTTGAAGGCTAGATTGTTTAATCTTGAATTTTTTCCATTATTTGCAGTCTTTTCAATTCATATAATCCAAACTTGTTGATGTCAACTGCATATTACCGAATGGACCTGTATCAACGACATTTAGAGGAGGTAATAAAGTTATGCACATATTTTTTGTTTGCACGTTTTTTTAAAATTTATTCTTTGTTTATCTGGTGAGGTGTTGTTTATTCTGTTTGGAGGGATTATATATATTAGATCAGTTGCTTTGCATAAATTGCCACTATTGTGACACTGCATAATGTGAAATTCAGATTTCCAATGTGAAATTTAGTGATATCTTTTATAAATTAATATCCAGATTTCTAGGGTATCAGTATACATTCTGTAGATGTGTTCTTCTATAGTAAAGTTTGTCCCACATCCCTTGAGGGGTGGAAAATTGTGTGGTGAAGGGAGACATAGAAAGGTAAAGAAAGGAGGTAGAATAGGTGATGTGAAAGAATGAGGTGTGAGAAAATCGGATTTGTTTCTTATTTACCTCCACATTCAAGTATCTTAATATTGTATATGATCATTTTATTTTGTTATTACTTAAGTACCAAGACGGAATATTAAAAACTACAAACAAAATTTGTACACAATTATGCGAGTTTGTTTGGTGGTTTAAGATTAATAAAGATAAGCATTACTGTATGTTATTTTTTTCTGCTTTCATATCATTTCAAAGGGAGGCCACCGTTGGACATTAGTTGTAGATGTTGTCATGTGACTAGGAGATCATAAAATTCAAGTCTTGAAATCAATCTATCTCTTGCAAATATAAGTTTGCGAAATATTCACCCACAATGGGTCTCACTTTTTTGGATCTCACTATGATGGAAGCTTTATAGCAACATGTCCTTTTACTTCCGTGTAACGTAACAAGTTTTTGTAATATCTATGTGCATAAATGTAGATGGTTAGTAGTCAAAATTGAGATCCTACTTGTTAGGACCTCAAATGAGAGTGTGGGGCCAGATATTCAATTGGCTACTTAGTTGCACAAGTCCGTTAGGTGGAGAGTGATGTTATCAAAATATAGTAAAGGAGAGGTAAATAATGTGACATGGCAGGGAGTGAGGGTGAGTAAATGGTGTGACCAGTTCTGTTGTAAGAAGGGGAAAGAGAGATTGGGGGGGATTCAGATATTTTCTGTTAGAAACCATTTGGTTTGGCTTAGCTCTGGGTAGTAGGAGTACATTCTCTAAGAGGAGCTTAGCTCTGGGTAGTAGGAGTACATTCTACTACAATTTCATAATTAAGTGTTTTCTGTATATTTTCTCCATCGATTTATGGGTTCCTAAAACTTCTCAGAATTGTGAAGGAGTCCCAAGATTGTATATGACAGGATTGTATGATTCTACCAATTTTTTTAAAATATTTTAATATAAAAATATAATTGATTAATAGATAACATAAGTAACATTCAAGTGAGAATGTAAATAAAATCAGAATTGTATAGTTATTTTTGTGGCATGTCGGGCCTAACACTGATTGGCCAAGTACCCGACTTTAATGCGATGATATGTTGTCTCTCATGTGGGAGGTAATCCACCACGACTTTCTTGCACGCCTTCCATCAACTGACTGTTAAATTTTTTAGTTGTTGCTGTAGACGTTTTAATTCTTCCATTTATCTTTCTAGTCATCATTTCGTTTAGCTATGTTCTTCCCAATATGTTTCCTTAACTCCTTTCAAAAGATTGTCAAAAGAACTCGGATTCAGAATTTGTCATTGCTCCCCTGTGGACTTAACTATTTTACATGGAATTTGGTTTTCCTTTACAGAAGACAATCACTGTCAACTTCCCCCAATACATTACAACCTTTTACAATTCCGTAACCTAAGCCATTCCCAAAATTATGTCTAAACCCCCAAATGTAGGACATGGGCTTCAATGTCATCAAGTTGAATAGCCACATGGTGTTAAGAGTCCCACATTGGATGAGGTAAGGTCTGAACATAACTTTATAAGTGGGGGTCAGTCCTCACCTTACAAGCCGGTTTTGGAAGGTTGAGTTAGGTCCACCTAAATTTCCATGAGTTACATTTAGCTCAACTACTAATTTGGTATCCACCTTCTTGCGTCTGCAAGAACTGGCTTTACGAGCATCTGTTGTCCCTTTTATCATTTGCTATGTTATTGTGTTATATCAAGATCAATGTATGATCCACATTTATTAAATGATATTCATATTGATGGATTTCATTGACATATTTCATGATTCTAGATTAATGTAATGTAAACTTTTATTGGTATTACTATTATGTGATATAGTAGTATTTAATCTAACATTGAATTTTATAATATAGGTAGGATGACACCGCGTTTGTTGCTAGCTCAAATTTTATTTTAATTGGCTAAATTAATTAATTATTTTGATTGATGTAATATTTGCCATTTCTTGTTCTAATTTTGATGTAATTATTTTATTTTAATTGGATTAATTTAATTATTTATTTTGTTTGATTAAATTGACAGTTCTTGTTCTATCATTTCTTTCTAGGTACCTGTGACAAACTTTTTTGGCTCTGTAATGAAAACAATACACACTGACTCAGCCTACAGGTCTCGGTCAAATACAAATTTTGCGGGAGCTAAAATTAAAATGCCTTTGTATGAATCATCTTACAACAATGAAAGAAGAATTTTGAAAAACTCTGACGATGAGGATAAATTTAATAAATTAAGTACAGAGGTGAATTGAACATATGTCCGAACAGAATTAGTTTACATTATTTCACGGAAAGCTGTAACTCATGGAAACTGGATTTACTGTGCAGGAACATTTCCACGGCGTTGGACAACTATGGAATACTATTCTCAGCAAAGTGAATATGTTTCAAAGCATTGATGCTTTCGTGTGCTATGGTCTTGTTTCAATGCTTCCTTTGTTGACAGTTTCTACGTGGCTATCATTGTAGATGATTGCAGCGATGTTCTTTGACGGCACATGTTATGGTTGGTTATACTTGAAAAGGCAAATTATTAAAGGCCACATTATATATGTGAGAGCACTTATGTCCAAGAGCATGACTTATAAAACTCTATTCTGTTGGCCATTGGTTTTCCCTCGGTGCTGGAGCATTATCATGATTCCTTGTGTTCTGCAGTTATGGTAATACAGATCCTTGGTATTGTGCTGCACTGCTGCTAAAGGAAGAGATCCTTGGTAGTGGATTTTATGATTTTTATCGTTATATTTACAGCTTTTACAGCTTTTGTGGATTAACTCAATAGTACCAGTAGTTAGATGTGTAATCTGTTAAGGCAAATGTTAACGAGTGCCCCCGGGGCACTCTTTAAGCCATCAAATAGTAAGTTTTTTATAGAATTTTTATGGAAATGTGTAAAGTCAACGCATTGAAAATTGTGTTGTTTAACTTTTTAAGTAAAAAGTTTCTTTAAATGGAATGCTTAAAGAGTGCCTCGCAAGACCCATGTGTTAATGCAGCTTAATGTAATGTATGTTGGCCTCAACATTGTCTTTTGTTGAAGCCGTCATTTTATGGATTATATTTATGTAAATTTTCTACAAGTGACATGCATTAATTAATAGAAGACATGTGTTTTTAGCAATGTTTTAAAAACCGGACCGGAGGTTGAACCGGTGAAACCTCTGGTTCATGGTTCAATTGGTTTAACCGGTTAGACCGCTATTGAACCGATTGAACCGGATAATTAATAAATAAATAAATAATTAAATATATTTGGTCAAAAATAAGATTAAAATGATTATATGAGAACCCAATATATTATTTTAGCACTATTTTTATAGGCCCAATAGTTTAAGAGCCCAAACTTTTCAATATTTAGAAGCCCAAAATTTTCAATATATATTCTTTAACCCTAATTCAACAAACAACACAGCAAGCAGCAGCCGCAACATGCTTTCCTTGTTATTCTTCTTTGTTTTTTTTTTTTAGTTTTTTTTTTATGTTTATACATAAACTTCTTTGTTCTTAATCCCATTTTCACAAATCATAATTCTTTCTATCCCTTTTCACATTTAGCCTATGTATTCTTTTTTTCATTCTCAATCCCATTTCGGTTCCTGTGCAATATTATATGTTACACGAAAATTCTTCTATAATGGCATCCTCACTGCTTCAATATCAAACTCAAGCATACAATCTACACATAAATCTAAGCATCAAAACTAATCCTGAAAAGTGATTTGATGGCTTAAGAATAGGCAATTCTGGTGTTTAAATGTTGATTAAAGTAGACAACTAAACCCCATATTCCATCCTAACCAAGAGAAAGAGGATTGGGTGATTAAATTGAAAGTTTTTTTTTTAATAAAAACATTAAAAGTTTGTTTTTGAAATCTGTTGCAGGAAACTGGAAAAAAAAAACAGAATTTTTCCTTCATATAAGTGGACCGCTCGGTTTTGTTAAACCGGAAATGGTTCACCGGTTTTAACCGGTTCGTACCGGTTTTTCCGGTTTTATAACCGGTTTCACAGACTAGCGGTTCATCAGGGTTGTCCGGACCGGTGCTTGGTCCGGTCTCCGGTCAAACCGGTTGAACCGGCCGGTCCGGTCCGGTTTTTAAAACATTGGTTTTTAGACATGCATTAATTAATAGAAGACATGTGTTTTTAGTAAGGAAGTATGGAACAAAGTTTTATCCTGATTAAGGACATCTTTACAAATCGGAGTTCAAGGTAGAGATCATTCCTTTTATTTGGTGATTTGTTCAAAATGAAAGACAAAGGTCATGTCCCATACTTGGTATGGTTGGCAACCACTTGAAACATTTGGAATATGTTCTAAATCTTTAAGTCTTGTTAGTTATTTGTGTAGTATTTTATAACCAAAGTTATCTGTATGGGATTAAAAAATAATTATATTTTAGGCCATAACTAGCCAATGAATTTTGCACTTCTGGCCCCTTATTGCTCTTAGGCCTCCTTTATTTAATAAATTTGTTTCTGGTAAAAATGACCGAAAGGAAAAAAGAGTAGTAGTTGATTAATCATAATATGTACATCTACGTGGAATATGCCTTTTGATTATTTTTTGGCAGTAGGGATGTGGTTGAAAAATTGTAATTTTCTCATGAGATTACATAAATCATGAGTTCATTTGTATTTAAGTTTTCTGAATTTTGGGGATTTTGGAAATTTGCACTATGAATTATGAGTTGATTTTAATTTTATGAATTTTGAAAATGTGAGGATGATTCTGATAATAAAATGAATAGCAACTAGTTTGTAGTTTGAAATGAACATTATCTAATGCATGCAATTATTTTGTAGGAATTCTTTTTGAAGAAAATGAATAGAAAATTGAATCTCACTCCTTCAACTAGAAGTGACACTAATGAACACATTTAGCCCAAAGATATTTACAAGTCTAGGTAGTTCAACATGACACTCCAGGTAGATGATAAGGAGGAGTCAAAGTCATATGATCTATAAATAGGTAGTTCAACATGACAGTCCATGTAGGATGCCACGTGTAAACGACATCCAACGTAGCAACACTAGTTTTTGATCATATGACATTGACTCCTCCTTATCATCTTCAATGACCAATGAAATGTTTGCATTACTCCGTGGACCTATAATCTTTTTGGACTAAATGTGTTCATTAGTCTATCACTTCTCGTTGAAGGAGTGAGATTCAATTTTTTATTCACTTTCTTCGACAGTAAACATAATTATTAAATCTTTTCTGGTTTTATTTTAAATAAAAAACTTTTCTTTTTTTAAAAAAAGTAAAAAAAACTATTAAATCATTTCTTTTTTTATTTTAAATAAAAAACAGTTTTTTTCTTTAAAAAAAATTTAACAGAAAAAATTTGACATGACAGTCCATGTAGGATACCACGTGTAAACGAAATCCACATGAGTTTCCGTTAATCAACTAATGGTTGAGTATAGAGACGAAAACCAAAATTCACTATAAAAGTAGGTGGCATTTAGAATGCACAAATTATTAAATTTGTGCACCATGCACAAAGTTTAACAAAAGGACAGCTGTCCATCTCTCTATGTTTTACCGGTTATTAAAAAAAAATACTGTATATTTTAATTTTTGCTAATTAACCTCACCTTCCTTGCATGTGTAAAAACTAAAAAGACTCCTACTTAATTTTACTCTTTTGCCCCTGATCCTTATGTGAATGAGATTTGTCCACACCTCTCTTTCCACGTTTTGTAATTGAAAATGAAACAAGAATTGAAATTCCAGGAGCTGTTCGTTTTTTTGTTGTTCTGCTGCCTGTTGCTATTCGCTTTGATCTCAGTTTGGTTGGGGGCAGGCCTGTCTGCGAGCTGCTACTTTCTTTTGTAGGTGGGGCTGCCATTTTTTGCTGTTCCAGGGGAGGGTAGTTAAGTTGTGTAGTGGGGAGTGGGGTTGGTCTCTTAGATTGGGGATTGATTTGAGATTTGTGAAGTCAGAATCTTTAAGGAAATGAGGAGAATGCCATCATATTTGCGTTTTGGTTCTAGATCTGTATTTTGATAAATTTCTGGGTTTTGGGATTTTTTGGGTTCTAGATCTATAACCTTGTGAATTTCTTGGGTTTTGGGTTTGAGGTTGAAGAAAACATGATGTTGGGGATTTATGGGATGTAGAGAATGAATTTGACTGGGTATAGATTGTAGAAGATGAAGATTGAAGGTTTTTTTTTATATATAAAATGAAGATTAAAGGTACTTAATCTATAAAAAATTAGAATAAAAAATATATTAGAAGTAGAATAAAAAAACAAAAAAACAAATAGAAATAGAAAGAATATGCAAAAAAAATTTATCAAAAAGAAAGAATATGCAAAAAATAAAAAATTACGCAAGAAAGAATATGTATGCAATTTAAACAACATAGATAGGAATAAAAATAGAAAAAGAATAAGAATAGAAAGTTTTATAAAAAATAAATCTACTACTAGTTTCATAAAGTTAATTAATATTAACCATTACTCTAAGGATTTCTAATCAAATTTTTAATTTAACTAGAAATTCGACCCATGCGGTGCACGGGTCTAATTAGCCTTAATATGAAAAAATAAAATATAAATTTTTTAATACTAAAACGTATATAACAAAGTCAAGTACCATTAAATATTAGTTCGACAATAAATTTGGATAAATGTTCATACAACATAAATTATGGTATATTACGAAGTCAAGTTTTATTCATATTTTCACCGTCTTCGTCGATAATCAATATTTTTAATCATTATCTTTAAATAACACTTGAAGTTGCAACATACAACTGGTCATATAAAAACACTGTCAACAACAGATATATCCCAACATGCTCTTGACTCTTATTAATATAGGCATCGCAAAAGAAAAAATTAAAGGGATGCGGGTTCGATTCTCATGCTAGACAAATTTGTATTTTTTTTTTAATATAATGGACCACATGAAAAAAGGAGAAAAAATGAGAGACAAAAAAATAAGTTTAGGGTTAACATTTCTGAGCAAGTTTATAATAATAATAATAAATATTTAACATTGTGAGTTAAAGGTTGTGGGTTCGATTCTTGGTGAGGTATTTTTTAACATTTTATTTGAATTAATGGTAATAATAATAATAATAATAATAATAATAATAATAAGCTAATAATAATAAATATTTAACATGGTGAGTTAAAGGTTGCGGGTTCAATTCTTGGTGATGTATTTTTTAACATTTTATTTGAATTAATGTTAGGATAAAATGAGAGGAAAAATGAGCGGAAAAAAATTAGGGTTAAGAATAGTAAAACGGAACAAACTTATATTATAAGAGATATAATAATAATATAATATATAATAATAGTAGGAATATAATAATAATAATAATAATAATAATAATAATAATAATAATAATAGTAGTAGTAGTAAAAATCTAATAATAATAATAGTAGTAGCAGTAGGAATCTAATAATAATAATAATATGAATCTAACAATAATAATAATAATAATAATAATAGTAGTAGTAGTAGTAGTAGTAGTAGTAGGAAGTTAATAATAATAATAATAATAATAATAATAATAATAATAGGAAGCTAATAATATAATATTAATAAATATTTAACATGTTGAGAGATATATAAAATTCCATATTTATTAGATGTTGATTGCAAAATAATATCAAATTGATTGATGTAGTGTAGTGGCAAAAAACACAAAATAGATCTTAAAGGTTGTGAGTTTGATTTTTGGTGAGACCTTTTTTTAACATTTTATTTTATTATTTTGGTGTAAAATGAGAGGGAAAATGAGCGGGAAAATAATTAGGTCTAGGGTTAGCTTTTCGGAACAAGCTTATAATATAAGAGATGGTTCTAATTCTCTTTTTGTTCCACCAAACTTAAATTAATTACCTTTGTCTCAAAACCTAGTTTGACTACTGCACGTATGTCAATGCACAATTTTGATCACTAATATTTTTAATTCTTTATTAATAAAAATTATAAAAATTTGATATTTTGAAAATACTCATCAAAACAAATCAAACAAAATCTTGTATGCTAATATTTATATCTATATATATATATTATTATAAAATTATAGTCAAAGTAAAATAAATAAACAGTGTCATTTAGTCAAAGCAGTTATTATAAAATGGGACGGAGAGAGTATCAAATAACACTTTACACTACCATGTGGCATAAATTGATTGGGTTATTAACGGTCAGATTAGGTGATATTGAACGGTCAGATTGATAAAATTTGAAATATCCGGTCAAAATCAATAGTTTTAGTCAAATTTCATGGTTCTGTCATAAAAACTAGGTCTCCGATGATAAAGTTATTACAATTGGTATGTACACTTGAAGTCCGATCATCAAAATTGTCATTCTCATTCATATGTTAGTCCAAATAGGTGATATTGAACGGTCGAATTGATAAGATTTGAAATATTCGATCAAAATCACTAGTTTTAGTCAAACTTCATGACTCTTTCATAAAAACTACGTCTCCAACGAGACAGTTATTACATACGGTATACATTCGGAATCCGATCATCAAAATTTTCATTCTCATTCGTATTTTAGTCCAACTAGGTGATATTGAACGGTTAGATTGATAAAATTCGAAATATCCTGTCAAAATCGATAGTTTTAGTCAGATTTCACGAATCTTTCATAAAAACTAAGTCTCCGATGATAAAGTTATTACAATCGGTATGTACATTTGAAGTCTGACCATCAAGGTTGTCATTCTCATTGGTATGTTAGTCTACACAGGTGATATTGAACAACCGGATTGATAAAATTCGAAATATACGATCAAAATCGATAGTTTTAGTCAAACTTCATGACCTTTTCATAAAAACCACGTCTCCGGTGATAAATTTATTAAAATCGGTATGTACATTCAAAGTTCGATCATCAAAATTCCGATTCTTATTTGTATGTTAGTCCAAATAGATGATATGAACGGTCAAATTTATAAAATTCGAATCTTAGATGAAAGTCAGTAGTTTTAGTCAAACTTCATAGGTCTTTCGTAAAAACTAGGTATACAATGAGACAATTATTGCAATCGGTATGTACATTCGGAGTCCGGTCATCAAAATTCTCATTCTCATTCGTATGTTAGTCCAATTATGTGATATTGAATAGTCGAAATGATAAAATTCGAAATATATGATCAAAATCGTTAGTTTTAGTCAAACTTCATGACCCTTTTATAAAAACTAGGTCTCCAATGAGACAATTGTTACAATTAATCTGTACATCCAGAGTTCGATAATCAAAATTCTTATTATCATTCGTATGTTAGTCCAATTAGGTAATATTGAACAGTCAGATTGATAACATTTTAACCAAATATTATATATAATCTGATAGCTAAATTTTTTTTTTTTAATTTAATTGTCATCGTCGGCTTAGAATATATGAACAAACAATACAATAAAATATATAAATTAATTTGTAAAATAAAATTTAAATTGAGATTAAAAACAAACTTAAATTATGAGCTCATAAAAATAATTGGGATAAAAAAATTCTTAGCCAACACACACAAAAAAAAAACAGAATGTTATGTCATTTTAATAATGGATCAGTGGGGTCACAATTTTTCTTCTTCCCTATCAACAATAAGTCACCAAAAAAGTAACAAGTCAAAAAGCAAAATGAATCTCAACCATTAGAATATTTATATATTATATCAATGGTCTACATTTAATTGTACAAAGTTGTGCATCCATGCACAAAATTCTAAATGCCACCGTAAAAGTATATGGTGAAAACATATTTAACGGTTATTTTATTTTCCACAAATTAAGCCACTGTCGCATTTTTTGTTTCCAACGGCATTAATTATAGCAAAAACCACACCCGCCACATACACATTGTAGAGGACAGGATTTGATAACATGATGATGAGAATGAGATGAGATGACACTATACTATACTATTATTATTATCACCACAAGTCCACAACAATACTTTCCAATTCCTTCCTCACTCACTCGCTCGCTCACTCTTCATGGCCTCACTAATTAGACTCTCCATTTCTCTCGATTCTCTCGATTCAATCCCTACCCGTAACCCCAATTCCAAACCTCATCTTCGTAGTTCCAAACCAACGCTTCCCACCCCAAACAAATCACAAATCAAAACCAATTTAAAATTCAGCAATGCATCGTTTCGTGCATTAACCAACAAACAGGATTGGAAAGCCGCAGAAAAACTGGTTCGTGAAATGATCCTTGCTTCGGATTCTTCCGAACCACTAACCTATCATGCTTTCAACACACTAATCTACGCTTGTTCAAAACGTGGATTAGTCAAATTAGGTTCTAAATGGTTCAAAATGATGTTAAATTGTAACGTTAAGCCGAATACGGCGACGTTTGGGATGTTAATGCGACTTTACCAGAAGAGTTGGAATGTTGAAGAAGCGGAATTTGCTATGTCAGAGATGAAAAGGTTTGGTATAGTTTGTGAATCTGCTTATTCCTCTATGATAACAATTTATACACGGTTAGGGTTATATGAAAAAGCTGAAAGTGTAATTGAGTTGATGAAGAGTGAAGTGATTGTTTTGAATGTTGAAAATTGGTTGGTGATTTTGAATGCTTATTGTCAACAAGGGAAAGTGGTGGAAGCCGAACGAGTTTTGGTGACAATGGAAGAGGAGGCTGGGTTTTGTATTAATAATATTGTTGTTTATAATACTATGATAACTGGGTATGGTAAGGCGTCCAATATGGATGGTGCCGAGAGTGTGTTTTCGAGTTTGGGTTTTAGAGGGATTGAGCCTGATGAAACTAGTTATCGTTCGATGATTGAGGGTTGGGGTAGAGCTGGTAATTATGTAAAGGCTAGGTGGTATTATGACGAGTTGAAGAGGTTAGGGTTTAAGCCGAATTCATCTAATTTGTTTACGATGATAAAGTTGCAAGCGAACGAGGGAGATATCGAAGGTGTGGTTGGAACAGTTGATGATATGGTTAGATGTGGATGTCATTATTCTTCGATAATTGGTACACTTGTTAGTGTTTATGAGAGGGCTGGTAAGGTTCACGAGTTACCGCGTTTGCTAAAAGGTTCGTTTTATCGGTACATTTTGGTTAACCAAAGCTGTTGTTCCACTGTGGTTATGGCTTATGTGAAGAACAAGTTGGTGGATGATACACTTAGAGTGTTGAGTGATAAGAAATGGAAGGATTCGAGGTACGAGGATAATTTATATCATCTGTTGATTTGTTCTTGCAGAGATGAAGGTTTGCTTGAGGATGCTGTTGGAATATATAAGCAGATGACAGAAAGTGATGACAACGAGAAGAAGCTCAACAAGCACATTGTTTGTACAATGATTGACATTTATAGTGTCATGGGACGTTTCAAAGATGCAGAGATGTTGTATCTCAAGCTCAAGAAGTCTTCTTCATCAAATTCCTTGGATATGATTGCTTTTAGCATTGTTGTGAGGATGTACGTTCGAGCTGGCTCTTTAAAAGACGCGTGTTCTGTTTTGGATGATATTGACAAGCGGCCGGATATTATTCCCGACATATTTTTGTTGCGTGATATGCTGCGGATTTATCAGAGATGTAACATGGTGGATAAGTTAGAAAAAGTGTACAGCAAGATCTCGAAAGATCGGGTGAATTGGGATCAGGAAGTTTATAATTATGTCCTAAATTGCTGTGCTCAGGCTCTGCCGGTAGATGAGCTTTCGAGGCTTTTTGATGAGATGCTACAGCGCGGATTTGTGCCAAACACAATTAGTTGTCGTTCGATGATTGAGGGTTGGGGTAGAGCTGGTAATTATGAAAAGGCTAGGTGGTATTATGACGAGTTGAAGAGGTTAGGGTTTAAGCCGAATTCGTCTAATTTGTTTACGATGATAAAGTTGCAAGCGAACGAGGGAGATTTCGAAGGTGCGGTTGGAACAGTTGATGATATGGTTAGATGTGGATGTCATTATTCTTCGATAATTGGTACTCTTGTTAGTGTTTATGAGAGGGCTGGTAAGGTTCATGAGTTACCGCGTTTGTTGAAAGGTTCGTTTTATCGGCACATTTTGGTTAACCAAAGCTGTTGTTCCACCGTGGTTATGGCTTATGTGAAGAACAAGTTGGTGGATGATGCACTTAGAGTGTTGAGTGATAAGAAATGGAAGGATTTGAGGTACGAGGATAATTTATATCATCTGTTGATTTGTTCTTGCAGAGATGATGGTTTGCTTGAGGATGCTATTGGAATATATAAGCAGATGACAGAAAGTGATGACAACGAGAAGAAGCTCAACAAGCACATTGTTTGTACAATGATTGACATTTATAGTGTTATGGGACGTTTCAAAGATGCAGAGATGTTGTATTTCAAGCTCAAGAAGTCTTCTTCATCAAATTCCTTGGATATGATTGCTTTTAGCATTGTTGTGAGGATGTACGTTCGAGCTGGCTCTTTAAAAGACGCTTGTTCTGTTTTGGATGATATTGACAAGCGGCCGGATATTGTTCCGGACATGTTTTTGTTGCGTGATATGCTGCGGATTTATCAGAGATGTAACATGGTGGATAAGTTAGAAAAAGTGTACAGCAAGATCTCGAAAGATCGGGTGAATTGGGATCAGGAAGTTTATAATTGTGTCCTAAATTGCTGTGCTCAGGCTCTGCCGGTAGATGAGCTTTCGAGACTTTTTGATGAGATGCTACAGCGAGGATTCGTGCCAAACACAATTACCTATAATGTCATGCTTAATGTTTTCGGGAAAGCAAAGCTTTTCAAGAAAGTTGGGAGGTTGTACTCTATGGCTAAGAAACAAGGTCTGGTTGATGTCATCACTTACAATACTATTATAGCTACTTATGGCAAAAATAACGATTTTAGCAACATGTCAAGAACTGTTCACAACATGCAATTTGATGGATTCTCAGTTTCCCTTGAAGCGTACAATTCGATGCTGGATGCTTACGGAAAAGATGGCCAAATGGACGCATTTCAATCGGTACTGCAAATGATGAAAGTATCAAATTGTGCTTCTGATCTCTACACATACAACACCATTATCAATATCTACGGGGAACAAGGATGGATTGAAGAAGTCGCCGATGTACTTGCGGAATTGAAAGCATGTGGACTTCAACCTGATTTGTGCAGCTATAACACATTGATCAAGGTATATGGAATTGCAGGAATGGTTGAAGAGTCTGTAAACGTGATCAAGGAAATGAGAAAAAATGGAATAGAACCTGACCAGAAAACCTACACTAATCTTATCGATGCACTGAAGCGCAATGATAAGTTTTTAGAAGCTGTTAAATGGTCTCTATGGATGAAGCAGATGAAATTATGAATTGTTAGGTTTAAGGAGCTGCATATAACGGTGGATATACTTGCCAAGTTGGTGACAATAAATGGGAATTGTTAGGTTTAAGGAGCTACTTATAATGATGGATACTTGCCAAGCCTCTACCCTGTTCTCACAGGTCTGATTCTGCTATTATTTGTTGGTATATGTTACTAGTAAACTCTCATGTCAATCCTCATGAAGTTAGAGTGTAGATCTGGGGTATTAATTTTCATATAATGAACACTCTTAGAATTGATTTTTGCTGCCCAAGTTTTAATGCAGCCATTGTGTCCCCCATTAGATGGTATTTTATTGATTGATATCTTTGGTGTTGTTATACAATTTGTTTCGGGCTATAAGCAAGTCTGTTATCAAATATTTGCTTCCTGTATAAATGATGGTTACTTTGCTCATAGTCATGAGCATCCCTTTACAATTGTAGTCACAGTAAGAGGAGATTTACAAATATCCTATACCATGTGTTATGTTTTGGCTTTATCTTAATACAAATATATACCTGTAGAACTTATTATGTAACATATTTTGGTGTCACTAGCCATGTTGTTTCATAATTGTCGTCCTGAATTTTATAACTGCTTACTATGCAATATTAGATACTTTTGTCTTGCTTATTATACTTCCCTAAGTTTTGTTGCTTATGGGGTTCTCCATTTTACAGCTTCATTCACCAGGTGTTTTGGCAATTGGAAGTAGCATGAAAGTACAGAATTCATATCATCACTTGGACTCAGATGTATGTATGAACTTAATAGTTGTTATTTATAGTTATAGAAACATAGTGAGAGCTGTGTTGAAGTTATGGGTTTTCGATAAAATGAGGAGAGAAATAATAAAAGTTCGAATGTTATTGATAATAGTTTGATAGTAACTTAATATTTTATAATATTTTAACACTCCCCTCAAGCTAAAGCTTACTAAGCATTTAACTGTTTAGAAATATACCCTTTAAAAGAGAAAACGTAACAACTGGTTAACGGCCTAAGGTACATGGTTTAAAGAAATCTTCTAGCATGACCACAAAACTCGCTTCAAAAGATTTAAGAACTCCAATTTTGGAATAAATAAATGCCAAAATAGAAGCTTTACCATTTACCAAGAGCAAACATGGTTAACAATAAGAAAAACCAAACTGCAATGATATTAGTTCAATGCTCACTCTGACAGCTGAAACCCAAACTTGAAGGTGTTGCAACTTCAAATGATAAAAATGTCCTAGGCCAGTGGTCACAACAACAACTGAAATCTTAACTGGAAGTGTCACAACATCAAAACAGACCTTAAAGTATATTGAGTAAGCGCTCACTACGGCAACTGAAATTCCAATTCGAATGGATTATGGTGGCACAACTTCAATTTAAACAGAATATGCATTGGTTTTTGTTTACCAAAGCCGGCAAATGTTTGAGGTACATAATCGAGAAAGATGTGCAAACTAAGCAATGATGCTCATGAACAGTGGAAAATGCAGAAACAGCCAAAGAACACGAAGAACATCATGCAAAACACCAAAATACCAGATGGAAAGCCACCAAATAGAGCAGTATAAAATTAAGTAGTTCATCCGAAGGCCTTTAACAAATGGAAAGCCACCAAGATTCCTAACTATTAAAAATTAAACACTTGAAAAATCATTAGTTGTGGGGAGCTTCCTTTTTGATAATACTTTCGTCCACATAGTCAGCAAATGTTAATATTCCTTAGCTTAGCTGTATGTACAGCATCCTAGATTAGTGCTAATTAGGATTAGAATTCAATAACATTAAAAAATAAATTTTTCTTTTGAGGTATCCCTCATTCTCTCCGATTCTCAGACAATAATATGAACAACTAAAATTGTCTTTTGTACTTCTTTTGTATATAATGCAGGTGGGTGTTTCAGTTGTTGATCGTTTTACATTCTACACTCTTGCCTTCTTTGAGAGGCTGAATATACATGACAATGCTTCATTGAGCAGGTACATGTAAAATATTTATAAGCTGCTTCAAGTTAAGTAGTTCATCCTTACTATGAAGTGTCTATAAAGTATGTTCCTCTTTTTGCATGTTCTTTTAATTGAAATTTACTTTTCAAACATGTTCTTGCTGTTCTATTTCTTTGGCTTGTACCAGGCCTATGATTTGTTCATATTTGCTATGATTTGTATATGTACAAAACCATTACGCACACTTATTTGTTAAGAAATTTGATAGTCAAGAGCAGTTGAAGTACACAATATTAAAATTATATCTACAGTATGTCAAGCAATGGAGCATCATATTCTTTTGAATGCTAGATTGTTCAATCTTGAACTTTTTACCTTTCTTTGCAGTCTTTTCAATTCATATAATCCAAATTTGTTGATGTCAACTGCTTATTACCAAATGGGTCTGTATCAACAACATTTAGTGGAGGTAATAAAGTTATGCACATACTTTGATTCTTTGCCCATTTTTTGAAAATTTATTCTTTATGTGAGGAATCTGGTGTTTATTATGTTTGGAGGGATTATATATAGTCAGATCAGTTACTTGCATAATTTGCCACTATCGTTACACTGCATAATGTGATATTCACATTGCCATTATGAAATTTAGTGATATCTTTTAAAAATTAATATCCAGATTTCTAGGGTATCAGTATGCATTCTGTTGATGTGTTCTTATATAGTAAAGTTCGTCCCACATCCCTTGAGGGGTGGAAAATTGTGTATAGTGAAGGGAGAGATAGAAAGGTAAAGGAGGTATAATAGGTGATGTGAAAGAAAGAGGTGTGAGAAAATCAGAATTATTTCTTATTTACCTCCACATTCAAGTATCTTAGTATTGTATAGATCATTTTTTTATGTTACTACATAAGTACATAGACGGAATATTCAAAACTGCAAACAAAATTTGTACACAAGTTGGTGGAATAGCCACATTGTGTTAAGAGTTCCACATTGGATGAGGTAAGGTCTGAACACAACTAAAATTTTCAAGAGTTACATTTAGCTCTAGTACCAAATCGGTATCCACCTCTTTGCGTCTGCAAGACACTTGATTTGTGAGCATCCGTTGTTTTCCCTTTTATCATTGCTATGTTATTGTGTTATGTCAAGATCAATGTCTGATGCACATTTATTAAATGATATTATTATTGATGTATCTCAATGACATATCCTATGATTCTAAATTATGGTAATGTAAAAATTTATAGGTTTTATTATTATGATATTGTAGCATTTAATATAACATTGGGTTTTATAATGTAGGTAGGATAACACTACGTGTTTTATAATCTAGCTCAACTTTTATTTTAATTGGATTAATTAATTTATTTATTTTGATTGATGTAATATTTGCCACATGTTCTAATTTTGATGTAATTATTTTATTTTAGTTGGATTAATTTAATTGTTTATGTTGTTTGATTAAAATGACGAGTTCTTGTTCTATCACTTCTCTCTGGGTTACCTGTGACAATTCTTTTTGGCTCTAATGAAAACAATACACACTGACTCAGCCTACAGGTCTCAGTCGAATATGAATTTTGGAGGAGCTAAATCTAAAATGCCTTTGTATCAATCAGCTTACGACAATGAATGAAGAATTTTGAAAGTTTTTGACGATGAGGATCAATTTAATACATCAAGTACAACAGAGGTGAATTGAACATATGTCCCAACAGAATGTTTACATTACGTAAATCTGTAACTCATGGAAACTGGATTTACTGTGCAGGAACATTTCCACGGCGCTGGACAACTATGGAATACTCTTAGCAAAGTTCTATGGTCTTGTTTCAATGCTTCCTTTGGTGACAGTTTCTACGTGGCTACCATTGTAGATGATTACAGCGATGTTCTTCAACGCCACATGTTATGGTTGGTTGCATTGCAATTTCACTTGAAAAGGCAAATTATTACAGGCCACATTATATTTGTATGTCCAAGAGCGCTACTTATAAAACTCTATTCTGTTAGCTTTGGTTTTCCTTTGGTGCTGAAGCATTATCATGTTTCCCCGTGTTCTGCAGTTATGGTAATACAGATCCTTGGTGTTTTGCTGCTAAAGAAAGATATCCTTGGTCGTGGATTTTATGATTTTTATCGTTATCTTTACAGCTTTTTTTTGGATCAAGTAAATAGTACTAGTTAGATGTGTTAATGCAGCTCAATGTGAACTTTATTTGTTAGTATGTATGTTGGACTCATCATTGTCTTTTTGTTGAAAAAATAAACAAAATTAATGGAAAAACATGGACGACGCCGCAACACTTCAACTATGCTGTTTTGGAACTCGCCGGAAACAATGGACGAGGAAGAACAACAACAAAAGCTTCCAGATCTAGTAAGCACTCATCCACTATTTACTTTCTCAAAATCTTCACCCAAATTCCCAACCCTTAAACCCTAATTTCTCCCAATTTCAAAACTCTCTCACCAGCTACCTAATTCCCTCCATAACACCCGCCGCTGCCGCAATATAATTCTAAATGGAGCGAAGTTCATTTTGAAAAAATTGATTTTAAAATAATAAAACAGATCTCGAAGAAGATCTAGAAGAAGAATGTTGAAGAAAAATCATGGAGCGAAATTCTCAATGGTTTCAAGAAGTGAAAGATTTTTTGGTGCAAGTGTTTATGCAACAAAGGCAAAGTTTTCTGAAACTGGAAATTGTCATGAGATATTAACAAAATTGTGGTGTTGAAGATGAAGATCAAAGAGTAACGTGTTGTGTTTGTTTTTGGATAAGATGGTGTTTAAAGTTAATTTAAAGTTAAGACGTTGAAGTGGAATTTTCGTGGGAATCAAACAATTTTTGTGGATGGTTTAGTTGTGGATTTGCACGATTGGATTTTAATAGTAATAATAATAACAATGCGGTTTTTTTTGTTTAGAACAAGGAGTGGTTTGGATAGTAGATTATGGTTGGAACGGAAGAGAAGAATTTGCAGAAGCAAAAACAAGATAGAATTGGATTATTTATTTATTTTTTTATGGCAAATTGTTAAACTCTGGACCTCCAGCTCCTCAACTGTTTAAGTTGAGCTACCCGTCCCACCAAATTGGATTATCTTTGTTGATATGTGGAGGTAAGAAATTCTTGTGTTTATTTTATTTTATTTTATTGAGATCTGTTTTATTTTTTAAAAAATAATTTTTCATTCTGCTTTTTTTTATAAATAACTAGCTATATACCCGTGCATCTCGTGGTGGGCGTTGGGTCGTCAGGGGTGTGATACAAATTTTTTTAAAAAATTGTTTAAGTAAGGTAAATTGTATATAATCAATTTTATTTTGGTTGAAAAGGAAAACAAAAAAAGTTGTATTAAATTATAAGGGCTAAGACATCATAGACATAATAATATTGATAATTAAACATAGTCATTGTCACCGGTGATAATATATAAAAGGTTCGATAAAGAAAATTAAAACATTATATAAATAGACATAGACAAAAAAAAAAAAAAGACAGAAACATATGAGATAAACATATAGGGTGCGTTTGATCTGCTAAAAAATAAGGGACAGGACATGACAACTTCAGTTGTACTGTGTTAGATTTTAGATTTTAAAACTGTTCCTGGTACTGAACAAACTGGGTGCCAAGGGACAGAACAAAAATTGAAATTCTTGTTCCTCGTTGAACCACGAGACAACTTTTTGTCCTTTCCATAAGTTGTCTAAAGTACCAAAATAACATTTTGTCCACCAAACATCGTACAAACACAAAATTTATTCAATACCTTAAACGTTTGTACTGTGCAGTTCTATCTTGTTCTGTCCAGCACTAACATTTTACATATCAAATAGACTCATATTGTAATCGTAATCTATATTAGATTCAGTGTTCCTTAGTAGCTTCGTGTATTAAAATAAGTTGTCGCTGAATTAATAAAACAAATAGCAATAGTCATAAAAAAAATTAGCAATAGTTTTGGTATATGAATTAAAAAAATATTAGCGATAACTTGTCCAATGTACAATAGTTATTTTATAAATTTAAGAGTAACATTTTCAATATATAATAGTTATTATAAATTTTTTATCAAGAACAAATTCGCCATATATTAATGTTATTTTACAAAAATTATGAGCGACAACTTGTCTCGTATATAATAGTTTTGTTAAATTTGTTATCAAGAACAAATTTTCACGTGTATAATAAGTATTTTAAATTTTATTAGGCATTATTTTCGTTAATAATTTACCATTTAATTAAATAAGTTAAAATTGGTCATCTCCATATGTATAATAGTAATTTTTAAAAAAAAATAGCGATAACTTATCACATGTATAATAGTTATTTTTAAAAAAAATATCAAGAACAAATTCTCTTGTGTATAATAAGTTTTTAAAAATTTATTAATTTTTTTTAATAAATTATCATTTAGTTGAAGAAGTTAAAATTGGTCATCTTCCCATGTATAATAGCTCTTTTAAAAAATTGATTAATGATAATTTGTTTCACAATGTTATTTTTATGAGTAATATTTTGTCTAGTATATATTAGTTATTTTAACTATTTATTTATTTATAAGATAAATTTTTATTACTAACACACATTGTTAGATAAGAGTAAAATTCCAGTGTCCCTCATATAAGTGGAATGTGTCCCCTCTGTAATAGTTTTTTTTAAATTTTGCAACAACAATGTCATTTTTTCTCAACAATTTCCATCAACCCATTTGATTCTCAACTACTAAATTAATTCTCATTCTTCTCTCAAACACGGTTACCTATTTCAAATTAATTTAAATGTATTAAAAAATTGTAAATTAACTTAATTGAATTTTGATCAACCCATAAGCTAGATTGAATTAATATTAAATTTGACAATGTTGATTTAAATTTAACAATTTTGTTTTTAATATGTGTGTGTAATCATCTCTCTAAATTGTTTTTCCTTTTCTTTTCAATTAAATAAGTGATTATCTACATATATTTGCTTCTTCGTTTTTTGTTTTTTAAGTTTGTCGTCGTCTTGTGTGGCGTTGTGTTTGTGGTCGTCTTGTGCGGCGTTTGTTGGTTTTTCATTGCGGTGTTTCCTTGATTCAAATTGGCATATCCACATCAAATCATTACAGATCTGAAGACTTTGAAGACTTGTACGTCAACGTTGCAAATCCGGGAGCATGAACATTCCGGTGACTTTTATTTTGTCATATTTGTAGGCACTTTCATGATGCCATTGTATGCTATTAACCTAGGTGCTGCAAGTTTGTTTGTAGATTCACATTTTTTCAGTTTTTAGCAATTTTAAATTTGTAACGATCTATGTATTTTAAATTTGTACAACATTTTGGACAACTTCTCTCTCATACTCACATTATATTTTTACTCTCTCTCTCATTCTCTTTCACTTTATTGTTTTTTGTGCTAAATCAAGAAGGAACAAAATGTTATCCACACAAGTTGTTGCAAAATTGTTGTACAAATAACACAACTCTAGATAAATATCTATAATATCACTTGAAGAACAAAAGAACATCTCACTTGAAGAACAAAAGAACATCTTCCCACATTAGTTACATGAATGTGCAAGAGATACAAAATATCCTAATTTTATTTTTGTGTCAATACTAACTATAAGACCTATTTTGTTATTTTATGGAAATTCTTAGCTATTTGGTAACAATATTGAGACACATGGCTATTTGATCAAGCTGCATGAGCTTGACAAGCAGGAGCTTTTCCTGTAACTATAGGTTTAACATTAGTACATTTAGCGATTGTTGGTGCCCCATTGAATGTGAGATCAACATTATTTAGTTCCACACCATCACACGGTACACTACTACTGCAAATAAGAACAACTCCTTCTTCAGTTCCTGAAGTGCCCTGAATGTTCTTGAATGAAACCTTGGTTATCTTTATTTTTGAAGGAACCTATACCATTGAAAACCATGCAAGAGATGAGCAAATGTTAGACATTTAAATTACATTCTAATTAAAATGTAACAAAGTATTTTGATAGATAAGTTTTTGAATGAATACCTTTTTGTTGCATTGATTCCATGGACAATACTCTTGGTCTATGATGACAGGGTTCCTGACATTAACCATGATAATATCTTCAAAATGCAAATCAGTAATAGTAAGTGTTGCTGGTTCATTAGGCCAAGTCTTGACCCTCACACCATTGTCAGTTTCGGTCAGTGTACAGTTCTTAATTAGAACTCCTTCTACATTTTCTTCGGTTGTAAATTTTCCAAGGCTTCCAATACTAATGCCATGACCAGGTCCACAATTCACATTTTGGACAATGAGATTTTTGGTACCATCACCGACTGATACACAATCATCTCCGGTCCCAATGTTGGTGTTAAGAATTTTAACATCAGTTGATTTTCCCAGGTGGATGCCATCTGTGTTGGGACTATCTTTAGGGGCAATAATTGTGAAGTCATCAAATGTAAAATTGTGGCAACCAAAAACCAAAACATGGAAGTTTTTACTGTCCTTAGAAGTAATGCCGTGGACAATTGTATCGTTGACGAAATTAAAACCGAAATTCTGTTGAAATTGGATTAGAAAAAAATCAATTAGAAATTTTAGTTAAATCTAGACCAAAAAAAAAAGAAATAAATAAATATTATTTACCATGAAAACTTTGTTGCTCTTCTTTCCACTCCATGCAGGTCCACCTGCTTTTTGTTTCCAAACATTTGCACCTTGACCATCAAAAACTCCTTTTCCTGATAAGGTTAAAGAGTGCAAGTAACTAAACTTGACCCATTGAGTTTCCCCTTTGATTTCATCTTGGTTTGAGGGTGCTTGAATTGTACCATCAACTTGAATTTCAATAGGAGCTTTACAAGGACCTTTAACGTCTATTACATTCAACTTGTATGTACCAGCTGGAATCACAATCTTAACTGCAGTTGTTGATGTACATGCTTCCTTCCATGCATTTGCGAAAGCCTTATGAGAAGACAAGACACAATAAATTAGAAGAATAAAAAATATAGGTAGTGTGTGACACTTTATATATGGATTTCGAGTCTTTACATTTTAAAAAATACGCAGTTACACAAATTATATTGATTGATTTTAGCCATAAATTTTAAGATTGGCTGTCTTATATTGCACCTTCACCAAATCATATTTAACTGATCTTTGTTGTTGGTTTGAGATTGGATGTTCAAAATTCGTCACACATTTACGACGTGGAATGCAAATCTTATATATACGACCCTTAGATTTGTCTAAAACGTGAAATGATTATTTTCTAAATGTAATTTCAATAGGAATAATTAATACCTGTGTTATATCTGAATTTGGTGATCCACCAAATTTTGATATGTCAAGGACTTGAGCTGCACCATATTCAGCTAGAAATAAGAATGAAACAATTATGGCGATGTTAAAATTCATATCTACTTTAACTATCGTTAAATACTATCTGGTTATTATATTCTTTCACTTCTCTTGAATGAATTTGATTTCAACGTAAGGTGTAACATTATTTATATTTGAACGAGGAAGCCTCAAAACCATGAACAACGTGCGCAAAGTCGTGTCTAAATATGTCTCCTTTCTTTTAATTGGTCGGTTGTGTTTTGCGGCTATTAATAGAAATAATTTTTAAGGTGTGTCACTTTGCTCCATTTACTCACCTCTATATACTAAAAAAGGCGATTATTAAAAAAAATTATTGCAGTAATATATTTGTCTAAATTGCGTTTTATTTATTTTTTTCACTTAAAAACATAAATATTCATTCATTCAAATTCATAGGAAATACGTCAATCAAAATCATTACATATTCAATTTCGTTAAAAACTAATAAGGATGAATCTGTGAACAGGCTCACAACATCCGAGTTAATAGCATAAAATGGCATGATGTCTATGACAAAGACTACAATTGATTTGACAAAATTCAATGAATCTGCAACGTTGACAGCACTAAAGTCCTCCAATCTGCACTGAATTTGGATTGAAGCACACCCCCTACAAATATGCACAAAAACAAACACCGTACTATGACGAGACAAAACCAAAACTCCACACTAAGATGGGACCAAACCAAAACTCCGCACTAAGACGAGATCAAAACAACACCAGATGAAATAAAGTCACGAAGAAGACTCGAGCAAAGCCTAGAAATATGTGGGTATCACTTATTTGAATAAAAACAAATAAAAAACGATCAAAATGAGGGATCAATTGACTTCAAGAGCAACTCAATAAAGTTATTCCAAATCTTAACTATTAATTTTGTTTTAATCTAACTGTTTTAATTTCATCTCAGTTGTGCCTTGCTTACCTCTTTCATTCCCTTAGCCGCCAGCAACATGTTATTTTTCGGTTTAGAAAAATCGTTTTAGAAAAAACAGCACTGAAGAAATTACTGACCGAGTCACGGTTCGATACGCTCTCTTTAAAACGTTTCGCGACACTACCCAAATTTGTGCAAGGTAGACTAGCAACTGTGAAGTCCCCAGGATAAAATAGTCAATTCACTGAAAATACCGTTATCTATTGCACTGTAGAAAACTGTCAGAAAGACACCCTCGATGGTTTTATAAATCAGTCAATAATTGATATACGAATATCAATTCGAAGTGATGAAAACCACTTTCTGAAACAACAAGAAACAGTTATTTTTTTTCCGAAGAAGAAAGAAACTGAGAGAGAAGAAGAATTCGAAAATTCAGAGTTGTAAAAGCAAAAAAGAAAGTGACGGTTGAAGGCTGTATTTATAGTGAAAGTGAGGAACTGCTTCAGAGGATTTCGTGGGAGCCTGATTTCATCAGCAAGGCAAAAACGTGGACCTGATTATTAGGCCACTCAGTTGTTGACTGATGAGGTGGCAACGAAATTCAAATTCCGTTTCTGACTTGGTCGAAGCAAATTAATTATTATTATTTTTCGGTATTAAAAAATTAATATAACACCAAGCCCAAGCCCGAACCGAGCCGGACAGGGGCAGCGCGCCCGCGCGTGTGTTATTCGACATGGTGTGCGGTCTTCTCCGTTTACAAAACTGGGTACCCCTTGGGGTGTACCCCAAGTAATGAGCTTTCAATATATAAACACTTCCACAAGGTGTGTACTAACCAATGTGGGACTCAATGTGAACTTTTTTCAAATTCACACTCACATGTGTTTATTCTATACCATGTTCTTCAACAAGTTGCTTCATTGTGCTTACTTGTTCCAACACAACAAAAACAAAATTTGTGTTATTCTTCTCTAAACTTAGATTGATGCTATATGTAATGGGTAAATAGATTTTAGCCTCAAGAGTAGGGATTCTAATGATCTAGAATAGAATCGGGTACAATTAATTAAGAAATCATGTTAAGAGAAATTGAGAGTTTTTTTTAGAGAAGAAGATACTTTGTTGAATATTTGTTGATTGATTTTCAAAGTGAGGCACAATGCCTTTAAATACAACCATAAATGATAAAAATGTAAAATGACATAAGATAAGCTATTATTTAAAAATTAAAAATAAACTACTTAATTCCTAATGCTTGTTTCCTGTTACAATACCCTCCCCTCAAACTTCCTTTTCTTCAAGGATGAACTATCACAAGTGCCATGTTTAAGAGGCAATGCTTTCCATTTGATTAAAACTTTAGCATCCCCAACATTTCCCATATTGATCATCATCCTGTGAAACACAGCTACAAAATCAAAGGCTTAATTAGTCTATTGGTCCTTAAAGACATTTTAAGTTTCAAAATGGTCCTTTAAAGAAAAAAAGGTTCGGATTGATCCCTTAAAGATATCTCCGTTTGTCACATTGGTCCTTTCCGTTAATTTTTAACCCTAAAATTATAAGGTGAACCAACATTTTAGTGGTCCACCATAAACCTCATTAATTTTTTAAATTTTAACCATTTGATATTTTTGTCTAGATGAAACCATTGGATCTTGTAAGTTTATTGTATCAAATGATGAACCATCAACACTTAATTTTGTTTTTCTTTTCTTCATCTTCTTCCTTCATTTGTTCTTGATATTGTTCTTCAGCTTCATAAAACAAATCCAGAAAGAAAAAACCCAGAAAAAAGTTTATGGACAGAAACCATTGTGAAACCTCAGATCTTACTAAATACCTCAGATTTGCGTAAAAATAAGGTTGTGATAGTAATACCCCTTTTGGCGATGCAGCAGTGGAGGAGTTGTGCTGCTGTTTCTTCTCTAATGTGTTGCAATTTGGTCTTCTCAATCTGTCCTGATGCTTTCTATTAGGGGTGTCTTGCTTTTGTTTCTCTTTGATGCTTTTTATTGGTGTATTTGCTAACATTCTTAATTTGTTTTGTGGATCTGGTGTGTATCTGTTGTTATCCTGGTTTATTGTGTTGAATGGGACAAGGCTAATATTCTTTTGTCTTGGTAAGTTTTGTTATTGGGGTAGAGGGGTATTGCTTCTGATTGTGTACTCTTGGATTGGTTGTTGTTTCTTCTGGCTAAAACTTAATAAAGACCTCTAATTTTAGGTTTTATGTTCTTTCTCTTTTACTATTCACAAATATGGGTTGAAATAATTTATGTGTTTTTAAATTTAAATTTTTTGGATCTAGGTATGTTTCTTGAATTTGTTTGAAGATCTGGATTTTTTTGTTGAAGTTTATGAGATGTTAATGAAGAACATCAAGAACAAATGAATGAGGATGATGAAGAAAAGGGGAAAAAATAGGTGTTGATAATTTATCATTAGATACAATAGATCTACAAGATCCAATGGTTCTCCTTTAAACAATAATATCCAATGGTTCTCATTAAGACAAAAATAACTTTAGATATTAAAAGTTAACGGAAAGGATCAATGTGTTAAATGGAGATATCTTTAAGGGACCAATCTGGACCTTTTTTTCTTTAAGAGACCATTATGAAACCTAAAATGTTTTTAAGGGACCAATAGACTAATTAAACCAAAATCAAACTGATTTAGAATTAGTCGAGATTGCCTTGGTGAAGAGTAGGCAGCAACATATTTGATTGTGAAAAGTTTCAATCCAAACACATGGAACAAGTTTTGGGTCTCTAAATTCTGAGATGTAGAGGATTTGAACATTAAAGCTCCATTTAGCTGAACTAGTGTATTCCAAACCATGCTAGTAATGTTTGTATCCATGCAGATTAAATTACCACTACTATCCTTGACATCTAGAATGAATGGATTGATGTAATTATACAAACAAAACACTAACTGTGTATCATCAGAAAAATAATCAATGACAAAGTAAGAATAATCTTCCACCACTTGTCCAATTTTCTTTAGTTTCTGTAAAAACTTTGAACAAAATGTTGATGGCTCCTCCAATCCAAAATGAGTTTGCAGAATAGCACCCAGGCCATTGCAAAGTAGAACAATTATGTTTGGTGATATTTGATCCGTCGTCGCGCACGGGTTAAAAACGAGTAATTTGAAAGTATAGTTACGGTAACGACAACTCGAGTATCGTATCACAAGGATTCTCAATTAATAAGCAAATATTAGAATCGTTAAAAAAATGTAAATTATGGTGGGGTTTTCGGTTTATTAAACAGAAATAGAGATGAAGAATTTAATTAATATGAAAGCAATCAATCCTCTGATAGATAGTAATATCTTGGAAAAAAAATTAATTTCTAAAAACACAATTCAACCCCTCCCCCCCCCCCCCCCCCTTCTTGTGTTTTTCACCCCTTCAAATAGAAGATGTCAACAAAATGAGTCTTAAAACACTCATAAGCATTCTCAGAAGCCATGAGATGGTTCTGAAAGCTGAAAGTGTTAACAGGACTAAGATTTTTGCTAAAGAAGGAGAATCCATCTAGGATAGTCAAAGTGTTGTATCAGAAGATGAAAACATGGATGTAGTCGCAAAGATGAAAACATGTATCAAAAGATTTTTTCTAAGTCAGAGTCCTCACAATCTTTAGACATCTCCACTCAAGCTCAGAAGGTCAAACTTAGTAACGAAGAATTATATCTTCTAAGAGATTTAGAAGAAGACTCAGAAGATGAATATCTTGAGAAATTTACTAAGAAGCTTCAAAGTTGGAAGAGGTCAAAGTATAAAGGAAAAATTGTGAAAATTCAAATGACTACATGGAAAGAATTGGACATATTCTCTGACATAGAATTTGAAGAAGAAGAAGAAGAAGAGGCTGACATTGCGTTAATGGCAAATGAAGAATGTTCAGACTCAGAAGCTAAATCAGAATAATCAAGAAAGTTTGGAATTCGACCCAACAAACTTTGAAGAGGTAATTAATAATTACTCTCTAAATCAACTTCGTGGCATAAGTATAAGAATCCTTCATAAATTCATTAATATGTCACAAAAATGCAAGAAACTTGAAGTTGGTTATAATGTGCTTAATGAACAAGTCAACTATTTTAAAGATCTTTACAACGAATCTTTTAGCAAAATAAAAGATCTTGAAAATAGTTGTGCCTGCCATAAGTCTCTTGAAGTTAAAAATATGTATGAAGAATCAAGTTCTTCTACTTGCATTAAGAACATTAATGCTTGTTATCCTCATCTTATCTTTGCATCTAAAACTATGAAAACTACTGAGTCATTTTCTAAGACTATGAAGCAGTTAATACCTCAAGAAAAGCCTAGAGATGTTCATGATTCCAAAACAGATGTATCTAATCAAGAAATTGACAATGATCAAAGGTTTTGAGATCATAAACAAACCAATAAGGATAATGGTTATCAAAGCCAGAATGTACAAAATTATGCTAATCCAGATGTAACATAAAAGATGCAAGGGAAGGATGAAGCTTCTGAAACTAATCAATCAGGACCCATCAGAAAATGGGTACCAAGGAATAAAATTTTCTATCTTTCAGCACCTCGAGAAAATGATTGTGATATGTCAAGCTCTTGGATACACGTCACATGCAACGGCCAAAGAGCTGTTGTGACCAGAAAGTACATTTATGATGAATAATCTGAAGCTGAGTCAAAACTTGAGAACGAAGACTCTGAGGAGAACTTCGGTGGATGTGATCCTGAAGCTGGAGAACATGAAAGCATGCCTTACTATACAGAAGAAGAGTATGGCACATCATGGTGGGAAGACGAGATAGAAAGAGGTCTCGACCAGGCATGGTAGAGATGCTCTAAGAAGAGGACACAGTCACCCAGAACTACAAAGATTTGGAAGCTTCATTGAAGTCTGAATGGTGGCTGGCAAAAAGACAAGGACTATGTACTGAATTTATCAGTGTCTCTAGTGTCCTCAAACTCAAGCAACAAGGTAAGTATGATTTAATTCCTTGCTAAAAAGAACTAAGATATGTTGTCGAAAATAATATAGTAAGCAGCAATGCTGTAGCCACTCCTTAAATTGTTCAAATAAAACTCAGCCTCTGAAAGGTATCAGAAGCAGTTGTCTAAGAACCTCTTAAGAAAAGTGTGCCTCTGAGGAAATCAGACTCTGAGACCTTTTGTATTCCAGCTATCAGTGGCTCTAACATGAAAGAGGAAACATTTTCAATAATCTTTATTTTTAACAGTTGTCCGCTTGTGTGTCAGTTACTAATCTTATCATTCACCACGTATTTTAAATCTAATTGGATGATAAGTGCAGTTAATGAGGAAATTAGTGAATTTTAACGGTTAATATTATTTTCTCTCTCTTTTTATTAAATCTTTTAAAAACTTTTCCTTAAATAAGACACTTTATACATGATCATACACTTTACACTCTCACAACCCACACTTTACTTTAGTCAACTTCCAAAACCCCAAAATCAATCCTTTCCATCTCAATCTAAAATTCCAAGGTTCTCAATCTTGAATATCATCAAGCAATGGCATCATCTTCTCATCAAATAAAGAAAATCTCTTCAATTGCTGTCTGCGAAAGTATCCCTGGAGCTTTTCAGAACACTGTTCATCTCAACGAAGAAAGGTTTGAACTTCTTATTGAACAAGTTGTTGACTTTAGGGAATTAAAATGTAATGGGCAAGATTGACGACAAAATTACTTGCTTTCATTGGGAATGAGACGGTATTTTGATTTGTTAAATGGTCTGACTTACCCAAGATTTGTAAGACACTTTTGGATGAGGGCACACGTCTATGATAGAATGGCTGCAGAAGAAGAAGAAAAGTCCATGGTGGAAAAGAACCCTAGTCTGAGTGGGAAATCTAGAAGAGATATGGGTCTGAGTGATTTCACCACCACAGAGATTAGGTCAAACATAGCTGGGTTAGACATTGCTTTCAAGGTTGATCACATTGCTCATCTGTGTGAGTTGAAACTTAGTGGAAAGAAGTTGAGTGAGTTTCTAGAAAACAATGAGTTTAAGAGAAGCTTCAGATGTCTGATGGTAAGCAAGGATAGGAATACACTAAACGCTGTTGGAAGAACTCATTTGGAAATCTTCCGTGCTGCTGTTGTTCCCACTAAAAAGTTCTCAGAAACCCTGTCTTGGGAACATCATATGTTCATCTACTTTGCTATGAAGAATAGGCTTTTCAATGTTGCTAATTCATCTTTGATGACATCTGTAAGAACATTGTGGAAAGTGTAAGAGATAAGCCAACAATTATAAGACATCCAAAACTGCTCTCAGAACTGCTCTTTCAAACTGGGATTATAGATTTCTTAAGGAAAACTACTCCCTCACTAGTTCAGCTTACTCAGCCTCCAAGTAATAATCATATTAGGAACACCATAGCGGCAGATAATATGATTCTTGATAAAACGTACGACCACCTGCTTGGTTACATTGGCATAAGACGCTGCCTCAACCCACTTGGTGAAGTAATCAATGGCCACTAAGATGAAACGATGTCCATTGGAAGCCTTCGGTTCAATCCGACCAATCATATCAATGCCCCCCATGGAGAACGGCCAAGGAGAAGAGAGAACATTCAGAGAAGTTGGCGGTAGATGTATCTTATCCGCATAAATCTGACATTTATGGCATTTTCTGGCATGTTTGTAACAATCAGACTCCATTGTTAACCAATAGTAGCCAACCCTTAACATTTTTTTAGCCATTGTGTGCCCATTAGGATGGGTTCCGAATGATCCTTCATGTATTTCATGCATCAATAAATTAGCCTCATGCTTGTCCACACATCGAAGCAAAACCATGTCAAAAGGTAGTTGAAACTATCTTCATGAAGTTCAACAGGGCTCTGACTGATGTAAAATCAGTCTCTGTTAGAACTCCCAAATATCATTCAATAGTCAATGCCTCTGATGATCAAGTAGATGTGAAGAAAGTCAAGGTAGCTGAGGCTAGAGAAGCAAAGCCTCAAGAGGATAAAAAGTCAAAAGAGAAGTTAAAGAACCATGCTTCTTTAAAAGGTAACTCTTCTGGAACTAATGTTTTTCATTCTTCACAACCCCTCTCTCCAAAACCTTACATATCAAAACCTTGTGACCATAACACACCAAGTGCTGAGAACATCGCTCACATGATGTTTTCAGAGTCTAATGCCTCTAGGAACTTAAATTTCTTAGATGAAATCCCTTTCCTATCTCATCTACAAAATCCTCCAACACCTCACAAACAAGAACCTTCCCTCATAGAAAATCCTCTAACACCTCACTAGCAAACAACCTCTGTACCTAACTAAGAATCTTCTAATTCTGAGATGCTACCAACACATCAACCCTCGCAAACAGATTCTGACAATTCACCTGATTAGGTCAATAGTGGGTAGAAATTGTGCTCTCAAAACTAACTCACTACACAACCAAGACAACCCCATATATCTTCCATTTTCTATTAATTTGGTGATGCCAAATCTTAGTCCAATATATAATGTAAAGGACATTGCAGCTTCCAAAACTACAACCAATGCATTCCAAACTTCCACTCTCATAAGCCTATTTTTATCCAAGAGGGATTGGATTATCCTTTTGATTTGTAAAGAACATGAGAGAACTAGAAAATGCCCACAATTCAATTGTGATGATTTTTTTTATATCAACATCATCAAAATTGTTTCTATGACCAACAATTGCAAAACAACGATCTCTAATTACTCTTGCACTTAACTGGTTATACATACATCGAATTAGAGTATTGTCATGTGAAAGAGGATCCACCAATACCCAAAAAGTTGCAGAGTTGTCAAAAGAAACAAAAATTCTTGCCACATCAAAATTAATTCAATTATCACAACATTGACCAAACCAATGCTTAAAGTTACTCTTCCAACCACCTTTTGTTAATTGAAAAATGAAACCCAAAATCATGCTACACACAAGAGAGGACCAAATACAAGATAAAAAATCACAGCACTCAAAAACCAAATCATCAAGAGAATCTAAAATAGAATTCACATAAACCTCTACATACCAACGGTCATGAGGAAGAAATTGAGACTCGTCATAAACAAGATTCATGATCCAAATTTTAGGGCCAAAGATAGCAAGAAGGAATAATAAAAAGTCTTGAGCATAAAACCTGACTTCTTTTGCTTCAGACGTTCGAAAAATCAAGTACTCATAAAATAACTCTCCAATGGTATGCTTAGTTCCACTAGCTTTAGAAACAAAATCAATTTTTCTTGCACTGTCATTGAAATAGCAATGAATATTTGCCAAAACATAAAGACATCCATCATGAAAGTGATTACTCAAATGTCCCCAAGTGTGAACAAGTTGTAATTCATGTGTCAACTCTTGGGAATGTTGTAGAAGAATTTTAAATCCATTAGAAGAATCAACACTACCATTACTTTCACTTATAGCAGTCAACTCTTGTAAATAACATTGTAACGGCCAGCTTGAGCACAAGAAATCTGCAAATGTCGTGTGACTATCATCTTTTGGCATTTGATCAAATACTTGGAGGGTAGGTTGCTTCTCATCTATCTCCTTCAGTAAGAACTTAATACTCTTATGCTTCATTTCATGGTCTAAATTAGTAAAAGACTCAGCACCTGACAGACACAAACATTTTGTCCATTTGTCTGCCATTTCTGATGCATTAAAGCTCCTATGTACCTTGTTAAAGGTGGGTTTAGTATTCTGAATTTGCACATGGGTATGGTTATTTATCATATGCATTTTTGAAATGGGTTCAGCTCTAAAACATAGTATGTTTCTCATAGCCGCAGTGGGTTCTGATGTCTCGTGGATAGCAGGAAAGTTATCTTCAAGGTGTTTGAGTGTGGGGTTAGACAAATTAACAGCTATTTGTGTAGTATGACCCAATCTAGTTGTGCAATTTTCTAGACAATGCTGGATAGATACTTACCTGGGAATCACCCCTAAAATTCTGGGTACAAATGGAAGATTGTTGGGAATCTTCAACCATTCTTTCACCAGTGGTGGTTCTTCACCATCGCTCACTGAAGAGCAACCCAGTTCGGGTACATAATTGTGGATAGAGGTGATGACTCCAAACAATATAAGAGGGGGTTGAGGAGACGGTTGACCACCTTTTTGTTTATTATGTTCGAATTTCTCCGATTTGGTAACATTGTTAGGTGGTTAGGGATCGAGTATGTGTCCCCGAATAGAACAATGCAAGTTTTTGAGAGCTTCTTCGGGATGTGTGTGGGGCGTCGGGTACATTTAGGTATGGTTCTAACTTGGCATGTTGTTGTGTGGTCTATCTGGACCTCCCGGAATGATATCATCTTTACCGGTGGGTCTTCAACGATTGATAATCTTGTGGATAAGGTGAAACTCTCCTCCTGGAAATGATTTCTAGGTAAAAATCATGATAATCATTGCTCTTTCTACGAGTGAGAGGTGCAACATCTCTTGTTCTAGTCCAATAAGACGAGGTGAGGATGTGTTGCCTAGATGTAACTGGCTCCTGTTGAGTGATATCTTTTGGGGTGTCCGCTTTTAGTTGACTTTACTCCTTCCACTTTTTGGTGGCCGTTTTAAGTGGTTTTGGTGTTTTGTTTTTTCTTTGAGTCCTTTTGGTGTTTCTTATGTATCTTTTATTTTATTTTTGAGTATTTCTGGTACTCATGTTCTGTATTCTGACTACTTTATCCGTTATATATATATATATATCTAAATATATATTTGCAATTAAAAATAAAAATAAAAATAAGAGGGGGTGAATTGTGTACTCAAAATTCAAATTAAAATCAAGCACTTAAAAATTTAATCAAATAAAATAAAGCGCTTGTAAATAAGTTTAAATAAGTTAAGAGAGTAAAAATAAAGTTGCCGAAAACATGTAAATAAAATGAAATAACTTGCAAGGAAAATAAAACAGATGAAAGGGAAAGGAGAAAGGACACAAATAAATTATCCTAGTTCGGCAAAAAACAAAGGTCTACTCCAGTCCCCAAGGAAAACACCTTGAGATTGACTAAACCAAGTTTTTATAACAGGATAAGCTAATAAGCCTTTACAACCAAGAACTCTCAACACAAACAATCAGATTCACCTCCCTTGTGTAAGTGCCTCTATACCAAGAGATAAAACGTCTCTTGAAACCTTGGGATCACATCCAATACAGAAGAAATTACAATGATTGGAAGATTACACCAAATGTGTAGATATAACAAATTGAAGCACAAGTATAAATAGGGTTAAATATATTTTTGGTCCCTAAAGATTTTTTTCACACTTTTTAGTCCCTGAAGTTTTTTCAGTCAGTGTTTTTAGTCCCTACTTTTAATCAAACTTTTGTATACTTTCACATTTTTGAACGATTTTTTGTATTCATGTTTATAATATTATGAGAACATATCCGATAAAAATTTAGAATTTTTTAACATAAGATGAATTTTTTATGATTTTTTATGTGCAAAAAACTAAAAAATTCATATTTAATTCATCTCTTGTTAAAAAAAAATTAAACTTTTGTAAGAGAGATTCATATAATGTACTAAACACAACCGCAGAAAAAAATTTAAAATTTCGAATGATATGCACGAGTTAAATGAAAAGTAGGGACTAAAAACACTTAGTGAGAAAACTTCAGGACTAAGAAGTGTGAAAAAAATCTCCAGAGACTAAAAATGAAATTCTGCGAAACTATAGGGACAAAAAATATATTTAACCCTACAAAATAAACTATGTAGTATAAAAAAGCTCTCAAGAAATATATTAGCAAGTGTGAAAAATAATGAGAGTGATGAGTATTATTTTTTATATGATTTGATATGATTTTTGATGCAAAATTCGCTACCACAATGCACCTATTTATAGGACAAAATTAGAATGAGGTGCAATTAAAAATAATGTAGCCGTTGAACCTTAATAAAATAGCCGATTGATGCTTCAATTAAATGATGGCCGTTGCACTTCAATGCATTTTAATTTGTAATCAAATAAATCAATGAGCCTTAAATCATCTCTTTAAAGATGAAAAACACGTCAGCTATTTATGAGATAAAACATGCAGAAATGGGTGCGTTTGATTTGCAAAACAGTAGGTACTGGACAGGACAGAACAGTACAGTACAGGACAAAACAAGATAATACAGGACAGGACAAAACTGCATTGGAGAGAGATAGAGAGATAATATTTTTTATATTCGAAAATAAAATAGGTATTTTCGTATTTTTTATAGTTGTACTGTGGACAAAAAGTTGTACTGTGGTTCAGTAGGGGACAAAAAAATTTGTTTTTGTCCTGTCCCTTACTGCCTATTTGTCCAGTCCCATAAACAGTTTCTGAATCAAACAGGGTACAATAAAAGTTGTCCTGTCCAGTCCTCTGTTTTTTAGCAGATCAAACGCACCCAAAATATAATATTAATTTTGATGCATAATCCCTTTTGCGGTGGTATAATTTGATACTCGATAAAATTCATAAATGCTTAAAGTCCTTGTGATGATATACTTTGCTTTCAAATTGTATTGTACCTTTTCTTTTTTATTTTTGGTCCAAAGATTTCTTGGTTTATTCACCACTACATTATTAACTAAATGTGTGGGAATAAATGGACCATTTTCCACAGGGTCCCAAGTATCAAGGACTATACCTTGAAGAATTTTTTTCATTCTTTCCTTCCAATAACCATACCATTCTCCATTGAAAGATGGGGGCATATTTATGGAAGTTTCACCATTAAAATTGTTTGAAGTCATTTTGGCTCTTGAGACGTTTAATCCTTAAAAAAGAGTCCAAGCTCTGATGCCACTTGTCAGTCAAGTGACTCAAACAACACAAGAGGGGGGTGAATTGTGTACTCAAAATTCTAATTAAAAATAAGCACTTAAAAAATTTAATCAAATAAATAAAATGCTTGTAAATAAGTTTAAATAAATTTAGAGAGTATAAATAAAGTTGCCGAAAACAAGTAAATAAAATGAAATAACTTGCAAGGAAAATAAAAGAGATGAAAGGGAAAGGACACAAAGAAATTATTTTAACCTATTAGAAGAAAGATAATTGCATCTTTAAGCCAATGGAAGCTTTGGTCAAACAAGGTTGACCAAGTTTGACAAAGTTTAATAGATTAGAATAAAGGTTCAAAAACCGATTACAATGGAAATCTACCCTTTTTTGAACAAATAGAAGGTTTATAAAAGTCTAAATATAGTTTTTAACCTATTAGAAGAAAGATAATCGTATCTTTAAGCCAATGGAAACTTTAGTCAAACAAGTTTGTCCAAGTTTGACCAAAGTTTAATAGATTAGTATAAAGGTCCAAAAACCGGTTATTATAGAAATCTATCATTTTTTGAACAAATAGAAGATTTATAAAGGTCAAAATATAGTTTTTAACCTATTAGAAGAAAGATATATAATTTAAGCCAATGGAAGCTTTGGTCAAACAAGGTTGACCAAAGTTTAATAGATTAGTATAAAGGTCCAAAAACCCCTAGTTCGGCCAAAAACAAAGGGCCTACTCCAGTCCCCAAGGAAAACACCTTGAGATTTCACTAAACCAAGCCTTTATAACAGGATAAGATAATAACCATTACAACCGAGAACTCTCAACACAAACAATGGGATATCGATCACCTCCCTTCTGTAAGAGCCTCTATGCCAAGAGATACCATATCTCTTGAAAACCTTGGAATCACACTCAATACAGAAGAAATTACAATGATTGGAAGATTAAACCAAATGTGTAGATATAACAAATTGAAGCACAAGTACTACAAAATAAACTATGTAGTATAAACGAACTCTCAAGAAATATATTAGTAAGTGTAAAAAATAATGAGAGTGATGAGTATTATTTTTTATATGATTTTTGATGCAAAATTCAGTTCTTGAAAGAGCTACCACAATGCACCTATTTATAGGACAAAATTAGAATGAGGTGCAATTAAAAATAATGTAGCCGTTGAACCTTAATAAAATAGCTGATTGATGCTTCAATAAAAACATGGCCGTTGCACTTCAATGCATATTAATTTGTAATCAAATAAATCAATTAGCCTTAAATTATTCTCTTTAAAGATGAAAAACCACGCAGCTATTTAATTTATGAGATAAAATAAAACATGCAGAAAATATAATATCTATTAATATGAAAAAGCCACACCTATTTGCTTTTCTCTCTCCTCAAAAATCATCTCCTCTCAAGCATTCTATCTTCTCATGCATTTGACAATTAATATTATTGTTCTGGACTGGGCCAAGGAGCTGGCCCAAATCCAGTCCTGCTCGGATTACGGGGCAGGCCCAATAAAGAGTTGCTCCTGCCCGACAGACTAGCACGTCACAAGCACTCCACGTGCTCCTCGACATGAATCCGTTGAGCTCATCCACTCCTCCTAGGATCGTGGAACCGCTCAAGCAGGATAACTGCTGTCAACAGCTTCCCCTTCATTCAAGGAGTTATCCTGCTAGTCTATCCTATCGGGCTGCTCATCACGGCCCATTAGGAAGACCTTTGGCCCAGCGCTGGGGGCAACTATATAAGCCCTCCTTGACAGGAGAGCAAGGTACACAACTCTCATTCTCTACTCTCACTCTCTCTCTATTCTCTGTGCTTGCTCACTCTCTGACTTAGGCATCGAGCACCTGCAGGTACAACCCCCCCCTCCGGTGGACGTTTGCTGCCTGACGCTACAGTACGACGGACTTCTGGCCATCACCTACTTCTGATCAACAGGTTAGATCAGTGGCGCCGACTGTGGGGACCTGAAGTTCTCCCCATCTTTTCTTCTTCCTGCAAGAACGAAAGATCAAAACCAAATTTTCCAACCACAATCATCATGGCCAGTGCTTCAAACACCAACAAGGACGATGTCAACAACAGCAACGTCGACGTTGCTCCTCCGTTCACCTTGAACACCGGCAGCCCTGTCCTCATGCCGGTCGACGGCAACGATCAGCCCATTCCTGAAACTGATCACAGAGACGGACGAGAAACCTCCCCCGAATCTGATGAGGAAGATGCGGTGCAGTTCCTCTCAGAGCGAAAAAAGGAGAAGCAATCGCAAAGCGCGCCGGGAAAATCGGCAACAAATCCTCAACCGAACTCCCCGCGAGTTACGGAAAACGCTGCTCTGCTCGACGCCTTGCGCGAGACTATCCGGACTGTTAAGGAGCAGAACAATCGTATCCGGGCGCTGGAAGACGGCCAGCGACAAATCCTGGGGTATATCAAACCCCCTTCTCCCCCGCGGAGAGCTGAACGCTCGGAATCTCCTCCTGCTCGCCGAGCAGGGACGAGCCAAAGAAGACCTGTCCTCGAGCGCGTCCAGCCACAGGTCCAGAAGAGAAACCGAACTCCTCCTCGCGAGGACTCTGTTGCCCGAACGAACAAGAGGGGCAAAGCGGCTGCTCTCTTCGAGCAGAGACCCAGATCTCCTCCTCGGAGGAAAGAGATCCTGCTCGGAGGAGTGACTCAAGGCAATCGGGGAGACGACTACCAGTACCGACGAGAGAGCTCTCCTCGTCGAGAAGAGACTCCAACCCACTCACCGGGCTGGAGTGACGACGAAGTTTACAAGGGTCCACTGTCCAGGCAGATCATGGACCTGGAACTTCCTCGCGCGCTGCAGAAGCCACCCAGCTGGGGAAGTATGACGGGCTTACTGACCCCGACATACACATACAGAATATTGATGCCATCCTTAATTACCAAGCAGTAAAAGGAGGCATCAAGTGCAGGATTTTTCCGACCACACTGGTCGAAGGTGCCATGGCGTGGTACAGAAGCTTGCCCCAGGGATCCATTACGTCCTGGAAAGACCTGTGCAAGCAATTTACTAGTCACTTCACTGCTTCCCGGAAACATCCGAAGACGGAAGCAAACTTGGAGGCTGTCCGCCAGGGACCCAACAAAACTCTCAGATCATACATCGAGAGATTCAACAAAGAAGCTGTGCAGGTTGATGTCACTGATGACATGAAAAAATACCTGATGAGGAAAAACCTCCGCGATGGAACCAAGTTCAAGGAGATGGTTGCCATCGAGAAACCTGCTACCTGGGACGAGATCCTGCACAAGGCCCAGGCCTACATGCAGTTCGAGGAGGAAACCATGGCCGACGCCATGAGACACCCCCGAGCAGAGCACAACCGCCCTCCCCGCGAGCAGGGCAATAAAAATGGGGACAGGCGCAATAGGGACAGGCGCGGGCGTGACAAGTCACGGGAACCTCGAGGACCTCCCAGCCAATTCACCAACTACACTTCCCTGCTCGTACCACGAGAGATCGTACTCGCCGAGTGCGCCGCCTCGGATTTTAAGAACGCTGGGATTAGATTCCCAAAATCCACCCCTTTCAAGCCCGGGCAGGATAGGAGCAGATACTGCGCCTATCACAAAAGCTACGGGCACCTGACTGAAGACTGCATCCAGCTGAAGGATGCTATCGAAATTCTGATCCGTAATGGCAAGTTGAAAGACTATGTCAAGCGGAAGGAGAACCCTCGCCAGGAGAAGAAGCGCGAGGACACCCCCGAGGATGAGCCCAGAGCTTCCGGGGAGAAGAACGTCGCTTTGGCTGTCTGGCGACCAGAGGACTTTTATGTCCCCAAACACCTCAAAGACGCCTACGAGCATCCCATCCTCAACGAATGGAAATTTTTTGCTGAGACCATGGTCATATCCGGTGGTGTCTTCGACAAACACACCGTCGGCTCGGTAAAAAGAAAATTCGAGGAGCTCATCACTGCCTCCTCGGGCATGGCTGTCACACTCGGTAAACCGAAGACATCGTCACAGCCTCTCTCCTTCTATCTCGAGGAGCTCCCTGGAGGATCTGCCAACTCACAGATTCCCCTCCTCGTCAGAGCCGACATGGCGAACTTCGACGTCCGACGCATCCTGGTCGACTCTGGCAGCTCGTGCGACATCATGTACGCACATTTATTCAGGACGCTGCAGCTGGACGAGTCCCATCTCACACCATATTTGGGCTCGGATCTCCAAGGATTCAACGGGGCAACTACAAAGCCCTGGGGTTACGTCGACCTGATCGTCACCTTCGGCCACAATGAAACGGCCAAGTCGATCAAAGTCAAGTTCCTGGTGGTAGATTGTCCATCTCTCTACCAATGCATCATCGGCAGAACTGCAATCGCAGACCTGCCCGCCGTAGCCTCCACTGCTCATTTGAAAATGAAGTATTACACTGACAAAGGGCAGGTAGCTACTCTCCATGGAGACATTGAGGCTGCGAGGAGGTGCTTCAATGCAGCCTATAAAGGGCAGAGCTATGTTGGCCCTGTCCCTGAAGCGAAGAAGAGTAAGACTTGTTCCGAGAAGCCAGAGACGAGCACAAAGCCTCCTCCTCCACAACCTCCCCAGAATGTGAGCTTGGTGGAACTCGACAGCCGTCATTCCAAGCAGGAACATAAAGAGGAGAAAAAGCTGCGCAAGGACAACAAAGAGGCCGACGCGGCGAGCAGGGAGAATCTGCCTCCCATCCCCGACGGAGATTTCGAGCTGATCCCCCTTGGAGAAGATCCGAGCAGGAACTTGAAGATTGGGAAGGACGTCCCCGACTTGGCAAAGAAACAGCTGGTGGCCTGCCTGAAAGACAATGCAGACCTTTTCGCCTGGAGTGCTTCCGAGATGCCAGGCTTGGACCCCAACATTGCTTGTCACCAATTAACCGTCGACGAAGGTGCTAGTGCTGTAGTGCAACGTAGGCGTAGGCAGTCTCCTGAAAAAATGGAGGCTGCAGAAAAAGTTGTAAAAGACCTCTTAGAGGCAAATTTTATTTCTGAAGCCAAGTATACAACTTGGTTGTCAAACGTTGTACTCGTGAAAAAATCTAATGGAAAATGGAGGATGTGTGTTGACTATACCGATCTCAATAGGGCACGCCCTAAAGATGCTTACCCTTTACCTTGCATTGATAGATTAGTTGTTAATTCTTCTGGTTTTAAATTACTGTCTTTTTTAGATGCATATTCAGGGTACAATCAAATCCCAATGGCTGTGGCCGACAGGACAAAAACGGCCTTCATGACCGAATTGGGCAACTATTACTACAACGTGATGCCCTTCGGCTTGAAAAATGCCGGCGCTACTTATCAGCGGATGATGAACAAAGTTTTCCGAGGAGAGATCGGGGACATGCTCGAATTGTACATTGACGACATGATCGTCAAATCCCACGAGGAGGTGGATCACACCATCCACCTTCAAAAGGTCTTCGAGCAGGCCAGGAAGGTCAATATGAGGTTCAACCCTGAGAAATGCACATTTGGCATCCGAGCAGGGAAGTTCCTCGGTTTCTACCTCACCGAGCGCGGAATCGAGGCTAACCCCGACAAATGTCGAGCATTCACCGAGTTCCCAACTCCCAACAACAAAAAGTCCATACAAACACTGAATGGAATGCTGACCGCATTATCCCGCTTCGTAGCAAAATTAGCTCAACACGCACTTCCCCTTTTCAAATTACTTAGAAAATAATCTGCCTTCGAGTGGACTGAGGAGTGCGAGCAGGCCCTTCAGCACTTGAAGAAGGCACTGTCCGAGCACCCAGTCCTGTCATGCCCGGACTTCGGGGAGGTGCTGTACCTCTACCTCGCCGTCGCCTCCGAGGCTGTCAGTGCGACTCTTATACGAGAGACACTAGAAGGACAGAAACCAGTATACTTCACGAGCAAAGCCTTGCAAGGCCCCGAGCTCAGATACCAGCGAATCGAAAAAGTCGCCCTGGCCCTCGTCACTGCGGCGAGGAGACTGCGATACTACTTCCTCGCGCACACGGTCGTCATCCGAACAGACCAGCCCATCAAGTCACTTCTTGTCCGACCAGACATGGCGGGCAGGATGCTGAAGTGGTCGTTGGAGCTCTCCGAATTCGACATCCGCTACGAAAGTAGGAAAGCACTCAAAGCTCAAGTATTGGCCGACTTCGTGGCCGAAATGACTTGCTCTCCTTCCTCGACGGACGGGGCGAACAAGTGGACTATTTTCGTCGACGGAGCGTCCAACGCAACCGGGGCGGGCGCAGGGATCATCCTCGAAAACGAGGAGGGCATCCTGATCGAAGTTTCGCTAGCACTGTCCTTTCCGACCTCAAAAAACCAGGCAGAATACGAGGCTTTCCTCGCAGGATTGCGCCTCGCCGAGGACGTGGGCGCGAAGGAAATAAAAATCTTTACAGACTCGCAGCTCGTCGCATCGCAGGTTCTAGGGGAATACCAAGCCAAAAATGACAACCTATCTGAGTACTTGGCCTTAGTGAAGGAAAGACTCACAAAGTTTGACTCCGTCGAAATACAGCATGTTCCCCGCGAGCACAACAAACGGGCAGACATCCTGTCCAAATTGGCGAGCACCAAACGAAAGAATGGAAACAAATCCGTAATCCAGGAAATCCTCTCCCATCCGAGCATACAAAAACCAACGAGGGTCCTCGACATAAACGCCATCGGGGACGCCAACTGTTGGATGACCCCAGTATACAACTATGTCGCGCACAGAACACTACCTAACGACGAGAAGGAGGCAGCAACGGTCAAACGAAGAGCGTGCTCATATACCCTCCTTGACGATAAACTTTACAGAAGGAGCTTCTCCATCCCCCTCCTGAAGTGCGCTGACGAGGCTACTGCCGACTACATCCTCCGCGAGATACACGAGGGAATTAACTCACAGCACCTCGGGGGTCGCTCTCTGGCCAGAAAGGCATTGCGAGCAGGATATTACTGGTCAACTATGCAGAAGGACGCTAAAGAGCACGTGAAAAAGTGCGACAAATGCCAACGGCATGGGGACATGCACCTTGCTCCCCCTCACGAGCTCAAGTCATTATCGTCCCCATGGCCATTTGCATGGTGGGGCATGGACATCCTCGGTCCCTTCACCAGAGGAAACCTCCAATGTAAATACCTCATCGTTGGAGTAGACTACTTCACCAAATGGGTAGAGGCAGAACCACTCCCCGAAATAACTTCGTTTAGGATCCTACGTTTCTTCAAAAGAGATATCCTATGTCGTTTTGGGATACCCCAAGCTGTGGTCACAGAAAACGGCACACAGTTCACCGACAAGACATTTAGGGGATTCCTTGCCAAAATTAACACAAAACATCACTTCACATCCGTCGAGCACCCACAAACCGACGGGCAAGCAGAAGCCGCGAACAGAGTCATCCTGCGCGGACTGCGACGACGGCTGGACGACGCAAAGAAGCAATGGGTCGAGGAGCTGTCCCACGTACTATGGGCATACCGAACCACTCCTCACTCCACTACCGGGGAGACGCCTTTTCGTCTAGCATACGGGACCGAAGCAGTCATCCCCGTGGAAATTGGAGAACCATCTCGTCGTACCGAAGCCCCCCTCGACGAAGAGATGAACGACGAGGCGATGAGAGAGGAGCTGGATCTCATCGAAGAGATCCGGACAGCAACTTCCCTCAAAGAAGCCTCACTAAAACAATTAGTGGCTGCTCGACATGACACCAAAGTCATAAAGAGAGACTTCGAAGTCGGCAGCCTCATCTTAAGACGAAACGCAAAGGACTCCCACGAGGGCAAGCTCGCAGCCAACTGGGAGGGACCATATCGTGTACGCGGCAAAACGTACAACGGCGCATACCACCTCGAAACCCTCCAGGGGAAGGAAATCCCTCGAACGTGGAATGCCCAAAAGTTAAGACAATATTATAGCTAAGTTATTTGCCAACCATGCACCTACGCAAAGGCAACATCCGCTCTCGAAACAACGAGCAGAGCTCCTCGACAACGGATGTCGCGCAGGCACCCGCGCTCATCTAAAAATATCTAAGGTAAACTCTGAGCTCAGAACACGAGCAGAGCCTCTGCCCGACAAGGACAACTCAGGAAACGAGCTCCATCGTCATCGTGCCGCAACCTAACACCCAGCTCGCGATGGGATGTTCAGGTCGTAGACCGAGCACATCGACGTGCCCGGATCTGCATTTGTCTGGAAAAACGACTCTAAACGCTTAAGCAGTTCCCTAAACTATTTAAGTTATTTCCGAGGACAGACGACCTCGACATAACGTGCCCGACAACAGTTAGCGAATCACAAGTTTTAAGGATTTTTCCCAAGTTAAATTCCGAGCACAAATTCGTATAATTAAACGAGCACAAAAATAAACATCCACACAAACAAGGCAAAACTTAGCAGAAACAAGCACAAGTGATAAAAGACCACCGAGGTCGACGATGTCATTAAAACAATAAGGGGACAAAGCCCGTTGTTCAAATATTACAAGAATTTGGCGCGCAGGCCCCCAGAAATAAGTTGACAAAAAATGAAAAAATAACATAATGGCACGCAGGCCGAATCAAAACAAAAACAACCTAATGATCACTTTCGCCCTGGCCTTCCTCCTCGCTGACGTCGGGCATATCCTCTTCCTGGTCCTCCTCGACCTCTTCCTCTTCCTCCTACTCCATCTGTTTGTACTTCTCGGGGATGACGATCTGCCCGTTCTCCACCTTCCTCAGCATGCCCGTTCCCTCGGTGACCAACCCGGGATTGACAATCTTCAGTTGGGCGACGGCGTTCTGGAAGCTATATTGGGCACTCTCAAAAACCTTTCCCATCTGTGCCCGGACTTCACCCACGAGCTCTGCTCGGGTAGTCAAACCCCGAACATGCTCAGGCTCATCCTCAGCAGGGACCATCACCTGCAACGCCTTCAGCTCCTCCTCGACTCTCTCCTTTTGCTTCCTCTCCCCAGCACAACTGATTTTCAACCCGGCCACCTCCTTCTCCAGGGCTCGAACCTTGTCCTCGGATTCCCTGAAGTCGGCAGCAAGGTTAGCGTAATTTTCCTGCTTGCCCTCCAGGTCCGTAACAGTGTTCCCGAGCTGGGTCACCTCGGCAGTAAGTTCGGCATTCTTCTTCATCAACTTCTCCATCTCCTTGCTCGGACCCCGCTCGTTCAGCACTATAGCTGTTTCAGCCAGGCGGAGAGTAGCCGCGAAGTCTCGAGCAAGCTGACTCCCCAGCTCCTCGGATGTCTTCTTCATTATGGCTTCTTTCTCCGACCTTAATATTGTGGCCGGATGCTGAGCAAGGTACCCGGGCATGCCAAAGAGAGGAGGGAATATGAACCCTTTTGTCTTCTCAACAGTCTCGAGGTCAACCACGAAGTCGTCCCTTTGTCTTTTGGCAGGTGGGGGCTTCACCACAGAAGGGCTTCCCTTGGCCCCGACCGGAGAGGAGGAGCTGGCCGGAGTCGTCGAGCCGGAGAGGATGACGTTTGACATAGCGGTACGGGCAGGCTTCTTCTTCGTCAACCTCTTCTTGTCAGCAGCGATCTTCACGAGCTCATCGGCGAAATCGGCCATATTATCTGTGAGGAGAAACATACGAGCAGGGTTAGCAAACGAGGAGAGAAAATATACACACGTAAATAAAAATAAAACGAAGTTAAACAACGAGCAGGAAGGACACGACGAATACCTAACAAAGTTTTTCTAGCGTCCCTGCTCGTACATTCGAGCAGGGATTTTGTGTTCACAAAGCGGGGTTCCACCCTCGGATTCCCGAACGCATCTTTTGCGGGCACACCCGCTTTGGTCATAAACCTGACGGACTTGAAACCCGCGACATAAGCTCTAATCTTTTCGTACCCGGCACGCTCCGCCGGGGAGAGGATTTCGTCTTTCACTAGATAAGCATCTGTAGGCAAGGCGAAATGCCGATCTATCCAACACAGGGGAAACCGAGGAATTTCTCGGAAAATCGGCACCCCCTCCTCGCCCAACGATGGGGCGGTCTTGTAAATGGACTTTCTTGCTGCCGGGGACACTGGTTTTACCACGTAATATCTCTCCTTGAACCCCCGGACAGAGTCCACAAACATCCTAAAAATCTTCACCTGGTGCTACTTTAAAGATACCCAACCTTGCCGTCCCCGAACGGTTTGTCGTTGAATCTTGAAGATTCGAAAAAACAAGGGCAGGGTAGGTTCAACCTCCAAGTAATTACAGAGCTGCTCGAATGCCCGAATGAACGCCAGTGAGTTCGGATGCAGCTGAGAAGGGGCCAACCGCAACCTCTCGAACACGCCCACGGCGAAGTCACTGAAGGGCAGCCTAAATTTCAGATCCTTGAAGGCGAATTCATACATGGCGAATCCGCCCTCGGAGAATTCCGAGCAAACCCTCTTCCCCTCTTCGGGCACGTGCACTTCCCAATTTTCCGGATCACCCTCTCCTCTGTCCTCGACTATCGAATACACCCCCGGATCCCCTTGAACAATAGATGAAACCGCTCCTCGCGGCTCGGGCGCGACCCAAGATAGTCTCTCGTCGGTTATAGTGTCGACGAGCCGATGGCTTTCCACGGGCTCCTCGATGTCAGCCATGTTGTACCTGAAAAGCAGCGAAAGAAAGTGAATTCGACAATTCGATCAAATCCACGCTTCCACCGCAATTCAAGTGAAAGGGCGTTAAACAGGCGAGGATGTTGTCCCCGACCAAAGCCCTCATCAAATGGAAAATCAAAATAAGTACAAATCAAAGAGACATGGGGATCGCGAGGACAAAATGGGGAGAAGGTCCCCGACACAAATTCTTAGCGAATACGAGGACAAAACGGGGAGAAGTTCCCCGACAAATACATACAATGAAAACACATTTGATGTGCTCGTAAGGCGGGGAAGAGATACGGCTAACAGGAAACGTAACGCTCTCCTCTCCCCGACGCTGACGAGGAAGAGCCATGAAGCTCTCCTCGACGCGAAACCCAGAAATTCCCAGAAAACAAAATGTTCATCTTCTTCATTCATCGTGTTCATCAATGTTCACACTGTTTTTCCAGAAAAAGCCTCATTGATCCAGAAATCTGGGAAAAACACCCAAAATGGCGTTTGGCAGTGGCAACTCCACCACCAAACACCAAAAACAGGTGAAAATAACAGCAGAGGCAGCGGTTTTGCTAAAATAAAAAACGCTACTAACCACCAACACAGTGTGGTTTTGTAAACCAAAACCCATTTGTCAAAACTTAAACAAAATCACATTTTTCACATCAAAACAACATCAATGGAGAAAAACAGTAACAAAGAAGCAACATTAGATGAGTACGTTACCTTGTGATGAGAAAAAATCGAAGCTTTTGAACAAATAGAACTTGATTTGATCTTGGACTTGCAACTTTGGGTAGGAAAAACGCAGAGACAAGTAGATGGAAAGACAAGGGATGCCAAAAACTGAAAAGGCTCTCACTTTCCTTCTATTTATAAGCACTTGCAGGCCTGCGCGTGCATGACAGAAACCACGCGCCTCCTCCCTTCATTACCGTTGATTAAATCCAACGGTTATGATCAAATCACATCCAACGCATCAGATCAAATCCCAGAAAAAAATGAAAGAATGCGTTAATCTAACGGCTTAGAATCCTCCTCGTAGAACGAGGCCATAATGACCCCTACTTATAGGCCATTATGACACCTTCCCATAGCTAGGACACGTGTCAAGAGCAGACGAAACGTCTGTCCTTTCAAGTCCCATCGAACAGACCACGCGTCACGAGCACGTATCATTTTTGAACTTCCTGCTCGACAGGTGAGCACGAAATTACTCCACAAGCAAATCGAATCGTGTTGCGAGCACGTGCTCGTAACAAAGGAATTCCAAAAGTCTCCTCGACATAAGGAGGAAACGCCTCTTCGCGAAGCGTCCTCGACACCAGCTTTCCTGTAAGCAAAACCAGCGAGAAGTACGAGCACGAAGTTACAACAATTTCTCCTCGTGGTTACTACTCCTTGAAGCTCCCCGTGAGCGTCTCCTCGTAAAAAGGGGAGAACAAACAAAATACTTTGTCCTCGACACACGAGCTTGAACTTAAAGCCACTACTCTTATGACTAAGAGCTTGGGGGGCTCCTGTTCTGGACTGGGCCAAGGAGCTGGCCCAAATCCAGTCCTGCTCGGATTACGGGGCAGGCCCAATAAAGAGTTGCTCTTGCCCGACAGACTAACACGTCACAAGCACTCCACGTGCTCCTCGACATGAATCTGTTGAGCTCATCCACTCCTCCTAGGATCGTGGAAACGCTCAAGCAGTATAACTGCTGTCAATAGCTTCCCCTTCATTCAAGGAGTTATCCTGCCAGTCTATCCTATCGGGCTGCTCATCACGGCCCATTAGGAAAACCTTTGGCCCAGCGCTGGGGGCAACTATATAAGCTCTCCTTGGCAGGAGAGCAAGGTACACAACTCTCATTCTCTACTCTCACTCTCTCTCTATTCTCTGTGCTTGCTCACTCTCTGACTTAGGCATCGGAGCACCTGCAGATACAACCCCCCCTCCGGTGGACGTTTGTTGCCTGACGCTACAGTACGACGGACTTCTGGCCATCACCTACTTCTGATCAACAGGTTAGATCAATTATTATTACAATTAATGACTCTACTAATATTCTACAACAAATAAGTCAAAAATTCAAAATTCAAATGTTTTCAAAATCAATATTAAATGTGGTTATTTCAATTAAATTTATTTGATATTGTTTTCAAAATTCAAATGTAAAAATTAATTGTGAATTGTCATGATTTCTTCCTAACTTGGCTATATAAGGTGGTGGTGATGGAAAAACTTTACTCAATACTAACAATATTCTTTTTATTATTTTCCTATTACTTTGGCAAAAATCAATTTTTGGTTCTTCTTATCTCTATTGCATAAAGGATGAGGAGAATTGAGTTTTTTGAAAAAAAAAAAAAAAATGCATGATATCTTTTTAAAGTTAAATTGAATTTGATTTGTTTATAATGCTATCTATTTATTTGTTGTTTATTCATTGTTTTCATTATATTTTTAATTGTTTCAATGTTTGGTTTTTTGAATTGTGTTCATGTTGTGGTTATTATGTTGGTTATTTTTTGGTTTCATTATAGGAATAACCTAATCTTTTGATTTTTCTTTTTAATTAGTATTGCTAATACTTTTGCCATTTTTATTATTGATTCGTAGAAGAAAAAAAAAACATAACTTTTTCTAAATTCTAATACTTTTCTTATTTTCTATTTGAGTTGCTTTGCAAAAGAAGGACAACGGTTTGCAATGATGTCTTGAATGAGTTAATTTGATGAAACATAGATACAGGTATATACTTTTTTATGGTACAAGTATTCATGCTATTCTATTTTAATGTCAATATCTTATAATATCAGTGGTGGGAGGAATAAAGTTTTACCATTTACTTCATCGTGTATTCAGTGGTGGGAGGAATAAAGTAAGAAATTTTGAATAAGAAAATAATTTTTTATTTTAAATTGTTTCTACCCATCATTAGTTGGTTCATGGATGATTGACGTTGAACTTAATAGGAAGAACTACGATTCGATCCCTGCAACCGCGATCAGGACGCTTGAACCACATGCAAAAAATTATTTGTATGTCAATTGGTTACTATTTTCAAAATTCTTAAATAATAATAATTGCTATTGATTACATATTTAAATTTGGAAAAGGGAATTATTATTATTTATTACCACAATATCAATAATGAAGAGCCGAACAAAAACAAATTGTATATCATGATCATCCATATCTATATTTAGGTAAAATTACTCTTTCAGTACCGATTTGGTTTTTTATGTTATTTTTGTCTTTTTTGATTTTTCATCCATATTTGTATATAATTTTTCAAGCTTTAAAATTATAATTTTTTTGGCCATTACGGTTTTTTTTTTCCGATAATCCCTTCGTAAGATTTAACAATCCCCTTAGGACAATACTTAGGTAGCATAGATATATATCATTATGGTATATGTATAATGTTGCCCTATGCCTATCTTGGGTAAAAAATCTATATCCAGCTATCTATATGTTAAAATGAATTAAAGTTTTCTACATTAACATAAAAAGGGATGAGAATAATATAATATTTACCCGTGCTTGACACGGGTCAGGATCCACATATTGTCCGGAGATTAGAATGTTATTTTTTAAATAGCATTTTTATTATACACCTTTTTATTTTATTTTATTTTTTATTATTATTATACAATTTTTTAATTATAATATATTATATATTAAATTTAATCAAAAGACACAAATATTATGTGACTTATTCATATTTAATTATGCATGTTATTTTTTTATTATTTTTCTATTTTATATTTTTAAAGTTAAAATATTAAATTGTTAATTTTTTATGTTATATTTTTTCCGTGCTTGGCACGGGTCCGGAGATTAGTTAATTTTGATGCATAGTCCATTATAGAGAAAGATACATGATTATGAAATTTTAAATAAAAATACGCACTAGGGGAGAAAAACACTTTTTAAATCGGTTCTGGAGAACCTTTTAAATCAGTTCACCATCCGATTTAGTTCCCGTCGATTTAGTAAGTTTTTCGGTTTTAAATCAGTTTTCGATCCGATTTTAAAACTTTTATTAAATCGGTTTGGACAAACCGATTTAAAAGTATGTATTTAAATTGGTTGGTCACATTTAAAAAATGTTCAAAAGTACCATAAGTTTTTAAATCGGATATAAACCGATTTAAAGACCTTTAAATCGGCCCACATGATTTAATAACATTTATTAAATCAGTTCACCCGATTTAAATATTTTTTATTTTTTTTTTAAATTGTTTCTCCTATAATATTTTTTGGTGGACTATTTTTCTTTTAATATTGTATATGATTATAAATAAAACATAATTTCATATGTCCACAAATCCTAGCTCAAATGGTAGAAATACAGAAATTGCTAGTGTCGGACGTCATGACCGAGTTCGATCCCTGGTCACTCCACTTTATGTGTGTGAGTTTCTAATGGCTTTGCCATTCGTCTACCAACAAAAAAAAAAAAATTTCATATATAGATAACCATTAATATGAAACTAAATTACAAATTTTTTAAATATCTCTTTACAAAATCAAACAACGCTAACTACTAAAACACTAGCCTAAACAAAGCTAACCAAACAGAAAGCTCCAGTACTACTAGTAAGTTTAGCACTTACAAGCCTACAAGTTCTAACACAAACATGGTAACTTGAAGTAAACTAGTTACCCTTCAATGCTCTAACACATTTTTTGGGTTGTTCCTTGATGCCCAATCTTTGCATTCCGGTTGCAAATGTTTCTTGGCAGAGCAATCAACGTTATAATTAGGTATAACACCCTCATGTTTGAACCTGAAATTAAAATCACAAATGGTAGCATTTAAGAGTTAGATATGATCAATTATTCCAGGCATAAACATATAATTATAGTAATCATTATCGATCAGAGTTCGGTTTTATTTTACTTCCAAAGAAGCTAAACTCGCTACATTATGGAAAATGAATTACACGAGGACAATAACAAAACCAAATAACAAAACAAATATCAATGGCTAACCTTCAATATACTACACTGCAACATACCTTTAAAATAGTAATTCTTGCATATTAGGACCTACGCAAGCTACACCTGCACTAGGACCTTTAACATTTTGAAATGTTCTTCCTTCCATCCTAATGAATAGTGTTAAGTGTGAAGGAACGTGGAGATTGTAAAAGAGTATAGAGAAGTGAAAAGCAATGAATAAATAACTGTGATTGTGATGTGATTGTGTCGACGATTTATTAAAATCAAACTCACTTGTGAAGGTGTTTGAATATTATGTCGGTACAGTTGTGCTTGACCCTTCATGTCTGAAACATAGAAAAACATAGCTAAGAAACCAAGCATGCATCATTAAATAATAAAATCAAATCACCATAATAAATGATGAATAATTTAGCAAGTGTACTAAATGTCGTCAATTAGTAAAATAAAGATCGTTTTCCACAGGGAGATAAATCAACAATAACGAATTGAAAACATACTTAGATAAATTGAGATAATAAAAGGGGGGTTTTTCTTGGTTTGTTGCTTATTAATAAGCTTTGGAAAGAAATTAGGGTTTAACTAATAAAGAGCGAAGCGATTGGCCCTTTTGGTTCATCTAATTTAAATTCGTCTTCGTAACCTCATGTATGTTAACAAAGTTACTAAATTCGTTTCAAGATTTGATTAAAAAAAGTGATTATGCCCAATATCTTGGTAACATAATCCTCTCCCTTGATCATGAGTCCCTAATTTCTTAGGATGATTTGTGATCAAGTTAGGAATTTGAACGTTAATCTCTTAATCTCAATTAACAACCGAAATCTCTTAAGTGAAGATTAATTGAACAATTATTCCTAGGTCGATGATTTATTCCTATTCTCATAGTAAAACAAATTATTGAAATCATCGCACAATTGATCGGATCATGCAAAGCATTAGGTACAAGAAATAATTAATTGAAACTAACTTCGTAATTCATTAACATAACATATAAAAATCACATTGTTCAAGACAAATTCAAATTAGAAACCCCTAAGGACCAATCATAAGGATTTAGCCGGACATGGAGAAATAAGAAATTACATAAAAAAGAGTAAAAAAATTCATCATACAAAAAGGGTTTAGATGTGTTTCCACATTTGAATCCTTACTTGAATGCCTCTCTGGACCTCTGGAATAGCCGTCAAAAAGCCTAAAGTTCGGAACCCTTATTTCTGCAAAACTGTGCGAAATATATAGGGCAATTCATGCATCTGCGCTTGGCTCAGGATTTCCTGCGCCCGACGCAGATGGCAGTAGCTTGAGGCTTGTATTTTCAATTCTTCTGCGCCAGGTTCAGGATTCCTGCGCCGGGCAGGCACAAATGACAACTTTTGTGGCCTTTTTTCCATCTTTCTTCTGATTCGCAAGACTCAATACTTGGTGCAATTTCTTGTATTATTGTGTTGAAGTATGATAAAAAAAACATACTAGTTTGCCTCCATTTGCATACGATAAATGTAGTAATGACATCAATACACTTAACCAAGGCTTCAAATTTCAGAAGAGTTATGTCAAATTACTCCATCCGGTCCTAATTATAAGAAAAAATCAATTTTTACATACATTGAAAGTTTAATGTAGTTGAAGGTGTGAAAAACACAAGCGGGGGGGGGGGGTTGAATTGTGTGTTTTTGAAAGTTAAAAACTTTTCTAGATTAAAGAGTAAAGCAGCGAATAAATATAGGCTAGATAAATACAAAGGAAGCAAACAGAGAGAGAAGAGAAAACACACAGGAGTTTATACTGGTTCCTCTCACAAACCGAGAGTAGTTCAGTCCCCTTGCATTTCCAAGGGATTTCACTATAATCACACAAGATTACAATTCCAATGCTCAAGCACACAAGCAAGAGACTTCACAAATGCTCAAGTTAAACAAAACAAGAGACTTCTTACAAACTTAAAAACAAATAATCAACACTAAGACACTTGTAAAACAGAGGTGTTCTAAAAATATAAGCTTAAACAAGACTCACTAACACTTAAATCAAATTTGAGTTAATGAAAGAGTTTCAGAGCTTAGAGTCTTTGAATATCAAAAGATATTATAGCTTAGCAAGAGTGTTATTTCAGTAGTTTCTGGTCAGTCTTTTATACTCCAAATATTTGAGACGTTGAGATAAGACCGTTGTATTCCTTGATGATAGACAACTATGAATTCTTGAAGATACGAAATTGATTTCCTTTTCCAAAAGAAGTAAATCAATTCCACTACTTCGTCTTTGCAAAAGCGCTCTACCATTTGGAGTAAAGATAATACAGGAAGTATTATACGCTCCATTTGATGATAATGTTGAGGATAAGAATGTTGTACTACGTGAAAATTCCTTAACCATGAGCTGCCAATCTTCAAAAGATCGTCCTAGAAGCTTTATAAAGAAATATGATATTTCTTTGAAAAACATCGTATGCTTCTTTTGGACATGATAAACCTTTAGCTTCTGATAACATCTTCAAAGGCTCTTGTAGTCTTCAGACCTTGAGTAGCTTCAGAGGCTCTTATAGTCTTCAGACTGTGTTCTTCAGAGGCTCAATATAATTTCTTCAAAACTTAAAAAAAAGGATCTTGTGTATGAATTTTATACAATGTTCCTGCACACTAGATCAATAATTAGCAATTCCAATTGTCCATTTAATACTTTGTTATCATCAAAACTTAGGGTGGTTTTCTACAAAAGTTCATTTTGTTCCAACAATCTCCCACTTTTTGATGATGACAAATAAAAAGTATTAAATACAATTGTTGTTGATTTAACTAATTATATTAACTTCAGTTCGTTGAGGTTTGTAAGCTCCCCCTGAGTTTGATAATCTAAAGGGTTAGGTTTGAAAGCTCCCCCTAAGTTTTATCCATAATTAATTTGAATCAGTTTAAGATACAATTCCATAAACTTGATTGTATGCTTCATATTTGACTCTTAGAGTGAGTTTTGCAAGCTCAACTCTTAAGTCTGATAAAATTAATTAAAAGAAGTAAAATAAATGACAGAAAATGTGCTCAAACATAGAATCTTAAGGGTTCCTATTTTGAAGAATACTAAGGATGTTCTGAAGAGTGGTTTTAATTGACTGTTGCTCCTTAGTCAAATCCTCAAGTTTCTGATTCTGAGCCACAATATCTCTTCTGATTGCTTCTTTAAAATGATCTAATTCTTCAGATTGTCCTATTTCTTTTGCTTCAAAGAGTTGTCCAGGGTCTAAACTGAATCTCAGATGCTTGCTAATAGCACTCTCCAAGGAGATAGACTTAGCTTGCTTCTTATTCTTTTCAGTAGAGAAGTTATCATGAACATTGAGTTCCCCCTTTTGACTAATCTACTATATAGAATTCATTTTATCAGACTCACAAAATACTTTCCCTTGTATGCTCTGTTGAAATTCATGTAATTCATTGACATCTGCAGACTAAAGCTTCCCAAGAGCGTGATCAATATCATCCCTCAGAGTTTCCCAATCATGAATATATGTATTAGAATCTAAAGGAGAATATCTTAAGTTATGCAGAGATTTAAGTCTTTCAAGCATTACATTACATGTTCCTAAAAGCATCATGCTTGAAATAGGTGATATGTGAGGGGTTTCTGATATATTTGGTTCAGAGGTTGGATGATCAGCAGAAGGAGAATTATGTATGTGTTCAGGGGTGCTTGGAGAATTGTGTTCAGAGGCTGATTGAGTGTTGTGAATAGGAGAGACTCTGAAAGAAGTATTCTTCAGAATTTCTTCTTGAGTAAGAATCTTGGGTGATTGATCTATGGATTTGGATTCTGAAGGTTGAGCTTTTTCCTCCTCAGGAATTTTCTTATCTCCAGGGTTTGATAGTTTATTAAATTTGGCTTTCCTTTGTTAAAATAATCCATTAGTTCCTCAAAGTCTTCAGAAGAAGAAGAAGAGGAAGAAGATGATGGTTGATTATCATTAGCTGGTGGGGGATGAATGATGTTGATAAGTTTAAGCTTTTCAACGATGGAATTTTTTGGAATAAGGTAGGAAAAGATAGTGTTATATGCTTGAGAAACAGGAATGCAATGATATAAATAACTTAAATTACCTGTATTTCTTGTAACATTCTCTTCAGAGTCTGGTACCGAAGTTCTTTGTCTCTTAGATTGGGGCAACCTTTCTTTCTTCCTTGTTCTCTTTCTTCCTTTTGTAGTCATTTTTCTTCTAGGAACATTGCCTTTCTAAAAAATTCCTTCATCAATTTTCTCTTCAGCTTTACTGACTTCATCAACAAATATAGATCCCTCTGAGCTATCTTCTTCAAAGCTAAATTCTTCTAACTTCAAACCAGCCATCTTGTACAGATTTGTACCAAAACCTCTTCCAATATCTCTCTTTGTGACCTTAACACCCAATGCCTTCATTGACCGAACATATTCCAAAATATCATCCATGGGTTCGTTATAAAAAATAAATGCTTCATCCAAGGGTGGAGTGTTCTTGATATTCTATAATAAGGGGTTCTGAGGATAGAGCAGATTGTGTGAATTCTTCAGACGAATGTGAAGTTGTATCTTTGCATCCAAGAAAGGGGCTCTGACTTCTTCAATATCCTCAAAAACTTGAGCAGCTTGAAACCTTTCAGGGATTGCAAGTTGTGAAAATCGATAACTTAGCAATCTAGGGTGAGAAATCTTATTTGAAGGATTCTTAAACTTCTTGGCTTCATTAATACTCTCACAGAGATGATGAAATATATATGCAGATAGGTTCAGAGGCTTTCTAGTAGACAGAAAGTAAATAAAATGCCTATGATCCCATGACAATTGATCAGTTCCAGTCTCTCTTGGAAGTAATAAGGCGAAGAAAATCTTGACAAGAACCCTTTCTTGTACATTCATTTGATTCACCCTGTTTGTAATTGTTTTCAGATTCTTAAAGCATTGCTTTGCCTTCCCATCTTTAAAAGCAGACTTATTCCCTATAATTGAAGTGTAGAGTCTGAAAAAGCCAGTATTTGGTAGATTCAATATTTGGGCTAAATTGCTTATGGTGAGAACCACTGGAAAACCTCCAATACTTGTTCTAATTTTTGTTTCCTTGAATTCTCGAAGACCAAGTTCTGTACGAGATTTACCCTCATTTTCCTTTGGATTCTTGTTAATCAACTCTTGATGTTCCAAATTTGCTTCAATTCTGGTGGTAACATCACATTTCCTCAAAAAATCGAAAACTAGGTTTGGGTAAATTGGACCATTTATCATCTTGAAGTAATTTTCCCAACCCTTTTCTTTAAACAAGTACTCATAGTCAACTCCATTGACTCTCAAAGCTTCAAAATCAACAGGTTGCTCCATTACAAATTGAGCATCTTCAAAGTTGAGATTAATAGTTATTTCCTTTAAATACAGATCAGTTGCATAGATGTTGATAGGAATATCTTCTGGGAACTGTAATAGATTTGATGAACTCGCCATTCTGAGGTTAGGGTTAAGGGTGTTACTAAAAATAGGAGGGAAAGAAATTTTCTGAGTTCTAGAGAGAAATTCAAAAGTGTGGGTTGTGAAAGTGAACATATGTGTGTGATGTGTTCAAAGTGATTACTTAAGAAAATTAAATATTAGACAAAAGGGAGTGTAACCGTTGTTAAATAAAATTAGAATTCATCATTAACTGCCTTTACCCAATAAGAATCAAGAAGCGAGTTAAAGAGTCAAAGTAATTGACGGGTGTCAAAGACACCTGTCAGTAACACTGAGGTCCTGAATGTTACCACTTCTAGTAATGATCAAAGGCTATATCAAAAAATTCAGACTCTGAGAACCTTTAGAGGAAGATCTCTTCAGAGGCTGAACTCACAATTTTCACTTCAGAGCTAATTTTCTTCAGAAACAAGAGACATGTTCAGATTCTTTTTAATAAAATCAAATCTTTGATCAGCTAAGGGTTTTGAAAATATTGTAAGTTTAAGAGTGCAACCTAAGAGGGGAGAATTATGTTTCAATACTGTTTTCGGTTATTTTAGAGATGTTGTCGATTCCTTTTATTTTTCTTGTAAGTATATGATGAATGTATGAATCGATATGTAGAAAAATAAAAGAGAGAAGGGAAAGAAAAAGACACAAGATAATTTATAGTGGTTCCCCTACTGGTACATCCACTCCCTTCACACCCTTGAAGGAATTCACTATGTTAGAATCTTTGTACAAGCCTTACACCATGACCTATCCTACAATCTTTCTAACATACCCAAGATAGCATCCCACTATCTTTAACAACAATTCTCAACAAAACTATGATGAGAATTTACAAAACTATGTTGAAGAATATACAATAATGTATGGCTGTTATCAAATCAATATCACTTTAATAATATATGTAACTTAGTGCTCAAACCTTTTTGGATATGAAAATAAAATCAAGGTTTCACAAGATATATGTATGAAAGTTTATGAGAGAAAAGTGATATTGTTTTACCTAGAAATTTTGATAATGTGAAAGTTGTTTTTCTTAATTATAATGATCACAAATATATTTATAGAGGCTTTATAAAATATCCGGTGAAGCAAGACAACTCTTCAAAAAATATTATAAAATAAAAAATTATGTATTTAAAATAACAATGGTTCATGAAAAAAGAAAATTCTGCATTCTGTCCAGGATATATTAAATCGGTTGATACGCATAGTCTGATTTAAAAGGGTCTGTTTTCAAAATTCAAACGTTGCATTATTTTGGAATTTGGATTGAGTGCATTCAATTTTGATATGCAGTCATGCAGTCAACTTAATATGTGGGCTGGATTTTAAGTTATTTTTATGGAGATGAGTGTTGTATAAAACTTTAGATGATGTGTGGTGGATGTTATGTTGAATGCATGACTGCATAGGAAAATGAATGCACTCAACCCAAATCCATTGTTTTGGGATTACAAACAGCAATAGATCCTTTTAAATCGGTTGTACGACCAACATGATATAACTTGTTTTGACAGCTATTTTTCAAAAAAAAGTTTTTTATAATTTTTAAAAGCTTGCTTCATATGGACTTTTATATTTAACTTAGAAACTTATTTGTAATTAATTTAAAATAATTTCTGAGCATTCTAAGTTATATAATTATTAAAAGTAATAGATCAAAGATAAGGATCATACTTACAATTAATTTAAATAAAAAGCCTAAGTCTTGGCCTTCATCTTGATTTCTTATCTTGAGCATCCATAAGCTTTCTTCTTTTGTGATGTGACTTTGTTATCGTCAAAACCCAACCAAGTTCAAGAAGGAAATCTTCTTCACAAATATGTCAGCCCATTGCTTTTCATTTTCAATGAATTGAATATTCACACTACCCTTCTGAACAAGACCTCTTATAAAATGATGTTTAATTTCAATATGTTTAGATATGGAATGCAAAATTGGGTTTTTAGAATATTATGACTATTTACTTTGTAATCCTCTAATTGATATTTCATCCAGAGTAGTTGTGCAACATTTAGCAGCTGAAATGTATTCTGCTTCTGCTGTAGACAAAGCTATAATAGTTTGTCTTTTACTAGCCCAAGATATGATATTTTCACCAATGAATTGGCAATTTTCACTAGTGGATTTTCTCTGAAACTTGTCTCCAGCATAATCAACATCATAGAAACCTATCAGCTTATAGTCATTGGACTTCTTGTAAAATAATCCAAGATTTTTGGTTCCCTTTAGATATCTAAAGATTCTCTTTACAACTGTAAAATGAGACTTTCTAGGATCTGACTGGAATCTAGCACACAGACATACAGTAAATAAATGTCAGGCCTTGATTCAGTTAGCTAAAGTAAGGAACCAATCATACTTCCATAGATCTTCTGATCAACCTTGCTTTCAGATTCATCTTTGCTCAGACTGCATGTTGGATGCATAGGGGTAGACCTTGGCTTGCAGTTCTCCATGTTGAATTTCTTCCGAAGTTCCTTGGTATATTTAGTTTGATGAATATAGGTTCCATTATGGTTTTGATTGATTTGAATTCCTAAGAAGAATTTAAATTCTCCCATTATGCTCATTTCAAACTCATCCTGCATTACTTGAGAAAATTCGTTGCAAAGAGAAGCATTAGCACAACCAAATATTATGTCATCAACATAAATTTGTATAATCAAAATGTTATTCTTAAATGTCTTTCTGAAAAGAGTATTGTCCACTTGACCTTTTTGAAAACCTTGTTCTAATAAAAAGTGTCTTTCATACCATGCAGGAATGTTGCAATCATTGGATATTCCGGAGTGGAAATGGGATAGTATCTCTATGGACTTTATAACGGGATTGCCTAAGACAAAGAAGAAGAAAGATTCAATTTGGGTGATAGTGGATCGTTTGACAAAATCCGCTCATTTTCTAGCAGTCAATGTTACGGATACTACGGAGAAGTTAACTGACCTCTACATTGCGGAGATTGTGAAATTACATGGAATACCTTCAAGCATTGTTTCGGATCGAGACCCAAAGTTTACATCACATTTTTGGACAACACTTCATGACGCTTTGGGAACTAAGTTAAGGTTAAGTTCGGCTTATCATCCACAAACGGACGGTCAAACGGAAAGAACAAATCAATCATTGGAGGATTTGTTGAGAGCATGTGTGCTAGATGACCGAGGGAGTTGGGACGATGTGTTACCGTTGATAGAATTCACCTACAACAACAGTTATCATTCGAGCATTGGAATGGCTCCTTATGAGGCACTTTATGGGAGGAGGTGTCAGACACCGTTGTGTTGGTATCAAGATGGAGAGAGTATGATTGTTGGGCCCGATATGGTGCAACAAACAACGGACAAAGTTAGGAAAATTCAAGCAAGGATGAAAGTGGCACAAGATCGTCAAAAGAGTTATGCGGATAAACGTCGTAGGCCCTTGGAGTTTGAAGCGGGAGAACATGTATTTCTTAGAGTTACACCAACCACGGGCGTGGGAAGAACATTGAAAGCGAAGAAGTTGACTCCTAGGTTTATTGGTCCGTATCAGATTACGGAGAGGATAGGAAAAGTAGCCTATCGCATTGCATTACCACCGGTTTTATCGCGGATTCATGACGTGTTTCATGTGTCACAATTGAGAAAGTACATTTCGGATCCGTCGCATGTAATCACACCGGATGATATTCAACTTAGAGATAATTTGTCGTTTGAAGTTCCACCGGTCAAGATTGTTGATAGGAAGATGAAGAATTTGAGGACAAAGGAAATACCGATGGTCAAGATTATTTGGAACGAAGCAACCGGAGATGCAACTTGGGAGCTTGAGAGCAAGATGAGAGAGCAATATCCGGACTTGTTCAACAATGTTTAAGTTTCGAGGACGAAACTTCCTTTTTGTTGCGGAGTAATGTAAGACCTCAAATTCCCACAAGGTAATTTAAGTGTTTTATCGTTTAAATATATGTTATTAATCGTTAAAAATAATTATGTGCTTGGTGAAATTCTTTGTTGTTGAGTCTTGGTGAAATTTGGTTTATGTTTGTTTGGTTTGAAAATGAAAATTTGAGAGTTTGCTTGATTTCAAAATTTCGGACAAACTGTGTAGGGGGCATTTTCGTCCATTTAAAATTGTTTCAGTTCTCTGAAAACTTAACCATTTGATCCGTCTTTTCGAGACGAAGAGTTTGGCGTATGGTTCGCCTCGATCGGACAAGAATCGAATGAGTTATGGTCATTTTAGTTGAGAAAACATAAAAAATTCTGCATTTTAGTTGACTTTTGTTGACTTTTTTAGGTTTTTGCACCCGGAACTTTTTTTGCTTGGTTTTTCGCGTAGATTCCGATTCCGAGGTCCGTTTCTTGAGTAGAGTGATGCTTTGTAGCATTGCTTGGTGTGTGAACCTTAGTTTTTGGTTGGTTTAATTCGAGTTTCGTTTAATTAGTTCGTGTATCGTCGTTTTAACGACATTAGTTGCTGAGATCGTGCCTGTTTCTTGTTCGAGTGTCGGAATTGCATGGGGTTTGTTTCTTTGGTCTTCTCTTGAGAGTGAGAATGTTTGTGTGCTTTTAGAATTTCAATTTTCGCGTTATGCAATTTTCTTATAAAACGATCTAAAATTTGTCCGACGTTCCGAAATCTTTTTAACTCGGAATCCTTTCAAAATTTAACCCGAAGTTTTATATATCGGCTAGAGTCGGAAAATACCTTTAAAATAATTTTTTGAGTTAGGGTTAAGATCCACATTTTCGGAAAAGTGTTTCGCGTAACTTTTTGTAAATCGTTTTTGACGGACGTTTAAATTCTAATTTTTCTAGTTTCGCGAGTTTTGTCCGTAAGCGTAACGTGACTCGTCTTCGGCGTGTAAAATCACTTAACTTAAAAGAACATATCTTTATGGCAAGAAAGTCAAGTTAATCCAATGGGTAAAATTCAAAAGGGCTATTACCCAAGGGTTTGTATTGGTCTAAAACCAATGGATTAGTATATGGTGGTTAAAACACTTTAGTCATAGAAGAAAATCTGAATTTTTCTCCTCATTCTCCTCTCAAAAACGTGAGCCATCTTCCTCTCACCATAACCTCACTCAAATTTTCAATTCTCCACCATTTGGATCCATTCCAAGCTTGCTCCTTCCATAGTTTCTTGCTAAATCAACTTCTTAAGGTAACCTAGCTCTTCTTTTTCTTTTTGGCTAAGTAAACTACTTGATCTTGTCAATTTAAATTCAACTTTTGGTTCATGAGAAAAATTGTAGTTTTTGAAAAATGATTTCTAATCCATAGAAGTTGTTCCTTAGAGCTTAACTAGTATGGATTAGGCTTTGTTTTTCTTGATTGCACTAACTTTGGAATTTTTCATGAATTTGTTCATGCTAGGGCTTATTTCGAAAATCTAATTGATCAAGGAGTTGTCTAATGACTTTTTGCGTATAGGAGAGAAGTGTTTAGGATGTGTTTGTGAGTTAGAAAATCTTGTTAAAAATCGTTTGTGAGAAAAATGAAAATTTGGTATAAAACACTTAGTCAAAATCTTATGAAAAATTATGAAAAACTTGATCAAGAAAAATAGTTTTGTAAACCTACCATAACACATTGCAATGCCTCTAGGACCTCTTTAGAGTGTGTAAAATTGTTTCGTTTCCTTGAATTTTGTCGGAGAGTATTATTTGAGAAACTATGCGACTTGTGTTAGGAAACGATTACGGGGTTTAAGCTTGCGTGTTTGATTGATCGGTTGTTTGATTGGAAGCTATTGCCTAGGTAAGGGCACCTTTTCTATCTATGACTTTATATTTCGCTAAAGCATGTAATTGTTGATGTTTGGAATTGCTGGGATACTTGAATTGAAATGTATTCATTTATGATTGAGAATAGGATTTGCATTAGCATATATGGGGAATCGTATGCTCATGCATTCATAGTAAGTGGTTATCGGGAATGAACCGCGGGTGAGATTATCGGGAATGGATCCACCTTAATCCTACGGGATATTATTGAGTCCAATACGTAATTATCGGGAATGGATTACGGGGTGTGGCTATCGGGAACTGGTCCACTTTTATCCTACGGGATTTTATTGATTTGCTTTTGGTAAGTATGCTACGGCCATTTACAACTTCTCACGGGAAGGTTAAATTCCGGAATTCATGCATGTGAAATAGGCCCGGTTAGGGATGCTCACACCATTCATTAGAGGTCGCATTTTAGGCTTGGTGCGCATTTTATTTATTATGTTTGAGTACTTTGATGTGTTAATTTCTCAATACTTGAATTAAATGATAATTGCCTATTACTTGCTCTTTATGCTATATGCTATTTGTATATTTGTTACCGTCGGTGACCCTTGCACTTTGCATGCGAATATTGTGGGCTCCTCCCTCCCTAGATGATGGAGTTGCTTGTGATGCCGCGGGTAGCTTAGACGGCGAGGACTTTGAGGACCATCCGGTAGATTAGACGGCGTAGCTAGACTACTTCTTTTGACTAGGCTTAGTGTCTAGATTTTATTTTGGTCATCGGTTTGTATTAATACTTCTATACTCAAACTATGAAACTATTATGCCATTGGGCTTTGCGATACATTAGGTTCATAAAACCGGCTTTGTGGTTTGTGAACTAATTGTATCCTTTTGATGTTGTAATATTATTCAGGTACACACTTGCTTTTCCGAAAGCCCATTTGCAATGCTTGTCATTGTATGTTTATTTTCTAAAATTGTATGATTCAAATACTTGAGCCAATTATGAGTTCACGCGCGCTCTTATATTTATTTTAAAAGGCGTGTTTTATTTCAAAAAAAAAAAAAAATATGCCCTTTGCTTCCTCTTTAAAAATCGGGGTGTTACACACACAAGCAAGAGACTTCTCAAATTGCTCAATTTATACAAAACTAGAGACTTTTACAAACAAACTCACACAAGAGTATATAACTTAATTTCTAAGCTTTCTAAGACTCAAAAACACTTAACTCTATAAGTGAATATAACAACTAATCTTTCAGAGGCTTAGACAATTATAAACTAGAATAATTCTTTTCAGAGTATATGATAATGCTTTCTTCAATAGCTCATTCATTCATTAGTCTCTTCATCAACCTTCAAAGACGTCTATTTATATGAAACAAATAGAGACGTTGTAGAAGAGTTCCATTGTAGATAGACAGCTGTAGGAATGCTATTGCTTGAAGTATGAAATTGAATTTCTGTCCTAAAGAGGTAATTCAATACCACTACTTCGTCTTTGTTCCTTTGCTCCACCATTTGGAGTAACGATAGTACAACCAGTACAATACGCTCCACTTGAATATAAGGTTGAAAAATAAGAACGTTGTAGAGATGTTTTCTTTTATACTTGTGCTATCATCTACCAAAGAATGTCCTAGAAGCTTTAGATTTATCAAATCAAAACGTTTTGTAAAACAGAGTATGCTTCAGGACTAGTATGACTTTAACTTCTGAGGGTCTTGAGAAATCCAGCTTCTGAAAGGTTTGAGATTTCAGCATCTAATGGTCTTCTCAGTTCAGCTTCTGAGGATCTCCAAAGTTTAACTTCCGATGGACTTAGATAGAGTAGACTTTGAGAGTTTAACTTATGTGTTTTTGGATTTTAATTCATTGAGTTGGAGTGTGTATTTTGAGTTTCTTTGAAGATTTGAAATTTTGTTGTTGAAGTTTATGAAAATATTCATGAAGATGAAGAACAAATGAAGGGAGAAGATGAAGGAAGGAAAAAAAAATTGTATGTTGGTTGTACACTATTAGTAACAGTGGACTAGTGCAAAACTAACGTTATTTTGAAAAAATTGATGGAAAGACCAGTATCGATAACAGTGATATCAATAAGGGACCAATTAAGACCTTTTTTTCTTTAAGGGACCATTGTGAAACCTAAAATGTATTTAAGGGACCAATAGACTGATTAAACCTTAAAAAATAAATAACCATGACAAATTGCTTCAACAAAGTACCACATGTTCTCATTTGTCATTAAATCCTTCATCAACAGTTTCAGAGTTTGAATAACAACAATTTTACTATTCTACGCCTTACTCCACCTTTTGTCATTATCAAAAAGTAATAAAAACCAAGCAGTCAAAGTGTAACAACCAATATAGTTAAGTAAAAAAATTGATCACAACTATGTCCAATTTAATGAACTGTGTTGTTAACAGTGGTGACATTGGTGTTATGAAGGCTGATAAAAAGGGAGTATTTCCTAGTCCTTTTATTCATCAGGAATAATCTCAGGATATAGAATAGAAAGAAATAATGAAAAGAGCAGCTAAGAAAACTTCAATTCCACAAAAGAGAATCAAGCCAGAAGCAGATAAGGATGCAAAGCAAGAAGATGCAAAGAAGGTGAAGCCAAAACCAAAGGTGATAGATCTGAGTAGAGAGTCTGATAAAACAGATTTTGACAATGCTAAGTTCCTAGAAACATATCATCCTGAAGAAGATGATTCAGATTCTGATACAGAGTCTCATTTAGAGTCTGATTCAGATGACTATCTCTCAGAGAACTGTGGAGTCCAAAAAGAGAGATGCACCATCGAATGAGATTCCAATTAGTTTCTTTAATATTTTTATGTAATAAGGAATCTTCAGCATTAATAATAAAAAATTTCACTTTTGGTTTGCTTCTACTTTGATCTTTTTGTTTTGTGTCTAAACAATTTTAAGCACGAAATTTGCATAAGAATATAATTTAACAACTGAAAGTCATAAATAAGCAAAACTTCATTCAAGAAAGATTAAACATAGATGAAATAAGTCTTTAAGCAATATATAACTAACATAATCAACAGAAAAAATAATAACACAAAAAAATGTGCTCAAACATTTAAAAAAAATAAGAGATCCTAGGGGTTCCTATTCTGAAGAATACTAAGGATGGTTTCCAAAGTATACTTGATCTCTTGTTGATTAGTAGTGAGCTCTTCAAATTTCTGATTTTGTACAACAACATCTTTCTTCACTTCCTCTTTGAATGCTTCATAGGCAGGGTTCTCAAGGACATTCTTTTAGACAAACAGTTGACCAGGTTCCAAACTAAATTTTAGATGCATACTTAGATCACTGCCCAGTGATCCTAAGTTCTCTTTCCATACTATTTTTGCTGGCACTGAGTCATCAAAGAAGTTATCAGACATGCTTATTCTTCTCAAATTCTCCATTCCACTTCCCCACATAAGGTTTCATCTTATTTTGAAAATCCATAAGTTCTGAGACATCAGAAAACTTAATGGAATTCAGCTGCATATTCATTTGCTCTTTCAGATCCTCCCACAATTTCAAGTATTCAAGAGGTTCTGTGAAAGAATACCTCATTTGATGCAAATCCTTCATCTTTATAAACTATCTTTGCATTTTCCCATGAGTTCAGAGTTGTTTAATGGAGGGAGTTCTGGGATATTTTTCAAAGGTTCAGAGATGAGGGTGAGTTGATCCAAAAGATTTTGAATGATGTGGTTTCTAAGAAGTTTGTCAATCTTTTTCTCAAAGTTGGATTGAAGCAAATGGTTTTGGTGATCAATGAAATTTGGTTTAAAATTTTCAAAGACCTTTAAGGGTTCAGATACAATTGATTCAGAGTCTTGGTTGATTTCTGGTGTTCTAATTTTTTGTGAAGGTGACCTTGGTACTTCAGATGTTCCAACCTTTTGGATTTTCTCAGTACCAGAGGTTTGGTCTTTCTCAGCTTGTGTTTCTTGTTGTTCAGGTTGTTCTGGTTTATCAGATTGTTCAGGTTGAGATTTTTCTGGTTGTTCAAGTTGTGATTGTTCTAGTTTAGATTTTTGTGTGGCATGGAGGTTATGATCATGTTTAGAGTCCTGATGGTGATCAGATTCTTGATCATGTTCAGGGGCTTATTTTTCTATGGATTCCTGAGAGTGCTCAGAGTCTAACTCAGGTAATGCACCTCTAAGGTGTTGCTCTAAGATTTTCAAGGGTGAATCTCTTTGGTTTTCAGGGTTTGAAGAATTTTGAGTTTTGTTTGGTGAGGGAGTTTTGGTTTTCTCTGGTGAGGGAGTTTTGGTTGGAGGGGTTTGAGGTTTAGATTCAAAGGCTTTGGTTGAACTCTGTTCATGAGAATTTTCATTAACATTATCAGAAAGATTAGGAATACCTGTTTCAGCTTGAGTATTACCTTCATCAGCATTTGTAGATGCAACCTTCCTCTTTTTCCTTACTAGATGCTCATCATCAGTAGCTTCATTATCATCATGAATGATGACAGGAGCATTTTCTTTCCCCACTCCAATTTTTCTCTTTTCAGCCCTTGGAGTTCCACTTTTTCCATTCCTTCTTGACTCTCTTCTCAGCATGCTTAGCTTCAGATGTTGTCCCTTCTTCTATCTTGACAACTTTTACTATTCTATCTTCTCTATTTCTTGTCTTCAACAACCACATCAAAATTTTGTCCCAAGCTCTTAAGTAGCTGAATAAATTGAAGTATTATTCCTTTTGCTTCACTGGGATACGCTACATTCAATCTCTTTGGCAATGATGGTTCAAAAACTATTTTCATTTGCAGAGGTTCAGTATGTTTCAACACTTTTCCTTCAAGAAAGTACATGTTTGTCAGAGTTGTTACAGAGATAGAAGAGGATATAACTTAATTTACACCTAACAAGTTACACCTAACAAGAGACTTCTCAAATGCTCAAGTTACACCTATCAAGAGACTTCTCAAATTGCTCAAGTTATACAAAACTAGAGTCTTTTACAAACAAACTCACACAAGACTATATAACTTAATTTCTAAGATTTCTAAGACTCAAAAACACTTAACTCTATAAGTGAATATTACAATTGATCTTTTAGAGGCTTAGACAATTATGAACTAGAATAATTCTTTTCAGATTATATGATAATGCTTTCTTCAATAGCTCATCCGTTCATTAGTCTCGTCATGAACCTTCAAAGACGTCTATTTATATGAAACAAATAGAGACATTGTAGAAGAGTTCCGTTGTAGATAGACAGCTGTAGGAATGCTATTGCTTGAAGTATGAAATTGAATTTTTGTCCTAAAGAGGTAATTCAATACCACTACTTCGTCTTTGTTCCTTTGCTCCATCATTTGGTGTAACGATAGTACAGCCAGTACAATACGCTCCACTTGAAGATAAGATTGAAAAATAAGAACGTTGTAGAGATGTTGTCCTTTATACTTGTGCTATCATCTACCAAAGAATGTCCTAGAAGCTTTAGATTTGTCAAATCAAAGCGTTTTGTAAAACAGAGTATGCTTCAGGACTAGTATGACTTTAGCTTCTGAGGGTCTTGAGAAATCCAGCTTATGAAAGGTTTGAGATTTCAGCATCTGATGGTCTTCACAGTTCAGCTTCGGAGGATCTCCAGAGTTTAGCTTCTGATGGACTTAGACAGAGTAGACACTGAAAGTCTTCAGAGTGAGATGCTTCAGAACTTCACTAAACACTCTTCAGAGTCATACTTAAAGAAAAGTACCTTTTCTTCGTTATGATCAAATGTGCTTTAATAAGGAACTTTATCCATGTTAATAAACATGCACACTTGATTAAAATATTAGTACTACCAATGTCTATTTAATACTTTGTTATCATCAAAATTTTCATAAGGGTTTTCTTTTAAAAACATATTTTGTTCCAACAAAAGTGACTTTTTCAATTTGAAAACATATTCAGGATTTGAAGAATCTTCAAAACCTGGTGGTTGTTCGACATATACCTCTTCTGAAATCTAACCATTTAAAAATGCACTTTTGACATCCATTTGATACAAGATAATATCATGATTAGAAGCATAAGAAAGAAGTAACCTAATTGCCTCAAGTCCTGCAACTATGGCAAAAGTTTATGTGTAATCAATTCCTTCTTGTTGATTGTACCCTTGAGCTACTATCTAGCTTTATTTCTGACAACTTCTCCTTGTTCATTTAGTTTGTTTCTGAAAACCAATATTTTTCCAATAATGTTCTTATGAGATGCTTTAGGAATTAAACTCCAGACTTCATTTCTTTCAAACTAATTGAGTTCTTCTTGCATAGCAACAATCCATGCATCATCAGAAAGTGCTTCATCTATTGAAGTAGGTTCAATCATAGATATCAATCCAAATGATGAATCATCATTTCTGAAACTTGATCTTGTCTTTATAGGACTGTCTTTATTTCCCAAAATTAATTCTTCTGGATGTGAAGACTTGTATTTGAAAGTTCTTTTGGGTTACACATCTACTTCGGAGCAATCATTGTTGGGTTCAGGTTCTGAGTGTCCTTCAGAGATTGATACTTCAGATATTGTGTTCCTGGTCTCTGAGACATCTATGTGTTCTGAAGTGTTGTCAAACTCTGAATCTTCATCATCTTACATTTGTAACTCTGAAATTTTTTCAACTAGCTGTGACACTTTATCAGGCTATTTGTCATCAAACTTAATGTGCATAGTTTCCTCAACTGTGTGGGTTTCAGAATTATACACTCTGTATGCTTTTGAGCGTCCAGAATGTCCAATAAAGATACCCTTATAAGCTTTAGCATCAAATTTCTTTAGATGAACTTTAGTGTTCAGAGTGTAACATGTACATCCAAACTGATGAAAATAAGATACATTGTGTTTCTTTCCTTTGTTGGAGTTTGCCTTCAGAATTGATTAAGATGAAGCAGAAAAACCTAGGCTGCTGGTTCTGGCCTTGGCGCGTCGCGCCAGCTGCCCCTGCGCGTCGTGTAACCATCAGTGAGGATGGCAGGTTTGCTTCGGTGATTGGCGCGTCGCGCGAGTGCGCGTGCGATATATATGTTTGAGTTTTCTGATATTTGGAAGGTGTGTTTTAGGATTTCTAGGGTTAATAGAGTAACCTCTTGGGAAGACTCTAGGGTTGGAGAAACATTCTATCACCTTGGGAAACACTTATTGATTGAATTTCTTGGTGAAATTCTGGCACGCGAGGGACCAATGTGGTGCACGATGTTGCAACACTGGTCCTCCTGGACAGACAATAATAAAACGATAGAATTTAAATAACACAAGTTATTGTTAACCCAGTTGGGTGCAACTCACCTACTCTGGGGGATACCAATCCAGGAAGGAAATCCACTATGGTAAAGTTGTTCAAAGCTCTCCGCAAACACCCCGTTTACAGCTTATCACCTAGCAACTACCCGTATAGATTTCTACTTAAGAACGTCCTAAGTATGAGACCCCTCTCACTTCCCCTCAACCACACAACCTGTGGATTTTAATTCTGTACCTAATAAACAAATCAAAACTCCGTGCTTACAAGCTTAAGAGTAATTAGCGATTACAACAATTCTTAATCAAGTATCAATCGTTATACTCAAAAGAATAACTAGGATCTCACTAAATCCTAGGCCTAAAACTTCTCAATCGCTCTATAGCGTTTGTATCTTCAATGGTTTCAGGTGCTCTTCAACGAATGAAGCTTGCTTCTTTATATAGAGTCTTGAATCTCCTTGGCTTCATGAAGGATAGGATCGGTTGTTGCAAACAAATCTTTGATTTAAATCCGTTTGCCTAAAAAGATAATTTGTTACACAAACAATTAATATTTGTTTGTTTTATCTTTTTAAATCTTCCGGTTTAGATCAACGATCCTCTTTAACCAAACAAATAATATTGATTTGTTTTTATCTTTTACCAAACAAATAATATTTGATTTGATTTTATCCTTTTAAATAAGGAAGCACAAGTTTGTTTCTTGTTGAATAAGGAAGCACAAGTTTGTTTCTTTAATCCTTCAAACATATCCACGCGCTAGATCAAGATAAGGATAAGGCGCGTTATCAGGTCGTGGTTCCCAATGTTACTGCATTGGAACCAATATTTGGTCTCAGGCTTATTTTACCAAAAATGAAGCCAATCTTCAAAACTCAACACTTGGTCACGGGACGAAATGCGGGACTAGGGTAGAATTAGGGAATTGTCTAATTCTTGTAACTCTTGTGGTGAATTTCATTGTAATCAAGATTTCTATTGATAGTGGAACGGAGAGGGCTACCATCCCCCCAGAGTAGGTTCATTAACACCGAACTGGGTAAACAATACGCTTGTGTTCTTTACGTTTTCGCGGTTTACTTTGTTATTATTATTATTGCAGGTCCTGCTTGTTGATTACTTTAATCGAATTGCTCCACACACTTCAAAGGTATTCGTGTGATTTAAACGAATTCACAACAATTGGCGCCCACCGTGGGGAAAGGATCAAACGATTAAGGTATCATGGGTTCTAAGTGGGAAATTGAGAAGTTCACTGGGAATAACGACTTCGGGCTGTGGAAGGTGAATGTTAGGTCAATATTAATCCAACAAAAGTGCGATGAAGCTTATGAGGAAGGCTATGAGAGTGCAGGAGCACTCATAGTCACAAGCCGGGAACCATAGATGACTGTTCGGCCTGGAGAGGTAGTGGAATAATACTCAACATCGGCGGTGGAATAATACTCAACATCAGCCTAGAGAGGCGGTGATAAGAATACTCAGGCTCGGCCTAGAGAGGCGGTGGAATAATACTCAACATCAGCCTGGAGAGGCGGTGATAAGAATACTCAGGCTCGGCCTGAAGAGGCGGTGGAATAATACTCAGGTTACTACTGAAACAACAACGATATTATGAGATGTGAAGATTCTAGTGGAAGTTGGGAATCAGTGGAGCTTTGAGTCGTGGACTTTGGATGCTCCTGTCACATGCGTTTGAAGAATGAATATTTTGAATCCCTAGAGCTAGTTGAATTTGGAGGTGTTCACTTTGAAGATGGTAAAGCTTGTAAGGTTCAAGGTATGGTGAGTTTCTTTTACATGATGTGAGGTATATTCCTAACCTTAATGTGGTCATGCATTTTGTTACTAGTGAAAATTCTCATCATATGGCAAAGTTGTGAAACTTCGGGTAAAACTTGTGGGTGACATGAGTTGAAGTTTGTTTCAAAGTAGTGGAAAAGGTCTCGCGTTACAAGGTGAGAGTCATAGTGGAAATACCGGTTTGAATCTTTGGTGGAGGAATCTCGGTTTGAGGTGGAGTTTGATACTAGTGGGACTAGAGGAAGACAAACAATCAACAATAGCTCTTGGCTATCTAGGAGATAGGGAGGAGAGTGATATTATTTGACCAAAGAAATGTATAGCTATGGAGACCTTGTGGGTGGCTTGTGGAACTTACCTAAAATTCCAAGGTTAAGTTGAGAGGCAAGCGATTTCTTCAAGAGTATGGACATGAACAATCCAGAGGCTGAAGAGTGTATGGTGGAGCTTGTGGGTTGTCCTAAAATTCCAAGGACAAAAGGAGGCAAGCATTTCTTCGAGAGTACGGAGCGCACTACAAGAAATTGGCTATTTAGTGGCGGCAAAATTCCCTCACAAAGTGCTAATTTCCGCCAGTAAGTTCAAATATACTGGCGGAAATGGTCTGCCAATAAATCACTCGCCAGTAAATATACCGAGGGAAAATTCCGCCAGTAAATTCGTCAAAACGTAGAACAAAAGCAACTGACAACTTACTGGCGAAAATTTCCGCCAGTAAGTGTGTGTCAGCTTTTTAACTTAGTGGCGGAATTTCCGCCAGTAAGTGTACAAAATATTTAATTATTATAAGTTAGTGGCGGAAATTTCCCCCAATAACTTTTCTATATTAAAAAAAAGAAAAGAAAAAACAGATTATATAATAAAATATATATATATATATATATATATATATATATATATATATATATATATATATATATATATATATATATATATATTAATAATTAATAAATTCGTACCACATAAAATATAAAAATCATATTCAACAAAATAATATTATACCAGATACATCAATCCTAAGTGTTAAATATTACAAATTTAAATTGCAATAAAATGGATTCATCAAAATATAAACTAATCTAATTGTTACTAGAATTCCTATTGTAGTACCGACTATTTTGATTTCCATCAGCACTTCCTTCATCTCGACCGTCTCGACCTGCTGCAAGTACTCATCAATCATCTCCTCGCTTACCCTCGCATTATCACTCCTCGTGGCGGCAGGATTAAATGGTGGGACTTGAGGGACTTGACTTGGCGCATAATCAAAAGTAGGGCGATAAAGTATTTCCTGATATGACAAGTTATGCGACGTATTTTTCCCTGCTCGTGAACTGCCGCCAGACTCTGAAAATGATGATGATGAACTATGGAATTGTGTCATGGGCTGAAATCGCGTGGACACATGAACTGATGAGTGGCGAGATAGCATATGCGGCAAGTTTGGTTGTTGCTGATCAGGATGCGAGCTGACATATGCTGAGTGACGAGCTGGCATATATTGGAAATGTTGTTGTTGTGGTTGTTGCTGATATTGTTGTCCTTGTTGGTTTTGTGATGAAAACCTTTGCTGCAACAATAATTCCATTTCCTGCCTTGCTTCAGCTCGGAACTGCGACCTCATTTGTTCGACATGAGATTGGAGTTGAGATGCGACCTCAACTTGGACCCGAGCATCATTATCAGCTTTGATGTGGTGTTCCATCTCTTCTAAATTGAACTGTGCATGAGATTAAGCTGTAGAACTGCTTGAACTAATAGAGGAGCTAGGATTATATCTATATCCTGTTGGGTCCTCATCACCATTTAAGATGCATTGTCGGCTCCCCTAAGACGATTTTTTGGCATCTCGCCAGCAACCTCGACAAAATGATCAATCATTATTGTCTCTCTAACATCCTCAGGAGCCCGCTCACTAGGTGGAATGGCATTTTGTTGAGCATTAAAGGTTTCCTCAAATGCATCCATCTCCCTCTACAAAAAGATAAAGAAAATATTTTATTAGTAATAATTAAATTAAACAAATAAATTTATTTTGACAAAAAATTAAATTATATATACTGGACTCGTGCCGCTTCATCTGTATCCCATGACCCATCATGTCTTTTGTGGAAGAACTCGTGCATTTGGCACATAGTTGGTTCGCATCCATTCAGGGCAAAATATTCAGCACGGAAGGTAGCCCCGGATGTCTGCCCACCCCTATGGCTGCACCCTCCTCTATTTTCTGAATGTCTAGTAGTCGCTGCTTTCCTGCATTTTTCGTTATAATCTTCTTTGGTCCATTTGTCTTTCAAAATAGGCCAAGATTTGTCACCAATCCAAGCAGGCTTACTATCTGACCAGCACACATTAGACAACAAAGCTGACAACCGCTTTGAACATTTTTTATTGAATACTTTAATCATTGATGCATCGAACTTTTTCAACCAAGTGCATCGTACCTGTTCATAATGCAAAATAATATAAATATTAGTAATGATTATTAATATAAAATGGCTTAATTACATTTTTGGTCCCTTATCTTTATTTTAGGTTTCAAGTTGGTCCCTTATCTTTTAAAAGTTTCACGTTGGTCCCTTATCTTTTTTTTAGGTTTCAAGTTGGTCCCTTCCGTCAATTTTTTTACTGTTACCGTTAAATCTGGACACGTGTCACCTGTTCAAGGGTGCCACGTGTCCAAATTTAACGGAAATAGTTAAAAAATTGACGGAAGGGACCAACTTGAAACCTAAAATAAAGATAAGGGAACAACTTGAAACTTTTAAAAGATAAGGGACCAACTTGAAACCTAAAATAAAGATAAGGGACCAAAAGTGTAATTAAGCCAAAATAATGATAAAGTAAATAATAAAATATTATTATCAAATTGTTTCTTACACGAAAATCATTCCAAAATCTGTCCCAAGCATTCTTATCATTTTTAACATCTTTCCACGAAACAAATGGTTCATTGTAGCTTCCTTGAACCAATGAAGTAATTTGCGTTCATGGGCTTTTTGTGGTTGAAAACTACACAACAAAATATACGTCAAAAATATTACAAATAATATTAATAATAATTAAAATAATATTAATAATAATTAATATTATAAATTAAAATATTTCTTACTCATCAAAGTAAGGCATGATGACAGGTCTATTATGCCTGTCACCAAAAGAGTATCGCAGGAGCCAAAAGATCAATTTCACGGATTTCGTCATCTACACGGGTTTCTTCCTCTGGGTCAGGCTCAATTGGTATCTCATTGCCATCTTCATTAACTCTGCGGGGCATAGGCGTTAACTTGTGGTTGTACACTGTTCGGCACTTGAGGTTGCGGGGTGGAACCTTTTTACGCACACGTCTAAGTCCACGTCCAGCTCCAGGTGGGTCTGATCCATGTCCACCTAAATCTCCACCACCACCAGATGGAGGTGAGGGTGGCTCTTCTGATCCAGCTAAAGACGTCATATATACCTATACACATCGTAAAAAAAAAATAAAAATACATGAAATAATTATTATTGTCATTGTCATTCAAAAAACATTCAACATACATGCAATAAACATTTCCATTGTCATTCAAAATAAAATCAACATACATGCAATAAAAATATTGTCATTACAAAATACATTCAACTTAAATGCAATAAAAAAGTACATAAATGCAATAAAATTAGTTGTTATCATCCTAATCTGATATATCTTCATTGTCGTCTTGACCATCTTCCGAAGGCAGTTCATCGTCTTCATCAACATCACCTCCAGACTGGGAGGTACTTCTTTTGCTTCGTCTTCACCGACACAAAACTAATTAAAAGGTTCAACTGCAATTACATCATCAGCTACATTGGTCATCTCATCAATCTAAAATGGATGATCGACGTCTTCGTCTCTTCCATCTTTTTCAATTCGACCCTTTGGTTTTGTCATTATTGCGGCACACCATCCTCGCTTGTCAACTCTTGTTGATGGATAAGGGACATAATAAACTTGTATAACATTGTTGGCAATAGCGAATGGATCAAACAGTTCGTATCTCCTGGTCATTTGGATGTCAACAGTGTGTTTACACTATTTTTTGGTAAACAAGCGCTAGTTTGTTTACTGGTAAGATCAACTAGTACATCTTGGGACATGTTTGTGCATTCTTTGTAGAAAAGCATTTAAAGTTCATATTTTTTTGGAAATGCTGTTAAAAAGATTTAAATTTAAAGCATGCGACTAGAAACAATAACGCAATAAAATGATTCGGATGAAAAAGGTTTTGCAGAAAAGTAAAGTTTGCAGAATAAAACTTGAATTGAATTTAAAACTTGATAAAGTAGCATTAAAATAAAAGTTTGCTTTAAAAGTAAATTGCATTCAAATGTAAAAAGTTTACAAAGAATAAAAATGGTACACAGAATCATACATTTCCTTTATGTTACTCATTTCGCTCGAACGCTTGGGTACTCTGAGTTTATAGAAGGATTCAGTATGTGAATTTGTGACACTTATTTTGACTACAAAATACAAATATATAGACTTCCTATTTCAACTGCCATGTAACGGTTGCCTTTTGACCAAATGACGCGTGTTTTTGCCTCTATGCGCTGTCCTCAGTTTTGAACCGTTGTATCCGTTGCCAATTAGTCGAAATCGAAGTGTTTTAGAACGTTTGAATTCTACAAAAGCACTTAGACTTTCCGTGAAATCCAAACTTATTTCGATATAGCAAGACTTCGATTCATATCAAAGTCGAATCGAAAGAAAGGAGCCTTTGAAAAAAGATTACATTAACTTTTAAATATACATACTGTCAATATGTATAATTTAACAATTAACTTATCTTTAATTCATATTTTGTTTCAAACAAAAATATGGAGTAACAAATTGCCCCCAAAATGCCAATTTCGATTTGAATGGTCCGAATGAAATTGAGGAGTTGGCATTTTAATATTGAAACGTTTACTTTTCCACAAAAGGTCTTCACGCTTTCCCAAGACTGCGCTGACGTCATTAGCAGTCTTTTCAACTGCCATTTTCACCATTATCAAAGAAAAAATCCTGCTTTTTCGCGTGAGTGGGCCAGGTGGCAGTTTCGGAAGTTAAAAGAAAACTGCATGTGAACAGTTTATTTTCTTTTTGATTTATTTAATTCCGGATTTTATTCAAAATCTATAAATACCCTTCTTCTTCGTCGTTGAAACGTTTCTGCAATCTCCAACAAGCACCAAAACTCTGAACTTTTTCCAGAAAAACTTGCAACAACGATTTCCAGTTTAAACCACTCAAAAACCAACGCATTGTTCAAATCTGTTTAGATGTAAACAACTTCAAAAAACTTTCCAGAAAGTTTTAATCTTTTTCAAACGTGATTTTCAACAAAAACTCTTTCCTCAAAAACATGACTGAAAGCAATCGCGATGTCAAAGTTCTATTTGCTCGTAAATGGAAGAACTTCATCGTTCATGAAGACAAAGAACCCATGGTTCCTCAACCACATGACGATCCTGAAAAGCTTGATATTTGGCATTCGGAACTGATGATTCCATATGCTGTGAACAAGAACGTTTATGCATTTGGAGGTCCTTTACCAGACGAAACAGCACTAAGTTCGAAGGTAAATGCCATTTTTCCTTGCTATCGAACATGTGAGCCCCCAATTTTCTCTAGTGAAACACGCCACTTAGGGTTTTTAAATGCGAAGCTATTTCGATCTGCCCCTGTTATTCCCAATACTAGGTATTTTATCCCATGGCTGAATCGAATGGAAAAAGATTTTGGGGAATATTGGAAAACTTATGGGATTTATGATTTGATTCAGTTTACTCGAATTGGTCCCCAAGTACAACAAGAGTTAATTATTGCTGCAATGCACTTTTGGGAAAAGTCTACCAACACTTTTCACTTTCCATGTGGAATGCTTACCCCAACTTTGTTAGATGTAGTTGCCCTCACTGGTCTTCGACCAAACGACGAAACATTCGACCCTGCGAATACAAGTGATAACATTGATTTCGACCCAACAGAACTGTCTTTTACTAATTATATAGAGAAAAACATCGAGAAGGGAGAAACTAGCAGTGTCGAACACGTAGCTTTTTTAACCCTTTGGCTGTCTTACTATGTTTTTTGTTCTCGTTCCTTATAAGTAGCAAAAATGTTTATTCCCATGGCCATCCAGATACATGAGGGTAGACATTTTGGCTTAGGAAAATTAATTTTAGCTGTTTTGTATGAGTCTATTGGTCTAGCATGTGATGAGATTAAAAAATCCACAAATGGTTCCTCGTTTTTGGTTGCTGGACCCATGTGGTTGAATGCCACTTTTGAACAAGAGTTCAATTTGAGGATACCCCAAGATTACGAGACTGAAATGGCTGATCGTCCAATCGAAGGAATGAGAGTTGTTCGATTAGTCCCCCAATATTTAGAGACTGATCACAAGACCCTTTTCATGAGATACATGAATTGTTTTCTCAATTTTAATGTTTTCAAACCCCAGCACGCTCCTTTTGTTACCAGAGAATTTGGTCCCAATTGGTTTACTGAGGATTTTCCAGCTTTCGATCCTGACAATGAGGACGAAGTGAATGAAGTATGGTCAACCTATCTGGATCCCTCTGTGCTATCTTGTAGGATAGGCGCTCAAGCAAAACACTTTGGACTGGTGGGATACCAACCAAATTTGGTCTCGAGACAATTTGGGATGTCTCAGATTCGTCCTAAAAGTTTATTTAAGGACGAAAAAGACTTGGTTTTAGGTTCGAGCCTTTCTGAAAAGACGTTTAGAGGTTATCTCAAGATAACAGAGCAGAATTCATATAACCTCAACTCTTTTGATTTTAATAATTCTCACTTTTGTACCACGGACTTTGATAGTTGGTGGGAGAATTATTATTTAACTCGAACTAAAAGTGTTGAAGAAATTGTTCGAGGGTTGGAAGCTGGTCTGAACAAACCAATTGTTGAGAAGGCCAAGAAATCGAAACCAAAAGGTATTTCTTGCTAACTTTCTCTTTTAATCACATTCCCAAATTATATTAATTGTTTCAATTCACACTATATTTTATAGTTTCGAAACAAGCTTTGGAAGATGCTTTGAAAGAAACCCGCAAGACCAAGACTACTGGCAGTAAGAATGTGGAAGTGAAAGTAAAGGTAAGTTTCCAAATTTTCTTTCTTCTGAGCATTTGCTTCCTACAAACATGTTTACAAAACCTTAGGCAAATTTACAGGGTCGGAAGAGAGCAAACAGTTCGACCGAAACTGGGAATGTTTCGAAGAAGACCAGACCAACTGTCACTATTTCTAGTGATGAATCTGTAAGTTCAACTCATCTTCTATAATGCCTTTTGCTTTCGATTTTGTTTCTTATTTTCTGAAACTTTTTCTTATCGAAACAGGAAGAAGAAGTGGTGACTCCATTGAGAAGGACAACGACTCCAAGGCCTGCTACTCAAGAGGTGAATCCAGCACCAAGTGCTGAGGTTGTTAGTCCCCCAATCGTTGAAGTTATGGACGAAGAAACTGAAGGTGGTGAAGGTGATAAGGGAAAGGATAAAGACAAAGCTGAAGGAGAAGACAATGCCCCTGTTCAAAAGACTAGTCCTGAAGCAGACGAAAGGGTGCCAAAGAAAAAGAAAAAGAAGAAGAAATCCAAATCAAAGTCTAAATCAAAATCTTCTGAGGATGATACTCAAGCACATCCGAGTGTTTCGACTCAACCTGCTGTCGTTGCTTCGACAGAGACATCTAAAGATGATTCTCCTAAGGTTGTGGAAGAAACAGATAAATCTAAAGAGGTTTTGATTGAAGATTTGGATCAAGATAAACACAAAGATGAAGTTGAAAATCCTAATGACGAAGTCACAAAGGTAAATGAACTTCGAATCCCTTTTCAATGTTAATGTCTTAACCGTTTTATCTTTACCAATTCATCTTGTCTTTGTAGGATGATAGTGACAAGACTGTCAATGATGAGGAGAATCTGGAGGCAGTTAACGCTGCTGCTTCGAATATGGAGTTTGTTCATACAACTTCCAATTCTCAAGCCAACCCAGATTACTCGAATGAGCAAATGGATTTTGATGCTGAGTTCATTCCTGAAGCAGAGGAAGGTGGATCAGAGATTTTGCCAGAGTCTTCGACTTCGAAACTCTCGGCTAGCCTTGGCATGTCTGAAGGGGACTTCGACAATATGAGGAAAACGCAACCAGATCATGCATTACGACTTCTCATGGCTAAAAAATGGGAGCCTGCTTCAAGCAGTGATACTGGCGATACTTCGAGCAAATCTGAAGCCAGTATTCGACAAAACGTTCGCCAGGATTCTTTGTTGCTCAAGTTCCATTATGAATACATAAATGGTGACATGTTGAAGTCCATTGAAGAAAATACCAATGCTGCCTTTGCCCATAAAATTTTTTTGAACCAGCTACATAATCCTCTTACTGATCAAGATACTTTGAGTAAAGTTATTCAATTCGAGTCGATAATCGAGCAATTTGCCAAAGCTATCCAAAAGAAAGAATACACTCTGGGAAGGATGAGTCATCAGAAACTGGCTCAAGCTATTGTTTTCGATAAAGCTAACCGCTCCGTCGAAAAAGTAGAGGCAATGAGAACCCAAAAAGCCAATTCTGGTGATGGAGTCCAAGAGTGTATTTCTAACATTAACAAATGGCAAGAAGAAATTGCAGGATTGCGAGCAGAAATAGTGAAGAGAGAGCTCCTCATTCATTCTGAGCAAGAAAAGCGTAAACAACTCGAAGAAGCTGCTACTCAAGCTCATCAAGAGGCAATCGAGAAGGAAGCTCGAGAAGGTCTCAGATACTTTAGTGCCTCTGAAGCTTTGCAGGAAGATGTCAAATCCCTCGAGAGCAACGTGCAAGTTATCGATGTTGAATTGGCTTTGCTTAAAACCCATTATGCTAGTTTGAAATCCAAGGCTTGAACATGTTCATTGAATTTTTCTTTTTCATTTCGAACAATTTGCTATGTTAAGTTTCAAATTTTTGAACAAGTTTTGAATTTGGTTGTAATATTAACAATGCCCTGTTTTGTGGCAAATTATTATGTTTGCCATTTCGATTTCTCTATTTTCGATGTTCTCGAATTATTTTATAGGCTTTGCTAATCCAGATAACCTTTTAAAACTCGAATTTGGAACTTTTTATAACAAAACCTCGGAATTCACGGCGGGAAAATCTTTTTTCCACTTCTTCGTATATGCAACTGACAAATATTCTTCAAAAACCGTGTTTGACTCTGTTTTCAAGACAGTCAAGTCAATCCAAATTTATTATTTGCGAGAAACGAGGGAAAATCTAACTGCCCATCGTCCAGATTTTCTCTATAAAAGGAACGTTCTCATTGTGATTTTTCATTCCAAATATTCTTCACTATTCTTCCTTTCTTCAACCCTCTTCCTTTCTCCAAGAAACCATGAAAGAAAGATCTAAAGGTGTTGCTTCTATTAAGAAAACAAACAAACCTTCTTCTGTTTCTAAACGCAAGAAACATCAAACTCCCAAATCTAAACCTAGCCAATCTTCTCAAAAGATTCAAACAAGATCTCAACGCCATGTCCAAGAACATGATGATTCTGGTTCAGATGAGATTGATTCAGACTATGCTGAATTTTTGAAGACTTACGTCCCAGAAGAAGATCTCTGTCAAGATCACGATGATTCCCTTATGTTGGTCGAGGATCCTACCAAATCTCGTCATGAGAAAGAGAAGGACGTTAAGTCCAGTTCTTCGAAGATGAAGTTAGGTGTAACGATCCACCTTACTGCTGTTGGGGATTGTTCTTTATGTGGTGGAACTTCTCAACCAGTTGGGAAGGATTAGCAGTTGCACCTTCTTTCTTGTTTTTCTCTTTACTGTTTAAAATAAAGATGCACTAGGATAGATTTCTGTTAGGTCAAATAAAACCATAGATGGTTTCGAATGTAACCAATTCTTGTACTTCTCTAATTTGGAATACAATTTCGATTATTTGATTGGTTTAAATAAATTTGTAATGTTTGAGAATATCCTGTTTTATGACAATTTTATTGTTTTTTGGCAATTCGATTTCAGTATCTTTCTTATTCTGTGCTTATGTTTATCTCACATAATGTTGGCTTATATTTTTTCAAATACTTACCATTTATATTAAGTGCACCTTTCAGAAGTTAGCTCTTCGATCTCATATGCACCATTAGAATATATTTGTGAAATCTTAAAAGGACCTTCCCAGTTAGGTGACCATTTTCCTAAAATCTTATCCTTTCGATCCATAGGCAAAATAGTTTTCCAAACTAAATCTCCAATGTTAAAGGTTTTAGACTTGACCTTTTTATTGTAAACTTTGGCTATTTTCTCTTTTTGCTGAGTTAACCTTTCCAAAGCTCTTATTCTCTCTTCATCTAAATCAACTAATTCGTCTAACATCATGTTCCAATAATGGTCATTTGGTATTTCCATTTGTCTTTGAATTCGAATTGATTGCAAATGTATCTCGACTAGTAAAACTGCGTCGTGACCATATATTAAACGAAAAGGGGTAGTATTAGTTGATTCTTTTGGAGAATTTCTGCATGCCCATAATACTTGGTCCAACGTATTGTTCCAATTTCTAGGTTTTTGGGCGATGTGTTTTTTAATTAAACCAATAAGGATTTTATTGGCTGCTTCGACTTGACCATTTGCTTGTGCATAGTATGGTGTCGAAGTTAGCAAACGAAAACCAGTTTGATTTGCAAATTCTTGCATTTTTCGACCAGTAAAGACTGAACCTTGATCAGTGGTGATAGTTTCAGGAATTCCAAATCTGTAAATAATATACTTTTGAATAAAACTAATCACTTCTTCTTGATCCACATTTTGCATGGGAGTTGCCTCAATCCATTTTGTGAAATAATCCACTCCTACTATTATAAATCTTTGATTTTTTGATGAAGCAGGTCTTATTTCACCAATTAAATCTAAAGCCCATCCTCTAAATGGCCATGGTTTAATAATGGAATGCAATTCACTTGCAGGCACATGTTGTATTCCTGCATGTTTTTGACAATCTTGGCAACCCTTAGCAAATTCTATGCAATCTTTTAACATAGAAGGCCAGTATAACCCTTGTCGAAACAGTAACCATTTAATTTTGTGACCTGCTTGGTGAGATCCACAAGCTCCACTATGAGTTTCAGAGACGGCTATATGAGCTTCTGATTCATTCAAACATTTAAGTAAGACTCCTTCAACAGTCTTTTTGAACAAATTGTCTCCAATAATTACATAACTTAAGGCTCTGTATTTGATCTTTCGAGCAGTATCACTTGTTGGATTTTCTAAGTAATCTACAATTGGTTTTCTCCAATCAGTATCTATTAAGTTGTCAATTGCCAAAATTTGGAATTTTTCTTCATCATGACATTTATTATCAATAGTTTCTTGAGGTATATTTGCCCCCACAAGTTTTGGCATTGACAAGTTTGGAGATAATAAATCACTAGATACCAATTTGTCTTTGATTTCGATTAATTCATATAATTGTTCTTTTGACACTTTGTATCCTGAAGCAATTTGAGCTAAGTCGTTTGCTTGTTGATTTTGCAATCGAGGAACATGTTCGAAATCAACAGTATCAAAACAGTGTAACATTTGCCTTGCAGTTTCGAAATACTTGACAAGATGCTCCTTCACACATTTATATTCTTGTGTTAATTGTTTCAATACTAATTCTGAATCTCCTTTGATTCTTATGTTCTTTGCCCCCAAGTCTATTAAAATTTCTATACCTGCTATTAAAGCTTCATATTCAGCGTCATTGTTTGAACAAAGACCATTTATTTTATACTTAAACTTAGTTGGGATTTTCAGTGGTGAAATAATTAGTATCCCAATTCCAGTTCCAAACTTATGTTTAGAACCATCAAAGTATAAAATCCAAGGCTGAACCTCTACAACTTCTTGATTCGATTCGATTATAGAATGATCAACTATAAAGTTAGCCACTATTTGACCTTTTACTGCTTTTAAAGGTTTATATGTTAAAGCATATTCAGTTAGAGCCAATGCCCATTTTCCAATTCTACTATGTAAAACTGGTTTTAATAGCATATGTTTAATAACGTCAAAATGAGAATAGACATAAACTTCAATAGGCTTTATATAATGCTTAAGTTTCATACAAGAGAAATATAAACATAAACATAGTTTTTCTGTTGCATTATATCTAGTTTCAGCATCATTTAGAACCCTACTTAAATAATATATGGCTCTTTCATCTCCATTTTCATCTTCTTGAGCAAGCATGCTACCAATGGTCGAATCAGATGCTGAAATATACAACTTCATAAATTTGTTTCGAATGGAAGACATTAGCATTGGTGGTTTCGAAAGATACAACTTGATATCTTCAAAAGCCTTTTGGTGCTCTGCTTCCCATTTGAAAATATCATCTTTCTTTAATCTGGGTAGTGGTGAAAAGGGTTGGGATTTACCACTTAGATTCGAAATGAATCTCCTTAAGAAATTGATTTTTCCAAGCAAAGATTGAAGTTGCTTTTTTGTAACTGGAGGTTGTGTCTCCATTATTGCCTTTGTCTTATTCTGATTTATTTCAATACCCTTCTTATGTACAACAAAGCCAAGGAAATCTCCTGTATGCACACAGAAAGCACATTTTAGTGGATTCATTTTTAATCCACATTTTCTCATTCTTTCGAATGATTTCCTAAGATGTTCTAGATGGCCATCATCAGATGAAGATTTGATAACAATATCATCTATATAGACTTGCATAAAGTTATCAATAAAATCATGGAAAATCAAATTCATTGCTCTTTGATATGTAGCCCCAGCATTTTTTAAACCAAAGGGCATTACTACCCATTCATAAGTTCCTAATGCTCCTGGGCATCTAAAAGCAGTTTTATGAATATCTTCTTCAGCAATAAAAATTTGATTATATCCTGAATAACCATCTAACATACTCAAGTATTCGAAACCTGCTGCTGAGTCAATAAGCATTTCTGCCACAGGAATAGGGTATTCATCTTTAGGTGTAGCATTATTTAAATCTTGAAAATCTATACATACCCTAAGAGTTCCATTCTTTTTAATTACAGGTACTATATTTGCTAACCATTGAACATACCTGACAGTTCGAATAAATTTGCTTCTCAGCAATCTTTCGATTTCACTTTTTATTTTGGACATTATTTCTGGTGCGAATCTCCTTGGTAATTGCTTGATTGGCTTCTTTTCTGGTTTCAAGGGTAACCTGTGTTCCACCAATTCTTTGCTCAGACCAGGCATTTCGTTGTAGTCCCAAGCAAAACAGTCTTTGTATTCCTTAAGGAGTTCGATCAATTTTGTCCTTAACATCGAATTGATGTTGACACTGATGTAAGTTGGCCTTTTTGTCGAACCGTCTCCAATGTCTTTTTATGATTTATATTTGAAGGATCTTTTTCGAAACCCAAAGGCTCGTCATCATAAATACAATCTAAGTTTTGCAAGTTTGGCCTATTATTGCCATTTTCAAGATCATTGGCTTCATTCGCCAATTTTTGAGAATCACTGGCTTCGAAAGCCATTTTTTCTTTCGTTGTTACAGCTTCTAATGCCGTATTTAATCTATTTTCGGCCATATAGGCCGAAATTCTTGCCCATGGGTTGGGCTCAGTCATCGGGATAGTAGAATTCACAATCCCACCCAGATGGTGGAATCACTCCATCCTCAGAGGAATCTTGATCTATTTCCTCTCTTTTCCAACAAAATCCATGAGTTGGGTGGAGTTTTACAGAGTGGTAAACATTTTCAGAAACCACTTTATCAAAAGCAGCGTCCTTGTCGCCGCATGGTGCAATCGAAGCAAGGTTCTTATCGAAAGTCTGCTTCGTTATGTGGCATTGCTCAGATAAGTAATAACTTTGGTCTGCTTCCACATATTCTACAATGCCATCCTCTCTCCATATGGCCAAGTTTTGGTGAAGAGTCGAAGGCACTGCCCCCACTCCATGAATCCATTCTCTTCCTAACAGAAGATTAAAGTTTGCTTTGGATTCGACCACCAAAAATAGTGTTGGCCTAACTGTGCTTCCAATTGCAACTTCAACTTGGAGAGCACCCCAAGAATGGCCACTTTTCCCTTCATAGTTTGAAAGGACTATGTTGTGAGAAATAAGATCAGTGTCATATTTCCCAATTTTCTCCATTAATGAAGAAGGCATCAGATTCACAGCTGCTCCTCCATCAATTAGAACCTTATTTATGCCAACATTGTTGACTTTTGCTCTGACAAACAAAGTCTTAAGATGATTTTTCATCCCTTCGTCAGGCTTTGCAAAGTTGGCGCATTGTTCTTCGATGCATCCATTATCCATCACATAGTAACAAACTGGTTTGACATCAACCAGTGGTGGTTCGTAACAGTCCTCTTCTCGATCAGAGAAAGACCAAACATCAAACTCTCGTGGCAATACAGATACCACGTTACAAACCACATCGAAGTCATTTTCTGACCCAAAGTCATCATCCTCACCATCAAAACATTCCTCTTCATTTATTTTTTCATTATTTTCTTCTGGAATGTTTGGATGTGAGAGTCTTTTGATTACAGGCCTCTTGGCCTTTTCTTGAATCTTGATTCCTTTCAAACTGTTCTCTTGTGGAACATTTTGGAATTCTTGTTTCTTCTGGCGCTGGAACCTGCGCCATTGTGTTCTTGTCATTGGATTCTTACCCTTATAGTTGTTCTTATAAGAGTATCTACTGGCATCTATTGCCATACTGGGTTGAGCATTAGTTTGCCAACTTTTACTAGAACTTCCTTGATGCTTGACTCTCTTGTCGAAAGCTGCACATCTACCATGTCCCCATTGACCCATGGGTATCTTTATTGATGGTAAGAAAGTCTGTTTTCGACCCATCCTTTCATGAATCGAAGAATTTAGCACTACAGCCTTTCCTTTGTTTGGCTGTTGACTTGGTCCATTGTTGAAGTTCAGTCTTCTGTTTGGACCATTGAACTTGGGCTTCACATAAGGCTGATAATTCTCGAGGCCTGCAGTAGCCTCTTTGTCGCATACAGCACTACACCTGGGGCATAGCATGACTTGATGATTCTTTGCTTTACATCTCATAAGGAAATCTAGCAAATCCTCTTCAGCCTTAGGGTAAACCACCTTAATCTTCTCGATATACTCCTCTTCTGGGATTGATTCGAGAGTCGTGACTTCCATAGCTTCCACCATCATAAATTCAAATGGTTCAGCAAAAGAAGTGTCAGCAATTTGGAGAGGGTCAGTATCCACCTTCATTGGAGGCCTTGATTTCTCATCGAACTTTAATCTCCCCTCATTTAATGTTTTTTGGACAAGATCCCTGAAAAGAACACATTGAGATGTTTTATGACCCACAAAATTATGAAATTTGCAATAACCTCTTTTCTTCCTTTGTTCTAAAGGAGGAACTTTTAACCCTTTTTGAACAATTATCTGGCCATCATTAACCAATAGATCAAACATTTCGTCACATTTAGTAATATCAAACGTGTAGGTTTTTGCAACATATTTATCATTTTTGGGTTCGACAGGATTTTTTCCATTAGATGGCTTTAGTAATTTACACATATAAGGAGGGCCTGGTTTTAATTCAGCCACATCTACATCATTATTTTCAATATGCTCACAATCGAAAATAGTTTCATCATCACTATCATAGGTTTCTATATAAGCAATTTTCTCTTTTTTATGAAACCTAGATGTTCTGGCCTTTTCGATCTTTAGCCTTTCGACTTGTCGAACTCTATCAGCCAATTGTGACATATCCCTTAGATACTGAGTATCTAACTTCTTCCTAATTGAATAATCGAGACCCCCAGCGGCCATTTCGACTAATTCATGTTCAGGGATTTGTGTAAAACACCTTGCCTTAAGGATCCTAAATCTATTAAGATATTCATCAATAGATTCTGGCATTTTGCGCTTAACACTAGCCAATTCTTTAAGGCTAATTTTAGTCTGGCCCATGTAAAATTGTTCATGAAACAACCTTTCTAATTGGGCCCAATGATGAATCGAATGGGGGGGAAGAGTTGTAAACCAAGTAAAAGCGTTTTTGGACAAAGAATTTGGAAAAAATTTCATTCTCAAATTCTCATTATTTGCTAAATCCCCACATTCTACTAAATATCGAGCAATATGTTCGACAGTAGATTCATTAGTATCCCCAGAAAAATTTTTAACTTAGGAGTTTTCCAATTCCTGGGCAATTCAGTTTGAAGCACAAATTCAGATAAAGCAGATACAAAATTTGGCCTATGCAAACCAACATTAAGGCCATTTTGTGCAAGAATATTCTCGACCAAATGGGCCAAATTATTCTGTCCAGCAAAATTGTTTTGTTGGACATTTCTAACTACTTCGTCAGCATTCTGGTTTCGATTTACCAATATTACCCTTTGATTTTGATCTACAACATTTTGATTTGAAAGTTGTTGGGCCTCTGGGATCGGACCTGGCCTAGGATTGGCATTCATTATAATATCTGGCAATGGGTCTTGCCTTTGGTTAACATTTTCGATTTCATTGGGTAATGGTCCATTTTGACCATTAGGCCTAGCACCATTTGGAACATTTGGTGCTCCAAAGAAATCTGCCATCCTTCCCATTTGGTTGGCTAACAACTGATAACTATCGTTTGTAGTTTGTATCAATGGGTTGAACACTGCCCCAATTTGTTGTGTTAACATATGAACCATTTCATGATTGCTATCATCCATTTGCTGTCTAAGAGATATCAAGGATGTATTAGTTAAATTCTGAAATTGTCTTCCCTGATTTCCTACTGCTGAAGTCGAAGGGGAAAACATATTTGGCCCTTCATTACTAGAATTATGAAGGCCGGCCATAAGTTCTGGTGGCATGCCATATTGACGCTCGCTATTTGGTAATCGAAATAAACGAATAGGGCTTCTCTGATCGCCATTCATTGGCTGTGAAGAATTTCCTCCACCTATATGCACAGATGGTGAGGGAATCGAAGGAATGGTCACTGGAACAGTCGATGGCATTCGTTCCAGGATTACAGAAGGACCACTCGAACCTATGGTGGTCATATTTTAGTTAAGGGTCGTAGACCCATTTCTAGAACCTATATTGGCATTGCTACCAGAAGGTTGTGATGGTTATCCCTCTGGAATTGTTTGATTTATGTTTAGACTTGTTGATGGTCTAACCATTTTCTTACGAGTTTTATAATTTTCGAAGTCTGGTAAAGATTTACCACTTCTCAAATGCATACAAAACAACGGAAAAGAAATTAAATAAATCAACAGAACTTTAAAGAAAAATGCACAAAACCAGTCCCACTGGGCGTGCCAATTTGTTTACATTGTTTTTTGGTAAACAAGCGCTAGTTTGTTTACTGGTAAGATCAACTAGTACATCTTGGGACATGTTTGTGCATTCTTTGTAGAAAAGCATTTAAAGTTCATATTTTTTGGAAATGCTGTTAAAAAGATTTAAATTTAAAGCATGTGACTAGAAACAATAACGCAATAAAATGATTCGGATGAAAAAGGTTTTGCAGAAAAGTAATGTTTGCAGAATAAAACTTGAATTGAATTTAAAGGGTAATTACAAAATTCATTCGAACGAATGAACTTGATAAAGTAGCATTAAAATAAAAGTTTGCTTTAAAAGTAAATTGCATTCAAATGTAAAAGGTTTACAAAGAATAAAAATGGTACACAGAATCATATATTTCCTTTATGTTACTCATTTCGCTCGAACGCTTGGGTACTCTGAGTTTATAGAAGGATTCAGTATGTGAATTTGTGACACTTATTTTGACTACAAATACAAATATATAGACTTCCTATTTCAACTGCCATGTAACGGTTGCCTTTTGACCAAATGACGCGTGTTTTTGCCTCTATGCGCTGTCCTCAGTTTTGAACCGTTGTATCCGTTGCCAATTAGTCGAAATCAAAGTGTTTTAGAACGTTTGAATTCTACAAAAGCACTTAGACTTTCCGTGAAATCCAAACTTATTTCGATATAGCAAGACTTGGATTCATATCAAAGTCGAATCGAAAGAAAAGAGCCTTTGAAAAAAGATTACATTAACTTTTAAATATACATACTGTCAATATGTATAATTTAACAATTAACTTATCTTTAATTCATATTTTGTTTCAAACAAAAATATGGAGTAACACAGTTAGTCTTTGAATTAAACTTTGTACCACCGTAACATCAAGAAGCAAATGTGCAGAAAGTAAGTCAGGAGAGTCAAATCTAATTATTACAAAATCAAGTATACATAATAATCAGATCAGGATGCAAGAAGCCAAAAACAAAGATATCATCCAACACAAAATTCATTTAATCAATGCATTACTAGAGTCTCCAAAACAAAGATGAATTCATTGAGAGTCATTAACTTCTTCTTAGAAATTCAACATGAAAAACATCACCACATAAAATAATTTAAGAAGCATATCTAACTTATAAACTAATAAGTATGCCAAGAGAGGGAAGCTACTGCATTTTATAAAATGCACATCTAACTGCCACTGCTTGCCCTGAACCCTGCCACGAAAGAAAAAAGGAAAAAAAATTAATGATGTCTACAATGCACCAGAGCAAACCCAAACTGAACAGCAACAGATAATAAAACAAAAAAAAAACTAAGAAAAGAGATGAAAAAGGCTACAATGCACCAGAGCAAACCCAATTAACTATGTCTAAAAAATTCTCTCGATCAACCACTGAAGCCACCTAACAGAACAACCAAAACCAATAGAAGCTTCCATTAAATTCCAATCCAACAAAATATTGAAGAAACTAATATTGAACCAAAGTGGAAAAGTTATTAAGGAGAAATAACTTTATAATTTCCTCCAATCTTTTGCCAATCAAAATCCATGGTCAAAGCTCCATTATAACCATTAACCAAAAAAGATACAAATTTATGCTCTCTAATCAAAGGCAATTTGTGTTTACACATATAGATACAGAAATCAATGTTCAAAAGGAAATCAAACAGAATTGGCAAAGAAGAATGAATGTCAAGAATACAAACAAAATTGACACTACAAGCAAACAAAATCCCACACAGCCACACATTTATATGGACTTGTAGCACTTCTAAACAGAACCTATGATGTGTAATTAAGATGATACTCATACAAAGAAAGTCCAACTAACAAAAATATTAATATTTGAAAAAATGCAAGACAAATTTAGAGTTACATTATATAATGAATGCTTATTGTTTTTCTTAATATTTGTGTGGAAAAACATTAATCAATAGTCACAAATACTTCAAGATGTTAGCACCTGTCAGTCTGTCACCATAGGCCTTGTATATTGGGTAATAAACAAAGCAATAACATCTTAAGACGATTAAAAAAGTTGTTTCAAAAGAATAAAAAATATGTAATCACAGAAAAAATGCAGTTCCACTCGCATAAACAAGATACAATATACTAAATTCCCACTATATTGGTCTCCATGGAGCACGGATTAACTCTTAAGTCCTTTAGTTTCAAAGGAAAATAATTTTAGAAGACACAAAAGTAAGTTTCAAAGGAAAAAAAAGATAAGACTTTGAATTGCATACTCTTACCAAGATAAGACTTTCACATTCTCCACCACTTCGGGACTTCACATCTTCTGTTCTCAAATACAACAGTATTTATATTCCTCCACAGTGTCCAGATCACCGAGTTCCAAATTAAACTCATTCCCTTTTCTCGATTTTTGACCTTGCGCCTTAACTAGGCCATTCATCAAAGAGAACACATCATGCGGCAAAGCAAAAATAATGTCCAGCCATGCAAACACCTCAAAATAAGTTATCCAAAATAAATCATACAAAATCCATGGTCACCTCAGAGTAAATGAATAAATGATAAATCATATAAAACCACACTCAAATAACCACAACAAAATTCATCGGACAAAGTTAAAATCGTAAAAAACAACGACCCTAAAAAAAAATAAGCAGAAAATTAAATTTACGCCAAACAGTGTATTAGAGGAGCACATTTCTTCTGACCGATGAAACCTCTGAGCTTTAGCTTCACCTTCTCAACGGCTTTCTGTAATCAGCATTGAAGGTTGGGTAAGATTTTCCGATAGCTTACGATTCTGCAACAAAAAATCACATCACATAACAGAATCAAAATCAAATAATCACAAATCGAAGAAAAACAAGATCAAGATAGGGATCTAAAAACACCGATTCTAGATTATCAATTAACTACGATAACTATGATTCGAGTATTGAATTAAGCTAAATCGAAGTGAAAAATGAACGAACATCGAAATCTGAGAAGAAAAATGGTTGAGGTTAACCCTAGTAATGAATGACACGAGCGTGTGAGAGAGATGAGGCTAGGGTTCGCGAGTTCCAGAGAGTGAGATGAGCGAATTCGAGAGAGTGAAGTTCGAGTGAGAGAGATGTTAGGCTTCGCGAGTGAGAGATGAGAGGAAGTTTTTTTTTTTGACTAAGAGTGAGAGGTTCCATTCAAACAAAAAGGAAAAAAATCACTTGAAGACCATTTACATCTGTGGATATTATACGGCCAGATGTAACATTATTTTAGACAATTTTCATCATAATTACAGGATTTTGCCACGGCGTTTAGTTTTGTATCTGGGGATATTATGGCCAGATGTAAAACGTCGTGTCTATGTATTTTTTACTTCAGGTAAAATTGAAATCAGATGTAACACATACCCCATATTGCTTTTCACATATGATATCTCTTCTACTGATGTAAAGACTCTTAGTAATAAGTCATATTTTTACTAGTGGCATATCTATTTTTTATGACTGAAATCACTTCTAACTGTTTTTATGTTGCATGTTTGTTATTATCTAGTAGTGGAATAATGGTGAAATGGAAGGGTTATGGTTTTTTATTTGAGGCAGGCGGGGAATATGATAGGTAGTCCTCATCATTTATATTGGAAGATATGTAAATACGCCATGTTTCATCCTTATGTAATAGTGTATTCAAGCGAAGTGTGTAGTTATAAGATGTGTTTGGCATGAATGGTTTATTTTATGGTTAAATTGCAGTTTTCCTTCTTGTGGTTTCACATAAATTGCATTTCCATCCTTTTGTTTATAGTGTGGCACTTTTACATAAACATATGCTGTTCTGTTAATAATTGCATATTGCTGACACCAACCACTACTAGAATCCTATGTATTTCCTACAAAATATTTTGTAGGCATAGTGCCTAATTTCGTAGGAAATGTAGTATTTCCGACGACAATTCCTACGAATAGCTTTGTAGGTATGAAGCTGACTACTCCGACAAACTTCGTAAGAAATGTATTTCTGTCAGAAACTTGTGTGACTCATCACATTGTCAGCACCTTTCCTACGAAGGATTTGTAGGTACTGTATTTGATATTTAAAAAAAATAAAAAACAACTATTTTCAGCAAAATTTCAATTGAATTAACATTAGACCCATACAAATATCCAAAATAAACTAACAACAAGCCTAAAAACATGGGACCACACCAGCAACAAACAAATACAAGAGACTAAACCCATACACCATATTCTAATACAACCCAAGAGCTAAGAGTAACACAAATCCAAGAGGGTGCCAAACACTCCAGTACCCCAAAAACTGATCCAAAAATCAGCTACCAGCAGACACAAGATTTTCACCAAAACGGCCTGACCGGAACCGAAAAAAAGGACTAAGAGAACATCGAAGGATCTCGGTCCTAGCCACAAAGGGATATTAAATCCAAACAAAAAAAGAAGCAACCTGATAGACAAAAACAAATGAAAATCAGGAAACAGAAGACATAACAGTGCATAAACAAAACACAAAACTTGAACAACAAACCAATTCTATTAAGGCACACAATATTACAAGTAATATGAAGCCAAAAGAACATAACAAAGCAAACAAGCAGAATCCTGTGTCAACACCAGACCCATACAAGTATCCTAAATAAACTAACAAGCCTAAATACATAGAACCACACCAGAGCAGCAACCAACAAATCAAGAGAAACTCCTATACACATGTAACAACTTCAAAAAACCAGCCTATAAGGAATAACAGACTACAACACGCGGGCAACAGAAGCAACACAACAGAAAACATTACCTTAACATGCAATCATCTGGGTTCCAAACCCACTCATGAGGACTCAACTATTAAAAATACGATTACCGGACAATAATATAAATTATCTAATTTGCTTTCATGTCCTCATTATTATAGTTAGTCAAGTCCTCATGAGGATTAGTTTCGTCAACTTCTCTTCTTTGCTGGTCCATTGCTCGTGTTTGCTTGCTTCTCCATTGCTCTTCTAAGTTCTTGTTGCACCATTTGCTGCACCATTTGCTGCATCATTTGCTGCCTCTCTTGATCTTGTTCGACCCACCTGTTTATCTCCTCTCTACAAGCTTGAAGCTCCTGAGTCAATCTTTGAATTTCTGCTTCCACTGCAGGGGGCAATGCTACAGGACGAGACCTTTCTTCAAATGTAGGAATATGGAGAAGGTTTTCATGTCTCGCGTTGGGGGATAACTTCCCAAAACCATATTTGGTGTGATTCGTCCCGGGTTTAGATACCTCCTGCCAAATATCTCGTCGGATAATACCGGGTATTGCGTCATGGTTGGAATACTCGGGATGTTCTTACAGAAATTTCTCAATATAGTCCTCGTATAACCTCTATACATACATAATAAATAATAAATAATGTTAAATATAAATTAGTGTGAGTGTCTTTGTGGGTGTCAGAGATGTCTACATACATAACAAATTACAAGTTCACCTGAGTAATCTCAGACGGTTGATCCACCTAGGCACCCGTGATCTTCCTTGTGTGAGTGTCTTTGTGGATGTCAGAGATGTCTACGTTGGTACCCTTATTTTTTATCTGATTTTACACACAACAAAATAATGAATTATAAATTACTATTAATTAATTTTTTTTAAAAGGAAAATTGGCATTAAAGGCAAAAAGACTTGGGTACAAGATGTACCACAAGATCTAAAGTATACAAGTACCAATTCCAAAACACAAAGCTACACAGCAAAATACTGTTATTTTTCGATTTAGAAAACGATTTTTAAGAAACAGCACTGAAGAAATTATTGGCCGAGTCGCGATTCGATACGCTCTCTTTAAGACGTTTCACGGCAATACCAAAATCTGTGCAAGGTAGACTTGCAACCGTGAAGTCCCCAGGATAAAACAGCCAAATCAATGTATATACCGTTATCTACTGCATTGTAGAAAACGGTCAAAATGACACCCTCGATGGTTTGTAAAACCACTCAATAATTGATATACGAATATCAATTCGAAATGGTAAAATACCACTTTCTGAAACAACAAGAAACAAAGAAGGAATTCGAAAATAGTAAAATACCACTTTTTGAGAGAAGAATGAATTCAAAAATTCAGAGAGATGAAGCAAAAAATTAATGAGAACTGGAGTTCTGTATTTATAGAGGAAGTGAGGAACTGATTTTTAGGATTTCGTGGGAGCCTGATACCACCAGCAAAGCAAAATTAATATATCACCAAGCCCAAGCTCGGCACGAGCCGGACGGACGGCGGCGGCACGCGTGTGTGTGATATTCGACATGGTGTGCGGTCTCCCCCGTTTACAAAACTGCGTACCCCTTGGGGCGTACCCCGAGTAATGAGCTTTCACTATATAAACACTACCCCAAGAGGTGTCCTTACCAATGTGGGACTAAATGTGAACTTTTTCAAATTCACACTCACATGTGTTTATTATATACCAAGTTCTTCTACAAGTTGCTACCTTGAGCACACTTGTTCCAACAAATACCAATACAAAAAAGCTCAAAAGGTGATAGCTAAGCACACTACACCAATTAATTTATGCAGAAGAAGATAAGCATCATTATTACAATGAAAACTCAATATACCAAAGTTACTAACAACAGATTAATACACAACATCTACTAAGCGCCAAGTAGACCGCAACTGTTACTGCAGGGAAACGACCAACACCGCATCAGTAGGACAATAACATCATACTACCAAATTAAATAATCCCAAAAAATGGCTAATTATTATATATACATATATATTAAAAAATATACAGATTAAATATATTTTTACCAATTCTTGAGCACGGTAGATGACGCTGATAGATCCCATAGTATGCAAATTGCCCCATTGAGTATGGCTAATTTTCTGTTAGCTTTGTTTGCCTTAGAGCGTTTTATAAAAGTCGGGTCATTTTCCCAATAATCCAACAGTTTAACCCAAACTTTTTCTCCAACCCAATTAGGCTGATATGAATTCTTCGGGGGATCATGCTTTAATTTGTAAGTCTCTCGTGCAAAACACAACATGTCCTTCAATCGTTGACGGGCTGAAAAATGGAAATTATTTTCAACAGCTTCACGATGATGAGGTTCCCACGTGCATTGCTTTGAAAACTCCTCAAAAATTTCTTCCTTGATCTTGTCTGCTTTAATCAAACATTCATAAGTGGGATAAAAACCTTTGTAGACAGCTTTGATAGTTGTACATATAGCAAGAGCCGTCTCCGTACATGGGTCCAACCAAAACATTTAAAACGTTAATTAAACTATGTATTTTTAAAGAAATAAAAATAAAAAAATCAAAGAGCGTAGCAATTTTTTTAAAACTTACCCATCGCCCACAGGGTAGATTAAAATTTTGTTGCCTAAGTATTTAACTTCTTGATTGTATTTTCGTCGACGTCGGCACACCTTGCCAAGTTCGAAGAATATCCATCTGGCATTCTGAATTCTTTTAACCACTGACAAACAGATTTCGCTTCATCAGATGTTAGAGTATAAACAGCCTTGGGTTTTGGATATTTGCCATTCGAAAGTCGTTGTAGCTCCATTTCTAGTCTCTTGCAATACAATGACAAGTCGCATCTAGCCTTGTCATTATCTTTTGTTTTACCGGACACATCCATCACTGTTTGTAGAATATTGTCACAAAAGTTCTTTTCAATATACATGACATCATGTCTCAGTAAATTGTCTTTCCAGTAAGGGAGGTCCCGAAAAATACTTCCTTTGGTCCAATTGTGAGATTCCCCATATTCATGATATCTGATTCTTTTGCCAACATCAGGAAATTTCAATAGTTCACTGACTCTATTGAATACTTCATACGATGTTATCTTAGGAGGCGGACCATCTGTTTCGGTTGTGTCTTTCTTAAACAAATTCTTTTTCCTCTGAAATTGATGATTTGCTGATAAGAACCTACGATGACAATCAAACCACAAAGCCTTTCCACCTTTTTTCAAGGTTAAAGACTTTGTATGTTCCATGCAATAGTGACAAGCCAATTTACAATGTGTCGACCAACCAAACAACATGCCATATGCAGGAAAGTCGTTAATATTCCACATCAAAGCTGCCCTCATTTTGAAATTCTCCTTCCTCCCAATATGATACGTTAATTCACCAATCCACAACCTCTTTAAATCATCAATTAATGGCTGTAAATATACATCAATTCCATCTGTTGGGTTTGACGGTCCTGGTATAATACAACTCAAGAAGATGTATGGTTTTGTCATGCACATATCAGGAGGAAGATTATACGGTGTAACAATAACCGGCCAACAAGAATAAGGCGTTGCCGACACTTGGATATACAGAGTAAATCCATCAGTGCACAATCCAAGACTCACATTACGCAGATCTTCTGCAAAATCAGGTTGCATTGTATCGAAATGCTTCCATGCCAACCCTTCACAAGGATGGCGCATCACGTTTGAATTTGTTTTATTGTAATAATGCCACGTCATTTGGCTGGCGGTCTTCATCGATGTAAATAATCTCTGCAGCCTGGGTATTATTGGCAGATAAAGCATTGACTTGACTGAGACCCTTTTTTGGTTGCGATGAACGTCACTGTTGCAGACTTGATACCTCGGTGCATTGCAAAATTTACACTCCTCCAGTGCGCCATCATTTGTACCGAACTAGTTGTCATAAAACAACATGCACCGTTCAACGCAAGAATCGATCTTTTTAACTTGCAATCCCAACTTCGACACCAACCTCTTCTCATGGTAATAACTTGTCGACAGATTTTCTTTTACAAGAGTCGCATCCAACATCATTTTTGAGAAGAACTCCAAGCAATCTTCGGGTACGTTCGAATTTGACTTGGCGGCCAAGAGCCTCACACACATGGATAACTTCGAGTCAGACGACCCTTCAAACAACAGTTTGTTTACTTCCTCCATCATTGCATAAAACTTTAGCGCTTTATCGTTCGGAATTATTTCCTCTTCACCGCCCCCTTCGTAGGACATGTTCACCCCAAGAGCATCACTGGCCATTTCTTGCATACGGCCAAAGTTTCCAAACTCCGCTTGAGCTCCATTGCTCGAAGCGTCCGTATTAACATTAAACTCGGTATTAATATTCGCCGGCTCTCTTTCACCATGATGTCTCCACACATAATAATCATTCATAAATCCAAACCTCTCCAAATGATCTATGACATATTTTGGGATCTCAATCGACCCACACTTACATTTAATACACAGACATCTTATCCCTCCCTCACTTTCAACAATATCTTGCGTCATCGCGTAAGTAAAAAATTCTTTAATGTCAAGACAAACTTACATTTAACTCCATCCTTAAAACGCGCTTTGACTGTCCTACATCCCAGATATTTTCTATCATACATCCAACTTCGATGATACATATATTGATCCATCCACTGTGTATATCGTTGACATTAATTCAAATGAATTAGTTTCTATTTTTTTAATTGAAATTTAACATAACAAGTCATTGACATAAATTCAAATTACTCTTTTAATAATTATTCTTTTATAATAATAATATTAATAACAACAACATATTTTTACTTCTTAAAAAAAATAATATATTATTTCTTAGTAAATTTTTTTTTTATGAAAATACGAACAATTTCAAATAAATTAGACAAAAAACTAACCTCAAAAAATGTAATATAATGAGAAAAAACCTCAAAAAGCAACAACAACAACAGCAACACAGCAACAATCACCTACAAAATATATAAGAACAAATTAAATTAAGATTAACGAAAACTAATATACAACATTATATAATAACTAACTAAAAACTAACCGTGTGATAATCTGATTGTAAAATAGATGCAAATAAAAAGAAAATTAGAGAATGGTAATATGAAGCTGAGGACAAACAACATTTGCAAACCAATCCCTCAATGTTTTGGATTCCAAAATGAGATGATTCATCATAGAGTGCTGAACAGTCATGCCTTTAATCACATTATCCAAATCTTTCCTCATCTGTTCCATATCAGTTTCAAGTCTAGAGCGTTTGGTGGGCCTTGAAGGGCTAGGAAAGTCAAAATTAACATTTCCCTCAAACACTAACTGTTTAGTTCCAGCATTAGCAGCATTTACTGATGAGCAGAAAGAGTCAAAAGTAGCAGATGATGATGGTATGGATGGTAATGTGCTATCAGTGGGATTTGGAATAGGCATTGTGGAAATGTCAGGAGTGTCAGATGTCAAAATGTTTCTTATGAATTCAGAAGTGCAAAAGGAGGACAAATTTCCTTGGCTTGAGGTCATTAATGGTGAAAACATAGGGGTGTTGGGTGGAACAGACATAAGTTTAAAATCTTGAAGAGTAGCAGCAGTAGTAGTTACAAGTTTCTCACTTTCAGTGGTGGGATCAGCATCACCACTGATTTGAGCATTTCCATCAGTCTGGAGATCGTTCTCCAAACGGTCTCCAGAAGCATCAGCTAACACATTTAAACTAGTTTTCTCAAAAACATCTCTTTTCCTTTTAATTCCAACATCAACAGCAGGGGTTTCAACAACTTTCTTCATATGATTCACATTTTTCAAACTAAAGGTGTAATAATGGTTTTCAGAGGGTGTATTATCCATATCAGCATAGTAAAGCCTAAACACCCTAGTCAAAAGCATGACATATGGTAGGGCAATTTTCTTATAACCAGATGTGGCAACATGAATCATTTGGTGTAGGATAATATATGGAAGATTCAATTTAACTCCTTTAGCCATGTGATACATCATGAGAAGATCAAGATCAGTTACCTTATCTTTGCTCCCAGTACGAGGGAAAAATGAGTGTTGACACATGTTGTGGAGGAGTTTGTACTTAGTTTTCAGCATTGATGATGGAGGAGAATTCTTCTTGGCTCCTTCTTGAGTAAACATTTTTCTCTTCAATTCTTCTTTGCTGATCTTGACTTGGTCATACCAATCATTTCCATAAACCTCCATCCCTTCACTTTTGATTCCAATTAAGCTTCCAATCACATAAGGATCCACTACTAGTTCAACATCCTTGATGTTGGATGTGATCAAATCTTTTTCTGGAAAAACTTGAGCATTGTAGTAGAATGCTTGGACCAATAAAGGGTAAACAGTTTCTTTGATGTGAAAGAAACTTTTCCACTCAAAGGGTTCCACAAATTTTTCTAGATCAACTCCTCCAATGGATAACTCAGCAAAATTATATAATCTTGACACAGCTACAGGTTTGGTCTTCCAATACTTGTCAAAAATCTCTTCATCTTCAGGTTGTATGAGAGGAGCAGGTAACAATTTCTCTTTAGATTTTTTCACATTGACCTTCTTCTTTGTTCGTGGTGCCTTGACAGCAGTCTCAACCTCCTTCTTCTTTGGAGTTGGTGATTTCTTGGGCTTGACAGGTTCAGGTGAGCAACATTGTACCACTCATTTATTTTCATACAACAGTGAGGCATATAAGGCACTATTTTTATATTGTACTTGAAATTTGTCTTCATATATTTTTTGTGCCCACCATATAGTCATAAAAAAATGGTTATTTTCTGTTTGTTACCTTTGATATTTATTTAATCACAGGTGGACTAATGGCTATGATCTCGATTTTGGTGGTTAGCAACTTGCTACTTATAAAGCTTCATGGGTCTCAAACCTCCGGAATGGGTTCACTCGAGTGACATTTTATATATAAGATTCTTATAGAGTTATAGTGTTTTATAGGACTTTATTTTTTTTAAGAAAACACCTGCATTAATTATATTTTTATGAAAAATACGCTAATTATTGTATATCTTCTTTTATTTCTAGCAATAAATATTTTGATAGAAAGATAAATTAATTCTCTCGCATAAAGGATCAATTTGAAAAAGTTGATAATAAATTTAATATTGCTATCAATTTTTTAAATTCTTGTGATTTAGTCAATAGAATTCTATAGTCAGAGATAGAGGTAGTAATAAAAAATCTTCCATCCATTCAAACAGACATGGATTTGTATAATGTAAAATCTTGTTTCTTTCTGTAATGTCAAGAAATCCATTTTTGTTTTGTTGTGTTTGAAAAAAAAAGTCATTGAGATATGTTCGTACACAACTTTGTTTAGACTATATATAAACCATACGCAACACAACCGAGTTCTTTATTTTGAGCTCTTTATCAGTGAGAGTGAGACTTGTTGAGGCAAAATCCCTAATTGATGTTTTAAAGATAACAAACCTCTTAATTATTTTTTAGTGTAATTCTAATCTTTTTGGTATCTAACAAGTGCTCTTGAGTGTTTTAATTAAGCTAGGAACAATTGAGCTATTTAGATCAAATATCATGTTTTTATTTTGATAAAAACAAAAGCTTGGAGAACGGTCTCAGATTGATCTCTTAGACCTGCGCAAACATCATTTTCACACAATCAATGCAAAAGGACTTATGGATAAGTCAACTATGTACAAGACAAATGATCACTTTTATCTTGGGCTTCTCTCACGAATTATCTACATATCCAAGAGATCATTTAAGGCAAAGGTTTCTCTCATTAATAGAGAACTTACTACTTTTACCAAGTTCTATGATTTAAACATGTGAAGATTGAGCATATGACACAAGGATATTTTTATACTCAATTAATGGAACTGATCTTGTATGGACGATGGAGAATTAGACAGCACAACCTAGTCTTGGAAATTGACTTTTACTTTAAAGGAATAAAGAAAAAACATTCTCCAATGTTGTTTCTCTTTCTCTATGACACTTGTACTTGCAACAAGGACACTATGGAACATCAAGTACATCCTCCAGCTGCTGTTTTTATCCATAACAGCTGGCCTTTTCGTGCTCTAGCTTCCTTGCTTCAAAAGGGAGAAATTCATTAACGTCAGAATTTGGAGAACGGTCTCAGACCAATCCTGGGAAGAGAAAACGTTCACTTGGAGTGACACCAGCTTGCATACAGCTTTTCAAAGGTTATCCAAAAGCTGCACAACGGCTATACTTGTTTGTTAAGCAACATACAGCAACATTACAGCTCAACAACAGCTATCCATACGCTCCTCTTTCAAAAGTCAGAAGAAGAAACTTTGGAGATCAATCTCAGACTGATCAGTTTTCTTCAAAATACATGAGCTGTCATTATGCAGAGCTACTAGCCGTTATTTTCAAAGCTTCCAACGGATATACTTCGTGGCCAAGACTCCCTGATCACCACTCATCTATATATAGAGGTCCTTGGCAACTTTGAAGAGCAAGAGTCTCCACTACAACTTCAACACTTGTTTTTGTAATACAAGTTTTTATCACGAGCTCTTCTTTTCTCTCTCACTCAGATTTGTAATTCATATATATAGGATCAGAATATCCGGTGAGTGTTTTGAGAGTTTATCCAACCATTTTCAAAGCTTCTCATAGTGTATTGAGTGAATAGGCTTTGATTACCAAATCCCTCATCATTGTAACCATTGGCTCAAGTTAGTACGTAACTACTAATTGAGTGACACCTTCATAGTCAGTGTGACTGAGGTAGATTAAGCTTGTAGGGCTTAGAAGATTATTTGGTCTTGGATCTAGATCAAAGGAAGTGTAACTTGAGATCATTAGCATCTCCTATTGGACAATCTCACAAGGAGTGTGGGGACTGGACTAGCCCAAGCATTTTGGGTGAACCAGGATAAATTATTGTGTGCATTCTCTTCCCTTACTCTAATTTAATTCGTGCAATCACTAATCACACAAATCTAAATTTAATAGTTATATATATACTGTCAGAGAGTGATTGGGAGAACGTTCTCCTGACTGCAACACTTTTGGTCATTTGGTTTAACTAACAATCTAATTATTTTCTTCAAGTATATTGTGTTTGACAATTTTTATAGGAAATATTTTAATTTAAAGGTTCACAATTCAAACCCCCCTTTCTTGTGAAAACTTTGCTACTTCAATTGGCATCAGAGCATTGGCTCTAAGGATAAGCATCTAACAAATGCTAGAGGAAAAGATTCAGGAAGGAAGTAATGGCTAAAAATGCAAAGTTTATATCTGAAGGAGGATCATCAAACAGACCACCTCTATTTGATGGTGATAACTATTACTATTGGAAGGACAAAATGGAGCTCTTTATTAGATTACAAGATAACAACATGTGGCATGTATTGGAAGTTGGAGAATATGTTCCATTAGCTAAAGATTCAACAAATCCTAAACCTCAAGCTGAATGGACAACAAGAGAAGCTGATAGAGTACTCCTTAATACTAAAGCTAAACTGTTTATTAAAAGTGCTCTGTGCAGGGAGGAATATGATAGAATAATGGAATGCAAAACAGCAAAAGAAATATGGGAAACTCTGCAAACTCATCATGAAGGAACCAACTGTGTCAAAGAAACAAGAATAGACATTGGAGTGAGAAAATTTGAACTGTTTGAAATGAAGGAAGAGGAAACCATAGATCAGATGTATGGTAGATTCACAAGCATCATAAATGAACTCAACTCTTTGGGAAAATCATATACTACACATGAAAGAATAAGAAAAATTCTTAGATGTTTACCAAAGACTTGGAGACCAATAGTCACAGCCATCACAGTGGCAAAAGTTCTCACTAAAGTTTCACTGGAAGATCTTATTGGATCATTAAAAGCTCATGAATCTGTTCTTCAAGAAGATAAACCAAAAAGGAAGATGATTGCTCTTGGAACTCAATCTGGAGAATGCCCTCAGAAAGATGAAACACTTTGTGAAGATGAAGAATCACTTCAAGAAGATGATGAAGAAGAATTAGCATTCCTATCAAGAAGAATTCAAAGATTGATGACAAGAAGAAATCAACTAAAGAAGAATTTTCAACCCAAAAGGAATGGAGCTAAACTAGAAGTGGATCTAAGCAAAATACAATGTTATGGATGCAATCAATTTGGTCATTACAAAAATGATTGTCCAAAGAACAAACAGAAGAAGCCCTTCTTCAAAAAGAAATCCATGATGGCTACTTGGGATGATCTGCAAGAAGCTCAATCAGAAGATGAAGAACAAGAAGCAAATGTATGTCTCATGACACACTCAAATGCAGAAGAGGTAACACTTGATCCTTGTTCATCTTGTCAAAAAACTGAACATCTCTTTGATAACTTACTATATGACTCTCAAATCATAAATCAAAAAAATGCTAAACTAAGAGATGAGATTACTGTATTAACAAAAGAAAGAGATGAAATTAAGAAAGAAAGCAGTCTTAAAAGTGAAGTTATCAAAATCATGCAAACTGCTCACACAGAACTTTCTAAAAGATTTGAAATTCTTAGAAATGATCAAAAAGAATGTTCTGAGGTACTAAAAGAAAATAGTATTTTGAAAAAGACTATTTCAAAATTGGAAAATGATTTAACAAAGTTTATTAATACATTTTGGGATAACAAAATGCGTTTTATGATAGATCTGGTTTAGGATATAATCCTTATCAGAACAGAAAGCTGTATGAAAAATGTCTCATTCCAAACAAAGAAAAGAATTTTCAAAAATACAAATGTGATTTCTGTCACAAGGATGGACATCTTGAAGCCTTCTGTTTCAAAAAGAAAGCAAGAAAACAAGTTTTCTATAGAACACCAGAACATTCTCAAAACGGTCTCAGAAACGGAAATTTTAGAAAACCTGTACATAGACATTCTCTGAACACTCTCAGAAGAGATGTCTATAAGAGAACACCTTATAAGAGATCATCTTATTCTCAGAGGATCCCTTATAAGAAATTTGAGACTAACACTCAAGGACCCAAGAAATTGTGGGTACCTAAAAACTTATTAAACTCAAATGTAGGAATGTCTTCTAGCAGTCAAGAAAAGGCCTTGGTACTTGGACAGTGGATGCTCAAGACATATGACAGGAGATAGGAACAGCTTTCTGTCATTTGAAACAAGAGAAGGTGGATCAGTCACCTTTGGAAACAATGAGAAAGCTAGCATCAAAGGTATAGGTACAATTGGTAAGTCTGACTCTGCTAAGATTGAAAATGTTCTTTATGTGGATGGCTGAAAACATAACTTAATAAGCATAAGTCAATTGTGTGACAATGGCTTTGAAGTTGGTTTTAAATCAAACTCATGTGAAATAAAACAATCTTCATCTAACAAAGTCCTTTTTAATGGATAGAGGATAAAGAATGTTTATGTATTATACTTAGATGAACTACCTCCTGAGTCATGCTTTGTCTCACTTGAAAAAGACAAATGGATTTGGCACAAGAGGGCTGGTCATGTAAGCATGAAGACTATGTCAAAACTTTCCAAACTTGATCTAGTTAGAGGTTTGCCTAAGATTAGTTTTGATCTAGATAAAGTATGTGAATCATGCACAAGAGGGAAACAAGTTAAAAGCAGTTTTAAACCAAAAGAATTTATTTCCACAAAAAGACCTCTTGAGTTACTTCATATAGATTTATTTGGACCTGTCAAAACTACAAGTCTTGGTGGCAAAAATTATGGCTTTGTCATAGTAGATGATTTTTCAAGATTCACTTGGGTGTTATTTTTAAAACATAAAGATGACTCTTTAGAAGCTTTTAAAACTTTTTGCTTGAGAGTTCAAAATGAGAAAGTATCAATATTATCTCTATAAGAAGTGATCATCGAGGAGAATTTGAAAACTCTCTCTTTGAATCATTCCTAGATAATAATGGAATCTCTCATAATTTTTCTTGTCCAAGAACTCCCCAACAAAATGGAGTTGTTGAAAGGAAAAATAGAACTTTGCAAGAAATGACAAGTACAATGATTCATGAATCAAATGTGGAAAAATATTTTTGGGCTGAGGCCATTAACACCTCTTGCTATATTTTAAACAGAGTCACCATTAGTAAAGATTTAAACAAAACACCTTATGAACTTTGGAAAGGCAGAAAACCTAGTATTTCTTATTTTCATATATTTGGATGTTTTTGTTACATTTTGAATATCAAAGACAACATAGGTAAGTTTGATTCAAAGTCAGACAAGGGAATATTCTTAGGATGCTCTCTGACCTCAAAAGCTTATAGAATCTACAATTTGAGAACTCAAACTTTAGAAGAAAGCATGCATGTGAAATTTGATGAATTTGAAGATCAACCAACTGTGCACACTACTGATGATGAAGAAGAAGAACCTGTCATTGTACAAAATCATGATTCAAATGAAAACCCTACATCTCAAGGACCACCAAAGACCTGGAGAATTGTTGGCTATCATCCTCCTGATCAAATTATTGGTAATACAGAAGATGGTGTTAGAACCAGAAAAGCCTTGCAGGAAGTAGAGACCAATCTGGGATTGATCTCCCAAATTGAACCAAGATCCATAAATGAAGCAATCATTGATGAATCCTGGATTGAGGCTATGAAAGAAGAACTACATCAATTTGAGAAGAATGAAGTTTGGAATTTGGTACCATTTCCAAAAGATAATTCAATCATTGGAACAAGATGGGTCTTTAGAAACAAACTTGATGAAAATGGTAAGGTTGTCAGAAATAAAGCAAGACTTGTAGCACAAGGTTATAATCAACAAGAAGGAATTGATTATGATGAAACTTTTGCTCCTGTAGCCAGTTAGAAGCTATTAGAATACTGCTTGCATATGCATCACATAAATGTATCAAACTTTTTCAAATGGATGTAAAAAGTGCCTTTTTAAATGAATTTTTAAATGAGGAAGTTTATGTGCATCAACCTCCTGGTTTTGTTGATAAGCATAAACCAAATCATGTTTATAAACTTACCAAAGCTCTTTATGGACTTAAACAAGCCCCAAGAGCTTGGTATGACAGATTAAGCACTTTTTTACTTGAAAATGGTTTTTCTAGAGGAAAAATTGATACTACACTTTTTACAAAAAATGAAAAGCATAATTTACTTATTGTACAGGTGTATGTTGATGATATTATCTTTGGTGCTACTAATGAAAAAATGTGTGAAGATTTTTCTAACCTTATGCAAAGTGAATTTGAGATGAGCATGATGGGACACCTTGGTTTCTTTCCTGGCTTGCAAATCAAGCAACAAGATGGAATTTTTATCAGTCAAGAAAAATATGTGAATGATCTTCTCAAGAAATACAAGATGAATGAAGTCAAGATCATGTCAACTCCAATGCATCCTTCTACAAGTTTGGACAAAGATGAAAAAGGAAAAGATGTTTCTGAAAAAGAGTATAGGGGAATGATTGGATCTCTCCTCTATTTAACAGCTAGCAGACCTGACATAGTGTTTGCAGTTGGTCTTTGTGCTAGATTTCAAACATCTCCTAAAGAATTACACTTGATTGTTGTCGTCAAAAGAATTTTTAGATACTTGGTAGGAACTCCTGATGTAGGATTATGGTACAAAAAGGGATCACACTTTGATTTACAAGCATATTGTGATGCTGACTATGTTGGGGATAAAATTGAGAGAAAGAGCACAAGTGGAGCATGTCAATTCCTTGGAGAAGCATTGGTGAGCTGGTGTTGTACCAAACAAAACACCATTGCTCTCTCAACCACTGAAGCAGAATATGTTGCTGCATCAAACTGTTGCTCTCAAGTCATCTGGATCAAAATTCAACTTGAGGATTTCTCACTAAGGTACACATGTATCAAAATTTTATGTGATAACACTAGTGCTATTAATTTGTCTAAAAACCCTATTCAGCATTCAAGATCAAAACATATTGAAATCAAGCATCATTTTATTAGAGATCATGTTAACAAAAAGGATGCGGAATTAGTTTTTGTTGATACTGAAAATCAGCTTGCTGACATTTTTACTAAACCATTGGTTGAGGATCGTTTTAATTTTATCAAAGGAAAATTGAAAATCATCAAAATTCCCAATCCTACTTGATGTTTGTTTATCTGTGTATCTGGGAGACCGTTCAGAGAACGATCTCTGAATACTGCGCTGAAGCATGACAAAACAAATAACGGTTGTTTGATTTAAATGGGCTCATGAACATGGCTTTTATGGAAAAATTGATTTGGGCTTCCCTCTCTCCTCACTCATTGGGTAACAGTTTTTCTCTCTCTCCCTCTTTCCCACGTTTTTGCGAAAACCAAAGAACAAACCTACTATTCATCTTTCTCATCAAAGTACACCTAGCCTATATTCTCCCTCTTCCCCAAGTTTCTGATTTTTCTTTTTATAATCTCTCAAACTCTTTCAACTTCCATTAAACACATTCAAGCTCAAATCTTCATCAATGGCCCGTACCAAAAATGTTGGTGCAAGAAAGGTTCCTAGAACAAAAAACCCCTCAACTTCATCTTCACCACCACGATCTCCTTCACCCCCAAAACCACCTACTCCAAAATCATCATCATCATCATCCTATGAAACTGCTTCTGAGTCTTACAAATCCATCTCAGAACGAGAAATCTCTCCAGAAATCCAATCAACACCTATCACCACAAACATGCAAATCACTGTTGATAATCCCCCAAATCCCCAAAATTCTCCAAACACTGTTTTCCAACCCTTACCATCTAAATCTCCAGAAAACTCACCCATCAATCTAACTCAAAATCAACCATCATCACCTGTTGATTCACCCAAACACTCACCAAATCCAAAAAATGAAGAAGATGATTCTCCATCTCCAACCGCTACAATATCAAGTCCAAAGGACTCTCCACCTGTTCTTGTTAAAATGAAGAAATCCAAGTCTTTTGATTCCTCCAAAATTAGAAGGTCATCAAGAATTATGTCTGGTGCTGGTAAGAAACCTGTGGTGGACACCACAGTGCATGTTTTAGTTAAATCTGACTCTGAGATTGATCTCTTGGAAAAGGAGATTGATGATTTTGAACTTGAGCCAGTTACATCTACAAAGTCTGAACCTGTCAAGCCCAAGAAATCACCAGCTCCAAAGAAGAAGGAGGTTGAGACTGCTGTCAAGGCACCACGAACAAAGAAGAAGGTCAATGTGAAAAAATCTAAAGAGAAATTGTTACCTGCTCCTCTCATACAACCTGAAGATGAAGAGATTTTTGACAAGTATTGGAAGACCAAACCTGTAGCTGTCTCAAGATTATATAATTTTGCTGAGTTATCCATTGGAGGAGTTGATCTAGAAAAATTTGTGGAACCCTTTGAGTGGAAAAGTTTCTTTCACATCAAAGAAACTGTTTACCCTTTATTGGTCCAAGCATTCTACTACAATGCTCAAGCTTTTCAAGAAAATGATTTGATCACATCCAACATCAAGGATGTTGAACTAGTAGTGGATCCTTATGTGATTGGAAGCTTAATTGGAATCAAAAGTGAAGGGCTGGAGGTTTATGGAAATGATTGGTATGACCAAGTCAAGATCAGCAAAGAAGAATTGAAGAGAAAAATGTTTACTCAAGAAGGAGCCAAGAAGAATTCTCCTCCATCATCAATGCTGAAAACTGAGTACAAACTCCTCCACAACATGTGTCAACACTCATTTTTCCCTCGTACTGGGAGCATAGATAAGGTAACTGATCTTGATCTTCTCATGATGTATCACATGGCTAAAGGAGTTAAATTGAATCTTCCATATATTATCCTACACCATATGATTCATGTTGCCACATCTGGTTATAAGAAAATTGCCCTACCATATGCCTTGCTTTTGAATAGGGTGTTTAGGCTTTACTATGCTGATATGGATAATACACCCTCTGAAAACCATTATTACACCTTTAGTTAGAAAAATGTGAATCATATGAAGAAAGTTGTTGAAACCCCTGCTGTTGATGTGGGAATTAAAAGGAAAAGAGATGTTTTTGAGAAAACTAGTTTAAATGTGTTAGTTGATGCTTCTGGAGACCGTTTGGAGAACGATCTCCAGACTGATGGAAATGCTCAAATCAGTGGTGATGCTGATCCCACCACTGAAAGTGAGAAACTTGTAACTACTACTGCTGCTACTCTTCAAGATTTTAAACCTATGTCTGTTCCACCCTGAAGGTGCGTGGAGAAAACACAAGAAGGGGGGTTGAATTGTGTTTTGGATATTTAAAAACTTTCCTTGATGTTTAAATCTTTTTCAGAGTCTTTAAAGCACAGCGGATTATTCACACAATTAACTTATGGCGTTATGAATGATGAAGGAGTAAATGAGAGAGTGAGAGAGAGAAGAATACACAATAATTTATACTGGTTCCCCTCACAAATTGAGAGTACTCCAGTCCCCTTGTTTCCAAGAGAGTTCCACTATAATCACACTGATTACAATAGTTGCTCAAGCACACAAGCTCAAGACTTCCTGCTCTTAGTCACACAAGACTTATAGAGATTTCCTTGCTTTGATCACACAAGATCAAAGACTTCCATGCTCAAGCACACAAGCTTGAGACTTCCTGCTCTAAGTCACACAAGACAGAGAGACTTCCTTGCTCTGATCACACAAGATCAGAGGCTTCGTTGCTCAATTACTCAGGCTCAAGACTTCACTGCTCTATTCACTAAGACTGAGACTTACGTGCTTCTACACTAAGCAGAAGACTTTCTTGCTTCTACACTAAGCAGAAGACTTACTTGCTTCTACACTAAGCAGAAGACTTACTACTAACTCAAGAGCTTAAAACTTATTACAAACATAATAACTTCAGAGGCTCTAAGCTAGTTTCTATGCTCGCTTCATTTGTGACATATTATCTATTACAATTCAAATGCTCACTTTCTTTTGAGAGATTTTATCTAATATTGAGCGCTAGTCTTCAATTCTTTCTTTGGCATATTTATATGAGTTGAGAAAGACATTGAGACGTTGGAGAAATTCCCGTTGCAACTTGGACAGCTGTAGACATTGAAGATCCGTTGAGTAAAACCACGTCTTCCTTTGCAGAGAAGCTTCACCTTTGCTGTCTGTCCAATGGTACAGTTATAAGGTACAACTATCTCCTAGAGAGAGGATCACATCCTTTGTGACCGTTGCATTTTAGTTGACCTTAGAACAAGTCATCAGGCTTGATAAGTTGTAGTTGATGTAGCCCTCTGATGACTGGGAATTCCCTTTGCTTCTGATGAACCTTTGATAACTTGGAGTTTGATTGGTCTTTGAATGGTTGGCCTCTGATAGTCTTTAGTAATTCAGATTCTGAACGCCTTCATCCTCTGAATGACTTATGACTCTTAGATAGCCTCTGAACTCTTGTAGGCTTCTGAACATCCTTGAGCTTCTGAACTCCTCTGAGTCCCTCAACAGCTTTCAGACGTTCTGATCTACTTTGAGCTTCTGAACTTTGTATAGCTTCTGACCACGTTGTAGCATCTGAACTCTTTCAGAGTCTTAAATATTCAGACTTCCATTGGTTTCATCAGAGTTTAAATTAAGTGTGCTCTTGATTAAACGTTGAATTCTCCTGCACTTAATTTAAACATTAGTACCATCAATTGTCCATTTAATACTTTGTTATCATCAAAACTTAAGGGTGTGTATTAACACATATTTTGTTCCAACACACCCAACACCAGTATGTTTTCACCATTAATGACCTCAGGCCAAGGAAGTTTGTCCTCCTTTTGCACTTCTGAATTCATAAGAAACATTTTGACATCTGACACTCCTGACATATTCACAATGCCTATTCCAAATCCCACTGATAGCACATTACCATCCATACCATCACCATTTGCTACTTTTGACTCTTTCTGCTCATCAGTAAATGCTGCTAATGCTGGAACTAAACAGTTAGTGTTTGAGGGAAATGTTAATTTTGACTTTCCTGGCCCTTCAAGGCCCACCAAACGCTCTAGACTTGAAACTGATATGGAACAGATGAGGAAAGATTTGGATAATGTGATTAAAGGCATGACTGTTCAGCACTCTATGATGAATCATCTCACTTTGGAATCCAAAACATTGAGGGATTGGTTTGCAAATGTTGTTTGTCCTCAGCTTCATATTAATCCACCTCCTGATGTTGAAACTCCACAATTTGATCCATTTCCTGTTACAAATGAAAATTCTGATAATGATGATGAGAACCCTGCTAGTTCACCTGCTCCTGATGGAGCTAATGACTAATAAAATTTGCTTGTTGCTCCTGGATTACCCTTTTCAATGATGACTGTCATACCCCATTTTTGGACCAATCGCTTTTATGCGTCTTTTTACGACGGGTTCTTTTTTGTTCGTTTCTGACGAAATTTCGGCCGAGAGGTATTTAAAATACCTCATTTTGGTTACATTTTATTTTCCGTTTATTATTATTTTCTTATTATTTTCTGTTTTTTATTTTATTAGTTTTATTCATTTTCGTTTTTTATTATTATTAATATATTATTATTTTCTATTTTATTTGTTTATTTGTGATTTTTTCCTTTTTTTTTGGTGTTTTTGCCAATTTTTTTATAGAAGTCCAGATCAGGTGTTTTTATCCAAGCCCAAAGGGGCAATTTTGTCCAAATGTGGTATTTTTCATCCGCCAAACCCTAGGTCTGACACAGTACAAATAGTGCACATTTTCCAAGGTCAGGGGGATTTTTTTTGCTCAGCCGCAGCTTTTGAATCAAAAATCAGAATTACAACAAAGAAATCAAATCCAGAAACTCAAACAACTTCATCATCTGTTCATCATCTTCTAGCAATCCAAACCCAGAAATACAACATCATCCACCATCAATCATTCAAAAAAAACCAAAAAAAACAGAATCACATGAAATCAAAGTAATCAAATCGCGAATCCAAAACCAAATTTCTTCTTTCCAAACTCATCAAACCAAATCATAAACCACAAACCGAAATCACCAAAGTCACTAATCCCCATCATCATCGTCGGAACTGCCCAGATCAAACAAAAACCAAAGAATCGGACCAACTCCTTTTCCAAATCGAAAGCAAACAAAACGAACAGAAGAGGTCGAATCGGACCTAAGAAAACAGAGGTTGAAATCTTTCCCGTTTTTTGATTTCGATCTGGACTGTAATATTTATGTTGGGTATGGATGTGGGTTTAGAATTTTGATTTGTGTTTGTTTGATTTTAAGAATTTTTGAAAACAATGGGGGTTTTAAAATATGAAAGAACAGTGAGGAAGAAGAGAGAACAGTGAGGAAGAAGAGAGGATAGATCGGCGCAGCCGAGGAAGAGAATAGGAGAAATATGTTTTTTTTAGGGTTTGGGGTATTTATACCCCAACCCGATCCGGTGTGCGCGTGTCCATCGCAGCACACCATGCTCCCGCTCTTCTCAGCCTCTGATTCCTTATCAGATGGCCTGGATCCTTTTATTTTAATTTTAGATTAAGGCCGTTGGATCCATCAGACGGCCAGGACTGCTGCCCTTTTTTTGGACGTTTTTGTTTGCAGAAAGGCCATTTGGACTGGGCTTTGGACTTTTATTGCTTTTTGTACCCTTTTTATTCTCTGATTTACTGCTGCACCCCCCTCTGCTTGTTTATTTTGTTTTAGCTTATGCAAATAAGTGCTTATTTGAACAAGAGCTTATTTAGGCTTTTGAGTCGAACTCTTGCACTAATATGAAAGATCTCTTTAGATCACAAATTTTTTAATTTATTAGCTTATTTAAATAAGTTATTTTTTATTCCTTTGTTTTGTAGCTTATGAAATAAGTGCTTTCGGCATAAAGCTATTTTTAGCTTAATTTAGCCTTGTGAAGCATGATATGGAGGCTTGTTTTAGTTTTTGTTACTAACTCACTAACATTTTATTTATGCTTATTATGCTTAATTATTGTTGCTAACTCACTAACCTTTTATTTATGTTTCTTATTATTTTTTTAATCATTATTATTAACCTACTAACTCAACAATATCATTTTTAATTATTGTCATTAACTTAATAATCCTCTCTAACTTAACATTTTCATTCATACATGTCAATTTTATTTTATTGTTAAATAACTCATCTAATCTCAAATAATTATTTATTGCTCTATCAATTAATTATTTATCTTTATTACAAGGACTTTAGAATGTATTTTAGGATTTGGTGTAAATTTAAATTAAATTGCATAGCATCCTATTGCATTCATCTCATATTTATTTTTTCTTGCAAATACCTTAGAATGTAATTAGGAAAAATGTACAGTATAAATGAAAAATCGCATCTCATGCATATTTATTTATCGCTTTCCGCAAAACGTTAGCATATTTATTTCCGAGGGAAAAGACACCGTTTTGATCAAAATATCATTACGGATCGTCTTCGCGCTTAATTTACTTATTGCGACGTTATTATTTCTTTTAGCGCTACCTTTTTTATTTGGAACCCAACCTTCAAAAATAGTTAGTCATTTTATTCTCAAAAAACGAGGTCAATACCTCTTTCAAAAAATATGCAAATAATTTAGTTTCAAAACATCGAAAAGCATAAAAAACATTTTTATCGTCAAATACTTTCAAAAACCTTGGATTTCAAACCAAGCGTATTTCTTTTCCATTTCTCGCCTAAAACCTTGGATTTTAAACCAAGTGCATTTTCTTCATTCATACATTTTTAAATCATGCATAAACCTTGGATTGTAAACCAAGTGTCTTTTATCACTCAAAATATTTTCTCAACAAACCTTGGATTTTAAACCGAGTGTCCGCGTCTTATTTTCATAATCAAATCTCAATCAATTTAACCATATAGACTTTCTTCACAAATTAACATCAATCAAACTCACATTTTGCCATTTTTGGCTTTTGGTATTTTAAAACCATTTTCAAAACCTTAAAATCAAACAAACAAATTTACTCGTCTTTTTACCCCGAACTACGGTGGTTTGATCCCTCGGGTACGTAGGCATGAGACTTGTCTCTCCAATCAATAAAATCAACAAAAACATTTTTCTTCTTTTTCATCACTTCAAGCATTTTTTATCATCACTTTAATTTCCCACTTATACATTTTTTACAAGCAAATAAAATAAAGCGCAAAGTTAGATTAAAAACAAGAGGTTCCTATAGAGTACTATAGATACTTAGGGTGCTAATACCTTCCCTTCGTATAACCAACCCCCGAACCTTGTTCTCTAAAAATAGGGTTTTTTTCGAACTTTTTCCCTTTCCCTCGGATAAATGAAAGATTGGTGGTGGAATATTAAATTGCGATTCGAAGTTAATTAATAACTCGACATCCAAAAATCACCGCGACAATGACAAAGGTGGAGAATGATTTGATAGATCAAGGGGGAGCTCAATGATGTTTTGAAATACAAGCCTGTTTATTTGCTGCTCTGGATATTTGATTTTTATGCTATGTTTTATTTATGTGTTTTTAAATCATCCTGCTTAGTAATAGATATTTTGGGAAGTTTACTTTTGTGACATTAAACTTCTCCTACTATGTACTAATGGTCTAAACTAGGATTTGATGCTCTTATTTTGCTTTTGATGGATGTTTGAATCATTTTGAAGTAATCATGTACTATGCACTGTGTTTGGATGCTCACATATGTGAGATTGTGATTAATGTTTATTAACTTATTCAAATCCAGTTCTTATTACTCAATTCTTTTAAAGTCATGTGCATGATCATTTTGGAAATTGAATGCTTGAATTGATGGGGAGCTTACAAATTAAAAACACTAGACATTTTATTTCAAGCACTTTGAATTTTGATTAAAACTAGAATTTCATCTCAAAACATAATTCAAGAAGTTTGTCATCATCAAAATCCCTAATTGATGTTTTAAAGATAACAAACCTCTTAATTATTTTTTAGTGTAATTCTAATCTTTTTGGTATCTAACAAGTGCTCTTGAGTGTTTTAATTAAGCTAGGAACAATTGAGCTATTTAGATCAAATATCATGTTTTTATTTTGATAAAAACAAAAGCTTGGAGAACGCTCTCAGATTGATCTCTGAGACCTGCGTAAACATCATTTTCACACAATCAATGCAAAAGGACTTATGGATAAGTCAACTATGTACAAGACAAATGATCACTTTTATCTTGGGCTTCTCTCACGAATTATCTACATATCCAAGAGATCATTTAAGGCAAAGGTTTCTCTCATGAATAGAGAACTTACTACTTTTACCAAGTTCTATGATTTAAACATGTGAAGATTGAGCATATGACACAAGGATATTTTTATACTCAATTAATGGAACTGATCTTGTATGGACCATGGAGAATTAGACAGCACAACCTAGTCTTGGAAATTGACTTGTACTTTAAAGGAATAAAGAAAGAACATTCTCCAATTTTGTTTCTCTTTCTCTATGACACTTGTACTTGCAACAAGGACACTATGGAACATCAAGTACATCCTCCAGCTACTGTTTTTATCCATAACAGCTGGCCTTTTCGTGCTCTAGCTTCCTTGCTTCAAAAGGAAGAAATTCATTCACGTCAGAATTTGGAGAACGGTCTCAGACCAATCCTGGGAAGAGAAAACGTTCACTTGGAGTGACACCAGCTTGCATGCAGCTGTTCAAAGGTTATCCAAAAGCTGCACAACGGCTATACTTGTTTGTTAAGCAACATACAGCAACATTACAGCTCAACAACAGCTATCCATACGCTCCTCTTTCAAAAGTCAGAAGAAGAAACTTTGGAGATCAATCTCAGACTAATCAGTTTTCTTCAAAATACATGAGCTGTCATTATGCAGAGCTACTAGCCGTTATTTTCAAAGCTTCCAACGGATATACTTCGTGGCCAAGACTCCCTGATCATAACTCATCTATATATAGAGGTCATTGGCAACTTTGAAGAGCAAGAGTCTCCACTACAACTTCAACACTTGTTTTTGTAATACAAGTTTTTATCACGGGCTCTTCTTTTCTCTCTCACTCAGATTTGTAATTCATATATATAGGATCAGAATCTCCAGTGAGTGTTTTGAGAGTTTATCCAACCATTTTCAAAGCTTTTCATAGTGTATTGAGTGAATAGGCTTTGATTACCAAATCCCTCATCATTGTAACCATTGGCTCGAGTTAGTACGTAACTACTAATTGAGTGACACCTTCATAGTCAGTGTGACTGAGGTAGATTAAACTTGTAGGGCTTAGAAGATTATTTGGTCTTGGATCTAGATCAAAGGAAGTGTAACTTGAGATCATTAGCATCTCCTAGTGGACAATCTCACAAGGAGTGTGGGGACTGGACTAGCCCAAACATTTTGGGTGAACCAGGATAAATTATTGTGTGCATTCTCTTCCCTTACTCTAATTTAATTCGTGCAATCACTAATCACACAAATCACAATTTAATAGTTATATATATACACTGTGAGAGAGTGATTGGGAGAACGTTCTCCTGACTGCAACACTTTTGGTTATTTGGTTTAACTAACAATCTAATTATTTTCTTCAAATATATTGTGTTTGACAATTTTTATAGGAAATATTTTAAAGGTTCACAATTCAACCCCCCCCCCCCCCCTTTCTTGTGAAAACTTTGCTACTTCAAGACTAATATTTATTGTCCAAAAACTAAAATATATTAAATTTACTAAAAATAGTCGTAGCAATTAAATTTATAATAAAAATAATTTATCTTCTATTTACTGAAAATAAGTTAAAATTACATATGTTCTAAGAACATCTCTTTTTATAAAAGTTACAAAACAATCATTTAACTATCGATCACTCACCTTAATACTTAGTTGACTCTTTCACATAAAGTAAAGAATATTTTAATACAACGTGAAGGCAAAAATAGTCGTAGCAACTATATACAACATGAAGCGAAAAATATTTACAAGTGACAAAAACAATAGTAAGGGCAGTAATGCCGTTATTAGTCTTTTTAAACTCTAATGTTTCAAACTACAGTAATGCAGTTAATTTCAATGAATACCCCTAATGTTGCAAATTAAAAGTAATGTAATTATAATTAGTCTTCCTAAAAATATTTCAATGTTTTAAAACCAAAAAATCACATGAATTCTAAAAGGAATCAATAATTTCAGCGTCGTCGGCGAACATAAATTCTAAACCACGACGAACAACGAACGGAGATGTAGTTACTAATTTATGGCTAAAGCTATAAAAGGTGATGTCGTGGTGATGAGAGGAGAAATGGGGAAAAAAGAGTGAAGAAGAAAAGAAAAACGAAATGCACAAAGCATTTTTGCTGCCAAATAATATGTCTCTATCCGGTCTACAAAATGATGCATTTTTTATTTTTTTTTAAGAAATTGGGATGGGCTGATGTGGCTATAGCTGCACCTAACCTTATGTGAATCCGCCCATGCTTGTATGTACATATTGTTGGTGTAAGCCCTAGAGGCCAATAGTTTTATTAGAACTTGGTACTTGTATCGAATTATTTATTATTAATAATAAGGCATTTCTTTATTATGTTTGTTTTGCAAAGTAGTAAAGTCCCTAGAATAGTTAATCTGTTTAATGGATCATTAAGTATGACTTAATTGTGAGACCCCATTGAACCTAAGGAAACTATTCTTAAAGTATCCGTAGTCAAGGCTTTACTGTGAATTGGGATAACAGTAAAACATAGAGACTATTATGTGAGTAGACTGATGACCACATCTCACAGGTCATGGATATGAGATATCAAGTCTTCACATAGATATAAATATTAGGAGTAATATTTATATTGGATTGACCCGCCATGAGAATACTACATAGTGTGTTATGTAAGTGTCATAAGTTATTCTCATAGTGATAGTGGTGTATACCACCCTTCGACCTGAAATCGCTATGGACCCTAGATGTGGAGTCGAGTACTTTGTTGCCGTTCAAATGTTGTCCGTAACAGGACAACTATAAAGTCGGTTGATGGGTGCTCTGCGAATCATGCTGAGGGACATGAGTGGCCTAGATGGGATTTGCCCCTCCTACATAACAAGAGTAATATCTATAGGCCCCTTGATCGAGTATGACTGAAAGTGTGTGGCCACACCAGAATAAGTCAATATGAGATATTGGACTTGGATTAAGTATACTCGGGTATCAAGGAATATTATAATTGGACTATACAAGGATGACACATACTATGCCTTGGGTTCAATTTAGATATAAGGGCAAAAGGGTAATTATACACATAATCATTATCACAGAAAGGTTATGTCAGATCACATGACATTCTCGTTGCTTGGGTAGCAGTGATGTGTTGCTAGATACCGCTCACTGTTTATAATATTAAATATATGATTTAATATTATTGCCAACGTTGCGAGAACCTACAGGGTCACACACATAAGAACAGATAGGAGAGAGATTGATTAAATGGATGAGATTCATTTATTTTTTGGTACACCGTAAGGTACGGTAGAATCAAGTGAGAAATACAGTACACCATAAGGTATGGCACACACAAGTGGTTCTATAAATAGAACCCTTGTGCTGACTTATTTTTCACGTGAAAACGTTTTAGAAAACCTAGCCGCACTAGGATTTCTTGTTCTCTAAATCTCTCTACTTCCGATCATTCACAGCTAGCACTGTAGACGGAGGGGCTGTTCGTGTGGACTGAGTAGAGGCGTTTGTCGTTCGTGCAGCGCTCGTGATCAAACTCCTCGACGCTTCAAGAGGTAAATATATGAACTCATAGTGATTCTTGTTGTTCTAAGTGTTCTAGGCAAAGGATTTTTCCGCTCTTGAGTTTGACTTTTAAAAGAGTTTTAAAAGTCTACCTCTCGATAATCCTACAGTGGTATCAGAGCCATCTTAGAAACCTTGAATTCTCTATGTTTGTTTACTGTTTTGTGAGCGTGTTGATATGAATATGATTCATATTTGTTTATATGATTAAATCGCTAATGTTTTGTTCAAACGGTTCAAAAGAAAGTGGTTTTGCGATATACTCCAAATTTTCAATACGATTGAAAATTTTATAACAGAACATGATTTCGTTGAATATGTATGTCCTGCTATTGTCCTTTGAATCGTTTGACTAAGAAGTTACAATTTTTGACATGCTTAATTTATTTTAATTTGATTGAAATAAAAATTAACACCTTTTGTTTGAAGAGGACGTACTGTAAATACGATTTGCAGTATGATATTCAAAATATTGATTTGATATTGATATTGATAAACATTGCTACTGCTGCACGTGTTTCATAATTAAATTTTGATTTAATAAAATCAATTTTATTAGTTGATGATTGTTTTGTTAATTAAAAAATTGATCTTGTTATCGGTGGGCATAATTTGTTTTCAATATCAAGTCAAATTTTTCAAAAGGGTGGTTACTGATTTTGCAATCACTATTGGATATTGATTTTGCTATGTTTTTTTTTAAAAGTGTTTCAAATATAAAAAAAAATAAAGAAAAAAAAAAAAAACGTAGCATGTCAGATGTGTAACCTCATATAATTTAAATTTTGATTTAGGAATGTGAATTAATTTTGATTTATTGAAATCAATGCATTCAATTCTTAATGTTTCTGTTTTAATTTTTTTTCCTGATTCGTATCCGGATTTATTTGTTAAGCGATTTAATAGTCTTTCCAAATAAGTTATGATACGTTTTATATATATGATGCATATCAGATATGTGTTTTACATGTTTAAATTATTCATTTAAATAATTAATTTTGATTAGTTACTAGAGGTGTATAGTTATGGCCTTAGCGTGTTTGGCGTTTATTTTATTTGGTTTAAATACGACCTGCGTGTCGTGGTTTATTTTTTTAAATACGGCCTGCGTGTCGTGACAATTTATTTATTTTATTTATTAATTTTAAATAATTGTAATTGCTCGTGATGACGGGAGACAATGCCAAACAAGGACGCCGGTGGAAAGACTTGAGAAGTCAAATCAAAGACCGAAGACTTGTAATTTGTATTTAGTTAATTTTTTTGTCTTTCACGCTAAGTGGCCATAACTATAGTACCTAGTCTTATATATTTTGTATGTGATGCATGATATGTAGGATGTGTGTGTAAGCATGTTTTATTTATACGCTTTAAATTTTGAGTGTATTTTATATGCATGTTGAGAGTCGATTGTATGTGATACATAAGCCGGTGAGATCAAACTTAATTAAAAATCCCTTGAAAGAAATATTAAGTTAAAAGCTTTCCAATATTTAGCACTCATCAAGACTAATATCGAATTATGTGGGCTCGCCCTAGCGAGGTGCATTTTCTATACTAGTAAGGTGCGATAGGATAATTGTAATATCCGACTGCTATTTTTTTGGGTCCAACTTAACTAAACTAATTATAATAAGATTATATAAGTTTAGAAGCAAGGGTTGGGAACAATCCATATGATGGATTAGAATAAGGAGTTATTCACCCAACTAAGTAATGTTCGAGAATTGTATGTGATACAATTGGAAGGAGTTCCTACCTAAATAGCTATGTTTTGGGTGATCAGCCAACGCTGACTCAAGACGTCGTGAAATATGGATCTCGACCCACTAGAAAATCTTCCAATGGGATTTTCCGAATCAAATGCTAAGGGTCATTTGGTTTGAGTAAAATAGTGGGAGCATATTTAATTAAAGGCCTAATTGAATATGTTTTTAATGATACTTATATCTTCATATTTTCTTAAATGTAGATTACCATGACAACAAACAGTTCAAACAACATTTTGCGATCAATCCTTGAGAAGGAAAAATTATCTGGAAACAATTTTCTAGACTGGCACCGAAATTTGAGGATTGTCCTCAAGAATGAGAAAAAGCTGTATGTTCTCGAGGAACCTGTTCCTGAACAAGCACCGGCTAATTCTGCTACTAGGGCTGAGAAAGATGCTTATAAGAAGCACGTTGATGATGCCTTAGAAGTTTCATGCATCATGCTAGCAACTATGAACTCTGAGCTTCAGAAGCAACATGAGAATATGGATGCGTTCGCTATGATCGAACATCTAAAGATGCTCTACCAAGAGCAAGCTAGGCATGAACGATTTGAAGTTTCCAAAACTCTTTTCCAATGTAAGTTGGCAGAAGGATCTCCTGTAGGACCTCATGTGCTCAAAATGATTGGGTATGTTGAGAACCTAGAGCGATTGGGCTTTGCCCTTGAGCCGGAGCTTGCTATTGATCTTATCCTGCAATCGTTGCCGGAAAGTTTCAATCAATTTGTCATGAATTTCATTATGAATGATATGGACAAAACTCTGCCACAACTTTCAGCTATGTTAATAACTGCTGAGAAGAACATAAATAAAGGAAAAGGAAAGACCATTATGTTGGTCAATGATGGAAAGTTTAAAAAGCAGAAAAAGAAGCCGAACAAGTGGATGGGTAAGGGAAAGGGCAAAGAAGTTGCCAAGCCTAAACCTATCACTCATGCTTTGAAGCCTAAGGGCGGTATAACAAAAGAGGGTAACTGCTTCCACTGCGGTAAGACCGGACATTGGAAGAGAAATTGCCCAAAGTACCTGGAAGATAAGAAGAATGGAATAGAGAGTTCCAATTCAGCAGGTATTTTTGTTATAGAAATTAATTTATCTACTTCAGCATCATGGGTATTGGATACCGGATGTGGTTCTCACATTTGTACTAATGTGCAGGGGCTCAAAAGGAGTAGAGAATTGGCGAAAGGTGAAGTTGATCTACGAGTTGGCAATGGAGCAAAAGTTGCTGCTTTAGCCGTTGGAACTTATGTATTAACTTTACCTAGTGGTTTAATAATTCAGTTAGAGAACTGTTATTACGTACCTGCAATTAGCAGAAATATTATTTCCGTTTCTTGTTTGGACAAGTTCGGTTTTTCATTTATAATAAAGAACAATTGTTGCTCTATTTATTTGAATGATATTTTCTATGCTAGTGCACAAATGAATAATGGACTTTATGTCCTTGATCTTGAAACGCCAATCTATAACATTGATACTAAAAGGATGAAACCAAATGAGTTGAATCCTACTTACCTTTGGCATTGTCGTTTAGGCCACATAAATGAGAAACGCATTTCTAAACTCCAAAAAGGTGGACTTTTAGACTCTCTTGATTATGAATCATTTGAGACATGTAGATCTTGTTTGTTGGGAAAGATGGCAAAGACCCCATTCACTAAAAAAGGTGAAAGGGCTAGTGATCTTTTGGCCCTCATACATACAGATGTGTGTGGACCAATAAACACACCAGCTAGAGGAGGTTTTCAGTACTTCATCACATTCACTGATGATTACAGTAGGTATGGTTATGTGTATCTGATGAAACACAAATCAGAATCTTTTGAAAAGTTCAAGGAATTCAAGAATGAAGTACAAAACCAATTAGGCAAAAATATTAAAGTGCTTCGATCAGATCGAGGTGGTGAATATTTAAGCTTAGAATTTGATGACTATCTGAAGGAGTATGGGATTCTATCTCAACTCACTCCTCCTGGAACACCGCAATGGAATGGTGTATCCGAGAGAAGAAACCGAACCTTGTTAGACATGGTACGGTCAATGATGAGTCATACAGATCTTCCAAATTCCTTTTGGGGACATGCTCTATTAACAGCAGCTTTCACACTTAACCGTGTTCCATCCAAAACGGTAGAAAAGACACCATATGAGATATGGACTGGTAAGAGACCAAGTATGTCTTACATGAAGATTTGGGGTTGCGAAGTTTATGTGAAACGACAAATTTCAACTAAACTTGAGGCCAAATCTGATAAGTGCTTCTTTGTGGGATATCCTAAAGAAACAAAAGGATACTACTTCTATAATCCTTCTGAGGGCAAAGTAGTTGTCGCTCGAACTGGGGTATTCCTTGAAAGGGAATTCATTTCCAAAGGAATCAGTGGGAGGAAAATAGAACTTGAAGAAATTCAAGAATCACAAAGTAATGACACACCTATGGAGGAACAAGAGCAGGACACACAAGTTGTTGTGGAAGAGCAGCCTGCTCAGGTAACACAAGACCAGCGTAGGTCAAACAGGATACGTCACCAACCTGAGAGATATGGATATCTCATAACTGAGCAAGGTGATGTATTACTCATGGATCAAGATGAGCCTGTAACCTACCAAGAAGCCATCACTGGCCCAGAGTCTGAGAAGTGGCTAGAGGCCATGAAATCTGAAATGGATTCCATGTACACTAACCAGGTATGGACCTTGGTTGAGCCTCCTGAAGGAATTAATCCTATAGGATGCAAGTGGGTCTTCAAAAAGAAGACTGACATGGATGGTAAGGTACATACCTATAAAGCACGACTGGTTGCTAAGGGCTTTAAGCAAATTCATGGTGTGGACTATGATGAAACCTTTTCACCAGTTGCAATGCTTAAATCTATTCGGATTTTGCTTGCTATTGCTGCATATCATGATTATGAAATTTGGCAGATGGATGTCAAGACCGCTTTCCTAAATGGAAATCTCCTTGAGGATGTGTACATGACACAACCTGAAGGCTTTGGCATTCCAGAGGAAGCTAGAAAGATTTGCAAATTACAGCGATCAATCTATGGATTGAAGCAAGCTTCCAGAAGCTGGAATCTTCGTTTTGATGAAACTGTAAAACAGTTTGGATTCATTAAAAATGAAGATGAACCTTGTGTTTACAAGAAGGTTAGTGGGAGCATAGTCGTGTTCCTAGTGCTATATGTGGATGACATATTGCTCATGGGAAACGACATCCCCACTTTGCAACAAGTTAAGACTTGGCTAGGGAAATGCTTTTCTATGAAAGATTTGGGCGAAGCAGCCTATATACTAGGAATCAAGATCTATAGAGATAGATCACAAAAACTGCTTGGCTTAAGTCAGAGTACATATATAGACAAAGTGTTGAGACGCTTTTGTATGCATGAATCCAAGAAAGGATTCATACCTATGCAACATGGCTTATGTCTATCAAAGACCCAATCCCCTTCAACTAAGGAAGAAAGGGATCACATGAATAAAATCCCATATGCATCTGCAATAGGATCTATCATGTATGCCATGTTATGTACTCGACCAGATGTCTCGTACGCTTTGAGCGCAACGAGCAGGTACCAGTCTAATCCTGGTGATCCTCATTGGGTTGCTGTCAAGAATATCCTTAAGTACTTGAGAAGAACTAAGGATTCTTTCTTGATATACGGAGGTCAGGAAGGGCTCGCTGTAATAGGTTACACCGATGCTAGCTTCCAGACAGATAAAGATGATTTTAAATCGCAATCTGGTTATGTGTTCTGCTTAAATGGTGGCGCTGTGAGCTGGAAGAGTTCAAAGCAGGAGACAGTCGCTGATTCTACAACTGAGGCCGAGTATATTGCTGCATCGGATGCAGCAAAGGAAGCTGTTTGGATCAAGAAGTTCATTACTGAACTTGGCACAGTCCCTAGCATTGTGGATCCCATTGATCTCTATTGTGACAACAATGGTGCAATCGCACAAGCTAAGGAGCCTAGATCTCACCAACGATCCAAACACATACTTAGGCGTTATCACCTCATTCGAGAGATAATAGATAGAGGAGATGTGAAGATATGTAAAGTACCAACACTTGACAATGTTGCTGACCCACTTACAAAGCCTCTTGCGCAACAAAAACATGATGACCATACTAGATCTATGGGTATTAGGTATATGCCTGATTGGCTCTAGTGCTAGTGGGAGATTGTTGGTGTAAGCCCTAGAGGCCAATAGTTTTATTAGAACTTGGTACTTGTATCGAATTATTTATTATTAATAATAAGGCATTTCTTTATTATGTTTGTTTTGCAAAGTAGTAAAGTCCCTAGAATAGTTAATCTGTTTAATGGATCATTAAGTATGACTTAATTGTGAGACCCCATTGAACCTAAGGAAACTATTCTTAAAGTATCCGTAGTCAAGGCTTTACTGTGAATTGGGATAACAGTAAAACATAGAGACTATTATGTGAGTAGACTGATGACCACATCTCACAGGTCATGGATATGAGATATCAAGTCTTCACATAGATATAAATATTAGGAGTAATATTTATATTGGATTGACCCGCCATGAGAATACTACATAGTGTGTTATGTAAGTGTCATAAGTTATTCTCATAGTGATAGTGGTGTATACCACCCTTCGACCTGAAATCGCTATGGACCCTAGATGTGGAGTCGAGTACTTTGTTGCCGTTCAAATGTTGTCCGTAACAGGACAACTATAAAGTCGGTTGATGGGTGCTCTGCGAATCATGCTGAGGGACATGAGTGGCCTAGATGGGATTTGCCCCTCCTACATAACAAGAGTAATATCTATAGGCCCCTTGATCGAGTATGACTGAAAGTGTGTGGCCACACCAGAATAAGTCAATATGAGATATTGGACTTGGATTAAGTATACTCGGGTATCAAGGAATATTATAATTGGACTATACAAGGATGACACATACTATGCCTTGGGTTCAATTTAGATATAAGGGCAAAAGGGTAATTATACACATAATCATTATCACAGAAAGGTTATGTCAGATCACATGACATTCTCGTTGCTTGGGTAGCAGTGATGTGTTGCTAGATACCGCTCACTGTTTATAATATTAAATATATGATTTAATATTATTGCCAACGTTGCGAGAACCTACAGGGTCACACACATAAGAACAGATAGGAGAGAGATTGATTAAATGGATGAGATTCATTTATTTTTTGGTACACCGTAAGGTACGGTAGAATCAAGTGAGAAATACAGTACACCATAAGGTATGGCACACACAAGTGGTTCTATAAATAGAACCCTTGTGCTGACTTATTTTTCACGTGAAAACGTTTTAGAAAACCTAGCCGCACTAGGATTTCTTGTTCTCTAAATCTCTCTACTTCCGATCATTCACAGCTAGCACTGTAGACGGAGGGGCTGTTCGTGTGGACTGAGTAGAGGCGTTTGTCGTTCGTGCAGCGCTCGTGATCAAACTCCTCGACGCTTCAAGAGGTAAATATATGAACTCATAGTGATTCTTGTTGTTCTAAGTGTTCTAGGCAAAGGATTTTTCCGCTCTTGAGTTTGACTTTTAAAAGAGTTTTAAAAGTCTACCTCTCGATAATCCTACACATATCATCCATCATTTTATTACAGTGTTTATACTTAATGATAATTTCTCTTTCGGCCCCCATATTTCTTTTATACCCCTTCGGAAAGCAAAAACTGAAGTTTTTTTAATTCAAATTCAAGAAAAAAATTAGGTTTCTAGAACCCGAAATTTTTTCCAAAGCAAAAAATTTCGGTTTCTAAATACTGATGTTTTTATTGAAGGGTAAAACAGGAAATCTAAGGGGTATAAAAGAAACGTGGAGTGTCGGTTGAGAAATTATCATGCTTAATAAGAGTCTAATCTCTTCAACCTAACGTCTATACAAAATTTACTCAATAAGTCGTAGCAAAAACATATGTGAATGCACAATTTCTATCATTAATATCTTGTTATCTATTATTAAAATTTATTATATGAGAAAAAAAGAATATGAACTGATAGTGTAAAATAATTTTACACTGTCAACCAATAACAACCATGTATTCCGCCACTCCACCCCACTTTCATCATATGAGATGTAAGATTTGTGATTTTTGATTGAATGACCTTGTAAAATTATTTCACACCGTCAGTGCATCTCCATGAAACTTATTATATTTAAATGTGGTATGATATTTTAAATTAAATTCATTTAGTTTTTTTTATACATGCATGTGGTTTGATATTTTAATAGTAATTTTATTTTATTAGTAATTTTGTTTGGGTACATGCATGTGGTATGATTTTGTAATAGTAATTTTATTTTTAAATATTATAATTTCAATAAGTTAAGGATGAATTTCTTAATTTAATATCAAATTCCATTTTTGTTTATTAAATTTAGAATTTTTATGTTAAGTTATAATTTTGTAAATATAAATTAGTAATTTATTTTCTTATTTTATTTCTTACCAAATAAATAAAAAATAAAGTTCTGCTGAAAAAAAAAATTGAATAAATTTAGTCAAGGAAAAAAGTCATCTTTACCAAAAATAAATAATATGTAACAGTAAAGAATTAAATTTATATACATTGCCAAATTTCGTCCAAACAAACAAATCTCTCTCTTCTACCCATAAGTCTCACTCTCTCTTTTCTGTTTTCTTCTTCTTTCTTCCCCCTCTTTCTCTCTCTAACAACTCTCTCTCTCTCTAAGCTTAGGGTTTCACTTTTCAATCATCCTCTTCCATTCTTCACCATGAGTCTCCGCAAAGGTTCCAAGGTTTGGGTACCTGATAGGGCTTTCGCTTGGCTTCCTGCTGAAGTTCTCGAATCTTCCAATCAACAACTTCGCGTTCAAACCGATTCCGGTAACAAGGTAATCATTTCGTTTTACGAATTAATTTTACTTGAAATTACTTCGATTCAATGGTGATTTTGTTAGGACGGCATTGTATCAGATTATTGTTATTGCTTCAAAGAAAATATTTCCGAAGTTGTCGATGAAGACGAGCACGGTGGAGTTGAAGATATGACGAGATTAGCTTATTTGAATGAACCAGGTGTGTTGTACAATATTTGGAGAAGATATGATCTTAGTGATATTTATGTAAGTCTTTATTGCTGAGATTGTTTAGTATCTAAATGGTCAATTCTTCCATTTTTATGATCTTAATTATTGGATAGGTCCACATGAGTATAGAATTGTGTTATTGCATTTTATGAATCTGAAAAAGTAAATTGGTTTTTCGAGTTTGTAATTAGGGATTGGTACATTCGTGAATTGATAGATCGGTTGCTCTACTATCCATGTAAATACTAAATGTTGTTATTTTATGGAGAATCTTGTTCTAGTGTGGAAATATTGCTCTCAGCCACTTAATATTCTGCCATGATTTCTATGAATCATAAGTACTCCACGTGGTAGCCTATACGATACTGACAAGTCCTTTACAAATGCCTAAACTAGAGCATGATCAGTAGCTATAAACACTTTCTTTTCATTTTTGACAATTTTCACACAATTAAATTTACCTACTATACCATATATATATATATATATATATATATTGTAGAGTACTATTTGTCACACTCCTTCACGAAATTCATTATGTAGTATTTTATGTGGTTTGTCTGACTTGTTTGCCTTTGTTAGACATACACAGGGAGCATTTTAATAGATGTTAATCCATTCACAAAGCTTCCTCATTTGTACTATAACCATATGATGGAGCAGTATAAGGGAGCACCATTTGGAGAGCTCAGTCCACATGTATTTGCCGTTGCGGATGCATCGTATAGGTTGGCGTGTGTTTGGTTTTAATGTTTGTGTTCACATAGTATTTAATTTCTTTTGTCGTATTTATTACTTGCCATTTCATGTTTTAAGTTAGTAAGTTTTTGTTGGTCATGATTTAGAGCAATGATGAATGAAGGTCGAAGCCAATCTATCTTGGTCAGTGGTGAAAGTGGTGCCAGGAAAACTGAGACAACAAAATTGATTATGCAGTATCTTACCTTTGTTGGTGGGCGTGCTGATGATAGAACAGTTGAACAACAAGTTCTTAAAGTAAGCTATCATTGGTAGGTGATTAATTTACTTTGAATTTTTATTTATGCATCAATATGGGGTGCTAATTAAACTTTTTTCTTTACCCAGTCAAATCCACTTTTAGAGGCATTTGGCAATGCAAGGACTTTCATAAATAACAATTTAAGGTAAACTTAGTTCTTCATAGTTTACATCTTTTGCCAATCTCTAGTTTTTTCTCCCACTTACCTCTTAGATTATAAGAATAATATTGTATCGAGTCCTTTGTCTATCATATGATTGGGTCTTATCTTTTTATTCATCTAAAGCTTGCTATCTATATGACTGAATCTATGATGGTCACAATCTCAGTCATGCGTACTTATATCAAATCCATCTAGAACAACCTACTTGGTTGGCGTAGTGGTGTTGATTTGGAACCTTGGAGTGTGCTCCTCTCAAGGTCTCAGGTTCGATTCCCCTTGGTGTCAATTTCGGTGGGCTAGTCCACACAGAACCAAAAAAAATGGCTTTAAATGGGCCCCCACAAATGGGCAGTGAGATTGCTCCCCTCGGATTAGTCGGTCCTTGAGTCGGATACCGAATTTTCAAAAAAGAAAAAATTCATCTAGAACCAGAGTTAAATGTTTTTTATTTAATGAAAACGTGTCAAATAACCTTACGCTCCCCAACCATGGAAACATCCTACGATGTTAAGATTGTGGAATGAGTTTCATGGACAAGATTGTGCTTTACGGAATAAGATTGTAACGTGCTTGTGTGCTAGGTTGTTTTTGCGTGTGACATATTTTTCTGGGCCTTTAAACCCGGTTGAGTTGGGTTAAAATATAAACCTTGTCTTTGTTAAAACGCTGAGAATGCGTTTTCCTTTTTCATAGACCACAACAATGGGAAACAAAACCCTAATCGCCTCTTCTCATTCCTTTTTCGGTGATGACGTCCAAAACTGATTCCAGCAACGTCGTCCACGCGTATTGCTCTGCTTCTTTGCTTCATTGTTTTGATCTATTTCATTGTTCAACTCTATTTCATTCATTTGATCATTCATCTCCATTTCATCGCTTAATCATTCCTCAACATGTTCAACAAACTATAACTTCTGCCTCAGTTGGGTTGAAAAGGTTGCAAAAAATGGCCGTGGAATGAAAACTGACCCAACATGGGAACATGGTGTTTAATTGATGAAGATACAAGAAGAGTGAGGTGTAACTACCGTTCGCAAGAATTTACAGGAGCTGCTTATGGATTGAAACATCATTTGGCTGGAACCAGTAAAGATGGTGAGTCATGTAAGTTGGTTCCACATGATGCCAAGAAAACTATGGAGGATATTGTCTATGGCTTATAAATAAGTTGTTGAAAAAGAATTGTATTGACGTCGAAGGTGTTGTTGTTGAAGCTGAGGTTGTTGCTAATCAAATGGAAAGACGAAAAGTGTAAGGGAGATAACACGCAAGGATATGTTCAAAAGAGGAGTCACTACACGTATACAAACCACAATCAATGGTACATGAGGGAAGACGCATGCAAGGACATTGCTCTTTTGTTTTTTACAATAATGTTATTCCATTTAATGTTGCAAGGTCCGAAGAATGTCAAAAGCTGTTTGACAATGTTGGAAACATGGTTTAGGATTTAAGCCATCATTCTACCATGATAGAATGGTGGCTTAAATCCTAAACTCTGTTTCCAACATTATCAAACAATTTTTGACATTCTTCGGACCTTGCAACATTAAATGGAATAATATTATTGTAAATAAAAACAGAGCAATGTCTTTGCATATGTCTTCCCTCACATCCTTCTATTAGGCACCATTGATTGTGGTTTGTGTGAGTGTAGTGACTCCTCTTATGAACCTATCCTTGCGTGCTATCTCCCATACACTTTTCCTCTTTCCATTTGAATCAACACCAACCTTAGCTTAAGCAACATCACCTTCGATGTCAATACAATCTTTTTGAGCAATTTTTTTGTAAGTCATACACAATATCCTCCACAGTTTTCTTGACATCATCTGGAACCAACTTACAAGACTTGACATCTTTACTGGTTCCAGCCAAATGATGTTTAAATCGATAAGTACCTCCTGTAAATTCTTGCGAAGAATAGTTATACCTCACTCTTCTTGTAGCTTCATCAATCATAACACCGTGTTCCCATGTTGGGTCGGTTTTCATTCCACGACCATTTTTTGCAACCTCTGCAACCCCAACTGAGGAAAAAGCTATAGTTGGTTGAACATTTTGAGTACCACTACTTGAAGCCATTACTATTTTGTGAAAGAAGCAAAACAAAATGGATGAAATAGAGTTTTGAAACAAAGTTGAAGAAACCATGAAACATAATTGATGAAACGATGAAACAAAGATGAATGATGAAATGAATGAAACATAGTTGAACGATGAAACAGAGCAAAACGATGAAGCACATTAGCAGAGCAAAATGCGTAGATGAAGTTGTCGGAATCAATTGTGGACGTTGTCGCTTGGAAAAGAATGAGAGGAGGCAATTAGGGTTTTGTTTTCCATTGTTGTGGTCTATGAGAAAGGAAAATGTGTTCTCAGCGTGTTAACAAAAATAGGGTTTAAATTTTAACCCAACCGACACAATTTAATGGCCCAAAAAAATGGGTCACTCACAAAACATTCCAGCACGACAAGCACAGTACGATCTTATTCCAGAAAGCACGTTCTTGTCCACGAAACTAATTCCAATGATCTTTAACAGAATTAGAGCATGTTTTCATGGCTAAGGAGCGTAAGATCGTAAAATTTTACGACCGAACACGCGATCTTGATTATCTTGCTTGGTGATGATTTGGAAGTTCCTTCTATTGGTGATGATGATGCTATTGAAGTGGAGGAGAATGAGGATGGTGATCCTGATGACTATCAAGATTTTGGATCGGAAAATATCTTAAATGTCTACAAATTATGTCTTTTGAGCCAGTTATTATTGAAAATCTGACACCCTGTAGACAGATGCTACGCAAGATGCTACAGCAATGTTCGTAGCAATAAATCACAGAAAATAATACAGTAGTAAATTAACAGAACAGTAAAAAACACAGTATGTTGTTAACCCAGTTCGGCGCAACTCACCTACTCTGGGGGATACCAATCCAGGAATGAATCCACTAATATAGTTCTAGTTCTAAGTTCTCAGCAAACGCCCCGTTTACAACTTATCGCCTAGACACTACCTCATGCAATTCTACCTAGGCTCTCCTAGATATGAGACGCCGCGTCTCACTTCCTTCAAACAATATTCAGAATGTTACTCACTGTAACAGACACTAAAACAATCAAGAACAAACCTACCTCCGTGCTTCAAAGCTTAGGAGTAAGTTCACACAATCCTAATCTCCGTACTTAAAAGCTTAAGAGAATTAAACAATACAACTCGATAAACCCAGTCCTAAACTTGCATCACGATGATACAAGAAAGGCTCACAATAAACAAGCAAAACTCAAAAACCCTAAAACACACACTTTAGTAAAACACGGCTTTTGATACTTTGAAACAATGATTTAGACCTCATATATATAGCCTATAGATAGCAGGTACTTGTTGCACAAGAAAAGCCTTCAGAATAAATCTGGACCATTGAGATAATCAACACAAAGATTTACTTCAAATATTCTTCAAAGATTGTCTTCAAAAAGATTTACTTCAAATAAATATTCTTCAAAGATTATCTTCAAAAAGATTAACTTCAAATATATATTCTTCAAAGATTGTCTTCAAAAAGATTTACTTCAAATATTCTTTAAAGATTGACTTTAAAAGATTTTCTTCAAATATATTTTCTTCAAAGATTTAATTATTTTATTGAGATAAATAATATAAACCTCCTTCAGAAACTTAAGGAACAAGGCGCAGCTTGGTCTATTAAAACGTGCTCAATCTTTTATTCTGAAACAGATCTTTCTGAGATTTTGTATAAAAATTCTGCGCAACACAGTAGCAGTAATGCTGTACTTCATATGCTACAGCATCTTGTCCAGCATCTTGGCTAGAGTTAGTTTTTGCAAAATTGTAGCCAACATACAAAAACCCAACAATCTCCCCCTTTGGCAAATTTTGGCTAAAACAACTTTAGACCAGTTTGTGGAGAGATGTGGATCATACTTTCCTTCGAGTCAACATAAACACACAACTAGGAAAGAAAGCAGACAATAACATCAGAGGCATGCAACAGCGGATCATACACATCTAGCCTCATGAAGTACAACTAGAGAGAAATAAACTCTCATAATAGTGGATTCAAAAATAAGACTCCTTCATTTCATGCTGTGGAAAAATAAATTCCACACATATTAGGAAAAATAAATTCCTATAGAGTCATACATGCATGCATGGAATCTGAACATTCATCAACAGTAGAAAAATAAATTCTACTCCCCCTTAGTTCATGCATGGGAATGAGATTACTCCCCCTCAAACCTGTATATCATTATCAGACAGAACATGCTATACCAGATGCTATAGCATTTGTTGTCACATCATGCACAGAACACCAGAAAATCAGAAATATATTACTCTCCCTTTTTAGGCATAAATTTGTCAAAGAGTATCATAGGAGCAACAAGCAGTACCAGAATAAAGACCCATAGAGAACCAGAGCAAAGAGACATAGAGTTGCAGGTGCAATCAGAATCAGGGCATAGCCCACACAATAACTTCCAAAATATCAAGCAGAACAAACAAGAGGACTTGCATCAGAATGCTCTTCCTCCACCTCAGTATCACCACCTACATCATCTGCATCATCTTCCTTAGAATTTGTTAAGCACATCAGGGAAGAACCCCACAAATCGTCCTCTATCAAACACTTTCTCACCACCAGAAACATCCTTCTTATCACCAACAGACACAAAATTCTTACTAATTTTTTCAGATGTTTCAACACTTCCCAAAATAGCGTGCATTACCAAATGGAGGTAAAAGAAAGTAGCAGTCGCACGCCACACTAGCAATAATTGCTATAATTCTTCAAATAGGCAAATACCAAGTTTGCCTCGCAATTTTTCAAATTGAACAACATCTAGAGCTTTAGTAAATATATCCGCTAGTTGTTCTTCAGTGCCTACATGCTCGAGAGTAACAATTTTGTCTTCTACAAGATCTCTTATAAAATGGTGCCTAATATCAATATGTTTTGTCCTACTATGTTGTATAGGATTTTTTGAAATATTGATAGCACTCAAATTGTCACAATATAGTGTCATGACATCTTGTTCCATATTATATTCTTTCAACATCTGCTTCATCCATAATAATTGAGAACAACTACTACCAGCAGCTATGTACTTAGCTTCAGCAGTGGACAATGAGACACAATTTTGTTTCTTGCTGAACCATAATATAAGATTGTTACCGAGAACGAAACATGCCCCTGAAGTACTTTTTCTATCATCAGCACTACCAGCCCAATCAGCATCACAATATCTTATCAAAGTAGTACTTTCACCATGAGTATACAGAATTCCATAATCACATGTACTATTCACATACTTGAGAATTCTTTTGACTTGAGTGAGATGACTTTTCTTTGGTTCATGCTTGATCCCTTCTGACGCACAGAATTCCAAGAACCTAGAATTTTGAAATTCTTTTCCATGGTCGCTTCTTATCCTTAAGATCACTTCATTCTTCTCTCTTTGAAGTTGAACACTTAAGTCTTTAAAAACATCAAATGTATCTGATTTTTCTTTGATAAAATTTAACCAAGTGTATCTGGAAAAATCATCAACAACAACATAGGCATACCTTTTTCCTCCCAAGCTAAGAACTTGCATAGGTCCCATTAAATCCATGTGAAGAAGTTCAAGGACTCTTGTTGTGGTCAGATGTTGTAGCTTCTGGTGTGGCGTTTTGGTTTTTTTTCCAATTTGACAATCACCACAGATATGACCTTCTTCAATTTTGAGTTTTGGTAAACCTTGAATGGCTTCTTCAGATATTGCTTTCTTCATGCTTTTCAGGTTCAGATGACCCAACCTTTGGTGCCAAAGTTTTACCTCATCCTCTTTGGCTATTAAACATGTTGATAAGCTCGTATCTTCTTGAGGAACTCATAGATAACAATTGTCTTTAGATCTCACACCTTTCATGAGTAATTCATCATTCTCACTTGTGACAAGACACTCAGCTTTAGTGAAATTTACCTTCAGACCTTGGTCACACAATTGACTAATGCTAATCAAATTAGCAGTTAATCCTTTTACAAGTAGCACATTATTCAGTTTAGGTAAGCTTTTGTTGATCAGCTTTCCTACGCCAATGATCTCCCCTTTGGCTCCATCTCCAAAAGTCACATAGCTAGTTGAGTAAGATTTGATATCAATAAGAAATCTATCATCTCCAGTCATATGCCTCGAGCACCCACTGTCAAAATACCAGTCTTCTTTTGAGGAGGCTCTAAAAGAAGTGTGAGCAATCAAACTTGTAACCTGATTTTCAGTTTGTTCTTCATCAACTTTGGTTTTTATAGTGATGTTCTTACTTTTGACTTTCCATTCTTGTTGAATCATTGGTGTTGGCTCAGTTTGTTGCTTCTCCTGAGGGTACCCATACAGCTTATAGCAAAATGGCCTTATGTGTCCTTTTCTACCACAGTAATGACATCTCCAAGGACGGTGTTTTTTATAGTGAGAATTGCCATGATGCTTCATAGGACGCTTATAGTAAGAATTGTCATGATGCTGTGTAGGATGTTGGGGCACCTTTCGTGACATGTTAGCACCTAGGACTTCTTTGGGATGAGTATACATAAGATCAGGATTATAAGTGCTGTGTTTATTGACATTCTCATAACTAATACCAATAAACTTAGGTCTTCTCTCATTCTTTTCTAGAATTTCATCTAATTTGTCAGCACCAGTTTTGTTCAACATTTCAGAATATTTTCTCAGCCTTCCAATATCAACTTCTAATTTATCTATCTCCTCATTAGCAGCATCAAGGTCAGAGGCTAAGCTGTTTACCTTTTTCTGGAGATCATCAATCTTTGACAGAAGGCTAAGTTTTTCACCCTGAAGTTGTGAGTTGAGTTTCTTTTGCTTTTCAAGTTCTCTGCATTTTTCTTCAGCAACTAAACATAGGTCTCTGTATGTTTCTGCTAGTTCATCATAAGAGACTTCTTCATCACATGATTCTGTATCAGATGTTACAATTCCAGTTAGGACTGTAACATGTTTCGCAACTTCAGATTCTCCTTCTTCTTCTGATCCATCCTCATCAGACCAGGTGACATTCAGACTTTTCTTTTGTTTCTTCAGATAAGTACCACATTCTGTTCTGATGTGACCATACCCTTCACACTCATGACATTGAAGCCCCTTACTTTGAGCAGGTTTTTCATCAATCTTTGTTTTTCTTGAGTTACCAATGCTGCGACTCATGTCAGTAGCAAGATGCCTAGCATTCTGCCTGGGTCTTCTGTCCATCTCTTTTAGAACCTTATTAAATTGTCGTCCAAGCAAGACAATAGCTTCAGAAACACTGTCAGTTGACTCTATATCACTCTCAAGATCTTCATCCTCAGTATTTGATACAAAAGCAATGCTTTTGTTTTTCTTTTCTATTCTTTCATTAACAGATGATTCATAGGTTTGTAGGGATCCTATTAATTCATCAACTTTCATGGTTGATATGTCTTGAGCTTCTTCCATTGCAATCACTTTCATGTCAAATTTCTTAGTAAGAGACCTAAGAATTTTTCTTACAATTTTTTCATCACTTAATTTTTCTCCTAGATCATCAAAGGAATTAGCAAAATCCATAACATTCATGTAGAAGTTGTGAACACTTTCATCCTCTTTCAACCTAAGATTTTCAAATTTCCTGGTTAGATTTTGAAGTCTTGAGATTTTTACCTTGGCAGTACCTTCTTGAGTGGTCTTTAGTATCTCCCAAGCATCTTTGGCAACCTCACACTTTTTGATTAGCCTAAACATATTTTTGTCCACACCATTAAACAAGGCGTTTAAGGCTTTAGAGTTGCCAAGAGCTAATGAGTCTTCTGCAGTAGTCCACTCCTCCTCTGGTTTCAGTACATCTGTATCAGCTCCATTAGCATCCTTCACTTTGGGATGTTCCCAACCTTTAAGAACAGCTTTCCAAGTCCTGCTGTCCATAGACTTCAAGAATGCTATCATTCGAGCTTTCCAAATGTCGTAGTTGGAGTCATCTAGAAGAGGTGGCTTGGTTACGTATCCTCCTTCTCTGTCCATGACGTCAGATATCTACCCTGGAGCTCACCCACGCAAGTTAGGGTGCCTGCTCTGATGCCAATTGAAAATCTGACACCCTGTAGACAGATGCTACGCAAGATGCTACAGCAATGTTCATAGCAATAAATCACAGAAAATAATACAGCAGTAAAATAACAGAACAGTAAAAAAGACAGTATGTTGTTAACCCAGTTCGGCGCAACTCACCTACTCTGGGGGATACCAATCCAGGAATGAATCCACTAATATAGTTCTAGTTCTAAGTTCTCAGCAAACGCCCCGTTTACAACTTATCGCCTAGACACTACCTCATGCAATTCTACCTAGGAACTCCTAGATATGAGACGCCCCGTCTCACTTCCTTCAAACAATATTCAGAATGTTACTCACTGTAACAGACACTAAAACAATCAAGAACAAACCTACCTCCGTGCTTCAAAGCTTAGGAGTAAGTTCACACAATCCTAATCTCCGTACTTAAAAGCTTAAGGGAATTAAACAATACAACTCGATAAACCCAGTCCTAAACTTGCATCACGATGACACAAGAAAGGCTCACAATAAACAAGCAAAACTCAAAAACCCTAAAACACACACTTTAGTAAAACACGGCTTTTGATACTTTGAAACAATGATTTAGACCTCATATATATAGCCTATAGATAGCAGGTACTTGTTGCACAAGAAAAGCCTTCAGAATAAATCTGGACCATTGAGATAATCAACACAAAGATTTACTTCAAATATTCTTCAAAGATTGTCTTCAAAAAGATTTACTTCAAATAAATATTCTTCAAAGATTATCTTCAAAAAGATTAACTTCAAATATATATTCTTCAAAGATTGTCTTCAAAAAGATTTACTTCAAATATTCTTTAAAGATTGACTTTAAAAGATTTTCTTCAAATATATTTTCTTCAAAGATTTAATTATTTTATTGAGATAAATAATATAAACCTCCTTCAGAAACTTAAGGAACAAGGCGCAGCTTGGTCTATTAAAACGTGCTCAATCTTTTATTCTGAAACAGATCTTTCTGAGATTTTGTATAAAAATTCTGCGCAACACAGTAGCAGTAATGCTGTACTTCATATGCTACAGCATCTTGTCCAGCATCTTGGCTAGAGTTAGTTTTTGCAAAATTGTAGCCAACATACAAAAACCCAACAATTATGAACTTAGTCTTTTGAATGATGCATAGGACTTTTTGACCTATGAACTCAGTGTTCGGTGAATGGTGTATAGGTCTTTTTGAATATGTATAGGCCTTGTTGATTACTTGATCTTAATTCATGATTTATAGGTTAAGTTCATAGGTAATTTTGGAAGTTAGTAACTTAGTTTAATGTTGTGATTTTGTAACATCCCGACTTTAATTAATAGTAGAATATTAATTAGAGGTACTTGAGACTAAGTTGTGTCAAGTTATGATAGTGGAAAATATTAAAGTAATGTAACTTGATTAATGGAAAGAAGGCATATGCCAAGTGGGGACCAAAATATTATAAGCTACATGAATCAAGGGGATTAAATCATTTCTTTCATTATTCCACTTCATGAAATAGAGAATCGGGGAGCCAAACTTCTCTCACAAAGCTCTCTCTCTCCTCACGTCAACCACCACCGCCTCATATACAATTCATTTGTTTCTTAGCCAAATAAACATAATCAACATGCATGTCACTCCAACATAGCCTTAAGAAGAATTAATTGAAAAGAAAGTTCATAGAGGTAAATAATTTCATCCTTCACCTTGTCCGAAATAAGACCCCATCTCAATCTTTCAACCCATTTTCATGATTAGATCTAAAACTTTTACCAACAAACTCTATGGAAGGAATTTATGGTGGTTCAAGGTAAGTATTAGCAAGAAAAGTTCAATTCTTCCTTTCTTCTTCGCACCTGGCAGAAAACCCCTTTTTAATTGTGTTTAAATCTAAACTTCAATTCTTCACAGATCATGAGGTAGCTTGCATGTGAGTTCCTAGCAATCAAAGAGTCATGGGTTGTGTGTTGAGTTGAAAGTCAGTTTTGAGAGATGTTATTAATGGTTATTAAAGAAACAAAGGAGAAGGGGTTAATGGAAGCAAGGAAGTAAACATCAGTAGCAACAAAAGCTGCGTTTTTGGAAGAACAGGGCAGCTCGATGAGCGAGTGGTGCTATCGCCTAGCGAGATTGGCAAAGAGGATTTTGGTTCCTGCATGCACGGATTCTTGTTGATTGCATAAAGAAGCTTGGGTTGCAGCCACCAGAATTATAAGTCCAGTCTGAGTTAATGTTAGAGGTCAAAGAGTGGAATATGTATATGGAGTTCGTTTAAAGCTCAAGAGTTATCGTCATTAAAGCTCATTATACGAGGGGGTTCCCTTAAGTAACTTTCACTTTAATATAATAGTCTTATTAGTTTTCCCGCAAATTCCTTATGCATGTTAACATAGGATTGTTAGGAAAAAAAGGAATTGACTTAATTAATGTCTTGACTAAGCCCTACATGTTTGAAAGATGTTAATTTTGGAATCTAGGATAAAAAGGAATTTATACATATTCTGGATTGTATACTGGTCTTTCTGAAATATGCAGGATACATGAGTTTGAATCGGTTCAAACATATTTTGGGCTCCCAGGAACTAAAAATGTGCATTTTGGGTTTTATAAACCGGTGCATGCAAAGCATGAGCTGATGCATAATCCCTATGATGGATTTTATAACACTTGGGAACACTTGTATCGGTGCATCATTTGGTCTAATCGGCTCAATCCAGGCCTGGACAAGGCATGAACCGGTGCAAAGAATTGTTGAACCAGGGTATGGACCCAAAATTAGTATTTTGCAAGGAAACTCGGTTGCATGAATAGGTGCAAGAATTCCTTGAACCAGTACATTCTAAAACAGTTTGTAAAATCGTTTGGCACATTTATGTGGGTGGAGATATTAACTAATTTTACTGGACTAAATACCTTTCTCCCGTCATGGAAATTATTTTATGAAAACAATAAGCGACTTGTTTCCACGATTACGAACTTCCAACATGTTCAAAATTAGTACACTTAGGAATTAAATCAAGATATTCAGGATTAGATAGATATGCCACAGGAAGGCTATTTTCTTTGGGTAGGATAATTATCAGGATAATTAAGTTAAGTTAGAAAGTCAATCAATTATGGTGGTCAATTATACCACATTATGAAATTCATTATTATTCAATCATGTTATGATTGTGAGTCTCAGTCGTGTTGATTCATTATTATCGCAGACTGATATGCCAGGCCTATGAGATCGAGTCACCTCAGATTGCCTTTATTATGTATAAAATAAACAAGATAATAACTTGTGTTGCACCTTTATGTTATTATGTTATGCAATTATGTTATGTAAATCATGTTTAACGATTGACTATCAGGTTTAGACACTATTAGTTTCAGATGCCCCCAGTGTAGTCACCATTAGTCGGGTAGTTGGAATCCATTGACGCTTAGAAGTCTCATCCCACACCTATTTTTTTTCCCAGATAAACAGGTTGTTCAGGATATCATGGTCTGCAAGCATGAAATTCAGATACTTGGATTATGCTAGTTGAGGTGATGTTATGTTATCTTATATTTTGTATAAGATTTAGGTTCTTTATCTTTTCAGTTGTTAGCTCAATTTAGCATTCTTCCTTTGGATTTTGTAATCCTATTTATGTATTCGGACAGAATGTAATGTAATTTAATGTTTCCAGATTCAGTTATGTGCACTTCTGTCGATATTCTAGATAAATTGACATAGGGTGTTATAATTGGTATCAGAGCAGGTCAATCTAGTATCGGACTTTGCCGCAGATCATTAAAATTCCATCCTAAGTAGTACGAACCCTTTGGAGTCTGAACTGTTTACGCTGAAATCATCTCGTGTTGAGCCTGATCAATTCAGTATCGTGTATGGTAGGCAGGGTATTACGGTTGAGAATCGAAGTGGACCAAAGAGGTCGAGAAGTAAGAATGCGGTAGAAGCGCAAACTTGGAAGGAAGTATGAATGAAGATCTTTAGAATCAGATGTTGAAGCTGCAACAGTCAATCCCACAGGAGTAAGTAATGTAACGCCAACAAGTGGCGCGAGGAAATTGGAAATAGTATGTGGCGTAGTGCTAGTAGTAAGGGGCATTTCAGGAGATGCACGAACTGAACGCGCTCCAATGACAATAGAAAGTGTGAGTAAGTAGCGAATTCTTGGAAGGGAAAATCCAATATCAAATTGAGCTTTGACCGAAGTGGAACCGAAACTGAGTAGTGAAGTGTGTTAACCGGATAATTGTAGTAAGTCTGATTGGTACATTGACGTGGATGGTTAAATTATGAGGATACCATGCAATATAGATTGAAGTAATGTACCGACTACTGTCCAACCGACACATATGTGTTGTGTGAACCTAGAAGCAACAAGAGATAGTGTATCAAAACTCTTTCAAATCCATTTATCTTTCATTGTAACCCAGTTGTTTTCCCCAGTGACATAGCTCAATTAACTACCCTATCGAAGAGTGACAAACTAGATCTCCTACATTCCCTTAAACTTCTAATGTCGGCCTATTGCACCATTCTCGTAGGATGAGAACACTAAACGTTCCTAGCAAGATAAAGGAAGATAGCCTCTCAGTTCGTAATTAGTACTCAAGCCAGACTAGTTGCAGCCATGTAGTTCATCCCAGAGAATTCAAATTTAACCATACCCCTAGTTGTCCTTAATGAAATCACTTCAATCTTTCAATTCAAAATCAGTAATCGTATCCGACTATTAGGAGTGAAGTCTTGTTAAAGGAAACATAGTTCAGTACGAACTTCAACAAGCCACCAAGATTGATGTAGCCAGTAACCCAACATATTCGATTTAACCTGGTGTGAGAGTTTATCAGCCAAGTTCTAATGAGAATCAAGTGTGTCCCAAATCTAGAGGAATGTCACTGGAAAGAAATCATAAAGCATGAACATACTCCGACAGAAATCAGGATCTTCAGTTACCTACTTTTTCGCGTGAACTCTAATTCAACTATAATCATCGAATTGATGCGATGCATGATTCATAATCAATAAGCCTTATCAAGTTATGAACATTACATTCCCGAGCCTATCTATTTTGATAAAGGGATAAATTCTTCCGATGCTTCCAAACTTATCACTTACATTCAGTGTAAGAATTCAATTAAGTTGCGAGCCTTTCTAATTCCTCAATTATCAGCTAATTAGATTCACTTTTAGATTGTTGTCCTTTTGTAAATCTGACGAAATGTCTTCAGTTTTCTTGCCTTATTCCCAGTAATTAGTTCAGACCTATGTAAAGCTTGAATTATTTGTTAAGAATAAGGAGTTATGTCCCATGTAAGACTATCGGCTATCCTAGTTAACATGTAAGTTAACATCCGTAAGTGATCTGACGTTGAGTAACTCTATCTAGTATGTCTTGTTGATCTTAGAGAAGTACACCATATTTTCCATTAAGAGATTCTCCAATCCTTTAGTTGTATTACTGATGACTGGTTCAGAATCACAGAAGTCTAATCAATCATTAAGGGTCATGAGCAATTTCGATTTAAGTTCTCGCTCGTCTTATTAACCTGTTAAACAACATTCTTAAGGTTCCCCGAACGTTGGAAATGTTAATTCAATTAATTCAGTTCACCCTTATTTATAAGGTCTTATGTTATCAACTTGTTTCAAATAAAACCCAAAATTCATCCAGAGATATAACAAGAAGTATCCCCAAATCAGTTTAACGATATGAATACTTTAGTTCCATTCACCATAACCAAGTTAACAACCATCGGATATCCTTATGATCGATTATTTAGCATCATCAAGCATCCCAGAGTTAAGCAACATGTTAGTAATAGGATCACCGACTGTTAACCAAGATAATTGTGTTGGTCGTTTCCTTAGTCATCAGTTTGTTTCAGCCCACTCTCTACTGCAAGACCGCATCAGACAATTCTGTCAAAATCCATATCTTACCTTAATTAAGTTAGGGGACTCAGCATCATAAGTAAACTCAATGAACACCAATGGAATGAGACGAACCGTAAGCGCTATGTGACAAGGAAATTTTGGATTAGTCAGTAGTAATAGGAAAAGTGTATACCCTTAAGATAACCTCGTGATATTAGTCAATGTCCTATGTTTCTCTGTGTACCCCAACCAGGCCAGATACCGACTTAATAAAGTTTGTTGAGTAATAAAGTAAATACCGGAAACGATAAGGAAGTAATATTAAAAGAAGATTGATTATAGCTGATGTCGGTGAAGTGATAAGTTATAGGAGAAATGAAGTCGCAAAGAATACCAGTGATTGAAATAAGGACCTTTGTGTATGGGTGAGATAGTGAGGATGGTGATCTTGATGACTATCAAGATTTTGGATCGGAAAATATCTTAAATGTCTACAGATTATGTCTTTTGAGCCAGTTATTACGAACTTAGTCTTTTGAATGATGCATAGGACTTTTTGACCTATGAACTTAGTGTTCGGTGAATGGTGTATAGGTCTTTTTTAATATGTATAGGCGTTTTTTAGTACTTGATCTTAATTCATGATTTATAGGTTAAGTTCATAGGTACTTTTGGAAGTTAGTAACTTAGTTTAATGTTGTGATTTTGTAACATCCCGGCTTTAGTTAATAGTAGAATATTAATTAGAGGTACTTGAGACAAAGTTATGTCAAGTTATGATAGTGGAAAATATTAAAATAATGTAACTTGATTAATGGAAAGTAGGCATATGCCAAGTGGGGACCACACTATTATAAGCTACATGAATCAAGGGGATTAAACCATTTTTTTCATTATTCCACTTCATGAAAAAGAGAATCTGGAAGCCAAACTTCTCTCTCAAAGCTCTCTCTCTCTCCTCACATCAACCACCACCCCCTCATATACAATTCATTTGTTTCTTAGACAAATCAACATGCATGTCACTCCAACATAGCCTTATGAAGAATTAATTGAAAATCAAGTTCATAGAGGAAAATAATCTCATCCTTCTCCTTGTCCGAACTAAGACCCCATCTCAAACTTTCAACCCATTTTCATGATTAGATCTAAAGCTTTTACCAAAAAACTCTATGGGAGGAATTTATGGTGGTTCAAGGTAAGTATTAGCAAGAAAAGTTCAATTCTTCCTCTCTTCTTCGCACCTGGCAGAAAACCCCTTTTTAATTATGTTTAAATCTAAACTTCAATTCTTCACAGTTCATGAGGGAGCCTGCATGTGAGTTCCTAGCAATTAAAGAAACAAAGGAGAAAGGGTTAATGGAAGCAAGGAAGTAGACATCAGTAGCAGCAAAAGCTGCATTTTTGGAAGAACAGAGCAGCTCGATGAGCGAGTGGTGCTATCACCTACCGAGATTGGCAAAGAGGATTTTGGTTCCTGCATGCACAAATTCTTGTTAATTGAATAAAGAAGCTTGGGTTGCAGCCACCAGAATCATAAGTCCAGTTTGAGTTAATGTTAGAGGTCAAAGAGGGAATATGTATTTGGAGTTCGTTTAAAGCTCAAGAGTTATTGTCATTAAAGCTCATTATACGGGTGGGTTCCCTTAAGTAACTTTCACTTTAATATAACAGTCTTATTAGTTTTTCCCCAAATTCCTTACGCATGTTAACATATGGTTGTTAGGAAAAAAATCTAGGATGAACTCATAAATTGACTTAATTATTGACTTGACTAAGCCCTACATGATTGAAAGATGTTAATTGTGGAATCTAGGATAAAAAGAAATTTATACATATTCTGGATTGTATACTGGTCTTTCTGAAATATGCAGGATACATGAGTTTGAATCGGTTCAATCATATTTGAACTGATGCATGTGCTCCCAGGAACTGAAAATGTGCATTTTGGATTTTATGAACCGATGCATGCAAAGCATGAGCTGATGCATAATCCCCAGGAACACTTGTATCGGTGCATCATTTGGTTGAATCGGCTCAAGCCAGGCTTGGACAAGGTATGAACCGGTGCAAAGATTTGTTGAACTAGGGCATGGACCCAAAATTAGTATTTTGCAAGGAAACTGGGTTGCATGAATAGGTGCGAGAATTCCTTGAACCAGTGCATTCTGAAACAGTTTGTAAAATCGTTTGGCACATTTATGTGGGAGGAGATATTAACTATTATTCCTGGACTAAACACCTTTCTCCGGTCATGGAAATTATTTTATGTAAATCATGTTTAACGATTGACTATCAGGTTTAGACACTATTAGTTTCAGTTGCCCCCGGTGTAGTCACCGTTAGTCGGGTAGTTGAAATCCACTGAGGCTTAGAAGTCTCATCCCACGCCTATTTGTTTTCCCAGATAAACAGGTTGTTCAGGATATCATGGTCTACAAGCATGAAGTTCCGATAATTGGATTATGCTAGTTGCGCTGATGTTATGTTATCTTATATTTTGTATAAGATTTAGGTTCTTTATGTGTTTAGTTGTTAGCTCAATTTAGCATTCTTCCTTTGGATTTTTTAATCCTATTTATGTATTTGGACGAAATGTAATGTAATTTAATGTTTCCAGATTCAGTTATGTGCACTTATGTCGATATTCTAGATAAATTGGCATGGGGTGTTATAGATTTATAGGTTATTTTGTTCTTATATTATAATTTTTATGTTTTTGCATGTATTTGTGTGTGTATATATGAAATTAAAATTTTGCCCTTCGGTAGGATCTACGAGTTGTGTTACAATCTTTCATCGGCCTATCACTCCTACTTAAGATCTCGTGTTTGACTACATTGCTGATAGTGATAGACCCATGTTATTGTTGCAGCCATTTTGGGAAGTTCGTTGAAATTCAGTTTGATTCAAGTCATAAAATATCTGGTGCTGCAATTAGAACTTACTTATTGGAAAGATTACGAGTAGTGCAGACCATGAATCCTGAAAGAAATTATCACTGCTTTTACCATTTGTGTGCATCTGAAAGGGTACTTGATTTCTGGTGAAGTATATATTTGACTATACATTTTGTTGTTAGTTTTGCATGACAATGCTATATTTTACAAATTCAAGTTACTGCTCTTATTTTGTTGTCGTCAATGTACTGATTATTCTACTTTGTAATTGGAATGCCTCTTTTTTAGGATGTAGAAAAGTACAAGTTAGGACATCCAAGCCACTTCCACTATTTAAATCAAAGTAAAGTTTATGAATTCTACATCTGGGAAATGTTGAATTTTCTCCTGGGAAAGAGCATGACTCATCAATAATAAAGGATGAGAAATCAACATTTCATTTGCAGATGGCTGCTAACCTTTTCAAGTATGCAATTTATATTATTTTTAGAGCAGGAATCATATTTTAATCTAGATGTGTTATTGTTTATATGGGTATATGCCATTGTTATGTTTCCTATTATATTTTTTAAAAATGAGGAATAGGAATCAATCTACTACTCATATATTTATGTTAAAGAAGTCCCACATCGGTTGCGAGATGGCCTGAACAAGTGTTTATAAACTAGAGGCAATCCTCACCTTACAAGCAGTTTTTGTGATGTTGACTTAGGCCAACATTCAATTATAAGATGGTATCAGCGCCTCTCAACGACTCGCTGGGCCGCCTGCCATCCACCATCAGGTTTTTGATCGGACCATCCACCATTCATATGCGTGCCTCAAGCCCATAGCGCTTGACGCGATGGGGTGTGTTAAAGAAGTCTCACATCGGTTACAAAATGGCCTGAACAAGTGTTTATAAACTAGAGGCAATTCTCACCTTACAAGCCGGTTTTGTAAGAATGAGTTAGGCTCAAAACTCAATTCTAAGAATTTATAATCCCATTTAATACAAATCAAAATTAATATAGTTTCTTTAATAGGGTTCCTCGAGTTTATTAAATTGTAACAAGATGGATGCATATGTTATATATCATATATGCTCTAGTTTGAAAGCCGGTTATTCTCTATTTATTGCAGTCAATATAGTTTCCTTAATTTTATATTTTTCCTTTCCTGAGATTTCTCTTGTATATAAATTTGGACAACCTCATTCTGAAATACAAGTCATTCATTCTACATTTTTCAAGTGAGATTTTTATACACAATGTTGAAAGATGATTTCTATAAAAAACATAATAATGAAAACTTGAAAGACAAATAGAAATTTAATTGCAAGAATTCTACAAAATACTATATTTATAGTATGATGGCCCATGCTATTCCCTATACAATAAATTTCTACATTTGAAAAAAATGAAGCTGTGAGTGAAAAATGAAGCTATAATAAAAAAGGATGTTAAAAAAATGATGATTTGGGCCAAATAAAAAAAATGTTGGGCTTCCTTTAAAAAAAAGAATGTTGGGCTTAGTCAAAAATATCTTTTTTTATTGTTTATAAATCAAAGTATTCATTCATTAAATTCAATAACTTTTCAAAATAATTAATAAAAAAAATTGTTTTAAAATAATTAATAAAATAAATCTTTTTTTCATAATTAATTAATAAAAAAAATTAAAATTGGTTTGACTATTGTCATTTGTCATTATTGTCAAGAGAAAAAAAAGTGAGTGAAAAATCAATTTAAAATTGGTTTAAAAATGAGTAACTCAATTTTTCTTACAAATCGGTTATAAATTGGTTCCGAACCGGATATGAACCAAACCCAAATTAGTTTTTAAAAATAACCGGTTTTTGATTTAAATGGTTTTAGATTTAAACCAAACCATAAATTAGGTTTGGTGTGGTGTGGTTTTTAAACCATGCACATCCCTAAACGCATACCTAGCCTCAATTCACAAACAAACGTTTTGCACTCCTTACTGTCAATGGCAAACCTCTTGATTATTCAAGCAATCATCAATCTTTATTGTAGGCCTCATTATCCTCTAATCTAATTTGTGTAAGTTCTCTTTGATGAGTCTCTCTATTCTATTTTCTATTTATTTCATGGAAACTCAACAATTGACATGTTCCCGTAGAATTGTGATAGCACCTTCGTCCACCGTCAGATCGTCGAAACGAACCCTTGCGTGAGAGATGTTATGTGTGCACGGTAGCTGCGAATTTAGGCTATTATTGTGCTTGGAAGGAAAGCGTCTAAGGTAAGTGCTTCCTCCATACACTCATGCTACATAGGACTGTGTTGTAGAATGGTAGTGGAGCCTTTGTCACTTAAAACAAACCATCAGACTCAATCTATATAAATAAATAAATAATACTACTTGATGTAATTGGGAAAAATAAAAGAGAAAACAGATAAGGAATTAATCTGGTTTCGGTTCATACATTATATCAATTGATTCAGTAAATTTACTTGTGTAAAGTTTGTTATGTATTGGTTATGATCATTTGGCATGCATCTTTGTTCTGTGACCTGGTTTAAGCTTCTATTGATTGTTGTGTATATATTGTGTGTTTGTTTCAAGTGTGTTAATTTAAAAATCCACGCCTATGTTTATTTATGTGTATAAACTCCATTCTGGTCGGTATATAAGCCAAGTAAAATTTGATTATTTTATGAACTCATGAAGTATAACTATGTTGTTAGATTTTGTGGGAGGATCAAATTAGTGCACTTGTTTCTTTACTGGTTTGGTATAAATTTATAGTGCTGGGTTTTTGGTTGTTGGCATCATTTTGTTAAAACAATGTTATAGCAAGATGTTGGACTAGATGTGGTAACATTGTGTACAACATCATAGTGTACGCCCTTTTCGCGTTTCTTGGAAGATTTATTTTCGTGTGAGATCCCAGAAAGATTTGGTTGAAGAATTAATCCACGCAAACTTGTGTGCCAAGACGCATGTGTTTTCCAGAATATTCAGAAGGCGGTTTACTTGATTACTTGTTCCTCAAGATAAAATATTAAGCAATCAAGAAGATTTGATTTTAAAATATATCTTGTGAAGATTGTTGCAGAGAATATAAAAGATTTATTTCAAATAAATCTTTGTGCTTCAAGAAGATTTGATTTTAAAATATATCTTGTGAAGATTGTTGTAGAGAATATAAAAGATTTATTTCAAATAAATCTTTGTGCTTCAAGAAGATTAGAAGATTTAATTTTAAAATATATTTTCAACAAATATATTTATGGGAGGAATATTTTGATGCAAAGAAGATTTAGTAAAAATATATATTTTTCCTTTAGAAGATTTCTTGGAGCTGAAGCATTGTGAAACCTATATAAAGAAAGTTGCTAAAGCTATTTTATTTACCAAAACCGAAGCTTAAACAAATATATCAAAGATGTAGTCTTTTAGGGTTTTGTGTCTTTGTAAGCCTTGTGCTTTAGGGTTTCATGTACACCTCTCTGTTGCCGTCATTGAATATCTATGTACAAAGTTGGTTAGTTTAGTTGAGTTGTAAATTGTAAGTGTCTCCTAAGCCTTTAGGTATGGAGGTGTTGATTGTGTTACTTCTCCAAAGCTTTTAAGCAAGGAGTTGTTATGTCTTGAAGTGTGTCTCCACCATTTGAATGTTTTGTTTGTAAACAACGCTGTTTGTGTTGTTTGAAGGAAGTGAGACGGGGCGTCTCATATCTAGGAGTTCCTAGGTAGAATTGCATGAGGTAGTGTCTAGGCGATAAGATAGAAACGGGGCGTTTTGGAGTCTTTGAACTAAACTATATTAGTGGATTCATTCCTGGATTGGTATCCCCCAGAGTAGGTGAGTTGCGCCGAACTGGGTTAACAACATACTGTGTTATTTACTTTCCTGCCCTTTATTGTTTATTGTTCATATTCTGTTAGTCTGATGCGGTAGAAGATGCTACAACATTATATAGAGCATCTTGCCACTGCATGCCAGAATTTCATATAGGATATAATTAAAAGTATAGAGAGGACTAGTTTATGTCTGTGATCGGTGGCCTTTCTAAGAAATTGATTTTCTTACACTATTGATACATGCATCATATAGATGTATATAGAGAGTTGTTTAGTGCCTTTGTGGCAAGTTTTAGGTGCCTTTGTGGTAGGTTCTATTTTTCCTTTGTGGTAGGTTCTATGTTTGCCTTTGTGGTAGGTTTTACTTTTTGCCTGTGTGGCATGTTTCTCATTGGTATAAGATTTATTATCCGGATCATTAGTGCCTGTGTGGCTGGAAGTCTCATATAGGTGTTGTCTTAGTCGCATTGTGTTCCGATGAACTAATAAAGGGGTGTGAAAAGTAAACGAATGAGACCGTCAAAATAACAAAAATAATCTAAGTATTCCTGAAATTCCTTGGTTGCCCGTCTTGTTTTTCATCAATGTTACAAGTATTTATAGGACATACAGGGAGAGAGTTCTTCCCGCCCTTTTTCTTCGTTGGTCAATCCCACGTTCCTTCTATACATTTGATCACATGCCTATTTGCAAGGTGATCATGTGTAACGTGGTTTGAATATAATGGTTTCTTCTAAATTAAGCTCCTAGTCATACGGGGAATGGAGGTAAATGGATCAAATCGTGGAAAAAATAACAGGTACAGTGAAGGATAAGGAGATCATGGGATCCTGGGCATCTCGCCCTTATGGCCATGTCTCGTCATGAGGGGTAGTTGTCTCGCCCTTCTGGTCTCGCCCTTATGAGAAGTTGGGCTTCGTGTGCATCTCACGATGTACTTTCTTTTGCTACTAGTGCATGCTATAAATAGGAGATTATTGGATTGTTTTCATCACTTCAAACTTCTTCTCTATTCCTTTCTTTGTTATAACCATGAATTCCCCAACTTCTGTTCTTGAACCTCCTGTATTCAGAATCATCAAGGCTCTGAAAGGTCTACTCCGCTATGACATAGAGGATTTGATTAATCAGGCTGATGACTTCTCTGATTTTGATGAAAAACTTAGGTCAGCTTCCTGGAGGTTGACTAATGCCGAGCTGCGCTTCCTTGAGAGAGTGATGTTTCTCAAGGATAATTTGGCAGATGATGGAGCTTTCATTGTATCTGTTGAAGATGCTCACCATCTTCATTATGAACTGGCTTCTGACTTGTTTGACAAAACTTGGCGTCTAAAAGAGAGTATGAGAGTTCATGAGGAGCTCATGAACTTAGAGTTTACTGAAGAGGAGGCAGTGACGTACCGCATGAAGGTCTTGGAAGAGGAGCTGAAGGTTTTGGCCAAGAAGAAAGAGGAACTTCGTGTGAGTAACAAGGATGAAATTTCTACTTTGTTGTTGAAGCGTCTTGAACTTATTCGCCTAGAGGGCAAGACGAAAACTCTAGGAGAGTCTCATAAAGATCAATGATGATTTGGCGACGTCTAAGAAGTACAAACGTGCCCTGGAGGATATGCAGACCATGGCTCTGGATGCTGCTCCTGATGTTTAGATATATTTCCCTTGTTTTGATGTAGTTTCAATTGTTATTTCCCATTCAGTAATTTACCTTTCAAGTATCTTCCTTTTGTAATTTCCATTTTGAAGTAATGAAATGCATTTCTTTCCTTAAATTCCTGCTTGCACATACGTTAGCAAATGATAAATAATATAAGGAAGTATAACATATCTCGCCTCTTTGGGAGCGCATAAGATATCACGCCATAAGGCGAGGAAGTTTTATAATATACCTAGGCGATATAATATCACGCCATAGGCGAAGTATCAAACGTTTCTTCTTCTATTTAAATTTCAAATTGACAACTTTCACAGACGTGTTTCCCACGCTGACACGCGTCTCGAGATATGGGTTTAACCAATGAATAACTAAACATTTCCACTTCACTGACAGTTTTCTGCCTATAAATTCTTTAACTTCTCCTTTTCAACAGTTTTTCCAACTTCTCAACTTCCCTATCTCTCCTAATTTTTCACATTCCCTCCCAAAATTCAATTTTCTCTATTCCTTCGTCCAGATTTCACTGTAAAGTACTTACGTACTGATTTCTTCGTTTTTCCAGCCTCTGAGTAGTTTGTAGTTATTTCCTTTGGGCGTGCGTGCCTATGTTTGTAATTTTTTGTTGTGACTATGGTGTTTGCCCTTTGGCGATTTATCTTTAAACACTTTGTCTTTTTGAATTAAGTACGTTATTATTTATTATCTTTTCTCCTACTGCTTTATTGCTAATTATATGTGTATTAATTGCTTTAAGGCGCTTATGTTTTTCTCTTCCTCATTTGTAACGGTTTTTCCGTTAATCTTTGCCTTTAAACTTCCCCACTCCCTCGAAAAACGCACCTGAACACATTTCCCAAAATAGTCTAGTCAAAGGTAGTAACTATTTCTCCTAAAAACGCGTGCTTGAACTTATCTTTTTTAGGGTTTTGAGATTGCTATAAAAGGAGGCAATCCCTTGCCTTGATCTTCATACTCAAACACCTCTGTTATTTTTCTTCTCTTATTCTTTAGAAACCATGGAAAGATCTTCCAAGAAACACAACAGTGCTCCCACACGTAGGAGCCCTATGGTTAACTCCTCTAAAATTATTTCTTCCGAACCCAAATCTTCTAAGAAAACTTCTTCTGTTGTAAATAAAAACTCCAAGAAATTTGAACCTCCAATCATAAAAGTAATATCTTATGATTCTGACGAAGCAGATTCAGATTATGCTGAATACTTAAGGACCTATCGTCCTGAAGATTAATCTTGGGGTTCGGATCAAGAATGCTCTCAGTTAACGGTGGAGTCCAAGCTAACTCCCAGGAAGGAGAAGAATTGCCCTTGTAAAAAGGGGAAAGGCTCTACTTGTCGGTCTTCCTCACTATGGTGTAGGCCTCGCCCATAGGTTATCCTATGGGGAGGCTTCTACCGCCGGTCTTCCTTATTATGGTCGTTTATTTTTTTTTGTTTTCTTTTCTAAGTTTAGGTTCATTGTAATGATACTTTGTTTATGTTTTCAGATCTATAATGAAAACACTATTATGTAATTGATGATAAATCATATTCAATGAATAAAAATATTTTGACATTATTTTTTTTTTCTTGCATGTTTTTTTTTCTTGATATTCCATGCTTTTTGCGTAATTAAACACGAAAGGTTACCTTTGTTACGTTTGGATGATGATTAAAAATAGAAATACCTTTCTTCATTGGCGATTCACTTCTTCTTTGGGGGCTCGCCTTTTGATTTTCTTTTTCATGAATTCCTGGTGACGCCGTTTTTGCTAACCTGTAAATTTGACTCGTCAAAGCCTTAGACTTACATGACGGCCTTTGCTTATTTACTCGCCAAAACCTCAGACTTACATGACGGTATTTAATGATTCACTCGCCAAAGCCTTAGACTTACATGAGGGTGCTAGTGACATTGCTCGCCAAAGCCTTAGACTTACATGGCGGCATTTAATAATTTACTCGCCAAAGCCTTAGGGTGCGTTTGATCTGCAAAAAATATGGGACTGGACAGGACAACTTCAGTTGTACTGTGTTTGATTGTAAAACTGTAACTGGGACTGGACAAGCTGGGGGTCAAGGGACAGGACAAAAACATATATTCTTGTCCCCCACTGAACCATGGGACAACTTTTTGTCCTCAGCACAAGTTGTTTAAATCACCAAAATAACATTTTCTCAATCAAGCATCATACAAGACAAAATTTGTTCAATACGATAAATGTTTGTCCTGTGCTGTTCTGTCTTGTACTGTCCTGTACTGTTCTGTCCAGTACTTTTATTTAGCAGATCAAACGGACCCTTAGACTTACATGACGGTATTTAATAATTCACTCACCAAAGCCTTAGACTTACAAGGTGGTGATTGCATTTTTTTAATGACCGATGCCTTAGACTTACACGGTTTTTACTGGGTACTTGAATTCGCCAGACATAATATTTTTGACATTGATGCCTTAGACTTACACGATACAAAACTGGGTACTTAAATTCGCCAGACAAATTCACACGTCAAAGCCTCAGTCTTACATGACGGTTCCGACATCATATGAATCTTACTACCGGATAATTAGCTCGCCAAAGCTTTAGACTTATATGGCGGCTATAATAATTCACACATCAAATCCTTAGTCTCACATGATGGTGCCAATATTATATATTTCTTTTCTACTGGATTTTTAGCTCGCCAAAGCATTAGACTTACATGGCGGCCATTCGTACATCAAAGCCGTAGACTTACATGATGGCGCTGGTATTATATAATTCTTTTCTACTAGATTCTTTTTTTTTGTGGCTCGCCAACGGCTTAGACTTACATGGCGTCCATGATAATCCCTGCACCAAAGCCGTAGACTTACATGATGGTGTTAATTTCTTAGTGGCTGAGGCCTTAGACTTACACATCGTTGATCCATTTTTGCGATTTTGCTGAAAGCTCATAAAATAAAATAATTAAATAATACACTGCAATCTTTCTGAAAACGGCGGGCCTCGATAAAAACTCTTGCAATTTCAAGAGAAAAGAGTGTCCCACCGTTCTTTATTCATCAGCTTCTTTGATTTCAATATACATAAGATATTAAAATACATATAACAGAAATGTAGTTCTTGTATCCTAATGTGTCAGAAATCAAACATAAACGTGAGCCCGTCTTGGCGAGCTCACTCACAAACCCTTTCAGCTGTAATAGAATCTTAGGTTGGCGATGTTCCACGTTCTGGCCATGCTCTCGCCTTCCATTGTTTCTAGCCTGTAGGCTCCTCCTTCAAATGCTTCGTGGACCCTAAATGGTCCTTCCCATTTGGCTGCCATCTTCCCACCTTTGTCTCTGCCCATGGGCCTCTTTAGAACCAAATCCTCCGCTTTGAATTTTCTCGGAATGACCACAACATTGCAGGGAGGTGTTCCACCCAACTTTCCTGTTTTGAATTGACTCTTCTTTTTAAAGCCCTGAGGATGAATTTGTTAGTTGACTCAGCTTGCCCATTGGCTTAGGGGTATTCCACAGAGAAAAAGGTGTTTTGTATCCCCTTCCCTCTGCAATATTCCACCACCCTTTCGCTGGCGAACTGCGTCCCGTTATCTGAGACAATGTACTTGGGCAAGCCAAACCTGCAAATGATCTTTTTCCAGTAGAATTTTATTATCTGGTCTGCAGATATACTTGATATGGGTTCTGCTTCTACCCATTTGGTGAAATAATCAACTGCCATGATGATCCACCTTGCTTGGGCCGTGGATATTGGAGAAGGTCCTAAGATGTCCACTCCCCACATATAGAACGACCATGGGGATATGACTGATTTCAGCGGCTCGCCTGGTGCGTGATGTAGGTTTGAGTAGCGCTAACATTTATCACAGGTATTCACGTGCCTGACTGCGTCGTCGTGCAGGCTGGGCCAGTAAAAACCAGCTCTCAACACCTTTCCTGCTAGTGACCTAGACCCAATATGACTTCCACATGACCCTTTATGTATCTCGTTTAGAATTTTGCATGCCTCCGTGTTACTTACGCATAGAAGCACGGGGTTTGAAAACCCTCTCTTGTACAACTTGTCTCCCACCATTGTGTACTATGCCGCCATTTTTCTTATTTTTGTCGCCTCGTCTCTTGCCGAGGGGAGGACATCTCTTTGTAAATATCTGATTATTGGGCTCCTCCAATCTTCCTCCTCTATCACCATTCCTACTTCTACCTCATTTATGCTCAGAGACTTTAAAGTCTCTTGAATGACGGTACGATGATTACCTGACTTTTTTGTGCTAGCAAGCTTGGCGAGTAGATCAGCCCTTGCGTTCTGTTCCCTCGGTACATATGTTAGTTCAAACATGGTGAAGTATTTGGGGATCTTTGGTTTGGAATTCTCCTACGACCTTGTTAGTGACCAGCTGTGAGTCGCTTTGCACCTTGAGTTCCCGCACTTCCATTTCTCAAGCCAATTTCATTCCGGCTATCAGGGCTTCATACTTCGCTTGATTGTTGCTCGCCTTGAAGGCGAATCTTAGTGATTGTTCTATGAGTATCCCTTCTGGTCCCTGCAAAACTACTCCTGCTCCACTACCTCTCAAGTTAGATGAGCCATCCACAGATAGAGTCCATGGTTGGGCCTTGTTTTCACTTGGAGGATCTGTTAATTCTAGCACGAAATCTGCTAAAGCTTGAGATTTAATCGCCCCTCTGGGCATGTATGTGATGTCAAACTCAGACAATTCCACTGACCACGTTACCATTCTTCTTGCCAAATCTAGTTTTCGCAGAAGGTTTTTGATGGGGTAGTCGGTCTTTACTACCATCTGGTGGCTTTGAAAGTATTGTCGCAACTTCCAAGATGTTATTATTACTACTAAACATAATCTTTCGATCTTCCGATACCTCGTTTCTGTCCCCCTCTGCGTTCTGCTTACGAAGTAGATAGGTTTCTCTTCTCCTTTTATTTCTTGGACTAGCGTCGAGCTGAGAGCTTTCTCGAATACTGCTAAATAAAGGTATAACGTTTTTCCATGTTCAGGGCGAGTAAGGATGGGAGGTGAAGATAAATATACCTTTAACTTTTGGAATGCTTCCTCACATTTGGGGCTCCATGTGAACCTTTCGCTTTTCCTTAATGTGGCAAAGAATTGACATACCTTCTCACCTGAACAAGACAAAAATCTGGATAGCGCCGCTATTCGTCCCGTTAGTTGCTGTACTTCTTTAACGGAAGTAGGGCTCTTCATGTTGATGATGGCTTGGCATTTATCTGGATTTGCCTCTATCCCCCTATGTGTGAGAAAAAAACCCAGAAACTTACCAGCTTGCACTCCAAAAGAACATTTGGCTGGGTTAAGTCGCATATTATACTTTCTGACTGTTTTAGAATGTCATCCAAATCTTTATCATGCTCGCCTTCTTTCTCTATTTTGACTACCATGTCATCGATGTAAACTTCCAGATTCTTCCCTATTTGCTCCACGAATACTCTGTCCATCAGTCGCTGATAAGTGGCTCCGGCGTTCTTCAAGCCAAAGGGCATAACATTGTAAAAATAATTACAAGTGTTGGACATGAAAGTCGTATGTTGTGCGTCCATGGGGTGCATCTTGATTTGGTTGTATCCTGAGTAAGCATCCATGAAGCTCAACATTTTATAACCTGACGCTCCATCAATTAACCTGTCGATAATGGATACGGATTCTTGAGACAGGCCTTGTTTAGGTCTGTAAAGTCCACACACATTCTCCATTTACCATTTGCTTTCTTCACCATTACTACGTTTGCCAAGCAGGTGGGATACTTGATTTCTTCTATGAATCCTGCTTCCTTCAATTTAGCCACCTCCTTTGTGATGGCTGCTCTTTGTTCTTCACCCACTTGTCTTTTTCGTTGGACCACGGGCTTGTTGGCGGGCGAGATGGACAATTTGTGAGTAATCAGATGGTTGTCATGCGAACACATCTCTGTTGTTGCGTAATATGGCAATGATTCTCTCCTTTTCCTATGGAAGGAGGCTTGTCCCGATGTTGGTCGTTTGATGCGGCTGCTCGCCTATTTGGACTTGTTTCAGATCCTCAATTGGGCTGACTCTTCTTTCTTGGAACTCCTCCCTGGGGTCCAAATCCGTGATACTGACCATGTTTATCCCTTTAGTTCGCTCTCCACTTTATGGGGGCGAGACGGGCTTGAATGGTTTATGCCGGATTTTTAAACTTGACTCGTAGAACTTTCTTGCCAATGCTTGGTCGCCTTTGAACACTCCTATTTTACCGTTGTTCAGAGGGTATTTGATCGACAAGTACTGAGTAGACATAACTGCGCCCAATATGTTGAACGCTGGCCTTCCAATGATGATATTATATGAAGTGAAAGGAGTTTTGACCACCAGATATCTAACCTTAATTGTTTTGGCGTTCTCTTCCTCGCCAAAAGTAGTGTACAAGGTGGTATGACCCATGACGTCCACTTGTTTGCCTGCGAATCCTACTAACGTGCCGAAGTAGGGGTTCAACTGTTGGTCGGACAGACGCATCGCCTTGAAAGCTTCCCAATATAGGATGTCTGCTGAACTTCCTGAGTCAATAAGAACTCTTTTGACATCGCAGTTCAGGATCTGAACTTGTATCACCAACGGATCGTCATCATGAGGGATAACATCACCCCCATCCTCCAGGTTGAACGTGATTTCAGGACCATGTGGAAAGGTTAACTTTTCCACTGAGCATATTTCAAACCTAGACCGCCTGACGTAGCGCTTTCTAGCCGAGCTGGACTCGCCGCCTCCTGCGAATCCTCCAGATATTGTATTAACTGTATCCCTATGTTTTCTCCTTTGCTCCCTTTATCGCCTTCTCTTTTCTGCTGGTAAGGGATTTGTTTTGGTAGGGCGATCTGCCCTTTGGTGGCGTCTTCTAGGAATTTTCTTAGATGTCCGCTTCCTATTAAGTCCTCAATCAAATCCCTCAATCGAAAACATCTCTCAGTGTCGTGGCTCTTGTATCTGTGATAGGCACACCACGCCTCAGTGTCCGGGCCCATGACTATGTTATTCGCTCTGGGGGGAGGTAAGGGTGCTAAGCCTGCTTACAAAATTTCATGTAAGACATGTACTCTAGTTCTGTTTAGCGGCGTATACTCCCTATCTGCTGGATACCGTCTGTGTTGAGGGTAGCCCATACCACCACCAATATTAGGCGGATAGTAAGGCTTGGCGCGATACCCTTGCTTGTGGGCGTCGTTATATTGCTAGTTGCGCTGGGGTTGTGAACTTTGCCCTTTGTAGTTGTTGTTTCTCAGGTCTTTTCCTTTGGCGCCTCTGGAGCGTTTCTCTGTGTTACTCTCTTCGCCTTTGATGTAGCAACTGGCTCTTTTGACAACTTCCTGCATTGATGTAGCGGGTTTCTGTGCTAAAGACTCGTTAAAGTGTCCAACTTTCAAGCCATTGTGGAAGGCTGCAACGAACATCTCCTGGTTTGGATTTGATATGGTGATCGTTGCCTCGCTGAATCGAGCAAGATATTATCGAAGAGTTTCAGCGAAATTTTGGCGGATTGTGAATAGGCCGGTCGCCGTGATTTTGATGTGCTTGGTTCTAGAAAATTGGTGTATGAACTTTTTGTGAAAGTCGGCATAACTTTCGATGGAGTTGTCGGGTAAGTTCATATACCAATGTAATACAACATCTTTCAAAGTCCCTGATAGGAGTTTGCACCTTAAATGCTCTGGTGCTCCAATGATGGCAGTTTGAGTACCTACAGCCATCAAGTGTTCCATAGGGTCTGTCTTTCCATCAAACGTAGGTAGATGAGGTGACTTGAAATTTTCAGGGACTTTGGAATCCCAGAGTGATTGGCGAAAGGGCTGAGACTCAATGAGTCTCCCATCCTCGGAATCTGCGTTTTGTTCAGCCTGTTCCTTCTCCATTGTAGTTACTTTCCATTGCAAACTTCTGATCTCTTCCATTGTTGTTTGCAGTGAAGGTGTTCCATGGTTAGCACCCATGGTTGGATCTCCGTTTGCGGTTTTGCTTTGTCTCTAAGTGGTAGGCTGGGAATCGTTTTACCGCAGACCCACGGTGGGCGCCAAAATGTTCTGATGAACAAATAAAGGGGTGTGAAAAGTAAACGAATTGGACCGTCAAAATAACAAAAATAATCTAAGTATTCCTGAAATTCCTTGGTTGTCCGTCTTGTTTTTCATCAATCTAAGTATTCCTGAAAAATTAACAACCCCGGCGCAACTGGCAAAATAACGATACCCACAAACAAGGATATCGTGCTAAGCCCTACTACCCTCCTAATGTTGGTGGAGGAATGTGTTACCCTCAGCACAGGCGGTATCCAACGGATAGGGAATACACGCCGTTAAACAGATCTAGAGTGCATGTATTGCACGAAATTTTACAAGCAGGCCTAGGACCATTGCCTCCCCCCAGAATGAACAACAAAATCATGGGCCCAGACACCGAGGCGTGGTGTGCCTATCACAGATGCAAGGGCCACGACAATGAGAGATGTTTTCGATTAAGGGATTTGATTAAGGATTTAATCAGAAGCGGACACCTAAGGAAATTCCTAGAAGATGCTGCCAAAGGGCAAGTCGCCCTACCAAAACAAATCCCTTACCAACAGAAAGGCGAAGGTGACAGAGGGAACAAAGGAGAAAAACATCGGGTAGCAGTTAATACAATATCTTGAGGATTCACAGGAGGAGGCGAGTCCAACTCGGCTAGAAAGCGATATGTCAGGCGATCTAGGTTTGAAATATGATCAGTGGGAAATTCAACCTTTCCCCACACCCCTGAAATCTCGTTCAACTCGGAGGATGGACGAGACGTTATTCCTCATGATGACGATCCTTTGGTGATACAAGTTCAGATTTGGAGCTGCGATGTCAAAAGAGTTCTTATTGACTCAGGGAGCTCCGTAGACATCCTATACTGGGACGCCTACAAGGCGATGCGTCTATCCGACGAACAACTGAACCCCTACTACGACATGTTAGTGAGATTTTCAGGCGAACAAGTGCACGTCATGGGTCATATCACCTTATACACTACTTTTGGCGAGGAGGAGAACGCCAAAACGATTAAGGTTGGATATCTGGTGGTTAAAACACCTTTCACTTCATACAATATTATCATTGGAAGACCATCGTTCAACATACTGGGCGCGGTTATGTCTACTTTGTACATGTCAATCAAATACCCTCTGAACAACGGTAAGATAAGAGTGGTTAAAGGCGACCAAGCATTGGCGAGAAAGTACTATGAGTCAAGTTTAAAAATCAGACACAAACTATCCAAGCCCGTCTCACCCCCAGACAACGGAGAGCGAACTAATGGGATAAACATGGTCAGCATCACAGATTTGGACCCTAGAGAAGAGTTCCAGGACAGAAGAGTCAGCATAATCGAGGATCTGGAACAAGTCCAAATAGGTGAGCAGCCGCATCAAACGACCAACGTCGGGACAAGCCTCCATCCAGAGGAAAAAGAAAAAATCATTGCCATACTGCGCAACAACATAGATTTGTTCGCATGGCAGCCATCTGACATGCCAGGAATCGACAAGAGCGTAATTACGCACAAATTATCCATCTCGCCCGCCAATAAGCCCATGGTATAGCGAAAGAGAAAAGTGGGGGAAGAGCGAAGAGCAGCCATCACAGAAGAGGTGGCTAAATTGAAAGAGGCAGGATTTATAGAAGAAATCAAGTATCCCACTTGGTTAGAAAACGTAGTAATGGTGAAAAAAGCAAATGGCAAGTGGAGAATGTGTGTGGATTTTACAGACCTGAACAAGGCATGTCCCAAGGATCCGTATCCACTGCCAAACATCGGCAGGTTAATTGATGGAGCATAAGGTTATAAAACGTTGAGTTTCATGGATGCTTACTCCGGCTACAACCAAATCAAGATGCACAACATACAACTTTCATGTCTAACACTTGTAATTATTTTTACAATGTTATGCCCTTCGGCCTGAAGAACGCAGGGGCCACTTATCAACGACTGATGGATAGAGTATTCGTGGAGCAAATAGGGAAGAATCTGGAAGTTTACATCGATGGCATGGTAGTCAAAACAGAGAAAGAAGGCGAACACGATAAGGATTTATATGACATTCTGAAATCAGTCAGAAAGTACAACATGCGGCTTAATGCGGCCAAATGTTCTTTTGGAGTTCAGGATGGTAAAGTTTTGGGTTTTTTACTCACACATAGAGGGATTGAGGCGAATCTAGACAAATACCAAGTCATCATCAACATGAGGAGCCCTACTTCCGTTAAAGAAGTACAAAAACTAACGGCGAATAGCAGCGCTATCCAGATTCTCATCTTGTTCAGGCGAGAAGGCGTGTCATTTCTTTGCCACATTAAGGAAGAGCGAGAGGTTCACATTGAACCCTTAGTGTGAGGAGGCATTTCAAAAACTAAAGGTATTCTTAGCGTTACCTCCCATCCTTACTCGCCCTGAACATGGCAAAACACTATACCTTTATTTGGCAGTATCTGAGAAGGCACTCGGCTCGGCATTGGTCCAAGAGATAGAAGGAGAAGAGAAGCATATCTACTTTGTAAGTAGAACGCTGAGAGGAGCGGAAACGAGATATCAGAAGATTGAAAGGCTATGTTTAGCAGTGGTAATAACAGCTCGGAAGCTGCGACAATACTTTCAAAGCCACCAGGTGGTAGTAAAGACCGATTACCCCATCAAAAACATTATGTGAAAGCCAGATCTAGCAGGAAGAATGGTAGCATGGCCAGTTGAACTATCAGAGTTTGACATCACATACTTCCCAAGAGGAGCGATTAAGTCCCAAGCACTAGCAGATTTTGTACTGGAATTAACAGATCCTCCAAGTGAAAACGAAGCCCGGCCATGGACTCTCTCCGTGGACGGTTCATCTAACTTGAGAGGCAGTGGAGCAGGAGTAGTCATGGAAGGACCAGAAGGAGTACTCATCAAACAATCACTGAGATTCGCCTTCAAAGCGAGTAACAATCAAGCGGAGTATGAAGCACTGATAACCGGAATGAAATTGGCTAAGGAAATGGAGGTACAAGAGCTCAAGGTGCAAAGCGACTCACAGCTGGTCGCCAATCAAGTAGCAGGAGAATTCCAGAGCAAAGATCCCCAACTCACTAAATACTTGGAGAATGTTAAGGGAATGGCGAAACACTTCACCATGTTCGACTTAACATATATTGCCAGGGAACAAAGTGCAAGGGCAGACTTACTCGCGAAGCTCACCAGTACGAAAAAACCAGGTAACCACCGCACTGTTATTCAAGAGACTTTAAAATCACCAAGCATATATGAAGTAGAAGTAGGAGTGGTGATAGAAGAGGAAGACTAGCGAAGCCCTATAATCAGATATTTTCAAAGGGATGCCCTTCTCCTGGTAAAAGATGAGGCGACAAAAATAAGAAAAATGGCGGCGTGGTATGTCACATCCCGTTTTTATTTAATTATTTATTTAATTTGATTTATTCATATTATGTGATTTATTTTAATATGTGGCTTTTGGTGTGGTGGTGTATTTAGAATAGTAGTGTTTTTAGGAGGTGTAGATAGAAATTAGAAGTGGGTTTGTGAGGAAGGGCAATTTAGTAATTGAGAAGGGAATTAACCTAGGTATAAGTTTGAAACTTAGTGAGAGAAAATCATTTATCATCTTTTTGTGAAGAAATAGAGAGAGAAAATCTAGAGAAGAAGAAGAGGAGAAGAACATAGAAGAGGAGGCTAAGAGAAAGATTTGGGGGAGCTAATTCTTGAAGAATTAGAGGTAAGAGAGTAGTTTCATATAATTTGTGGGTGATAAAGGGGGAGGAGAAATCATGTTCTCTTTGCCCAAACCCTCTCACCCTTTGCTATGCTTAAAGTTAGCATTTTTATGTTTTTGTATGAATCAAGATGCTTCCTTTTGTAATGATTTCGTGATATTCATGTAATGTGATGCTAAAAATACATGTTTATGGTTTCAATTTTGAGAATCAAAGTATGTTCATATGAAATTGTATGTTTTTGAGTTTTTGGTGAAAAACATGAATAATCTTTGATTGATGATGTTTTTGATGTTTGTAAGTAATGAAACTTGTACTTCTATGCTTGTTAGTATTTTTATGACTCAAAGGAAACACCTTTTTAAAACTGGAACTCGTTTTGGTGGGTTTGGGGTGGAATCCGAACGGACACCAAAACAGAGTGTCCATTCTGCGAGTTTTTCGCCGGGCGAGGGCTAGCGAGGGTTGGCGAGGGAGCTCGCTGAGTCTCGCTGGTGCTCGCCAGAAATCTTGAAACTTTCTGTTTTGGTTCGCTGAGGAGCTCGCCGGGCGAGGGTTGGCGAGGGAGCTCGCTGAGTCTCGCCGGTGCTCGTTAGAAAACCCAGAATGTTCTGTTTTTATCGCCAAGCTACTCACCGGGGCTCGCCGGGAGAGATTAGTCTGATGGGAAATTATTATTTAATTGAATTGATGTTGATAATGGCTTAATATATATGGTGTTAGTTCTTATGAATAACTATGATGATGATGATAGTTCCATACCTAGATTATGAATTATTATGGATGAATAAGATGAATAATGATGCTTCCATATACTTGTTAAGCATGTATAATGATTTGATGGTGGATTGTAATAAGTATGTTAGGGTGTATGTGTATGAATATGCTTATATGTGTGTGAAATATTTGATGGTGAGATGGTGATATCATGTGTTAATACATGAAGTGTTGGTGAACATATATAAATTGATTTATATTGATGAAATGTCGTGACACATCATTCATGCATAAGTTGTGTCAATTGATGGCGATAATAGATGGTGAAGGGATTCTTGTATCCTATATTGATGGTGATATGGTACCACATGTAGACATTTCTAGAACATACATGAAGGTGACATTAGATGCATTAGGAAGGTGAATCTTAATTGTGTTAATGTGATAATGATGTGATATTTGAATGATTGTGTACTAATTGAATGTGCATATATCTTGTTGATTGTTGACGGTGCGGATGAGATTTATGGATATAGATTGATTATATGTATATGCCTTGTTGATGAAGATGAATTGATATTATATGTATGTTGGTTATACGAATAGTGATTGAATATATGTATATGTATGCATTGTATATGTTGGGTTGGATATAATGTTAGTATTTTACTTTCATTTAATTTAAATGCCGATTATATGTACTAACTCTCTACTTTCTTTTATGTAATGAATCGTTGGGCGATTCAGATTCTCAGGCGTGAGGATTTGCTTTGCTTGCTTAGGAGGAGTACCCGACATTGTTGCCAAGTATTCGGGGTGAGGAGATGTGTCATTACTATTAGTATAGTACCCTTGTCCGTTGCTCTGAAGGATTGTAACACCATGTTGGGGTTTTATCCTTATTGTTGGGTTTTGCCTAGTGTTGTTTTAGACCTTGTTTATTTATGATGGTGTAAGGCTTATGCCAAGTACTTAATTGTCTATTTATTTGATGATGAGATATTGGTAGGTGATTTATGTGGATGTTGGTTTATTATTGTTGAACTTAATGAATATTCAGTCGTTGACTTATTTATGATTTTATTATGTGAATCATGACTCGTATGTGGAGGTCTTATTATTTCCCGCTGCAATGTATGTGATAAGCATGATATCTATTTGGAATATATGCTATAGTTGATTATTGATGATTTTCACATGTAACGCTCTACTTGTGTCTACTTGTGTTTTATTTATTTATTTGGTCGGAAATTTTTGGGTAGATTTAAGTAGGGTGTTACAATTGGTGTCAGAGCCTGGTTGATTCATTGGAATCAATTAGGCTTAGTAACCCGTTGTACAACATGTGTAGGATGCACGGTTTGTACTTTTGTTGTGACGTTTGTTTGTTGATTGGAATTGACTGTTCAGGACCATGACGTCGGCACGTGCTAATGCTCATATCGCGGAGTCACTTGCTACTTTGACTCATCTTTTGGCAAGAGGTGATTATCCGGCTAGGGATGGAGAGAAGCGCTTGGTTAGATTCTTGAAGCACAAGCCATCTTTCTTTGTTGGAGGTTTTAACCCGGATGGAGCGGTTAAGTGGGTTGAGGAAGTTGAGATTATCTTTGATGCTATGGAGTGTGCTAATGAGAACAAGCTTGCATTGGGAACCTATGTGCTTAGGGAAGAGGCAAACCAATGGTGGAAGAATGCCAAGTTGAGACTAGAAGATAGAGTTGTTGTCATCACTTGGGAGATGTTCAAACGGGAATTCTTTAACAAGTATTTTCCGGCGGATGTGAAGAATAAGAAGGTGGTAGAGTTCATGAAGTTGGAACAAGGGAACATGTCGGTAGCGGAGTATGCGGCTAAGTTTGAGTCCTTGTGTGCTTTTAGTCCTCACTACCCCGGAGGCGAAGAACGACAAATGTGTTAAGTTTGAAAGTGGTCTACGCCCCGACATCAAGCATATCATTGGATTTGCGGAGATTAGAAACTTCACTACTTTGGTGGCAAAGGCTAGAATTTGTGATGAAGATGGGAAAGCTAAGAGTAACTACTTCAAGGAGGTTAGAGGAAAGAGTCAAGACCGTGCCAAGCCTTATGAGGTTAAGGGAAAAGGAAGTGCTAGAGGTGGAAAGGGAAAAGAGAAGGTGGATAATGACAAGTGCTATAGGTGTGGCAAGACTGGACACCGTTCTTTTGAGTGTAAGAAGGATAAGGATGTGTGCTATAATTGTGGGAAGGAAGGACATAGATCTAAAGAGTGCAAGGCGACTACTCATACTTGTTTTAACTGTGGTGAAGAAGGTCACAAGATTCCGGAATGTAAGAAGCCAAAGAAGGTTACCGGGGAAAGTGTTTTCTTTGAATGGAGAAGGTGCTGATCAAGTTGATAATCTCATTAAAGGTACGTGTTTCATTCATGACACTCATTTAATTGCGATTATTGATACCGGAGCAACACAATCTTTTATTTCTATGGATTGTATGAAGCGTTTGAATATTCCTGTTTATGAAATGTCTGGTTGTATGAATATTGAGACTCCTGCTAGTGGTTCGGTTATTACTCGTCTTGTATGTCGTAATTGTCCTGTAACTGTATTTGGTAGACATTTTGGTATGGATTTGGTGTGTATTCCACTTAGTGGTATTGATGTTATCTTTGGGATGAACTGGTTAGTCTTTAACCAAGTTCATATTAACTGTTGTGAGAAAACTGTGATTTTTCCGAAGTCAGAAGGAAGTTTGCCCTTGATGAATGGAGAAGAGGTGAAGGAATCTTTGACTGATCACGCAGAGTTGTTCATGGTGTTTGGATCATTGAAGCTTGAGGGTGGAGTTAAGTTGGAAGAGATACCAGTTGTTAGTGAATTTTCGGATGTATTTCCGGAAGATATATCTGATTTACCACCTGAAAGAGAAGTTGAGTTCAGTATCGATTTAGTACCTGGTACTAGCCCGATATCAATGGCACCGTATCGTATGTCGGCATCGGAATTGAATGAATTGAAGAAGCAACTTGAGGAGTTATTGGAAAAGAAGTTCATACGTCCAAGTGTGTCACCTTGGGGTGCACCAATGTTGTTGGTTAAGAAGAAGGAAGGGAGTATGAGGTTGTGCATTGATTATCGTCAGTTGAATAAGGCAACGATCAAGAATAAGTATCCACTTCCGAGGATAGATGATTTGATGGATCAACTAGTTGGAGCTTGTGTGTTTAGCAAGATTGACTTGAGCTCTGGATACCATCAGATAAGAGTTAAGACGGAGGATGTTCCTAAGACTGCTTTTAGAACAAGGTATGGTCATTATGAGTATACAATGATGCCTTTTGGAGTTACGAATGTCGTTGGTGTTTTCATGGAGTACATTGAAGGTGCGTGGAGAAAACACAAGAAGGGGGGGTTGAATTGTGTTTTGGATATTTAAAAACTTTTCAAGATATTTAAATCTATCAGAGTCTTTAAGCACAGCGGAATTGTTCACACAATTAACTTACGGCTAAGTGAATGATGAAGGAGTAAATGAGAGAGTGAGAGAGAGAAGAACACACAACAATTTATACCGGTTCCCCTCACAAATTGAGAGTACTCCAGTCCCCTTGTTTCCAAGAGAGTTCACTATAATCACTAAGATTACAATCAGATGCTCAAGCACACAAGCTCAAGACTTCCTTGCTCAAGTCACACAAGACTCAAGACTTCATGCTCTAAGTCACACAAGACAGAGAGACTTCCTTGCTCTGATCACACAAGATCAGAGACTTCCTTGCTCAAGCACACAGGCTCAAGACTTCCTGCTCTATGTCACACAAGACAGCGAGACTTCCTTGCTCCTACACTCAGCAGAAAACTTCTTTGCTCTAATCACTAAGATTGAGACTTATGTGCTTCTACACTAAGCAGAAGACTTTCTTGCTTCTACACTAAGCAGAAGACTTACTTGCTTCTACACTAAGCAGAAGACTTACTACTAACTTGTAAGCTTAAACTTATTACAAACATAATAACTTCAGAGGCTTAAGCTAGTTTCTATGCTCACTTCATTTGAGAGATGTTTTCTATTACAATTCAAATTCTCACTTTATTCTGAGAGATGTTTTCTAATGAAGAGCATTAGTTATCAATTCTTTCTTTGGCATATTTATATGAGTTGAGAAAGACATTGAGACGTTGGAGAAATTCCCGTTGTAAAATGGACAGCTGTAGTCTTTGAAGATCCGTTGAGTAAAGCCACGTCTTCTTTTGCAGTGAAGCTTCACCTTTACTGTTTGTCCAAAGTACAGTAATAAGGTACAACTAGCTCCTAGAGAGAGTAGGATCACATCCTTTGTGACCGTTGTAATTAGTTGACCTTAGAACAAATCATCAGGCTTGATATGTGTAGTTGATGTAGCCCTTCTGATGATTTGGGGAATTCCTTTGCTTCTGATGAACCGTTGATAACTTGGAGTCTGATTGGTCTAGAATGGATGGCCTCTGATAGTCCTTCGTAATTCAGCTTCTGAACGTCTTCATCTTCTGAATGACTCATGACTAGCAGATAGCTTCTGAACTCTTGTAGGCATCTAAACATCTTTGAGCTTCTGAACTTCTCTGAGCTTTTGAACTCTTGCAGACATTCTGATCCTCTTTGAGCTTCTGAACTTTGTTTAGCTTCTGACCACGTTGTAGCTTCTGAACTCTTTCAGAGTGTAAAGATTTAGACTTCCATAGGTTTCATCAGAATCTAAATTAAGTGTGCTCTCGATATAACGTTGGATTCTCCTGCACTCTTAATTTAAACATTAGTACCATCAATTTTCCATTTAATACTTTGTTATCATCAAAACCTAAGGGTGTGTATTAACACATATTTTGTTCCAACATACATGAATAGGATCTTTCATTCATTTTTGGATAAGTTTGTAGTAGTGTTCATTGATGATATTTTGGTTTATTCTAAGTCGGAGGAAGAGCACAAAGAGCATCTGAGAATTGTATCACAAGTTTTGAAGGAGAAGAATTTGTATGCCAAGTTGTCTAAATGTGAATTTTGGTTGAAAGAAGTAAGTTTTCTTGGTCATGTAATTTGTAGTGGAGGTATAGCGGTGGATCCTGCAAAGGTTGATGCTGTAATGAAATGGGGAACACCTGAGTCTGTTTCAGAGATAAGAAGTTTGTTGAGGCAAAATCCCTAATTGATGTTTTAAAGATAACAAAGCTCTTAATTATTTTTAAGTGTAATTCTAATCTTTTTGGTATCTAACAAGTGCTCTTGAGTGTTTTAATTAAGCTAGGAACAATTGAGCTATTTAGATCAAATATCATGTTTTTATTCTGATAAAAACAAAAGCTTGGAGAACGGTCTCAGATTGATCTCTGAAACCTGCGCAACATCATTTTCACACAATCAAAAGGACTTATGAATAAGTCAACTATGTACAAGACAAATGATCACTTTTATCTTGGGCTTCACTCACGAAATCTCTCCAAGTCCAAGAGATCATTTAAGGCAAAGGTTTCTCTCATGAATAGAGAACTTACTATTTTTACCAAGTTCTATGTTTGAACATGTGAAGATTGAGCATATGACATAAGGATATTTTTATTCTCAATTAAAGGAACTGATCTTGTATGGACCATGGAAAATTAGACAGCACAACCTAGTCTTGGAATTGACTTGTAGTTTAAAGGAATAAAGAAAGAACATTCTCTAATGTTGTTTCTCTTTCTCTATGACACTTGTACTTGCAACAAGGACATTATGGAACATCAAGTACAATCTCCAGCTGCTGTTGTTATCTATAACAGCTGGCCTTTTCGTGCTCTAGCCTCTTTGCTTCAAAAAGAAGAAATTCATTCACGCCAGAATTTGGAGAGCGGTCTCAGACCAATGCTGGAAAGAGAAAATCTTCACTTGGAGTGACACCAGCTTGCATACAGCTGTTCAAAGGTTATCCAAAAGCTGCACAACGGCTATACTTGTTTGTTAAGCAACATACAGCAACATTACAGCTCAATAACAGCTATCCGTACGCTCCTCTTTTAAAAGTCAGAAGAAGAAACTTTGGAGATCAGTCTCAGACTGGTCTGTTTTCTTCAAAATACATGAGCTGTCAGTTTGCAGAGCTACTAGCCGTTATTTTCAAGCTTCCAACGGATATACTTCGTGGCCAAGACTCCCTGATCATCATTCATCTATATATATGGAGGTCCTTGGCAACTTTGAAGAGAAAGAGTTTCCACTACAACTTCAACACTTGTTTTGTAATAAAGTTTTTTATCACGAGCTCTTCTTTTCTCTCTCACTCAGATTTATAATTCATATATATAGGATCAGAATATCCAGTGAGTGTTTTGAGAGTTTATCCAACCATTTTCAAAGCTTCTCATAGTGTATTGAGTGAATAGGCTTTGATTACCAAATTCCACATCATTGTAACCTTTGGCTCAAGTTAGTACGTAACTACTAATTGAGTGACACCTTGATAGTCAGTGTGACTGAGGTAGATTAAGCTTGTAGGGCTTAGAAGATTATTTGGTCTTGGATCTAGATCAAAGGAAGTGTAACTTGAGATCATTAGCATCTCTTAGTGGACAATCTCACAAGGAGTGTGGGGACTGGACTAGCCCAAGCATTTTGGGTGAACCAGGATAAATTGTTGTGTGCATTCTCTTCCCTTACTCTGATTTAATTCGTGCAATCACTAATCACACAAATCACAATTTAATAGTTATATATATACTGTCAGAGAGTGTTGGGAGAACGTTCTCCAGACTGCAACACTTTTGAATATTTGTTTTAACTAACAATCTAATTATATTCTTCAAGTGTATTGTGTTTGATAATTTTTATAGGGAATATTTTAAAGGTTCACAATTCAAAACCCCCTTTCTTGTGAAAAACTTTGCTACTTCAATTGGCATCAGAGCGTTGGCTCTAAGGATAAGCATCTAACAAGTGCTAGAGGAAAAGATTCAAGAAGGAAGTAATGGCTAAGAATGCAAAGACCACCTCTATTTGATGGTGATAACTATTACTATTGGAAGGACAAAATGGAGCTCTTTCTTAGATCACAAGATAACAACATGTGGCATGTATTGGAAGTTGGAGAATATGTTTCATTAGCTAAAGATTCAAAAAATCCTAAACCTCAAGTTGAATGGACAACAACAGAAGCTGATAGAGTACTCCTTAATACTAAAGCTAAACTGTTTATTAAAAGTGCTTTGTGCAGGGAAGAATATAATAGAATAATGGAATGCAAAATAGCAAAAGAAATATAGGAAACTCTGCAAACTCATCATGAAGGAACCAACAGTGTCAAAGAAACAAGAATAGACATTGGAGTGAGAAAATTTGAACTGTTTGAAATGAAGGAAGAAGAAACCATAGATCAGATGTATGGTAGATTCACAAGCATCATAAATGAACTCAACTCTTTTGGAAAAGCATATACTGCACATGAAAGAATAAGAAAAATTCTTAGATGTTTACCAAAGACTTGGAGACCAATAGTCACTGCCATCACAGTGGCAAAAGATCTCACTAAAGTATCACTAGAAGATCTTATTGGATCATTAAAAGCTCATGAATCTGTTCTTCAAGAAGATAAACCAAAAAGGAAGATGATTGCTCTTGAAACTCAATCTGGAGAATGCTCTCAGAAAGATGAAACACTTTGTGAAGATGAAGAATCACTTCAAGAAGATGATGAAGAAGAATTAGCATTCCTATCAAGAAGAATTCAGAGATTGATGACAAGAAGAAATCAACTCAAGAAGAATTTTCAACCCAAAAGGAATGGAGCTAAACCAAAAGTGGATCTAAGCAAAATACAATGTTATGGATGCAATCAATTTGGTCATTACAAAAATGATTGTCCAAAGAACAAACAGAAGAAGCCCTTCCTCAAAAAGAAATCTATGATGGCTACTTGGGATGATCTGGAAGAAGCTCAATCAGAAGATGAAGAACAAGAAGCAAATGTATGTCTCATGACACACTCAAATGCAGAAGAGGTAACACTTGATCCTTGTTCATCTTGTCAAAAAACTGAACATCTCTTTGATAACTTACTATATGACTCTCAAATCTTAAATCAAAAAAATGCTAAACTAAGAGATGGGATTACTGTATTAACAAAAGAAAGAGATGAATTTAAGAAAGAAAGCAGTCTTAAAAGTGAAGTTAAAAAAGGTATGCAAACTGCTCACACAGAACTTTCTAAAAGATTTGAAATTCTTAGAAATGATCAAAAAGAATGTTCTGAGGTACTAAAAGAAAATAGTATTTTGAAAAAGACTATTTCAAAATTGGAAAATGATTTAACAAAGTTTATTAATACATTTTGGGATCACAAAATGCGTTTTATGATAGATCTGGTTTAGGACATAATCCTTATCAGAACAGAAAGTTGTATGAAAAATGTCTCATTCCAAACAAAGAAAAGAATTTTCAAAAATACAAATGTGATTTCTGTCACAAGGATGGACATCTTGAAGCCTTCTGTTTCAAAAAGAAAGCAAGAAAACAAGTTTTCTATAGAACACCAGAACATTCTCAGAACGGTCTCAGAAACGGAAATTTTAGAAAACCTGTACATAGACATTCTCTGAACACTCTCAGAAGAGATGTCTATAAGAGAACACCTTATAAGAGATCATCTTATTCTCAAAGGATCCCTTATAAGAAATTTGAGACTAACACTCAAGGACCCAAAAATTGTGGGTACCTAAAAACTTATTAAACTCAAATGTAGGAATGTCTTCTAGCAGTCAAGAAAAGGCCTTGGTACTTGGACAGTGGATGCTCAAGACATATGACAGGAGATAGGAACAACTTTTTGTCATTTGAAACAAGAGAAGGTGGATCAGTCACCTTTGGAAATAATGAGAAAGCTAGCATCAAAGGTATAGGTACAATTGGTAAGTCTGACTCTGCTAAGATTGAGAATGTTCATTATGTGGATGGCTTAAAACATAACTTAGTAAGCATAAGTCAATTGTGTGACAATGGCTTTGAAGTTGGTTTTAAATCAAACTCATGTGAAATAAAACAATCTTCATCTAATAAAGTCTTTTTTAATGGATCAAGGATAAAGAATGTATATGTATTATACTTAGATGAACTACCTCCTGAGTCATGCTTTGTCTCTCTTGAAAAAGACAAATGGATTTGGCACAAGAGGGCTGGTCTGTAAGCATGAAGACTATGTCAAAACTTTCCAAACTTGATCTAGTTAGAGGTTTGCCTAAGATTAGTTTTGATCTAGATAAAGTATGTGAATCATGCACAAGAGGGAAACAAGTTAAAAACAGTTTTAAACAAAAAGAATTTATTTCCACAAAAAGATCTCTTGAGTTACTTCACATAGATTTATTTGGACCTGTCAAAACTACAAGTCTTGGTGGCAAAAATTATGGCTTTGTCATAGTAGATGATTTTTCAAGATTCACTTGGGTGTTATTTTTAAAACATAAAGATGACTCTTTAGAAGCTTTTAAAACTTTTTGCTTGAAAGTTCAAAATGAGAAAGGTATCAATATTATCTCCATAAGAAGTGATCATGGAGGAGAATTTGAAAACTCTCTTTGAATCATTCCTTGATAATAATGGAATCTCTCATAATTTTTCTTGTCCAAGAACTCCCCAACAAAATGGAGTTGTTGAAAGGAAAAATAGAACTTTCACTAGTACAAAACGGGGATACAACTACTGGCCAAAAACACATTCCACTACTGTTGGCGGTCAGTAGTGCTTGCAGGTGTGGTGGTAAGTACATGGATACCACTACGGATCCACATCAGTAGTGGAAAGTCGTGTTTCCACTACTGATTAAGTTCCACCCGTAGTGAAAAGTCATGTTTTACCGTGTTTTTCTTTAAAAAATAAGAGATTCTACTACGGTTCCACTATTGCAACCGTAGTGGAAAGTCATGTTTCCACTACTGTTTAAGTTCCACCAGTAGTGGAAAGTCCTGTTTTAACGTGATTTTATTTAAAAAATAAGAGATTCCACTACGGTTCCAGCATTCTAACCTTAGTGGAAAGTTGTGTTTTAACGTCTGATCCAGTTCCAACCGTAGTGGTATCCATGTTGTTTTTTTTTTTTTTGCGTTTTTTGCATTTTCTGCATATTCAATACCTGTACTATTTTTCTAGCATCACAAAACCAACCATTAAAGATGCAAATTGCATTGCATATTTTTCTAGCATCACAAAACCAACCATTAAAGTCATGCAAATTGCATTGCCTATTTTTCCAGCATCACATGTACAAGACATAATTTTGCAACGACAAAATACATTAACAATGACATACAAATTTCATTACCAAACAAATACTTGATTTTCAAAAGTTAGTGCTTATATAAGTTTAGTGATATACATAACTTTAAAGTTTTGTTATAACCTATATATATCCTAAGTTTTGTCATATTCAGTCCGGCCAACACAGGAAAGTAATACTCCCTCCGTCTCGAATCTTTAGTCCGGCCAACACAAAATCAACGAACACGCAGCCATTCCTAACCAAGAAGACACAAAAGTATCGGCAACCAAATTCAAAACAGTCCAAAATTAAATAAATTTGCGGTATTGTCATAATGCTATAACTCACCAAATAAATCTTAAGCATCATATATCTCCAAAAAATAATTTGCCCAAGGTAGTCACAATTCATACAACTCATCATTTGTTAATCTTTTTGGGTCATTAAATACCTACAATAAGTAAATAACATGTCTTATCATTTAATTCTAGTTACAGAATACAATCATAAAATCTAATGAAACTAATCTTAATTTGCAAATTTAAATGGCTACAAATTGAGATCAACAACTAAATTGAGATCAACACCATAATAAAAGCACAATATAAATTACAGTAAATTTTCATCATAAACAAAAAAAAAGGACCCTTTATACAAAATGGAACCTTTTTCAATCAAAATTCACAACAAATCCAATCCCTTACATAGATCTAACTATTCCATTCCTCTAACTAAGTTAATACAATTACAACAAAACATTTAAATACAATGTGAATTTCTACCATTTCCACAATTCAATACCCTTCAACATGATTGCCACTTAATCAACTATTTGTTTACAATAAATTATTAGAATCTACGTTGAAGGAACTCCAAAACTGATGAACAAGATGCAGAAAAATGCCAATAACTAAAGATTGTGATTGTAGACTGATTTTAAGTCACCCAATTTTACTACACTCATTACACAAGAGAGCAAGAACAGGGTATTCTCACCTTATGCTGACTGTATTTTTCTTTGATAGCAGTAATGGAAGGTAAATTTTGATAGCCGTTGCAGTACAATAGATGCAATCCCTTAACACGTTCACGCAATTCTGGTGCTTGGTAACCTATGTAATGCCCCAAACATATGCATAGTTGCAAACATCAGTATATATGTCTACGAAAAGAAAAATATTCCTCGGTAAAATAGGTTTCTTGCAATACATACCCAAGGTTTCTTCCTAGGAAGTAGTATATATTTAGCCAATAAAGTGGCTGAAGCAGCTACTAATGACGGTGTATACTTGAGCATATCATACTCTAGAAGCGATAGCTCTACTATATAGTCGGCCAAATACTCCAACTGCATCAATGGAACCTGAAAACAATACAAGGTAAACATCATAAATTGTCATTATAATCTCAGCTTAAAATAAATTCAGATTAAAATAAAATCCACTCCACCTTCTCTTTCTGAGTCCATCATAGTCTCCAACTTAGCTCTTCATAGATGATAATAAGGAATCAAATAGAGTAATTCAAACTCAACAAGTTACACACATCACTAAAGTTTGAAACCTGCCATCTATCCTTGAATTGAAATTGCAGCTTCACGAGCCTATTTAAATATGACAGAACAAACACAATTCTATCATCCTATCATGTGACAGCAAACAACTTTCATTAAAGTTTGAAATTCACCAAAATGCTGCATATAAATTTAAAAGCTATGATAAAGATAGAAATTCTTACTACGCAAAAGTCAAGCACTGGGTTCATAAAAACCATACCAAAAGAATGTATTTGTCACGCAAACACACGAATCGAGCATACATAACCTGACAGTCCAAATTTGTGTTTTACAAGATATATCCTAGACATGAAACCACCAAAGTTAATTATGACATTTCTACTTCCTTAACAACAAAAAATGTAATAATTAATGGGAACTCTTGTAAATAAAAATCAAACCATTGAATTTCAATTAGATATGCATTTTAATTGGTAATATGGCCTAAGAAAATCTATGTGGGAAAAAAAACTAACCATTTGCAACTCAAAGTAAAGCTTTGATGAATGCTTCAATTTAAGGAGAAGAGCTTCGGACGGGATGAACTTGACCTCTGAACAAGCATAAAACAAGCAATTAGTATACATGCCAATAAAAGAGCTACATATTACTATTTTTGATTAACTATAGAACGTACATGTAACATTGATAGAATATATGCACTACAAAACTTCTTGTAATACCTGCATGTAAAGCAATTCAATGGTTCCTCCACTTGCTGTGGACATAACATTTAGAACATCCATGGTTCGGCAATCACGATGCCATGAAAGTCTATCTTTGAGGATTTCGGCAACCTGTATAATATCACAACTTTCTTGTTCACTCAATCCATATTGATGGGATTAATGTTCTTAATAAATAAACAAAGAAGAGGAAGGAAGTTAATTACACTGGCAGGTTCTAAACCCACAAGGTCGCAAGCACGTGCAGCCACTCCAGGGGAACCATGAGAAATTGCAACGACTCCAATGGAATCCGGACCAGGCTACAAAACATTAAGCACAAAAATACAAGATCAACATTTCCATCACACACATAATTAATAAAATAAAAGTGTATATACATATAATTGGTTATGGTTATGCTATCCTTGGTCAAAAGGCTTGAGAAATATGAGGTTTTGACAAACTATAAGAACATGATAAATCAGTCCATCTTTTGTATCACGGTGAACTTTTCATAATCACGAGCCACCGTAATTTTACTAGTTATGTCTAATGAAAATTAATAAGGTAAAAACTAAACAAGGAAGTGAGGGTAACTTTTTTTTTTGTTTACAGTGGAGCTGAGGACCACTAGTGGCTTAAGTGAGGGTAACTAACCTTCATACCGGGCATTTGGACCCACTCAACGGCGGTTCCAGTAGCCTTTGATAGAAACTCTGCTAAAGTCTCCTCTATAACGGACAAAAGTCTGCAGATCCAAAACAAACAACACAAAGCACAATAAGTATAATTTCATAATCAATTCCATTAGTATCCAACCACATAATATACAGTATAGTACTAATACTATAGCATAAAATAAAAATACAATTGAACTTACCCAGCAGGGCTAGCATCCCTTGGCGGATGCTGCTGACCGCTCGTTAACACCGACTCACAACTCGTGTCTGTCGTAGCTAGGGTCGTCTGTTCAAGAAATTTCAATTAAATCTCAGCTCAGATATCATATGAATTTTGTTTTTACTTAAAAAAAATTACATTTTCTGTTTTCAAGAGATCTAAGTAAATACTAATATAAATTATAATAATGATTTTAGACTACTTGAACATACTCAAATGACATAATTAACTTACCAAAAATTACCTAACTTTAGTTTCAACTCAAGTAGTTAGGCATGTACTATAGTAGTAGTATTAAACATAGTAAAAAAAAGAATGTTATGATAATTACATTTTCTGTATGTTGGCGGAAAAAGGTGTTCTCATACACAAGCTGTGACACTTGTTTCTGCAATCTGTCATTTTTCTCCATAAGCAGTTTGTTCATTGCTGTTAAATTCCTGTTCATAGCTTGTAACCTTCCAGCTTAAAGCTCAGTAATACCAATTCAAGTAAGCATTAAATTCCAATTCAAGCTCAGATCTGTATAAGAAAAAAATGAATCACATCACTAAATTCCAATTCAAGTAAGCATTATCAACAATTTGCAAAAAGGGCAAAAAGTTTAGATCTCTTGAAATCAAATGAGTGTAAAACCTTCAACTTCAAATCAATCATACAATTTAACCACTTAAGAAAAATAAAAAATTGATCTTTCACTCAATTATTCTCAAGATTAAGAACAGTAAACTCAGTAACACCTTTCTTCTGTTTCTTTGATCTATTAATAGCAAATTTGTTTATTGCACAAGTATGAGGCCATCACAATCAGAAATTGAGAAATACAGTCCATAACTTCATAATAATAATACACTAAAAATTAAACAAGTATCTAAACAGAAAGATGTAGCAGCTACTTTTTATGACACAGTTTCCAGAACCCAAACAGAAAAATTCCCCAACCAAGAACAACCGAAATAGAGAAATTCCCCAATATAATAAAAACAATTCCCCAAGAACAACAAGAACAATTCCCCAACCACAACCCAAACAGAAAAATTACCATGGCAACACCAAGAACAACAACTAGAAGAAGAACCAGAATTTGAGGAACAACCACAACCCCAAGAGGATGTGTCTTCAACGAGTAATTACCCTCTAAATTTTGAGTTTCCAAAGCGATTATCATATTCAACACAAAGAAATAGAAACTAAGAAATAGAAAATTGATTTCGTACCTTGCGTTTATGCGTTTTAGGGTTTATGCGTTTGAACTTCAATCAGCAAAAGACGAATGATTACAGTGATTGTTGATGAGTTTGATGAAGAATGAATGGTTTCAATGATGAAACTTTTGCTCCTGTAGCCAGGTTAGAAGCTATTAGAATACTGCTTGCATATGCATCACATAATTGTATCAAACTTTTTCAATGGATGTAAAAAGTGTCTTTTTAAATGGATTTTTAAATGAGGAAGTTTATGTGCATCAACCTCCTGGTTTTGTTGATAAGCATAAACCAAATCATGTTTATAAACTTAACAAAGCTCTTTATGGACTTAAACAAGCCCCAAGAGCTTGGTATGACAGATTAAGCACTTTTTTACTTGAAAATGGTTTTTCTAGAGGAAAAATTGATACTACACTTTTTACAAAAAATGAAAAGTATAATTTACTTATTGTACAAGTGTATGTTGATGATATTATCTTTGGTGCTACTAATGAAAAAATGTGTGAAGATTTTTCTAACCTTATGCAAAGTGAATTTGAGATGAGCATGATGGGACACCTTGGTTTCTTTCCTGGCTTGCAAATCAAGCAACAAGATGGAATTTTTATCAGTCAAGAAAAATATGTGAATGATCTTCTCAAGAAATACAAGATGAATGAAGCCAAGATCATGTCAACTCCAATGCATCCTTCTACAAGTTTGGACAAAGATGAAAAAGGAAAAGATGTTTCTGAAAAAGAGTATAGGGGAATGATTGGATCTCTCCTCTATTTAACAGCTAGCAGACCTGACATAGTGTTTGCAGTTGGTCTTTGTGCTAGATTCCAAACATCTCCTAAAGAATCACACTTGATTGCTGTCAAAAGAATTTTTAGATACTTGGTAGGAACTCCTGATGTAGGATTATGGTACAAAAAGGGATCACACTTTGATTTACAAGCATATTGTGATGCTGACTATGCTGGGGATAAAATTGAGAGAAAGAGCACAAGTGGAGCATGTCAATTCCTTGGAGAAGCATTAGTAAGCTGGTGTTGTAGAAAACAAAACACCATTGCACTTTCAACCACTGAAGCAGAATATGTTGCTGCATCAAATTGTTGTTCTCAAGTCACCTGGATCAAAAATCAACTTGAGGATTTCTCACTAAGGTACACATGTTTCAAAATTTTATGTGATAACACTAGTGCTATTAATTTGTCTAAAAACCCCATTCAACATTCAAGATCAAAACATATTGAAATCAAGCATCATATTATTAGAGATCATGTTAATAAAAAGGATGTGGAATTAGTTTTTGTTGATACTGAAAATCAACTTGCTGACATTTTTACTATACCATTTTTACTCAATCCTACTTGATGTTTGTTTATTTGTGTATCTGGGAGACCGTTCAGAGAACGATCTCTAAAATCTGTGCTGAAGCATGACAAAATATGTTAACTGATTTTTTCTTTAATTGGGCTATGAGACAAAGCTTTTATGGCAAAAGTGATTTGGGCTTTCTCTCACTCTCCTCATTGGTTAACGGTTTCAATTCACTCTCTCTCCCTCCCACGTTTTGGCAAAACCAAAGTACAACTTTCACTATTCACAAAGTACCTACTCTATCTTCTCCCTCTTCCCCAAGTTTTCAGTTTTCTTTTTTATAATCTCTGAAAAACTCTCTCAACTTCCATCAACCAAATCAAACTCAGATCTACAGAAATGGCTCGAACCAAAAATGCTGGTGGTAGAAAGGTTCCTAGAACCAAAAATCCCTCAGTTTCAGCTTCACCATCACGTTCTCCATCACCCCCAAAACCACCTACTCCAAAATCATCATCATCTTCATCCTATGTAACAGCTTCTGAGTCTTACAAATCAATCTCAGAACGTGAAACCACTCCAGAAATCCAATCAAGACCTATGACCTCACACATGCAAACCACTATTGAAAATCCCCCAAATCCTCAAACTTCACCAAACACTGTTTTTCAACCCTCACAATCTGAATCTCCAGAAAATTCCCCCATAAATCTCACTCAAAATCAATCACCATGTCCATCACCTACTGATTCACCAAAACAATCCCCAAAACCAACAAATGGGGATGATTCTCCATCTCCACCGGCTACAATTTCAAGTCCAAAGTACTCTCTACCTGTTCTTGTTAAAATGAAGAAATCCAAGTCTTTTTATTCCTCCAAAATTAGAAGGTCATCAAGAATTATGTATGGTGCTGGCAAGAAACCTGTGGTGGACACCACAGTGCATGTTTTAGATCAATCTGACTCTGAGATTGATCTCTTGGATAAGGAGATTGATGACTTTGAACTTGAGCCAGTTACATCTACAAAGTCTGAACCTGTCAAGCCAAAGAAATCTCCAACTCCAAAGAAGAAGGAGGTTGAGACTGCTGTCAAGGCTCCAAGAACAAAGAAGAAGGTAAATTTGAAGAAATCAAAGGCGAAGTTGTTGCCTGCTCCTCTCATACAACCTGAAGATGAAGAAATTTTTGACAAGTATTGGAAAACAAAACCTGTAGCAGTGTCAAGGCTATATAATTTTGCTGAGTTATCCATTGGAGGAGTTGATCTAATCAAATTTGTAGAACCATTTGAATGGAAGAGTTTCTTTCACATCAAGGAAACGGTTTACCTTCTCTTGGTCCAAGCCTTCTACTTCAACGCCCAAGTTTTTCCAGAAAAAGACATGATCACATCTAACATCAAGGATGTTGAACTTGTGGTGGATCCCTATGTCATTGGAAGCCTGATTTTAATCAAAAGTGAAGGGCTGGAAGTGTATGGAAATGATTGGTATGACCAAGTCAAAATTAGTAAAGAAGAGTTGAAGAAAAAGATGTTTACTGAAGAAGGAGCCAAGAAGAATGCACCTCCATCCTCAATGCTGAAGACTGAGTACAAACTTCTCCACAAGGGGGGGGGGGGGGGGCGAATGCAATTCCAGAATCTCAATGTTGCCCCACCAAAATCAATGCCTTCATGTGTCAACATTCATTTTTCCCTCGCAATGGAAGTAAAGACAAGGTAACTGATCTTGATCTACTTATGATGTATCACATGGCCAAAGGAGTTAAATTGAACCTTCCATATATTATCCTACACCATATGATTCATGTTGCCACCTCTGGTTTTAAGAAAATAGCCCTACCATATGACATGCTTTTAACTAGGGTGTTTAGGCTTTACTATGCTGATATGGATAACACACCCTCTGAAAACCATTATTACACCTTTAGTTTGAAAAATGTGAGTCATATGAAGAAAGTTGTTGAAACCCCTGCTGCTGATGTTGGGGTTAAGAGAAAAAGAGATGTTTTTGAGAAAACCAGCTTAAATGTACTTGTTGATGCTTCTGGAGACCGTTTGGAGAACGATCTCCAGACTGATGGACATACTCAAATTAGTGGTGATGTTGATCCCACCACTGAAAGTGATAAACTTGTAACCACTGCAGCTGCTACTCTTCAAGGTTTTAAGCCTGTGCCTGTTCCACCAAATACCATCATATTTTCACCACTGATGACCTCATGCCAAGGAAGTCTTTCTTCCTTTTACACTTCTGAATTTATAAGGAACATTCTCACCTCTGACACTCCTGACATTTCCACAATGTCTATCCCAAATCCTACTGATAGTACTTTACCATCTATACCATCATCATTTGCCACATTTGATTCCTTTTGTTCTTCTGTCAATGCTACTAATGCTGGAACAAAACAATTGGTGTTTGAGGGAAATATCAATGTTGATTTTCCTGGCCCTTCAAGGCCTGTCAAACGATCAAGACTTGAAACTGACATGGAACAAATGAGGAAGGATTTGGATACTGTAATCAAGGTATGGTTTTTTCAATACTCAATGATGGATTATTTAATTTTGGAATCCAAGACCTTGAGAAACTGGTTTACATCTGTTGTTTGTCCCCAACTCCATCTTCCACCACCTCCAGAAATTGAAACTCCAAAATTTGATCCATTTCCTGCTAATGAAAATTCTGATAATGATGATGAGAATCCTGCTACTTCACCTGCTCCTGCTGGAGCCACTGGTTGATAAACTTTGCTTGTGTCTTGCTCATAGAACACCCCTTTTCAATGATGAGGGGGAAAATGAATTGATAAATCAACGGGGAACCCAATGATGTTTTGAAGCTTGTCTAGCTGCTGTTCTGGATATTTGATAATCTTGTTTTAATTTCATGAACTCTGTTTTAATGGTCCTGTTTAGTAGTTAGATATTTTGGGAAGTTTCTTTTGATATCATATGAACTTCTCCTACTATGTACTTGTGATCTAAAACAGGATTTGTTTGTTTAATTTGCTTAATTTGCTTTTGATGCATGTTTGAATCATCCAGTCATGTACAAATATCATTCAATCATACAAATACAATCATTCACATGTACATACATACAATCATTTACATATCCATAACATACATTCATACTTACATACAATCATTCACACATTCATAAATTCATAAATACAATCATTCACATATACATATATACAATCATTTACATATCCATAACATACATTCATACTTACATACAATCATATACACATTCATACAAATACAATCATATATACATTCATACATACATACATACAATCAATCACACATTCGTACTTTCATACATACATACATACCTACATACATACATACAATCATTCACATGTCCATACATATATTCATATTCATATGCAACATGTAAACAAAATCATTCATACATACTGCATTGACCATCATGTGTCTTGCTTCAATACATCACCAAAAAGAGTCATCTCCAGTGTATTTGGTCCAGAGATGTCTCCATCACACATATTTCACAAAGAAAAGTCATCCCCAGTGTATCTGGTCCAGAGATGTCTCCATCAATCATAAATCACAAAAAAGAGTCATCCCCAGTGTATCTGGTCCAGAGATGTCTCCATCATACATATTTCACAAAAAAGAGTCATCCCCAGTGTATTTGGTCCAGAGATGTCTCCATCAATCATAAATCACAAAAAAGAGTCATCCCTAGTGTATCTGGTCCAAAGATGTCTCCATCATACATATTTCACAAAAAAGAGTCATCCCCAGTGTATCTGGTCCAGAGATGTCTCCATCATTCAATACATCACAAAAAAGAGGTCATCCCAGTGAGTCTGGTCCAGAGATGTCTCCATCAAACATATTCAAAGTAGCAGGTTTTGCAAACAATCAACTGCAAACTTACAGTCATTTTCTCCAAAAGAAGTCATCTCTAGTGTGTCTGGTCCAGACAAATACATATTTTTGTCATGTCTCGCTCTCCCACAATGACAGCAGACAATTTATCTCCTCGTTGTGTCCTTACCATCCCACAATGTTGGTAGACACTGCCTTTACTTGTCCTTACCATCCCACAATGTTGGTGGACACTGTCTTTACTTATGTCCGCACACAGGACTTTACTGCTTTCTGTCTTTACTTCTATCCGCACACAGGACTTTATCTGCTTCTGTCCGTACACAGGACTTTATCGCTTTCTGTCTTTACTTCTGTCCGCACACAGGACTTTATCTGCTTATGTCCGCACACAGGACTTTATTGCTTTCTGTCTTTACTTCTGTCCATACACAGGACTTTACTGCTTTCTGTCCGCATACATGACTTTATCGCTTTATGTCTTCATCACTTCTGTCAAATAATCTTCGTTACATTCAAACACTTTGTAAATATAGCACTCATAAACGTAGCACTCATAAGCATAACATTCATAACATAACATCATATCATAGCATTTTATAGTTCTATCCGGTCAAAAAATGGTGTACTCTGTATTTAAGTCTCTCCCATCATCGAACCAAAACAAAAACATCATCAAAAATCATCTTTTTCTTTTTATCTCTGATGGAAGAAACTTAAATAGGGGCATCTGTCATACCCCATTTTTTGACCACTCGCTTTTATGCGTCTTTTTAAGACGGATTTTTCTTTGTCATTTCTGACGAAATTTCGGCAGAGAGGTATTTTAAAATACCTCATTTATTTGGTTTCGTTTTTTTATATTTTATTTTCTTCTTTTATTATTATTATTTCATTATTTGATTTGGTTTTTCATTTCATTTTTTAAGTCATTTTCTTTTTATTATTATTATTTTCGTTTTTTATTTGTGGTGTCTTTTTTCAGTTTTTTATTTTAGAGTCCAAATATCTGGTCCAAGCCCAAAAGGGCATTTTTGTCCTGGTCCAAGCCCAAAAGGGCATTTTTGTCCAAATGGGGAAATTTCATCTGCAAACCCTAAATCCTGACACACTATTTATAGTGCATTTATTGCACAGGTCCCAAGGAGAGCAAGTCAGCCGCAGCTTCTTCTTCTTCAAGCAAAAATCACAAAAAACAGAACAAAGAAAAAAAATCAAATAATCAAAATCGAAAAACAGAACATTCATCATTTTCGTTCATCATCATCACCGTTTTCATAAACACAAAACCCAGAAATTCAATTATCATCATCTTCATACATCACAGAACCATGATTATCATCATCTTCCTCACACAGAAAACAAGAAACAAACCCAGAAAACGAAAACAAACCCAGATCAATTCCAAAACAAAAATTCGAACCAAAACGAATCGAAATCGAAACAAAATAGAAGAACAGAAGAAGAACTAGAGCAAAGCACCGCGAAGGTTTTTTCCATTTCCATTCTGTCTGGGTTCGATCCGGTTTATTGTTATTTTGTTTGTTTAATTTGAGAGTAGATTTGGGTTTAGGAGGTTTTTCTGTGTAACTTTGATGTTAAGAGTTTTAAGAAAAATGGAGTTTTTTTTGAGAGAAAAAAAACAGAACAGAGGTTGAGAGAAAGAAGAAAGAAGAGTGAATGATTTTTTAGGGTTTTCCCTATTTATACACTATCCTGATTCTGTGCGTGCAGGTGCACGGCCTTATCGTGCACCTGCGCGCCTATAACCTTTTGATTTCAATCTAACGCCTCAGATCTTCTTCCTCTTTATTTAGATCAGGGCCGTCTGATCCATCAGACGACCGAGATTGATCCTGCGTTTTTGGTTGTTTTTTGGGCAGAAATGCCTATTTGGACTGGGCTTGCACATTCTATTTACTTTTTGCACCCCCTTTCTATTTTTATTGATATTTGCACCCCCTTCTGTTTTTATTTTTTTACATTAGATTGTATTTTTAGGATTTGATGTAAATTTAAATAAATTGCATAGCATCCTCTTGCATTCATTTCATGTTTATTTTCTTGCAAATACCTTAGAATGTAATTAGGAATAAATGTACACTATAAATGAAAAATTTCGGAGAGGATTGGGAAGGTAGCTTATCGGATTGCATTGCCGGTAACACTATCTAATTTACATGATGTGTTCCATGTGTCACAATTAAGGAAATATGTTTCGGATCCATCTCATGTAATTGAATCGGATGATATCCAAGTGAAGGATAATTTGACTATTGAGACTATTCCGTTGAGAATTGAAGGAAGAGAAGTGAAGAAGTTAAGGAATAAAGAGATTGCATCGGTGAAAGTTATTTGGGGAGGTCCTGCGGGAGAGAATGCAACTTGGGAGTTGGAGAGCAAGATGAAGAGTTCGTATCCCGATTTGTTTTCAGGTAAATTTTCGAGGGCGAAAATTCTTTAAGGGGGGGTAGAGTTGTCACATCCCGTTTTTATTTAATTATTTATTTAATTTGATTTATTCATATTAATTTCCATATTATGTGATTTATTTTAATATGTGGCTTTTGGTGTGGTGGTGTATTTAGAATAGTAGTGTTTTTAGGAGGTGTAGATAGAAATTAGAAGGGGGTTTATGAGGAAGGGCAATTTAGTAATTGAGAAGGGAATTGAACTAGGTATAAGTTTGAAACTTAGTGAGAGAAAATCATTTATCATCTTTTTGTGAAGAAATAGAGAGAAAATCTAGAGAAGAAGAAGAGGAGAAGAACATAGAAGAGGAGGCTAAGAGAAAGATTTGGGGGAGCTAATTCTTGAAGAATTAGAGGTAAGACAGTAGTTTCATATAATTTGTGGGTGATAAAGAGGGAGGAGAAATCATGTTCTCTTTGCCCAAACCCTCTCACCCTTTGCTATGCTTAAAGTTAGCATTTTTATGTTTTTGTATGAATCAAGATGCTTCCTTTTGTAATGATTTCGTGATATTCATGATATGTGATGCTAAACATACATGTTTATGGTTTCAATTTTGAGAATCAAAGTATGTTCATATGAAATTGTATGTTTTTGAGTTTTTGGTGAAAAACATGAATAATCTTTGATTGATGATGTTTTTGATGTTTGTAAGTAATGAAACTAGTACTTCTATGCTTGTTAGTATGTTTATGACTCAAAGGAAACACCTTTTTAAAACTGGAACTCGTTTTGGTGGGTTTGGGGTGGAATCCGAACGGACACCAAAATAGAGTGTCCATTCTGCGACTTTTTCGCCGGGCGAGGGCTAGCGAGGGTTGGCGAGGGAGCTCGCTGAGTCTCGCTGGTGCTCGCCAGAAAACCCAGAATGTTCTGTTTTTGTCGCCAAGCTACTCGCCGGGGTTCGCCGGGCGAGATTAGTCTGATGGGATATTATTATTTAATTGAATTGATGTTGATAATGACTTAATATATATGGTGTTAGTTCTTATGAATAACTATGATGATGATGATAGTTCCATACCAAGATTATGAATTATTATGGATGAATAAGATGAATAATGATACTTCCATATACTTGTTAAGCATGTATAATGATTTTATGGTGGATTGTAATAAGTATGTTAGGGTGTATGTGTATGAATATGCTTATATGTGTGTGAAATATTTGATAGTGAGATGGTGATATCATGTGTTAATATATTAAGTGTTGGTGAACATATATAAATTGATTTATATTGATGAAATGTCGTGACACATCATTCATGCATAAGTTGTGTCAATTGATGGCGATAATAGATGGTGAAGGGATTCTTGTATCCTATATTGATGGTGATATGGTACCACATGTAGACATGTCTAGGACATACATGAAGGTGACATTAGATGCATTAGGCAGGTGAATCTTAATTGTGTTAATGTGATAATGATGTGATATTTGAATGATTGTGTACTAATTGAATGTGCATATATCTTGTTGATTGTTGACGGTGCGGATGAGATTTATGGATATAGATTGATTATATGTATATGCCTTGTTGATGAAAATGAATTGATATTATATGTATGTTGGTTATACGAATAGTTATTGAATATATGTATATGTATGCATTGAATATGTTGGGTTGGATATAATGTTAGTATTTTACTTTCATTTAATTTAAATGCCGATTATATGTACTAACTCTCTATTTTCTTTTATGTAATGGATCGTTGGGCGATTCAGATTCTCAGGCATGAGGATTTGCTTTGCTTGCTTAGGAGGAGTACCCGGCATTGTTGCCAAGTATTCGGGGTGAGGAGATGTGTCATTACTATTAGTATAGTACCCTTGTCGTTGCTCTAAAGGACTGTAACACCATGTTGGGGTTTTATCCTTATTGTTGGGTTTTGCCTAGTGTTGTTTTAGACCTTGTTTATTTATGATGGTGTAAGGCTTATGCCAAGTACTTAATTGTCTATTTATTTTGATGATGAGATATTGGTAGGTGATTTATGTGGATGTTGGTTTATTATTGTTGAACTTAATGAATATTCAGTCGTTGACTTATTTATGATTTTATTATGTGAATCATGACTCGTATGTGGAGGTCTTATTATTTCCCGCTGCAATGTATGTGATAAGCATGATTTCTATTTGGAATATATGCTATAGTTGATTATTGATGATTTTCACATGTAACGCTTTACTTGTGTCTACTTGTGTTTTGTTTATTTATTTGGTCGGAAATTTTTGTGTAGATTTAAGTAGGGTGTTACATGGTACACAATGGTGGGAGACAAGCTTTACAAGAGAGGATTTTCAGTTCCCAAGCTTCTATGCGTAAGTAATACGGAGGCATGCGGAATTCTGAAAGAAATACATGAAGGCTCATGTGGAAGCCGTATTGGATCTATATTGCTGGCAGGAAAGGTGATAAAGGGGGGAAGATGGCAGCAAACTGGGAAGGACCATTCAGGATCCAGGAAGCATTTGATGATCCATATAACGGCCCAATACATATGCAAATAGTCAAGCCCAACTTCTCATAAAGGCGAGACATAGGGGGCGAGACATCTTCCCCTTATGGCGAGACAAGATCGAAAGGGCGAGATATCCACGATACATGATCCCATGATCCTTATAACTGTTATTTTCTCCACTGTTTATCTCATTTACCTCCATCTTCCGTATGACTAGGAGCATGATTTAGAAGAAACCATTATATTCAAACCACGTTCCCCATGATCACCTTGCAAATAGGCATGTGATCAAATGTAAAGAAGGAACGTGCGATTTGCCAACGAAGAAAAATGGCGGGAATAACTCTCTCCCTGTGTACCCTATAAATACTTGTAAGATTGATGAAAAACGGACAACGGAGAAATTTAGATAATAGATTGATTATCTTGTTTTATCGACGGTCCAATTTGCTTATTGTTCATACCCCCTTATTTGTTCACCAGAACAAATATGAAATTCCTTTTATGTTTATTAAATTTAGAATTTTTATATTAAGTTATAATTTTGAAAATATAAATTTTGTAATTTATTTTCTTATTCTATTTCATACCAAAAAAATAAAAAATAATGTTCTGGTGAAAAAAAAAGTTCAATAAATTCAGTCAAGAAAAAAAGTCATCTTTACCACAAATAAATAATATGTAACAGTAAAGAATTAAATTTATATACATTGTCGATATGATTTTTTAATAGTAATTTTATTTTAATAGTAATTTTTCTTTGTACATGCATGTGATATGATTTTTCGATAGTAATTTTATTTCAATAGTAATTTTTTTTTAATACATGCATGTGGTATGATTTTGTAATAGTAATTTAATTTTTAAATATTATAATTTCAACAAGTTAATTATGAATTTCTTAATTTAATATCAAATTTCTTTTTTTTTATTTATATTTTATTAAATTTAGAATTTTTATATTAAGTTATAATTTTGTAAAGATAAATTAGTAATTTATTTTCTTATTCTATTTCTTACCAAATAAATAAAAAATAAAGTTCTGATGAAAAAAAAAAGTTGAATAAACCCAGTCAAGAAAAAAAGTCATCTTTACCAAAAATAAATAATATGTAACAGTAAAGAATTAAATTTATATACATTGCTAATGATGTAAATTTTTTGTTCATGTATAATAACTTGACAAATTAGTAAATACAGCGACATCTAATCAGCATCTTGTATTGCGCTAAATTATAAAGATATTTCGAAAACTAACTATTTCTGACGGTATTTTGAAACTAATTATATAATAACTTGACAAATTAGTAATTTATTATTATATTATTACGTAAAAGTATTTTAACCGTTTTATATTCTATATATTTTTAGGCAAATAGCTTAATGATTTACCGGTGAATAAGTGGTAAATCCTCAAATTTTAAATTCGATTTTTGTAAAAATGTTCGGAAATTGCTTTTTTCGCCCCTACCATTTGCTCCCAGGCCCCCCTGCATAACCCATTTGCCCTTTGAAGCATTCGGTAAGACGTTACCAAATCAAAGACATTTCGGTACCTAGTTACCGAACTCATGTCACGTTACATAGTTGGCGTGGTTTATAACAGAAATATACGTGTTCGGTAGCTTTGTACCGAAAACATGAGTTTTTTTAAAAAATTAACAGTTTCGGTAGCTACGGGCTGAACACGCTTAATTTCGGTACGCAGCTACCGAAACTGGTCTATATAGGGTCTAGCTGACAGAGTTGTACTTTCATAACCTCTTCAACACACAATCCAAATTTTTGCGATCTAGGGCGTTTTTTGGCGTTTCATAGGCAAGAAATCGACGTTTATTCATCCATAGAGGGTTCCTACACTGATTGGTTGCCATACAACAGGTAATAAGCGCTTTAATCCGTTTATTTTTCGAATTTGCTTGGTTTTGCTGTCAATAGATTTTCTGGTAAATCGCTACCGAAATGAACATTTTTCGGTAGGTAGCTACCGAAATGTACCCTTTCGATACGTAGCTACCGAAATAGTGTATAACTTGCTTTTTTTGTGTTTGGCTGATAGCGTAGGTTTTTTGTAATGGCTGAACCTCCTACTATTGAATTGAAACCAAACATTGATGAACCCGACATACCTGTCGTCGTTCAACCCAATGCTCTCGTCGTTCAACCCAATGTTGTGGAACCCGATGACGAACAATCTAATGTTGTTGTTAACACTGGCAAATATTTTGTAAATTGTGAAAAGATGAAGGTGCGAGATGTCATGATTGATTGGTGTAAACGACAGGCTCTGATCGCTGGATTTTCTATTGTGATTTGGAAATCAGACAATGGGGCTTATAATAGGAAAAAGTTTTTTATATTGGGATGTGAAAGAGGTGGTGTTTACAAAGAAAGGAAAAAGAAATCAAAGAAATAAGACACAGCTACGAGGAAAACATTGTGTCCGTTCAGGCTGCGAGGTTATTATTTGGCATCAGAACAATGGAGTCTAAGTGTTGTGTGTGGTGAACATAACCATGAGATGTCAAAAACATTAGAAGGTCATCTTCTTGTTTGACGCTTAAAACCGGAGGAGAAGGAGTGTGTATGCGAGTTGACTAAGAATTTGGTGGCGCCGAAGAACATTATGGCGATGTTGAAAGGGCGAAATCCAGATAGCAAGACAAATATGAAGCAAATATACAATGCGCGCCAGAGGTTTAAAACAGATATTAGGGGTGAACTCTCTGAATTGCAACATCTCTTGAAGTGTTGTGAAACTCACAAATATTTTCACAAGTGTAGAACAATTGGTGACTCCATAACTATACAAGACATTTTTTGGGCACATCCTGAGAGTATTAAATTGTTTAACACTTTCCCGACTGTTTTAATGATGGATTCAACGTACAAAACAAACAAGTATAAAATGCCTTTATTTGAGATAGTCGGTGTAACGTCAACTGAGGAATCGTATAATGTTGGATTTGCCTATATCGCGAATGAAAAAGAAGATAATTTTGTATGGGCTCTTGAGACATGTAAGAGTCTTTTGATAAGTAAGGAGACCTTTCCGAAGGTCATTGTCACCGATAGGGATAAGTCATTGATGAATGCTGTTGCAAAGGTTTTTCCGAATTCAACTGTTTTAGTGTGTCGGGTTCATGTTTATAAAAACGTGAAAGCTAAGTTTAAGGCCCTTTGCAAAGCAAAAGACGAAAAGATGTTTCAGTTACTTAAGACACTCAAACTTCAATGGAATTTGTCGCGGTGATTTTTGGATATCGAGTTATTAATTAACTTCGAATCGCAATTTAATATTCCACCACCGATCTTTAATTTATCCGAGGGAAAGGGAAAAAGTTCGAAAAAAAACCTATTTTTCAGAGAACAAGGTTCGGGGGTTGGTTATACAAAGGGAAGGTATTAGCACCCTAAGTATCTATAGTACTCTATAGGAACCTCTTGTTTTTATTTCTAACTTTGCGCTTTATTTTATTTGCTTGTAAAAAATGTATAAGTGGGAAATTAACGTGATGATAAAAAATACTTAAAGTGATGAAAAAAGAAGGAAAATGTTTTTGTTTATTTTATTGATTGGAGAGACAAGTCTCATGCCTACGTACCCGAGGGATCAAACCACCGTAGTTCGGGGTAAAAAGACGAATAAATTTGTTTGTTTGATTTTAAGATTTTAAAAATGGTTTTAAAATACCAAAAGCCAAAAATGGCAAAATGTGAGTTTGATTGATGTTAATTTGTGAAGAAAGTCTATATGGTTAAATTGATTGAGATTTGATTATGAAAATAAGACGCGGACACTTGGTTTAAAATCCAAGGTTTATTGAGAAAATATTTTGAGTGATAAAAGACACTTTGTTTAAAATCCAAGGTTTTCGCATGATTAAAAATGTATGAATGAGACAAATGTACTTGGTTTAAAATCCAAGTTTTAGGCGAGAAAAAAGGACGCTTGGGTTAAAGTCCAAGGTTTTAGCGATAAAAGAAGCCGTTGGTTTAAAGTCCAAGGCACTCGGTTTAAAATCCAAGTTTGGGATGAAAAAGGACACTTGGGTTAAAATCCAAGGTTTTCACGATAAAAAAACGCCGTTGGTTTAAATTCCAAGGCACTTGGTTTAAAATCCAAGTTCGCGGTAAAAAAGACTCTTGGGTTAAAATCCAAGGTTTTCACGATAAAAAGACGCCGTTGGTTTAAATTCCAAGGCACTTGGTTTAAAGTCCAAGTTTCGCGATAAAAAGACTCTTGGGTTAAAATCCAAGGTTTTCGCAATAAAAGACGCCGTTGGTTTAAAGTCCAAGGCACTCGGTTTAAAATCCAAGTTTGGCAATAAAAAGAAACGTTTGGTTTAAAATCCAAAGTTTTTGAAAAGTGTATGATGACAAAATATTTTTTTGATGCTTGATGATGTTGAAAAGAAATTGTGTTGATATTTTTTGAAAGAGGTTTTGACCTCATTTTTGAGAATAAGTGACTAATTATTTTTGAAGAGGTGTTGACCTCGTTTTTTTTAGAAGAAAATAGGTAATGATTACGCGCGCAAAATGACACCAACCTAAAACGTCATAATAAATTAAACGCGAAGACAATTCGCAATGATATTTTGATCAAAACGGTGTCTTTTCCCTCGGAATTTAAAATTACGCATATGGACGGAATGCGATAAAAAATAAATATGCATGAGATGCAATTTTTCATTTATGAGTACATTTGTTCCTAATTACATTCTAAAATACTTTGCAAGAAAATAAACATGAAATGATGCAAGAGAGGGGATGCTATGCACTTTTATTTAGAGTTTACATTTGACCTATTTACACCCTAAATTCAAGCAGAAAAATAAACGGCAACTAATAAAGCGATAAACACTCAAATATTGTGATGATAATGATGTTACAAAAAAAGGTAAATATGATAAATAAATGGACGTAATGAAATAATATGAAATGCATGGATAAATAACATAAATAAGTAAATACGAAACTAAAAGATGAAAATAAGCCTCGACATCATGCTTTACAAGGCTGAAAAGAATAGCTAAAAATAGCTTATGCCAAAAGCACTTATCTCATAAGCTAAAAAATAAAATTAATTAACAAAAAATAAAAACATGAAATAATCCTCGACATCATGCTTGATTGGCTAAAATAAAAGCTAAAATAGCTTATGCCAAAAGCACTTATCTCATAAGCTAAAACATAAAATAAAATTAAAACAGGGGGGGTGTGAACATTAAAACGAAATAAACAGGGGGTGCCAAGAGTAAACAGAAATGACCAAGGCCCAGTCCAAGGCCTTTCTGCCAAACAAATGTTCAAAAAAAACGCAGGATCAATCACGGCCGTCTGATTGATCAGACAGCCCTGATTCAATCTCTCTCGATCTCTCTTCTCTCTCGTTTCTTCTCTTCGTTTTTTCTTTCTCTGATCAGTTCAAACCTTCCCGATCTAAACACTATTCTTTCGAAAAAAAAACAACAAACCTTAAGATTCGGTTTGCTTCTCTGATTTCGGATTTCTTCTTCTTCTACTCTTCGTTTTGATTCTGGGTTGATGAAGATTTGATGATGTTGTGATTCGGATTTTTGATTATTTCGATCCTACTGTTTTTTTCGTTTCTGGGTTAATGTTGATGATGATTCAGAGATGGTTTGATGATGGATGTTGTTGATGAACGATGGTGATGATGTTAGGGTTTTCTGTTTTGATTTTGATTTTCTTGTTTTTGAGTTTTTGGTGATTTGATCCAAAAAAATGAAGAAAGGATACTGTTTGGTGTTTTTTTTTGCGGCTGACTGATCTCTTTCCCCCATTCTACTCCTGTTCACTATATACCAAAGCTAGGGTTTGCCAAACTCAAAAAAAAAAGGGACAAAGACTGAATTTTGGACAAAAAAGTACCCCTTTCTGCAGAAACGTGTTCTGCCTTTGCGTGTTTGGAGAAGTTGACTTTGGACAATTTTTATTTTTTTAATTAAATTAAAAAAACAGAAAAAAGAAAAATAAAGCAATAAAATAAAAACAAATAAAAACTGAATAATATAAAACAAATAAAAATAATAAAAGTTAAAAAAACAAAATAAATAATAATAATAATAATAATAATAATATAAATATAAATAATAAATGAACACAAAATGAGGTATTTTAAAATACCTCTCTGCCGAAATTTCGTCAGAAACGAACAAAGAAAACCCGTCTAAAAAAAAGACGCAAAAAGCAATTGGTCAAAAAATGGGGTATGACAGAATTCAATTGTAGATTCGACTTCAGAAGAGTCATATACGACTGCAGTTGTTGATTTCAGGAAAGTGTTTGAAAATTTTCCAAATTTTGTCAAATATGTTGAAACTACAGTCCTTGATCCGGTGAAGGAAAAATTTGTGAGTGGATAGACAGACAGTGTTATGCACATTGGGAACACTACCACCAACAGAGTTGAGTCACAACATAGTGGAATGATAAAGAATTTGAGTAAACCATTGTTATACACCAAATGATTAGAATTTAATCCGATTTCAGCGAATTTTGTTTCACGACCTTTTCACGAATGAAGTGGCATAAGGGCATTTCTGGCATTTCCAATTGAATTTTTCTAATTTAATTAATTTTATTTTTCACTCACCTCCTCCACCATCCAACTTCCACGGCCCACCCCCTTCTTGTTGTCTCTGCAATTTCTTACGCTCTTCTTGGTTGGTTTGTAATATCTCTTTCTCTTGTATCCAATTGAGGTTTTTTCTATTATCCTCTCAAACTTATTTTTCTAATTTTCTCAATTGATTTTTTTTATTTTCCCAAACCAAAATCTACGATATTGTTCTATCATCTCAATTGCTGCCGTCGTCGTCGTCCGTTCCTTTGCCGTCGATGCTTTGTCACTACGTTCCTTTCCCTTTCTTTGCCGTTGTTCGTCATCACTTCTTTTAACTTGCTTGATCGATTTTTTGTTGAGTCCAGTAATAATTCAATTGATTATCTTTTAAGTCAATGGTCGGTTATCAATTGTCCATAAATTACCATAGGCAAAATCAAATAGTTTAGCAATGTTTGTGTGTTTTATTCATAGCAATAAAGAAGTTTGCTGCAGTTGCTTATCTGATACAATTGCTCCACATGACTTACTGTTGGACACTTGTTGTTACCTTGTTTTTCAGGAATTAAATAAGTCTCATGACTTACTGCTGGACTTTGTGCACATGATGGTAGAGACAGTGTATTAAATAAACAGTTAACTAGGGTTGGTTTTGTGGTAATCATAGTTTATTTGCAGCATAACATAGTTAAAGTTACAATAGTACTGTCATGAGAGGCGCGAGCGCACGCTGCACAAAACAAAAGGCTTCCTGCCCAGCATGTGTCTCAACTTATGTATTATGAACAACAATGTCTTCACGACAACATGGATGGCACTGACAGCGTAGGTTCAGAATCGCCTTCGACACCTGACAAGAGGAATGTATACTCATCTGAGCTTTATCCGGCTTCTAATGAGGTTTCCAAATTAAGAAGAGAAAATGAAGAACTAAAATTAGAGGGTATAGTATCATTTGGGATCATTTTTGGGTTTTGGTTTAGTATCACTTGTAATTCTCCCCATTAGTGGGTATAGTACTGTTTGTACAATGTCTCATCATTTATACATGTATATACTTTTGCTATTCAAAATATAAAAAAAAGAGTAAATGATTGTAAATGTCTTAGTGATTGGAGATATTACCGATATGTTTTCTAGTTTTTTATTTTAGTTCTATTGATAATGATAATCGTAGAGATGACAAAACTGTTCTTATAATCTTATATGATTATCTATTGTAAGAATAGAAATTTCACCCATCTAATCTAATAAAATAACAAAGGCACATGATATGCCTTATGTAACAGCCCAGGCCCCACCAATATAGGTGGTCTCGGCACTGCCACCTCATGATCTTCTCCACCCTCCTCTCTAGTGGAGTTTTTGCCTTCCGTGGGAATCGAACCGCGTACCCTGGGGTTCAAGTACGTGTTCAATCCATTCCCACCAAACAGCCCAGGCCCCACCAACATAGATGGTCCCAGCACTGCCACCTCATGATCTTCTCCACCCCCCTCTCTAGTGGAGTTTTTGCCTTCCGTGGGAATCGAACCACGTACCCTGGGGTTCAAGTACATGTTCAATCTATTCCCACTACCAATTGCGCTATGGTTCGATTCCCACGGAAGACAAAAACTCCACTAAAGAGGGGGTGGAGAAGATCGTGAGGTGACAGTGCCGGGACCACCTATGTTGGTGGGGCCTGGGCTGTTACACCTTAAACTGAAAAAATAGCTCACACACTTAACCAAATAACACTATAGCCAAGTTCCACTGTTTTTTTAGCATAAAAGGCTAAGAGAATTATAATAAATAGGCATGATATGCCAACAAAATACAAGATATATAAGATTAGAGAGAATATCCCCACTGTCAAAACAAGAGAATAGAAACTCCCGATCACTCAAAGAATACACCAGAACATGTTAAAACAATGAGAACCGGGAAAAATAGTATCACGCCTAAGATATCAATAAAACAAAGCATTTGAAATCCCATGGCAGCACCAACAGTGAATCCAATAACATCAGCCTGCAAGAAGAATTGACGAAACAATACTGGACGCCTTACGATCTCGGTTTGTGCCAAAATCGAGCGACATTCAGTCGAAGAAAAAGGCAGCTCTTCATACCAAAGCCATAAGAACACAGATTTTGAGAATTAACTGTGACGCCAAACAGCAGACAACAAGCAGAAACAACAGATTGATCAAACAAGAAGGGACGGTTTGGACCAGAGCTTAATTAAAAATGTGCAGAAACCTTCCGCAGACAAATTTCACCACAACAGGAATATAAAGATCACTAAAAGGCTCCAATTCTTGAATATCAGAGTTTCTAACATCTCTTCAAAATGACCAATCATTCACTTCATGTCTGCATGATTCTTTGATGATGACGGATCATTGACATTGTGTTGAGCCTACAAAAAGAATACATTGACAGAATTGATGATTTTATATCAAAATAGGTAATTAAAAAAAGATTTGTGACTACAAAGATATAGTACCTACAACAATTCAAAATAAGAACCACCATGATTCATGACTTGAGAATAAAATGGAACCTAAATAACATGAAACATACTTGTTAGGTCCCACAGTATAAAAGTTCTAGGAATAGAAATCTAAAGAGCACTAGATTTTATGCTTTCACCTGATTTACTTAAGATATAAGTATTGAGTTTGGATTGAAGGGAGCTAATTTATTTACACCACCTTGTTCATTCCTACGGAAACTAATTTGTTCACCCTAAAAACATATATATGTACCAAACATAGACAATTAGTATGTAATGCTTCATCAATTGTTAAAACAAAAATTGAGGCCGAGAAAAACGAATTTCACTTACTTGAACGCTCTCTTGTGTGCCAACTCTATCAATTACTTGAACACTCTCTTGTACTTGAGATGCACACATGTCCTGCTATCAAATATTGAAACTTAGACATATTCAAATATTAGTACTCTAGAAGTACACATATCTTAAAATTACCTCTTTTTGAGCATGATGATTTTCATTTTTTTGCTACTTTTTTGGGTCTTCTTTTTTGCAAGTTTCTTCACAATCTGATCAACTTTAGAAGACTTCCTTTGCAAAGGAGGACGTCCTTTACTTTGAGTTTTTACAGGGTCAAGAATTTTAGTCACTTGAGTTTGATCTGAACCATCTTTTTCTACAATGGTCGGGGTTGTTTCTTTAGAGGTAAACTCATCTTTTATATCCTTGATCCAATTCATCATTTTTTAAAAATCATGATCAGTATTTATCACCCTAGAAGCCACTTCATAAAAGGCAGCACAAGCTTTATCAACTCTTTGCAATTCAACATTTCCAACAAAATGATCAAAACCACATTTAATATGGGTATGTCTTCGCCTTATATCCTTCCTCCACTGTGAGAATATATAATTAGACGGTATTGACTCTGTTTTTCGTGTTAGCTTAAGCACACAAAGGATGTGCCTACATAAAATACCTTTGAATTGAAATAAACAACACATACACTGTATCTCAAAGTCTTTCTCATTGAAGGATACCTTAAACATTATGTCTTTGATTTTGTCAAATTTTTTCTTGCTTTCTATATCAGAATATATAGAATTCAATCCCTCTGATCTCTCAAAGCAAGTATGACAATACATCATAGCAGCAACCTCCGCTTGAAATTCTTTGAATTTCATTGGTGAATGCTTTTTGGAATTGAGACTCAAAGCCAAAATTGAAGGTGCGTGGAGAAAACACAAGAAGGGGGGTTGAATTGTGTTTTGGATATTTAAAAACTTTCCAAGATATTTAAATCTTTTCAGAGTCTTTAAAGCACAGCGGATTATTCACACAATTAACTTATGGCGTTATGAATGATGAAGGAGTAATTGAGAGAGTGAGAGAGAGAAGAACACACAACAATTTATACTGGTTCCCCTCACAAATTGAGAGTACTCCAGTCCCCTTGTTTCCAAGAGAGTTTCACTATAATCACTCGATTACAATAGTTGCTCAAGCACACAAGCTCAAGACTTCATGCTCTTAGTCACACAAGACGTATAGAGACTTCCTTGCTCTGATCACACAAGATCAGAGACTTCCTTGCTCAAGCACACAAGCTTGAGACTTCCTGCTCTAAGTCACACAAGACAGAGAGACTTCCTTGCTCTGATCACACAAGATCAGAGGCTTCCTTGCTCAAGCACTCAGGCTCAAGACTTCACTGCTCTAATCACTAAGACTGAGACTTACGTGCTTCTACATAAAGTAGAAGACTTTCTTGCTTCTACACTAAGCAGAAGACTTACTTGCTTCTACACTAAGCAGAAGACTTATTACTAACTTAAGAGCTTAAAACTTATTACAAACATAATAACTTCAGAGGCTCTAAGCTAGTTTCTATGCTCACTTCATTTGAGAGATATTATCTATTACAATTCAAGTTCTCACTTTCTTCTGAGAGATTTTATCTAATGGTGAGCGCTAGTCATCAATTCTTTCTTTGGCATATTTATATGAGTTGAGAAAGACATTGAGACGTTGGAGAAATTCCCGTTGCAACTTGGACAGCTGTAGACATTGAAGATTCGTTGAGTAAAGTCACGTCTTCGTTTGCAGAGAAGCTTCACAATTGCTGTCTGTCCAATGGTACAGTTATAAGGTACAACTAGCTCCTAGAGAAAGGGATCACATCCTTTGTGACCGTTGCATTTTAGTTGACGTTAGAACAAGTCATCAGGCTTGATAAGTTGTAGTTGATGTAGCCCTCTGATGACTGGGAATTTCTTTGCTTCTGATGAACCTTTGATAACTTGGAGTCTGATTGGTCTTTGAATGGTTGGCCTCTGATAGTCCTTCGTAATTCAGCTTCTGAACGTCTTCATCTTCTGAATGACTTATGACTAGTAGACAGCCTCTGAACTCTTGTAGGCCTCTGAACATCCTTGAGCTTCTGAACTACTTTGAGCTTCTGAACTTTGAGCTTCTGAACATCCTTGAACACCTTCAGACATTCTGATCTACTTTGAGCTTCTGAACTTTGTATAGCTTCTGACCACGTTGTAGCATCTAAACTCTTTCAGAGTCTAAATATTCAGACTTCCATTGGTTTCATCAGAGTTTAAATTAAGGGTGCTCTTGATTAAACATTGAATTCTCCTGCACTTAATTTAAACATTAGTACCATCAATTGTCCATCTAATACTTTGTTATCATCAAAACTTAAGGGTGTGTATTAACACATATTTTGTTCCAACAAAAATGACTTAAACAAGCTATCACTTTGTTAAATGAATCAAAATCAGCTTTGTTTTCCTTTTCAATTTTATCTCTCAATGCATTTTCATATTGTTCAACAAATTGCTTCAATGATGTCTTTGAATTTACATAACCATCAAAAAATGAGTTCATACTTTCACTTCTTTGTGTTGTTGACATTCCCGCCCAAAATGTGTCTTTAACGTACACAGGAACCCAACGATTTCTTTCATGAAATATCCCCTTCAACCATTCGTTATGCTGAAGTTCAAAATCTTCAATTAGTTTTTCCCACTTTTCCATGAAATTACTTTTACTCAAAGAATCATATACAACATCATGCAAAAGTGCTTTAATAGACTCATAATTAGAGTGTATACCTAACTTTTCTGGAACCTTTTTCATTAAATGCCATAGACACCATCGATGATGAGCATTTGGAAAAACAACCTCAATTACATTTTTCATGGCTCTATCTTGATCAGTAATAATGGCATTTGGAGAATGTCCATGCATGCATTCTAACCATGTTGAGAACAACCAAGTAAAAGTCTCAGTATCCTCATTTGACAATAAAGCACAGCCCAACAACATAGATTGGTTGTGATGGTTTACTCCAACAAACGGGGCAAAAGGCATGTCATATTTATTAGTTAGGTAAGTAGTATCAAATGTTACAACTTCACCAAAGTATTCATATGCAACCATACTTCTCGCATCTGCCCAAAACACATTACGTAAACGACTATCATCGTCAATGTCTATTAAATAATAGAATTGGTTGTTTTGTTTTTGCATTCTAACAAAATAGTTGTGAATCGCATCAGCATCTCCTGTGCCAAGACGTAGTCTCCTTATATTATCAATATAGTTTCAACAATCCTTTTCACCAAATGTCAAATTCTCATATTCATTTGCTTCAACAACCAAAGATCGATAGTTTCTACTTACTCTTATTCCAGCCCGATCATTGAGTTCTAACCTCCTTTTTATATGAGGCTCCAAATTCTTATTACTTCTGAAATAGCGTGATTTGGTAGGGCTTAGGTCATGATTATGTTCAAGAACAATTCCTGAAATAGCAACCGTTCCATCTAAAGAAATACATGCATTTAATCTAGCCTTACACTGAGTTTTTGTTATAGGATTTGGTTTCAAAATATTATTTGATTTACTCACATACTTTGTTCCACGACTACATGTTAGAGTAAAATATTTTTTTCCATCATCTCCATTTTTGCTATTAAGTTTACTAACACCAAAACCTATAGACCGAGCATAACTCTTGTAATGTTCTGTAAGTTCATCTTTAGAGCTAAATATCATTCCAACTTGAGGTTCTTCATCTTCGTAAACAATATTTGCTTCTAAACTATCATCACATTTATCATTTTATTCATTGGCTTCCTTTTCATTAGAAGATACAAGTACTTCTTCCACTAATGCAATAAATTCAAAAAATAAATTAAAAACACACTAAAATTCAAAAAATAAATTAATAACATAAAATATATGTTTCAATATCAAAATTCTCGGCTAATTGCCTAAAAAAAAATCTCGACTAATTATCAATATATGTTTAATATCAAAATTCAAAATCACATTATTTTTTTGAAAAGGCTAATATTATTAAAAAAGTAATGAACCAGCCCAAGGAGTACTAGCACAATACAGAGTACAGGGAAACACAAGCAGAAAAAAGGAAAGTAACTATACAAAGAAAACAACCAACACAGGGCAGAAAAAAAACTTAAAACATGCCCCACCCAATCCTATAGACAAACCAACATACACTGCCACAACCATACCAATATAGATTTCATTCCAATTGCAACATGCAAGGTATTCAAATAACATTAACTACTTGCATAAAAGGTTTTTTGCTAAGCAATTGCCCAATTTAGGAGATCGAGTGAACTTACTTGGTATATTTTTCTGTTGAACTTGTTACCACTCTTTGAGTCAAGTATTTTCCTTCTATGTTAGTGTCACAGCTTCAAGACGGAGTGATTTGCGCTGTTACAATGACTGATGAAAATGGGTATAACAGCTTATGCTAAATGGGTGTAACCGCTGATGAAAGAAGCAATTTCCCTCGGTCAATCCTATAAAATAGAAATGTTTTAGGTTAAAGAAGAACAATTAGCGCTCGATTGCGGGAAATCTGCACACACGACACGATACAACTTTTTTTTGTCAAAAAAAAAATTAAAATTGGTGGGTCCACGTCAGATCGTGGAATTTCACGAAGGTTTCCTTCGCTGCATATAGCAGCGCTGAATAAATAAATATGGTAAATTAAATGGTCCCGTAAAAATAGCAAAAAAACAAAAATGGATAAGCTAAAGCCGAATACGATATAAATATACTTTGCAGTTTCTTCATTTTGGACTAATAGTTGTACCCGTTAGAGTTAACGAGAGCGAGCGGGAACCCCAAATTTCGTCCAAACAAACAAATCTCTCTCTTCAACCCGTAAGTCTCACTCCCTCTTTTCTGTTTTCTTCCTCTCTCTTCCCCTCTTTCTCTCTCTAACAACTCTCTCTCTCTCTCTCTAAGCTTAGGGTTTCACTTTTCAATCATCCTCTCCCATTCTTCACCATGAGTCTCCGCAAAGGCTCCAAGGTTTGGGTACCTGATAGGGATTTCGCTTGGTTTCCTGCTGAAGTTCTCGAATCTTCCAATAAACAACTTCGCATTCAAACCGATTCCGGCAACAAGGTAATCATTTCGTTTTACGAATTAATTTGAGTTGCGATTACTTCGATTCAATCCTGATTTTGTTGTGCCGGCGTTGTATCAGATTATTGTTATTGCTCCGGAGAAAATATTTTCGAGAGATGCCGATGAAGACGAGCACGGTGGAGTTGAAGATATGACGAGATTAGCTTATTTGAATGAACCAGGCGTGTTGTACAATATTCTGAGAAAATATGCTCTTAATGATATTTATGTAAGTCTTTATTGCTGAGATTTTTTAGTATCTAAATGGCCAATTCTTCCATTTTTATGATCTTATTTATTGAATCTGGAAAAGTAAATTGGTATTTCGAGTTTGTAATTAGGGATTGGTACATTCGTGAATTGATAGATCGGTTGCTTTACTATCTATGTAAATACAAAATGCTGTTATTTTATGGAGAATCTTGTTCTAGTGTGGAAATATTGCTCTCAACCACTTAACATTCTACCATGATTTCTATGAATCATAAGCACTCCACGTGGTAGCCGATGCGACACTAACAAGTGAAGGTGAAAAACACAAGAAGGGGGGTTGGATTGTGTTTTAAAAAATTGATTCTTTTGCTTTAAGGAATATAGAAATGCAGCGGATATAGGAAATTAGACTAAACACAAAACACAAATAAAACAGTGAGAGAGAGAGAGAGAGAAAGCACACACAGAAATTTTATACAGGTTCCTCTTACAAAACGAGAGTAGTCCAGTCCCCTTGCACTTCCAAGGGATTTTACTATAATCACAAAGATTACACAACTAATGCTCAAGCACACAAGCAAGAGACTTCCTTGCTCTAGGTCACACAAGACAAAGAGACTTCATTGCTCTAATCACATAAGATTAGAGACTTCATTGCTTAAGCACACAAGCTTAAGACTTCCTTGCTCAAGTCATACAAGACTTAAGACTTCCTGCTCTAAGTCACACAAGACAGAGAGACTTCACAAACTAACTTAATACACAGATTAAGTAGGACTGAAAGTTCTAAGCAAAACTCTCTAAACACTAAGCTCAGAGTCTGTAATATCAAAAGATATTTAACTTAGAATATTACACTAGAAAGAATAACACAGTTCACAGCTTGAATATGATTTGAATCTTTCTGAGTTCAGATGATCTTCCAGTAGTCTTCTCTCTATCAGGATGTCTTCTATTTATACTCTAGGTATAAAGACGTTGAGAAAAGAACCGTTGGTTGTACACTCTCCTTTTTGTTGACAAGATGGTTGTACTCTTTGACAGGACCGTTGTACTATTGCATTGGTTATGAGCTGTATTCCTTCAGAGAGAGTTCTTCAGGATCTGATGATATCGTTTCTTTGATCTTCTGAAGATGTACACAAGCTTCAGACTGTGTTTCTTTCTTTGGCCTCTGAGGACTTCTTCAGAGGCTCTGATGCTTCTAACTTTTCAGAGCCTTAACACTTCAGACTGTGTCCTTCAGATGCTCAAATGATTATCTACGTGGATGACATTTTTACTTTGTTCCTGCACACTAGATCATTCATTAGTAATACCAATTGTCCATTTATTACCTTGTTATCATCAAAACTTAGGGTGTTTTATAATTAAAACTCATTTTTTTCCAACAATCTCCCTCTTTTTGATGATGACAAACATAGGTATTAAATACAATTGTTTGTTGATTAATTTAATTATGTCAACATCAGATTGTTGAGGTTTGTAAGCTCCCCCTGAGTCTGATAAACCATTAGGGTTAGGTTTGCAAGCTCCCCCTAAGTTTTATCCATAATTAAGTTGAATCAGTATATGAACAATTTGATAAACTTGATTGTATCTACATACTTAACTCTCAGAGTGTGAGGTTTGCAAGCTCAACTCCTGAGTCTGATAAAAATAAGTAAGAGCACAATCTTAACTACCTTCATCTATGCAAACACAATTATGTTTATTAATTTGTTCTCCTTATCACTTAAGTTTATAAACATTTAGCTAGAAAAAAAATCAGATTCTTATTTCAGACAGTTTCAGATTATTATGTGAGTAGATATAAAAACTACTGACAATTGTACAACAAAATAATACTCCCCCTTTTGTCACCAACAAAAAGTTGTAAACAAATAGTGAAAAACAAATAGGCGAAAAACAAAATGTGGAAAAAAAAAATCCTAAGGGTGTTTGGACAAGTAGAGAGTAAGAAGTTGTTGAGCCTTTCTTGCAGATGCCCCTAAGTATGCTACCAGCTCTAGAAGCTTATCTTCTTGTTCAGCAAGCGTATTTCGTATTATGTGTAGAGCCGTTGCTATGAAGTCTAAATTGTCTTCTCCTGGTTGTGCCACAGGTGGTGCAGATACTGATTGACTTGGACCACTAGGTGAGCGAGTCACATGATCAATTGGTACATCAATTCTATTATTTATTGCAATTGCAGTATCTAAAAGCATCACAGGTGATGAAGATTTGTGAGAGTCTGATGGAATTGATTTAGATGGGTCAGATGATATGTCATTTGGTGGTTCAGAGGTTTCATGGATTGGAGAAACTCTAAAAGATGTTTCTTTCAGAATTTCTTCCTTAGTGAGAGTTTTGGGTGATGACTGAGGGATAGCACTATTGGATGGCTCAGCTGTTTCCTCCTCAGGAATATGCTTAGCTCTGGAAGAGAATTGTGCAAAACTAGCCATAAGGTCATCAAACGAGGAGTCAGAAGACTCGGACTCAGAGTCTGAAATTTGGACATATTCAGGTTCAGAGGATGTTGGATAGATGGTATTTAGGGGTTGGACATGTTCTAGAATAGATGCTTCAGATATTTGATTGCAATAATTAAAAGAATGAGTATTACCTATATCTGATCTTTGTCTCTTTTGTCCCCTAGGAGTGCAATGCTTTGTGCGAGATCTTTTGAGAATTTTTGCACTTAGCAGGTCTTTCACAGTAGGTTCTGCAGCCACCGACTCTTTTTCAACCTCTGGATGATCATCCTCTGACCTTTTAACTGAAGTTTCTTCCATGGATGGTTCCTCAACCATTATATCTTCTTCATAGTCACTGAACACCTCCTCCTTAACTGCTCTCATGATTTGTGCAAAAGTTGGACCATCACCTCTTCCAATGTCCTTATGAGTGACTGGGGTTCCTCTTTCCTTCATTAATCTCATATACTCCAAAATGACTTCAGGGGGTTCATTATCAAATATGAAGGCGTCACTTGTAGGCTGAAATTTGGTCTTGTTTATCAGAAGAGGTTTTTGAGGATAAATAAGCTTGTCTGATTTTCTCAACCGCAGACTTACCAAGACTTTAGCATTAAGAATGGGAGCTCTAACTTGTTCAAGGTCGTCATACACCCCAGTAAGCATGAATCTATCAGGGAGACCAAGTTGCTCAAGGATGGAGCTTAAGAGCCTTGGATGACAAATCAACTTGGAAGGATTGTCAAACGTCTGAGCCTCACAGATTGTCTCACATAGATGTTGAAAGATGTAAGCAGGTAGATTCATTTTCCTTTTTGTGGAAAGGAAGTAGATAAAGTGTCTCTGATCCCAATTTAGAGAGTCACTGCCAGTATCCCTTGGGAGAAAAGATGAGAAAACAATCTTGGCAAGAACCTTTTCACGATCATTCAAATGACTAATCTTATTGGACAACTTCTGATCCTTGAAGCAAAGTCTGGCCATATCATTCAGATACACTGACTTTCTCCCAGAAGCTGCAGTATAGAGCCTTATCATTCCAGTGTTGGGAAGATTTAGCATCTTGGCCAAATTGCTTCTTGTTAAAATGACTTGAAAGCCTCCAACACTAGAGCGAATTTCTGTTTCAGTGAATTTTCTCAGACCCAATTCTTCTCTTGATTTTCCTTTATTTTCACTTGGGTTCTGATCAATTACTCGTTGAAGTTCAGCATTAGCATCTACCAAATTCACAACTTCACTCTTTCTCCAAAAATCAAACACTAAATTGGAGTAGATAGGTCCATTAAGCATATCCATGTAGTGCCCCCAGCCTTGTTCAGTGAAGAATTCCTTGTAGTCATGTCCATTGACTTTTAAGGCCTCAAAGTCTATTGGTCTTTCCATAACCAATTTACTTTCTTCAAAACGAAGATTCATAGTGGCATCTTTAAGATAAGAGTCCTGAGCATAGATGTTTATTGGAATGTCCTCTGGGAATCTTGGTACAGAAGATGAACTTGCCATTGTTGAGGTTAGCGAACAGGGTTTTGCTAGTATGAGGGAGAAAGAAAATGCTCTAGGTTTTAGAAGAGAAGGGCGAGATGTGAAAGTGAACTTGTGCAGAAAAGAATAGAGTGATTTTGAAAAATTCTAGTAAAAACAATGATGGGTGAGTACATTCGTTGCAATAAAGAATTTCGTCATAAACTGCCTTTACTCTAACCAATCACAGACTTAAGAGTAAAGACAAATTAATTGAGACGTGTACTCCACATGGATAAACACTTCAGGGTTTAAAGATTTTCAGCGTCTGAAGACCTTCCAGAGTTCAGAGGCTGAATCCACAATTTTGTAAGTCAGAGCTTGATATTTTCAGAGACCAAAGTCATGTTCATATGCTTTTTGATAAAATCTAGTCTTTCAACTGCTAAGGGTTTTGTAAATATATCAGCCCATTGTCTTTCAGTTTCAATGTATTGAATATTTACACTACCCTTCTGAACAAGGTCTCTTATAAAATGATGTTTAATTTCAATATGTTTAGCTCTTGAATGCAAAATTGGGTTTTTAGAAAGTTCAATAGCTGCAGTGTTATCACAGAAAAGTGGAATATTGTGGCTATTAACTTTGTAATCCTCTAACTGATATCTCATCCAGAGTAGTTATGTACAACACTTGGCTGCTGATATGTATTCTGCTTCTGTTGTGGACAAAGCTATTGTAGTTTGTCTTTTGCTAGCCCAAGATATAAGATTTTCACCCACAAATTGACAATTGCCACTTGTGGATTTCCTCTCTATCTTATCTCCAGCAAAGTCAGCATCCCAGAATCCTATCAGCTTATAATCATTTGTTTTCTTATAAAATAATCCAAGATTTGTGGTTCCCTTCAGATATCTAAAGATTCTCTTTACAGCAGTAAGATGAGATTCTCTAGGATTTGATTGGAATCTAGCACACAAACATCACTAAACAAAATATCAGGCCTTGATGCGGTTAGGTAAAGTAAAGAACCTATCATACCTCTGTAGAGCTTCTGATCAAGTTTGCCTTCTGAATCCTCCTTGCTGAGACTGCTTGTTGGATGCATTGGTGTTGTCATTGGTTTGCAGTCATCCATGTTGAATTTCTTCAGCAGCTCCTTTGTATACTTGGTTTGATGAATGTAGGTTCCATCTTTGTCTTGGTTGATTTGTATTCCCAGAAAGGATTTTAGCTCTCCCATCATGCTCATTTCAAATTCCTCCTGCATAATCTTAGAAAATTCCTTGCACAAAGATGGATTAGCAGATCCAAAAATAATATCATCAACATAAATTTGAATAATTAGAATGTCATTCTTAAATGTTTTACTGAAGAGAGTATTGTCAACTTGACCTTTTTGAAAATCTTTTTCAACTAAGAAATTGCTCAGTCTTTCATACCAAGCTCTTGGAGCTTGTTTCAGACCATAAAGAGATTTCTTTAACTTAAAAACATGGTCAGGATGTGAAGCATCCTCAAAACCAGGGGGTTGTCTGACATATACTTCTTCAGAAATGTAGCCATTTAAGAATGCACTTTTAACATCCATTTGATACAAAATAATACTATGATAAGTAGCATAGGAAAGAAGTAGTCTGATAGCCTCAAGTCTAGCAACATGAGCAAATGTTTCAGTGTAGTCAATCCCCTCTTGTTGACTATACCCTTGAGCTACCAGTCTTGCCTTATTACGAACAACTTCTCCTTGTTCATTTAACTTGTTTATGTAGACCCATTTTGTTCCAATGATGTTCTTCTTGGAGGGTTTGGGTACTAAGTTCCATACTTCATTTCTTTCAAACTGGTTAAGCTCTTCTTGCATTGCAACAATCCATGCATCATCAGCTAGTGCTTCATCAGTTGAACTTGGTTCCACTAAGGAGATTAATCCGATTAATGAGTCTTCATTACTGAAGCTTGATCTGGTTTTTCTTGGACTGTCCTTGTTTCCCAAGATTAGCTCTTCTGGATGAGAGGATTTGTATTTGAAAGATTGTTTTGATTGTTCAATTCTGCTTGGACTGCTTCTGATAAGTTTTGATGCTGGGTGATCTTCAGAGTCCAAGGTTTCAGGAGCTGAATTTGTTTCTTCAGAGGTTGGTTGAGCTGGTCCTGATGTATCTTCAGGTTCTGATTCTTCATCATCTGATAGTTGTATATCTGCAAAGTTCTCAACTAGCTCTGACACTTTGTCAGGCTGCTTGTCATCAAATTTTATGTGCATACTTTCTTCCACTGTATGAGTTTCATAATTATACACTCTGTATGCTTTTGAGTGTTCAGAGTATCCAATAAAGATACCCTTATAAGCTTTAGCATCAAATTTCTTCAGATGAACTTTTGTATTTATAATGTAACACGTACACCCAAATTGATGAAAATAGGATACACTGGGTTTCTTTCCCTCAAATAGTTCATATGTTGTCTTATTCAAAATAGGTCTAATATAGATTCTATTTTGAACATAACATGTTGTGTTTACAGCCTTTGCCCACAGATACTTAGCAGTGTTAGTCTCATGCATCATGGTTCTGGCCATTTCTTGCAGAGTTCTATTCTTTCTTTCTACAACTCCATTTTGCTGTGGAGTTCTAGGAGAAGAGAACTCATGTAAGATGCCATATTTTTCACAAAAATTTTCAAACATTTCATTTTCAAATTCACCACCATGATAACTTCTAACTTTCAAAATGTGTAAACCTTTTTCTTTTTGTATTTGTGTGCAGAAACTGCTAAAGACATCATATGCATCATCCTTATTTCCAAGGAACTTAACCCAATGACTAGTCCATATTTCTTCCCATTGATTGAGGCTGTACTTACAAGACCAAACAAATCAATGTGAAGCAGCTCTAAGGGCTTAGAGGTAGAGACAACATGTTTTGGTTTAAAAGAGGTTTTCACACTCTTTCCTATTTGGCAGGATCCACAAAGAGCATCTGAGTGATAGTGTAGCTTAGGTAGGCCTCTGACAAGGTCAAGTTTGCTAAGCTTAGAGATTAACCTCCAGTTAGCATGACCTAACCTTTTATGTCATACCCACTTCTCTTCACTCAGAGTTAGCAAGTATTTTGCCTCTTGGTCTGCCAAATCAGAAAGGTTTACTTTAAAAACATTGCCTATTCTCTTGCCTTTGAACACTATGGACTTGTCAGATTCTCTGATTACAGTACATAACCCTTTATCAAAGTTAACCACAAACCCATTGTCACAAAATTGACTGATGCTAAATAGGTTGTGTTTAAGTCCATCTACAAACCAAACATTATTAGTTGAAAGGGAGGAGTTACCTACAATACCTGTACCTTTGATCTTGCCTTTTTGGTTTCCTCCAAAGCCGACTGTTCCACCATCATCAAAAGTTTCAATGATGTGAACAATTTCTTATTACCAGTCATGTGCCTTGAACATCCACTATCCAGATACCATGATTGATTACTATTTTCTTTCAGTCTGGATAGCTGTAGAATAAACAAGGTCAATCATTGTAATAACATCCTCTACATTCATTGTGAAGTTCTCTCCAATAATCATTTGCTTTGTCCACTTCAGCAGCTATGGAAGTAAAGTAATGTTTTGGAACATAAGCTTTTCTTCCACAACTGATCACTTGCTTCCAATCATCTGATTTGAAATGATTTTTCCTACAATGAAAATCTGAATAGGAGACAATTTTACATCTTGGTACCCATTGTTTTCTGGGTCCAGTTTGGTTAGTTCTATAACCTTTAGTTCTTCCTTGCCTCTGTGAAAAGCTTTGTGGACTATTGAAGAATTTTCTTTGAAAATTTGGTCTTTGAAAATTGACCCTCTTAGTCCATTGATTTTGAAATCTAGGCTTTGATTGATAATCACTATAGGAATTAGATTGTTTTTCTAATCTAGGATTAGTCTTGATTACTAGAGTCTTATGTTGATTATTTATCATCAACTTAGTTTGTTTTAGAGTCTGATTGGATGAGCTTCTGAGTCCCAAAGTTTTCAGACTCTTAGACTTGATAGTCTCAGGTTCTGAGTACTTAGATCCTGAGTTGCTCTCTTTGAGGTTCTGAGAAACAGCCTCTGATGTAACTTCAGAGCTTGTCTTGCAGACCCTAGAGATACCTTCAGAGTCTGAAACAATCATAGCTTTGCCTTTGTTTTTCTCAGGCACAAAGGTTGAATAAAGATTATCAGGAATATTATTTAAACTAATGGAAGGATTTTGTTTCCCATATGATTTATCATATGAGTAACCAATTCCTTCACCGACATTTTTACAAACATTATAAATCATAGACGCTATTTTACTTTTGTTCACGCTCATGCTCATCAGTAGGTTTGGTACATCTTGTGCACCCATATTCAAGTTCTTCAATTTTGATTAAAGAATTTTAATATAGAGCTTGAAAATGTTCAGCTTTCTTTGCTAACTCATCCTTTTGTGTTTTTAAAAGTTTTAGTTTAGAGGATGATCCAGCAAACTTGCTTAAAGCCATACCAAGGTAGGTTAAGAGTTGTTCTTTAGAATAGTTTAAAAATACCTGTTCAGATTCATCAGAGACTGATTCATCAGAGTCTGATCCTTCAGAGTCTTCATCAGCTGTAGCCATCAGGGCCATATTTGCTTCTTCATCATCACTATCTGAGGATGCTTCCAGGTCTTCAAATGTTGCCATTAAGCTCTTCTGAAATCTCCTCTTGTAGCTGCTGAACTTCTTGTTCTTGTCCTTTGATGAAGCTTCAGGAGATTCACCAATGAAATGTCCTGGTTTGTTGTACTTGAAGCAATTCTTCTCTTCTCTGCTGGGAGTGTTCCTTGAGCTATTTCCTTTACGACTCTTACTCATCCTTGCCCATTTTTGAAAGTTTCTGGTGAACATGGGAAGTTCTTCATCTTCTTCTTCTTCTTGATCATCTGAGGAAGAATCCTCCTCAACCTCCAGAGTTTTAGCTTTGACAGCTTTTGAAGATTTCTTGGTTGAGGTTAAAGCTACTGATCTTTCCTTCTTCTTCACTGCATCAGCATTCAATACCATTTCATGGCTCTTGAGATTGCTGATAAGTGATTCAAGAGAGATTTTCTCAAGATCCTTAGCTTCCTCAATAGCTGTGACCTTAGGTCTCCATTTGTCAGTCAAGCTATTCAGGAACTTCCACACATGATCCGAGGTTGTATAACTTTTCTTCAAAATCCTGAGGCTAGACACCAGAGTCTGAAATCTAGAAAACATGGTCTCAATGTCTTCATCAGGTTTCATGGTAAAAAGCTCATACTGCTGAAGCAGTAGTCTTGCTTTGGCATTCTGAACTTGCCTATTACCATCATAGTTTAAGCATAGAGAGTCATACATAGCTTTAGCTGTAGATCTATCCATGATTTTGGTATATTCATCATGAGATATTGCTGACATCATGATTTGTTTGACCTTGTTGTGTTTAGAAAAAATCTTCTTGTTTTCAGCAGATAGAGCTCTTTTCTGAGCTATAGTAATCTTACCATCAGAACCTATTCCATCAATAGGTACTCCTTCTTCTATCAGGTCCCAAAGCTCATCGTCAATTCCATTGACATAGTGGTAAATGCTATCTTTCCACCATTCAAATCTTAGAGCATCACCACTAAAGATTGGAACCTTTTTATTGCTAGAATCATGATTGGATGCTGAAGAGGTAAAAGTCATGTTGTTGTAGTCGTATTGAAATTGAGATAGATCTGAAGCAGTAGATGTAGGTATAGGTGTAGATATGGCTTGTTTTTCAAAGATCTTTTACTGTCTCACTGTGAAGTGATTAAAAACAGAACCGGAGCTCTTGATACCAATTGAAGGTGAAAAACACAAGAAAGGGGGTTGGATTGTGTTTTGAAAAATTGATTCTTTTGCTTTAAGGAATATAGAAATGCAGCGGATATAGGAAATTAGACTAAACATAAAATACAAATAAAACAGTGAGAGAGAGAGAGAGAGAGAGAAAGCACACACAGAAATTTTATACTGGTTCCTCTCACAAAACGAGAGTAGTCCAGTCCCCTTGCACTTCCAAGGGATTTTACTATAATCACAAAGATTACACAACTAATGCTCAAGCACACAAGCAAGAGACTTCCTTGCTCTAGGTCACACAAGACAAAGAGACTTCCTTGCTCTAATCACACAAGATTAGAGACTTCCTTGCTTAAGCACACAAGCTTAAGACTTCCTTGCTCAAGTCACACAAGACTTAAGACTTCCTGCTCTAAGTCACACAAGACAGAGAGACTTCACAAACTAACTTAATACACAGATTAAGTAGGACTGAAAGTTCTAAGCAAGACTCTCTAAACACTAAGCTCAGAGTCTGTAATATCAAAAGATATTTAACTTAGAATATTACACTAGAAAGAATAACACAGTTCACAGCTTGAATATGATTTTAATCTTTCTGAGTTCAGATGATCTTCCAGTAGTTTTCTCTCTATCAGGATGTCTTCTATTTATATTCTAGGTATAAAGACGTTGAGAAAAGAACCGTTGGTTGTACACTCTCCTTTTTGTTGACAAGATGGTTGTACTCTTTGACAGGACCGTTGTACTATTGCATTGGTTATGAGCTGTCTTCCTTCAGAGAGAGTTCTTCAGGATCTGATGATATCGTTTCTTTGATCTTCTGAAGATGTACACAAGCTTCAGACTGTGTTTCTTTCTTTGGCCTCTGAGGACTTCTTCAGAGGCTCTGATGCTTCTAACTTTTCAGAGCCTTAACACTTCAGACCGTGTCCTTCAGATGCTCAAATGATGATCTACGTGGATGACATTTTTACTTTGTTCCTGCACACTAGATCATTCATTAGTAATACCAATTGTCCATTTAATACCTTGTTATCATCAAAACTTAGGGTGTTTTATAATTAAAACTCATTTTGTTCCAACAACGAGTCCTTTACAAATGCCTAAACTAGAACATGATCAGTAGCTATAAACACTTTCTTTCATTTTTGACAATTTTCACACAATGAAATTTACCTACTTTACCATATATATATATATATATATATATTGTAGAGTTTTTGTGGGTTCTATTTGTCACACTCCTTCACGAAATTCATTATGTAGTATTTTATGTGGTTTGTCTGACTTGTTTGCCTTTGTTAGACATATACAGGGAGCATTTTAATAGTTGTTAATCCATTCACAAAGTTTCCTCATTTGTACAATAACCATATGATGGAGCAGTATAAGGGAGCACCATTTGGAGAGCTTAGTGCACATGTATTTGCCATTGCCGATGCATCAAATAGGTTGGTGTGTTTTTGGTTTTAATGTTTGTGTTCACATAGTATTTAATTTCGTTTGTCGTATTTGTTACTTGCCATGTCATGTTTTAAGTTAGTAAGTTTTTTTTGGTCATGATTTATAGCAATGATGAATGAAGGTCGAAGCCAATCTATCTTGGTCAGTGGTGAAAGTGGTGCCGGGAAAACTGAGATAACAAAATTGATTATGCAGTATCTTACATTTGTTGGTGGGCGTGCTATCTCTGATGATAAAACAATTGAAAAGCAAGTTCTTGAAGTAAGCTATCATTGTTAGGTGATTAATTTACTTTGAATTTTTATTTACGCATCAATATGGGGTGCTAATTTCACCTTTTTTTTTACCCAGTCAAATCCACTTTTAGAGGCATTTGGCAATTCAAGGACTTCCAGAAATAACAATTCAAGGTGAACTTAGTTCTTCGTAGCTTACATCTTTTGCCAATCTCTAGTTTTTTCTCCCACTTACCTCTTAGATTATAAGAATAATATTGTATCGAGTCCTTTGTTTGTCATATGATCGGGTCTTATCTTTTTATTCATCTAAAGCTTGCTAGCTATATGAATGAATCTATAATGGTCACAATCTCAGTAATGCGTACTTATATCAAATCCATCTAGAACAACCCACTTGGTTGGCCTAGTGGTGTTGGTTTGGGACCTTGGAGTGTGCTCCTCTCAAGATCTCAGGTTCGATTCCCCTTGGTGTCAATTTCAGTGGGCTAGTCCACACAGAGCCAAAAAAAACTAGCTTTAAATGGGCCCCCACAAATGGGCGGTGGGATTTCTCCCCTCGGATTAGTCGGTCCTTGAGCCGGATACCGAATTTTCAACAAAAACAAAATCCATCTAGAACCAGAGTTAAATGTTTTTGATTTAATGCAAATCGTGCCAAATAACCTTACGCTCCCCAACCATGGAAACATGCTACGATTCTGTTAAGATTGTGGAATGAGTTTCGTGGACAAGATTGTGCTTTATGGAATAAGATTGTAATGTGCTTGTGTGCTGGGTTGTTTTTGCAAGTGACCTGTTTTTCTGGGCCTATAAACCCGGTTGAGTTGGGGTAAAAGCCTGTCTTTGTTAAAACGCTGAGAATGCATTTTCCTTTTTCATAGACCACAACAATGGGAAACGAAACCCTAATCGCCTCCTCTCGTTCCTTTTTCGGCGATGACGTCCGTAATTGATTCCGGCAATGTCGTCCACGTGTATTGCTCCGCTTCTGTGCTTAATCATCGTTTTGCTCTATTTCATTGTACAACTCTATTTCATTTATTTGATCATTCATCTCCATTTCATCGCTTAATCATTCCTTCACTCTATTTCATTTGTTTTGCTTTGTTTCATCGTTTCTTCAACTTTGTTTCAACTCTGTTTCATCGTTTCATCCATTTTGTTATGTTTCTTTCACAACGTAGTAATGGCTTCAAGTAGTGGTACTCAACATGTTCAACAAACTATAACTTCTGCCTCAATTGGGTTGAAAAGGTAGCAAAAAATGGCCGTCGAATAAAAACTGACCCAACATGGGAACACAGTGTTTGATTGATGAAGCTAGAAGAAGAGTGAGGTGTAACTACCGTTCGCAAGAATTTACAGGAGCTGCTTATCGATTGAAACATCATTTGGATGGAACCAGTAAAGATGTTGAGTTTTGTAAGTTGGTTCCAGATGATGCCAAGAAAGCTATGGACGATATTGTCTATGGCTTACAAAAAAAAGTTGTTGAAAAAGAATTTTATTGACGTCGAAGGTGTTATTGTTGAAGCTAAGGTTGCTACTAATTGAAATGGAAAGAGGAAAAGTGTACGGGAGATAGCACGCAAGGATATGTTCAAAAGAGGAGTCACTACACTTATACAAAGCACAATAAATGGTACTTGAGGGAAGACGCATGCAAGGACATTGCTCTTTTGTTTTTTACAATAATGTTATTCCATTTAATGTTACAAGGTCCGAAGAATGTTAAAAATTGTTTGACAATGTTGGAAACATAGTTTACGATTTAAGCCACCATTCTACCATGATAGAACGGTTGCTTAAATCCTAAACTCTGTTTGCAACATTGTCAAACTTTTTTTGACATTCTTCGGACCTTGGAACATTAAATTGAATAAAAATTATTGTAAATAAAAACAGAGCAATGTCTTTGCAATCGTCTTCCCTCACATCCTTCTATTAGGCACCATTGATTGTGGTTTGTGTGAGTTTAGTGACTCCACTTATGAACCTATCCTTGTGTGCTATCTCCCATACACTTTTCCTCTTTCCATTTGAATCAATATCAACCTTAGCTTTATTAACACACCATCGATGTCAATACAATTTTTTTCAGCAACTTTTTTTGTAAGTCATATACAATATCCTCCATAGTTTTTTTTGCATCATCTGGAACCAACTTACAAGACTTGGCATCTTAAGTTTTTCTTCATGTAGCTCCTTGGTATTTATAGACCTTTCATTTGCTGAAGAGGAGCGTATGAGAGAGATTTTGAAATTCAAAATCTGTCAAAGATACGTTGTGATCTTTGTTACCATGTTCTGTGAATAGTGCGTTATCGTCAGTTCACTTGTGCATTACCGTCTGTTGAAAAACTGCTGCAATGCTTTGCATGGTTTTTGAAGCTTTTACGTGGCTTCTAACTTGTCCATATGAGAGAATCAAATTTGAATTTGTGATGACAGTGCATCAGCAATTTGAGAATGTTTTGGGAGCCTTTGTCTTCTCATGAGGGGACCAAAGCCTATGTTCATGTCCTTTGTTGTTGGGTGATTCTTGTCCTTTCAAAGGAGAGAAGGATGTGCAAACTTGTTGTCCACAAAATCAATTCCCATGTGATGAAAATAATATCTTCTTTCATTTGTTCATAAGCTCCTACGTGGGAGTATCTTTTTCCTTTGATGACATTCCTTTTGTTTGCATGATAAGGCCTTGATTACATAGTCCAAAAATTTGCTAGGCCCATGAAATCTTTCATGTCATATTTGGCATAAAAACATCATTTATGTTTCCTTAAATACTACCACATTTGGTGAGGAAAAAGAAATATTTTCATGTGGAGATTTTCATCATTAAATCCAAGAACTTGAGTTGCTTCAATTAAATCTTGTTTGCTACTTATGACTTTCCATTGTTTTACTTGTGTGTTCTTTCTGGTGCGTTACCGTTGTCAGACGATAACATTATCGTTGAAACACATCTCACAAAACACATTAGCAAATAACAAGATAATCAATATTATAATTTAATTTATATGTTTGTTATCTTTAAAACATCAAATAAGGATTTTGTTCCCAACAATCTCCCCCTTTTTGATGATGACAAACATCTAAATTAATTTTGATTTTGAGAGTTTTGACAAAAAGATTTTTTGATAATCTTAAGCATTTTGATTTGTCAACTACTCCCCCTCAATTTAAGCATTCCTTTTTAAATTGAGTTTTGATCTTTTTCTTTTGAGATTGAATTAAAACTGAGTTTTAAAGTCTAAGTTTTAATTAAGAAAAAAAATCATACTAAGTGTGACTATCATGTTTTTAACAGTTTTGCAAAAACTTAGCATTTTTTAGCGCAGGAAAAAAAAAACTTCAAGTTTTGACAGTAGCAAAAAAATTTTAATTATAGGATCATTATAAACATCAAAGATTAGCGTAAACCTAACAGATGATCCAAACATGATTAATAGATATTGCATATAACAAATAAAAGCATTGCATAGTATCACACTGGATTACTAGCAAATCAAAGTACTTAATCAAAACATAACATAAAGAGGTTCATAGCAGTAGCAAAATAAAACCAAAATACAGATGCAAACATATAGCAACACATAATTATGGCAAGTTTTCAAAATAAACAAAATGCGCCATGAGCAGCATAAAACATGTTTTGCTAGCATCTGAAGCTTGCTCTGCAACTGTCTTCCAGCAGCTATTTCTTCTTCCTTTCTCCCCCTTTGTCTCATCAAAAAGACACTCAGGGCTCCTGATTTGGAGTTGAATCACCAGAGGATGATGAAGGAGAAGGCTGGGGCATAACATGAACAGGAGGTGGGTAGGGGTTATGTTCTGGACATGGCAGATTGTACAAAAAACATACCACGTTCCTAAACCAAGATCTCATAATAGAATTCTCCATCGTGATGTATGAGAGATGATTATCAATGAGTTGTTGCCCTTGAAATAATTTCTTAATGTCTCTCTTAATCCTTTCTGTATTTCTCTCAGTCTTAGACCTTGGTAAGTTAGGCATAGGCTGAGGCTGTGGTTGAGGATTAGAAGGACCAGCATCATTCATAAATGGCATAGCTTGCATGGGTGGAATAGTAGTAACAGGAGGAGGGTTCAAAATGTCATTAAAGAAAGGTTGATCAAATATATTCTGAGATGATGAGTTGAAGAAATTACCTTGAGGATTCTCATTAAACAAGGGTGAGAAATTGAAATTTTGTGGTGATGAGAAGAGTGGAGATATGGTTTGTTCAGATAGCAAGGGTTCCAACACTGTGTTGGGGTCAAGCTGTGTGGTAGCTTGTGTAACACCCAACTGTGGAACCACCTGTGGTGATTCAGTTTGTGGAGAAGAGAATACAGGAGTATTGATTTGAGAATTGGATGGTGGTACATTCAGATTAATCTCATTTCTTGGTTCAGCCAGTGGGGGTGAAGAGTGAGTGTTAAGATTTTCTTCCTCAAGAATGGGATCAGAGGGAATAAAAGGAGCATTTTGGTCAGACAGGTTTGGTGGTTCAGGTTCAGACACAACTTGATCAGCTTGCACAGACTGTGCAGTGTTATCCAAATTACTTCTTTTTCTCTTATAGGTTCTGATAGGGACATTAGGAGTAGGGTCAGGTTTGAAATGTTTCAAGTTTTTGAGGTCAAAATTTTTGACTTTGGTCTCAGCAGTTTCACCCTTGAGAGAGACTTCAAAATGTTTAAAGATTTGGGTTAAAACCATGCCATAAGAAACACAGAATTTTTTGTTATTCCAGTTTGCAACTTCCATCATGAATTTGATAATGATAAATGGAAGGTTTAGGCGTTTTCTCTCAAAGAGGTGATGAATGACCATGAGGTCATTGTCACCTAAGGCATCATATTTGCCTTGCCTAGGCATAATGTTTCCTTTGCTGATAATGTTAAAGATTTTTGGTAGAAGTTTGAGGTGAGGTGTGATGAACTGATCTTTTGGAGTGGTAGGTTTAAAAAGAGATTCCCTAACCTCATCAATTGTCACATTGGCTTGGCTATACCAGTTACTACCATAGGCTTGGAGACCATCAGTTGGAAGTTTGAAAAACTTAGCAATAAACTCAACATCTAAGACAATTTCTACTCCTTTGACTATGGACCTAATGGTATTGGTATCATTATCACAGTGAGCTTGATAAAAGAAAGCTTGTACTAACCTAGGGTAGTAAGTTTCTTTAATTTGAAGAAAGTGAGACCAACCTTGATAGTCTGTATAATACTTGAGATCTAGCTCGTGTCTCTCCAATGCTTGAAGGTTAAAGAACCGTCCAGCAGCAATTGGTCTTGTTCTCCATTTCTTTAAGAATCTTTTCTCATCAGCTTTTCCAAACAGAGGGGTTTTGTCTTTCACTAACTCATTAATTGATTTTTGTCTAAAGCGCTTCTTTGGCTGAGCTTCTGCTTCTTCAGGGACATTCTTTCCTTTGTCTTTGTCAGAAAAAGGTTTGGCAGTTTTTGGAGAAGAAGTTTTTTCAGACGAGGAAGAGGAGTTTGGTGAAGACTCAGAAAGAGTTTCTGAAGATTTTGGGGTTGAGCTAGAAGAAGATTTTTTAGGATCATTTTCTTCTTCATCAGTAGTCTCACAAGTAATGTAGATGCGTTCAGCATTACTTTGAGATTTGCCAACTCCAGACAGGATCCTTTGAGAACGACGGGTTGGTAACGAGCTTGAAGGTTGTTTCTTCTTGGCTTTAGGTTTGAGATGAGGTGGAGTTTGATTAAGGTTTGGTGGCTGGTGTTGTTGAAAATGTGGAGGAAAGATAGTTTGGAGAGCTGGAAGGTTTAAGGGTTCATCAGAGGGATTGTTCTGGCGGAAGCTTGAGTGGATTGGTGATGGATTATGGAATGGTGGAGCTCTTCTGGCGGTTTGTTTAGTACGAACCATGGTTGAGGGTTTGAGAGGAAGAAGATGAAGAGTGATGATCAGAGAGAGAGAGAGAGACGATTTTTAGAGAGTGAAGAATGGAAGTGAAAGGTTTTGGTGTTGGTAACCGTGAAAGACAAGGGAAGTGAATGGAGAGGTGTTCTTGGAAAAGGAAAAATGAGAAAGTGCAATGATCACATAAAGTGAGTTTAAAGAAGAAAATGAAAAGTTGTTTACCACACTTTTCTTCTTCTCCTACGTGTAGGTTTAGGGTGAATAGGAGAAATGGCCCTTTTAACCACACAATTAAAATATAGGCAAGTTATCCTAAAGTAGGTTTTGGAATAATATTTAGTTTTATTTTTAAAAGATTAAAACGATCTTCTACTAATGGTTTAGTAAAGATATCAGCTAGTTGATTTTCAGTGTCAACAAATATTAATTCAAAATCCTTTTTGTTTATGTGATCCCTAATAAAATGATGTTTTATCTCAATATGCTTTGATCTTGAGTGTTGAATGGGATTTTTTGACAAATTAATTGCACTAGTATTATCACAAAAAATAGGTACATTTGTGTACCTTATTGAGTAATCTTCAAGCTGATTTTTGATCCATAGGATTTGAGAGCAACAGCTTGCAGCTGACACATATTCAGCTTCAGTAGTGGATAATGCTATCGTGTTTTGTTTTCTGCATGACCAGCTTATGAGTGCTTTTCCAAGAAATTGACACGCACCACTTGTACTTTTTCTTTCAATTTTGTCACCAGCGTAGTCAGCGTCACAGAAAGCTGTTAAGTCAAAAATAGAATCTTTGCTATACCAAAGACCAATGTTAGTAGTACCGACAAGATATCTGAAAATTCTCTTTACTGCTGTCAGATGAGATTCCCTAGGGGAAACTTGAAAACGTGCACATAGACCTACTGCAAAAACAATATCTGGTCTACTGGCAGTTAAGTATAACAGAGATCCAATCATACCTCTGTACTCCTTTTCAGAGACAATTTTACCCTTTTCATCCTTGTCTAAAAATGAAGATGGATGCATGGGAGTTGCCATTATTTTGGCTTCATTCATTTTATATTTTTTGAGAAGATCTTTAATATATTTTTCTTGACAAATAAAAATACCATGTGTTTCTTGTTTAATTTGTAAACCAAGAAAATATCTTAATTCTCCCATCATACTCATTTCAAATTCACTTTGCATGAGATGGGAAAAGTCTTCACACATTTTTTCATTTGTTGATCCGAAAATGATATCATCAACATATACTTGAACAATAAGTAAATCATTTTGGTCAAGCTTTCTAAAAAGAGTTGTATCAATTTTTCCTCTAGAGAAATCGTTCTTAATCAAGAATGCACTTAATCTATCATACCAAGCTCGAGGAGCTTGTTTTAGACCATATATAGCTTTTGAAAGTTTAAACACATGATTTTGTTTTTGTTTATTTTCAAAACCAGGAGGTTGAAGAACATAAACTTCTTCGTTAAGAAAACCATTTAAAAAAGCACTTTTAACATCCATTTGAAATAGTTTGATATTTTTATGAGATGCATATGCTAAAAGAATTCTTATTGCTTCTAACCTTGCAACTGGAGCAAAAGTTTCATCATAATCAATACCTTCTTGTTGATTGTATCCTTGAGCCACAAGTCTAGCTTTGTTTCTGATGACTTTACCTTCTTCATTTAGCTTGTTTCTGAACACCCATCTTGTTCCTATTATTGAGTGGTTTGCAGGAGATGGAACAAGTGACCATACTTGATTTTTCTCAAATTGAAGAAGTTCTTCTTCCATTGCTTCTACCCATGATTTGTCAATAATAGCTTCTCCAATGGATTTTGGCTCTATCTGAGAGATCAATGCCAAGTTGCTTTCATTTTCTTTAAATGAAAACCTTGTTCTTACTCCATCAGTTGGTTTTCCAATAATTTGATCTAGAGGATGACTCCCAACAATTCTTAAGGTTTTTGGAGGAAGTAAAGGATCTTCTTCTTCCTTTTGAGTTGGAGTTTCTTGAGTAGTTTGAGTTTCTTGTTCTTCTTCATTGGAAGGTATTATGAGATCATCAAATTCATCAAAGACAATGTGCATGCTTATCTCCATAGTTTGAGTTCTTAGATTGTAAATTCTATAACCTTTAGAGTTAGTAGAATATCCTAGAAAAATAGCTTTGTCTGATTTTGAATCAAACTTACCAAGATTTTCCTTAGTATTTAAGATATAACAAAAACAACCAAAAATGTGAAAATATGAGATGTTTGGTTTTCTATTTTTCCAAAGTTCATAAGGTGTTTTGTTTAAAATCTTTCTAATTGAAACACGATTTAAAATATAGCAGGATGTATTTATGGCTTCAGCCCAAAAATATTTTTCAACATTTGATTCATGTAACAAAGTTCTTGCCATTTCTTGTAAGGTTCTATTTTTTCTTTCAACTACTCCATTTTGTTGAGGAGTTCTTGCACAAGAGAAGTTGTGAGAAATTCCATTTTCATCAAAGAATGATTTAAAAGAAGAATTCTCAAATTCTCCCCCATGATCACTTCTGACAGAAATGATATTTGAGCCTTGTTCATTTTGAACTAGTTTACAAAAGTTTTTGAAGGCATCACAAGATTCATCTTTATTTTTCAAAAATAATACCCATGTGAATCTAGAGTAGTCATCAACTATAACAAAACCATATTGTTTCCCACCAAGACTAGTGGTGTTGACAGGACCAAATAAATCAATGTGAAGAAGTTCCAAAGGTTTTTTAGTTGAAATAAAATCTTTTAGATGAAAACTACTTTTGACTTGTTTTCCTCTTACACAAGCTTCACATACTTTATCTTTGTCAAACTTTATTTTTGGAAGACCTCTTACTAAATCAAGTTGAGATATTTTTGAAATTGTTTTCATGCTTACATGACCAGCTCTTTTGTGCCAAATCCACTTATCTTTTTCAATAGACATAAAACATGATTCAGCTGGAATGTCATCTAAGTATAAAACATATAAGTTTTTCTTTCTTGATCCAGAAAAGAAAACTTTTCCTGAGGAGGTTTGTTTAACTTCACAAATGTTTGGTTTAAAAATGACTTCAAAACCACTATCACAAAGTTGACTAATACTAAGCAAATTGTGTTTAAGACCTTCAACAAATTGAACATTTTCTATTTTTGCAGAATTATTTTTACCTATAATACCTTTTCCTTTTATTTGTGCAGTATTATTATTTCCAAACGTAACTGATCCTCCTTCCTTTTGCACGAAGGAGAGGAAACATCTTCTATCTCCTGTCATGTGTTTTGAACAGCCACTGTCCAAAAACCATGGCTTTTTCTTTATTCCTTGATAACGTACCTGTATTTTGATTCTTTGATACTTTAGGTACCCATATCATCTTGGGTCCTTGAGGGTTAGTTTTAACAATCTTACAATCATTTTCTTGAAGGTTATCTTTATAAAAATTTTGTTTCAAGAATTTTTCTGTATGACGATAACGTTTTGGTTCGTTATAAAACTTATGTTCTAATTTTTTCTTTTGAAAGCAAATAGATTCTAGGTGACCAATTTTTTTACAAAAAGAACATTTGACCTTCATTTCTTTTTTGTCAGGAATAAAAAGGTTTTTGTATAATTTTTGAGTTTTCGTATTATCAAAACCCAAACCTGTTTTATTAAAAAATCCTGATTGTGATCCCATAATGTTTTGAAAAGTTTCTGTAGTTTTTATGAAACCTGTGAGATCATTTCTAAGTTCTTTTATTTCAGTCTTTAGCAAAGAGTTTTCTTTTTCTTGATCAGAGATTTCTAAAGAGAGATTTTGTTTATGATTAAGTTCTTGAATCGTTTTCTTGAGTTCATTATTTGAACACAGAAGGTTTTCTTTTTCTTCTTTAATTTCTGAAATTTCTTTTTGAAGTAACAGACATTGTTTAGATAAAAACTCAGAATCAAGTAGTAAACTATCAAAGTTAGTTTCTAATTCATTAAATAAATGAGTTTTATCAAAGAGAAATACCTCTTCATTGTCTGAGTTTGCCATAAGACAGATGTTGGCTTCTTCTTCTTCATTTGTTTCAGATTCATCATCATCTTCCCAGGTAGCCATCATTGACTTTTTCTTAAAAGGAAATTTCCTAGGAGTTTTGCTTAAAGGACATTCTGATTTGTAATGGCCAGGTTTATTGCATCCGAAACAAGTAACTTGACTTTTGTCAAAGTCATTTTTTGAGTTATCTTTTCCTATTGAGAAATTCTTTCTAATTTGATCTCTTCTTCTCAACATTCTCTGAATCTTACTAGAGATAAAAGCTAACTCACTTTCAGCTTCCTCATGTGTTGAATCTGTGTCTTTAGTTTCAACTTCTAAAGAACATGTATTATTTATTTCTTTTTGAGAGGCTTTTAAAGCAATAGTTTTATCTTTCTTTAAAGGTTTATCCCCTTGAAGAACAACCTCATGAGCTCTTAGAGATCCAATAAGATCTTCTATGGGAAGAATTTTTAAATCTTTGGTTTGAGTAATGGCAGTAACCATGGGTCTCCAAGAAATTGGAAGACATCTTAAGATTTTTCTAATTCTATCATGTGTTGTGAGAGATTTCCCAAGTGATCTTAATTCATTTATTATAGAAGTAAATCTTGAGAACATTTCATCAATGCTTTCATTTTCACCCATTTCAAAAGTTTCAAATTTATTTACTCCTATGTCTATTCTAGTTTCTTTTACATGATTAGTTCCTTCATGATGAATTTTTAAAGTGTCCCAAACTTGTTTGGCCGTGACACATTCATCTACTCTTTCACTTTCTTCCATGCTTAAGGCACAAGATAAAAATAAGTGAGCTTTAGAGTTTAGGAGTACCTTTGTTTGTTCAACTGTAGTCCAAGCTTCTTCTGGTTTTTCAGAGATGACTCCTTCTGGTGAAGTTGCTGTAGGAACATAATCTCCTTCTGTAACTATACGCCACATACCTACTTCCTGAGATTTAAGAAACAATTGCATTTTGTTTTTCCAGAAGTAATAGTTTTTTCCTGTGAACAAAGGTGGCCTTGAAGCAGAACCTCCTTCTGCAATGTATCTTTCTTTTGACATTTTTCTTCCTGAATCTTTTTCCTCTAGCACTGGTTAGGTGCACAAACCTTTAGAGGCAGTGCTCTGATGCCAATTGAAGTAGCAATAAATGTCACAAGAAAGGGGGGGTTTGAATTGTGACCCTTTTTAAAATTCTTTTTATAAATAACTTAACACAATATTTCTTTTATGAGTTAGTTTAACAAGTAATCAAAGAAATAATGTTAAGACAATAATGATAGCAAAAACATAAGTGAAGGACCAGAGAACTCTGGAATTATATAGTTGGTTTTAGTTGAGTTGTATTTTAAGAGATTAAGAGATTAGAGAAAATACAACACCAAGAAGTTATCCTGGTTCACCCAAACTTGGGCTAGTCCAGTCCTCACAACCTTGTGAGATTGTCCACTAAAATGCTCAGATCAGAACCTTCTGCTTGGCACCAACTTTTGATCAACCCTTGATCAAAATACAATCTGCTTTTCTTCACTCGAAAAGACTTTTACAAACTGCTCTTCCTAACTGGAAAAGACTTTCTCACAATGCTTTTCTTTTACTAGAAAAGACTTTCTCACAATCACTCAATCTAACCTAAAAGATAGATTTGAGAGGTTACAAAGTGTTTGGTAATTTGTGAGCATCAACTCATAAAAGAGGTGATAGAAATAACAAGCGTATAAACAATGTAAGGATGAGAACTTTTGTGATTAGCTTGCTTTGTGAAGAGTTTGGAACTTTGTTGATTTTTGCTTCAACAATGTATGATTAATTCTTTGTGTAAACTCTTAAGTTTTTCTTCATGTAGCTCCTTGGTATTTATAGACCTTTCATTTGCTGAAGAGGAGCGTATGAGAGAGATTTTGAAATTCAAAATCTGTCAAAGATACATTGTGATCTTTGTTACCATGTTCTGTGAATAGTGCGTTATCGTCAGTTCACTTGTGCATTACCGTCTGTTGAAAAACTGCTGCAATGCTTTGCATGGTTTTTGAAGCTTTTACGTGGCTTCTAACTTGTCCATATGAGAGAATCAAATTTGAATTTGTGATGACAGTGCATCAGCAATTTGAGAATGTTTTGGGAGCCTTTGTCTTCTCATGAGGGGACCAAAGCCTATGTTCATGTCCTTTGTTGTTGGGTGATTCTTGTCCTTTCAAAGGAGAGAAGGATGTGCAAACTTGTTGTCCACAAAATCAATTCCCATGTGATGAAAATAATATCTTCTTTCATTTGTTCATAAGCTCCTACGTGGGAGTATCTTTTTCCTTTGATGACATTCCTTTTGTTTGCATGATAAGGCCTTGATTACATAGTCCAAAAATTTGCTAGGCCCATGAAATCTTTCATGTCATATTTGGCATAAAAACATCATTTATGTTTCCTTAAATACTACCACATTTGGTGAGGAAAAAGAAATATTTTCATGTGGAGATTTTCATCATTAAATCCAAGAACTTGAGTTGCTTCAATTAAATCTTGTTTGCTACTTATGACTTTCCATTGTTTTACTTGTGTGTTCTTTCTGGTGCGTTACCGTTGTCAGACGATAACATTATCGTTGAAACACATCTCACAAAACACATTAGCAAATAACAAGATAATCAATATTATAATTTAATTTATATGTTTGTTATCTTTAAAACATCAAATAAGGATTTTGTTCCCAACACTTCTATTGGTGATGGTGATGCTATTGAAGTGGAGGAGAATGAGGATGGTGATCTTGATGACTATCAAGATTTTGGATCAGAAAATATCTGAAATGTCTACAGGTTATGTCTTTTGAGCCAGTTATTATGAACTTTGTCTTTTGAATGATGCATAGGACTTTTTGACCTATGAACATAGTGTTCGGTGAATGGTGTATAGGTCTTTTTGAATATGTATAGGCCTTTTTGAGTACTTGATCTTAATTCGTGATTTAAAGGTTAAGTTCATAGGTACTTTTGGAAGTTAGTAACTTAGTTTAATGTTGTGATTTATAGGTTATTTTATTCTTATATTATAATTTTTATGTTTTTGCATGTATGTGTGTGTGCATATATGAAATTAAAATTTTGCCCTTTGGAAGGATCTACGAGTTGTGTTACAATCTTTCACGGGCCTATCAATCCTACTTAAGATTTCGTGTTTGACTACATTGCTGATAGTGATAGACCCATGTTATTGTTGCATCCGTTTTGGGAAGTTCGTTGAAATTCAATTTGATTCAAGTGGTAAAATATCTGGTGCTGCAATTAGAACTTACTTATTGGAAAGGTCACGAGTAGTGCAGACCACGGATCCTGAAAGAAATTATCATTGCTTTTACCAGTTGTGTGCATCTGAAAGGGTACTTGATTTCTAGTGAAGTATATATTTGATTATACATTTTGTTGTTAGTTTTGCATGATAATGCTATATTTTACTAATTCAAGTTACTGATCTTATTTTGCTTCGGACAATGTATTGATTGTTCTACTTTGTAATTGGAATGCCTCTTTTTTAGGATGTAGAAAAGTACAAGTTAGGACATCCAAGCCACTTCCACTATTTGAATCAAAGTAAAGTTTATGAATTAGACGCGGTAAGCAGTGCAGAAGAATACATAAATGGAAACATGTTATCAGCAAAGGAAGAAAAACATATGTTCCAAAACATTACTTTACTTCTGACTCTGCTGCCTTGAAGAGAGACAATGATTACTGGAATGAATGCTGCATTGAATGTGGAGATTACTATTACAATGATTGATCTTGTTTCTTATACAGCTATCCAGTCAAAAAGAAAATATAAAACAATCATGGTATCGATGTTCAAGGCACATGACTGATAATAAAAGAATGTTTACATCTCTTAATCTTGAAGATGGAGGAACAATTGGTTTTTGTGGTAATCAGAAAGGTAAAATCAAAGGTATAGGTATCGTAGGTAATTCTTCCCTTTTGATTAAAAATGTTTTGAAGGTGTGAAAAACACAAGAAGGGGGAGTTGAATTGTGTTTTTGAAAGTTAAAAACTTTTCTAGCGTAAAGAGTAAAGCAACGGATAAATAAAGTCTAGATAAACACAAAGCAAACAAACAGAGAGAGAGAGAGAGGAGAAAACTCACAGAAATTTATACAGGTTCCTCTCACAAACCGAGAGTAGTCCAGTCCCCTTGCACTTCCAAGAGATTTCACTATGATCACACAAGATTACAATTTCAATGCTCTAGCACACAAGCAAGAGACTTCACAAATGCTCAATTGAGTTCGATTGAGAGTGAGAGAGGAAGTTCGATTGAGAGTTAGAGAGGACGAGTTCGATTGAGAGTGAGAGAAGGAGTTCGATTTGAGATCGATTAAGAGTGAGAGACCACGAGTTCGATTGAGATGAGCTTTCAACGTGAGAGAGGGCTTCAGTACGAGTGAGAGAAGGCCTCAGCGTGTTATGTTTGTTTTTTATTACTCTTGATTGATTTATTGTTTCCATTCAAAAATAAATAAATTCACTTGAAGACTTTTTACATCTGGGAATATTATGCCTAGATGTAAATTTATTTTAGACAATTTTCGCCATAATTACCGCATTGCCACCGCATCGCCATAAAAGTTTTGTCTATGTATTTTTTACTTCTGTGGATATTGAAACCAGATGTAAAACTACTACATATTCAAGAGTTAAAAACATATAATCAACACTAAGACACTTGTAAAACAGAGGTGTTTTAAAATCAAGCTTAAACAAGACTCACTAACACTTAAAACAAATTTTTCGTGAATGAAAGAGTTTCAGAGCTTAGAGTCTTTGAATATCAAAAGATATTATAGCTTAGCAAGAGTGTTGTTTCCGTTGAAGGTTCAGTATTCTCAATTTCCGTTGTCTTTTCTCAAGGGAGATGTCTTCTATTTATACTCCAAATATTTGAGACGTTGAGATAAAACCGTTGTATTCCTTGATGATAGAGAGATGTGAATTCTTGAAGAGACAAAATTGATTTCCTTTTCCAAAAGAAGTAAATCAATTCCACTACTTCGTCTTTGCCAAAGTGCTCCACCATTTGGAGTAAAGATAGTACAAAAAGTACTATTGAGGATAAGAATATTGTACTACTTGATAATTCATTAACCATGAGCTGTCAATCTTCAAAAGAACGTCCTAGAAGCTTTATACAGAGATACGATAATACCTTGAAAAACAGAGTATGCTTCTTCTGGACATGATGAACCTTTAGCTTCTGAGAACTTCTTTAGAGACTCTTATAGTCTTCAGAACTTGAGCAGCTTGAGAGGCGCTTATAGTCTTCAGACTGTGTTCTTCAGAGGCTCAAAATAGTTTCTTCAGAACTTAAAAAATGATCTTGAGTATGAATTTTATACTATGTTCCTGCCCACTAGATCAATAATTAGAAATTCCAATTGTCCATTTAATAATTTGTTATCATAAAAACTTGGGGTGTTTTTCTAAGAAAACTCATTTTGTTCCAATAATCTCCCCTTTTTGATGATGACAAACATAAAGTATTAAATACAATTGTTGTTGATTTAACTAATTATGTTAACTTCAGGTTGTTGAGGTCTGTAAGCTCCCCCTGAGTTTGATAATCCATAGGGTTAGGTTTGAAGCTTCCCCTAAGTTTTATCCATAATTAATTTGAATCAGTTTAAAATACAATTCCATAAACTTGATTGTATGCTTCATATTTGACTCTCAGAGTGTAAGGTTTGCAAGCTCAACTCTTAAGTCTGATAAAATTAATTAAAAGCACAATTTTAATTAATTTCATCTATGAATACACAATTACGTTTATCAATTTGTTCTCCTTTAAATAACATAACCACAAAGAAATAGTAAGATGAAAGAGAGAGGTTCAGAATCTGAGTGTTAAAACTTCAGAGACAGTTTCAGATTTGTGGTTCCCTTCAAATATCTAAAGATTCTTTTTACAGCTGTAAAATTAGACTCTCTAGGATCTGACTGAAATCTAGCACACAGACATACACTAAATAAAATGCCAGACCTTGATACAGTTAGGTAAAGTAAGGAACCAATCATACCTCTATAGATCTTCTGATCAACCTAGCTTTCAGATTCATCTTTACTCAGACTGCATGTGGGATGCATAGGTGTAGACATTGGCTTGAAGTCCTCCATGTTGAATTTCTTCAGAAGCTCCTTGGTGTATTTAGTTTGATGAATATAGGTTCCATTCTTGTTTTGATTGATTATAATTCCCAAGAAGAATTTCAATTCTCCCATCGTACTCATTTCAAACTCATCCTGCATTACTTAGCAGAACCAAAAATTATGTCATCAACATAAATTTGTATAATCAAAATGTCATTCTTAAATGTCTTTCTGAAAAGAGTATTGTCCACTTGACCTTTTTGAAAACTTTTTTCCCATAAAAAGTTACTATATCTTTCATACCATGCTCTAAGAGCTTGTTTAAGACCATAAAGTGACTTTTCAATTTAAAAACATATTCAGGATTTGAAGAATCTTCAAAACTTGATGGTTGTTTGACATATACCTCTTCTGAAATGTAACCATTTAAAAATGCACTTTTGGCATCCATTTAATACAAGATAATATTATGATTAGAAGCATAAGAAAGAAGTAACCTAATTGCCTCAAGTCTTGCAACTGGGGCAAAAGTTTCTATGTAATCAATTCCTTCTTGTTTACTGTACCCTTGAGCTACTAATCTAGCTTTATTTCTGACAACTTCTCCTTGTTCATTCAGTTTGTTTCTAAATACCCATTTTGTTCCAATAATGTTCTTATGAGATGGTTTAGGAACTAAACTCCAAACTTCATTTCTTTCAAACTGATTGAGTTCTTCTTGCATAGGAACAATTCATGCATCATCATCAATCATATATATCAATCCAAATAATGAATCCTCATTTTTGAAGCTTGATCTTGTCTTTATAGGATTGTCTTTATTTCCCAAAATTAATTCTTCTGGATGTGAAGACTTGTATTTAAAAGTTCTTTTGGGTTGCACATCTACTTAAGAGCTATCATTGTTGGGTTCAGAGGTTGATGCTTTAGATGTTGTGTTGATGGTCTCTGAGACATCTGTGTTTAGAAGTGTTATCAAATTCTGAATCTTCATCCGACATTTGTAATTATGAAAAAATATCAACTAGCTATGACACTTTGTCAAGCTGTTTATCATTAAACTTATTGTGCATAGTTTCCTCAACTGCGTGGGTTTCAGAATTATACACTCTGTATGCTTTTGAGCGTTCAGAATATCCAATTAAGATACCCTTATAAGCTTTAGCATCAAATTTCTTAAGATGAACTTTAGTGTTAAGAATGTAACATGTACATCCAAACTAATTAAAATAAGATACATTGGGTATCTTTCGTTTAAATAATTCATATGTTGTTTTATTCAATATAGGTCTAATATAGATTCTATTTTGAACATAATATGTTGTGTTTATAACTTCTGCCCAAAGAAATTTTGCTAATTTAGTTTCATACATCATGGTTCAGGCCATTTCTTGTAAAGTTCTGTTCTTTCTCTCTACAACTCCATTTTGTTGTGGAGTTCTAGGAGAAGAGAATTCATGAATAATGCCATAGTTTTCACAAAATATTTCAAAATATTCATTTTCAAATTCACCACCATGATCACTTCTAACTTTTAAAATATTTAAATCCTTTTCTTTTTGAATCTGAGTGCAGAAGTTACTAAACACATCATATGCATCATCCTTATTTATCAGAAATTTAACCCAAGTCCACCTACTATAATCATCCACTATGACTAATCCATACTTCTTTCCATTGATAGACGCAGTAATAACAGGACCAAATAAATCAATGTGAAACAATTATAAAGGTCTAGAAGTAGAGACAATGTGTTTTTGTTTAAAAGAAGTTTTCACAATTTTTCCTTTTTGGCAAGAACCACATAGAGCATTTGAGTGATATTTTAGTTTAGGTAGGTCTCTGACAAGGTCAAGTTTACTTAACTTAGAGATTATCCTCCAGTTAGCATGACCCAACCTTTTGTGCCAAACCCACTTTTCTTCACTCAGAGTTAATAAACATTTAACTTTTTGTTCTTCTAATTCAAATAAATTGACTTTGTACACATTGCCTATCATTTTTCCTTTGAATACTATGGATTGGTCAGAGTCTCTGGTGACTATGCAGGAAACCTAAAATAAAGATAAGGGACCAACTTGAAACTTTTAAAAGATAAGGGACTAAGTTGAAACCTAAAATAAAGATAAGGGACCAAAAGTGTAATTAAGCCTAAATAAAACAACAAACCGATTATCACAAAATTGACTTATGCTAAAAAGGTTGTGTTTTAGTCCATCTAGATACTAAACATTTTTAATCAAAAGAGAAGAATTACCTAGAATACCTGTACCTTTGATTTTATCTTTCTGATTACCACCAAAACCAACTGTTCCTCCATCTTCAAGATTAAGAGAAGTAAACATTCTTTTATTATCAGCTATGTGTCTTGAACATCCACTATTCAGATACCATGGTTGTTTTATATTTTCAATTTGAAGAATCTTCAAAACCTAATTGCCTCAAGTCTTGCAACAGGGGCAAATGTTTCTGTGTAATCAATTCCTTCTTATTGAATGTACCCTTGAGCTACTAATCTAGCTTTATTTCTGACAATTTCTCCTTGTTCATTCAGTTTGTTTCTAAAAACCCATTTTGTTCCAATAATATGTGAAATTCGGGCGTAGTACTTCCAAATGGGGTACCGGATGGGGCAACCTTTGAGTCAACAACGTGCACAGCAGAAGTAACAAACAATAAATAATAAATAACTGAAAATAAATAGTACGCAGTGTTTGTTAACCCAGTTCGGCGTATAACACGACCTACTCTGGGGGATACCAATCCAGGAGAGAATCCACTATGGTAATACTAGTTAGAAGCTATCAGCAAACGACTCGTTTACACTTCGTCACCTAGTCACTACCTGTGCTATCTTCAACCTAGGCCCACCTAGATCAGAGACCCCGTCCTTCTCCTCTTAACCACACGCCCAGTGTGATTGCTCAAAACTTAAACTTTGGTGAAGACACACTTCAAACAAATACCTATCTTCGTACTTAAAAGCTTAGGAGTAGATTAAACAAATACAACTCAAGAACACAGTCCTAAGCAAGTATCAAGGTGATACAAGATAGGGTCACAAGTAAACAAATGACACGCTAAAACCCTAAACACAAAAATACTATTCTTCACACGAGCTTTAGTAACCAAAATAGGTTTTAGGTCTTCAATATATATAGCCCTGAATAGCTTGTGGCGGTTCCTTGATTTTGGGCTTCACAAATATTATATATTTGTAACATATCCGATAGTAAAATATACGTTTTAAATAAATCCAACAAAACCCTAAAATAAAGGAATATCTTTAGGGGCGATGCATAAAGAAGATATGCTCAGAAAATACGTTTAATTACTTGTCTTGGGGAACAAGCAAAAAGCTTAAAAGATATATTCAACAAATAAGGCGTGCGTGATTCTTATGTAACAAACTGTCCACATATTCTGGCATCAGGATGTTGTTCCAGATGTTACCTCATCTGTCTCTACATCTGACCAGATCTTTGTTTTTGTAAAATGTAGCCAACTTCAAAAACCCAACAATCTCCCCCTTTGGCAAATATTGGCTACAACAATATTAGACAGGTTATGGAGAGATAAAGTTCACGTCTTCCTTTAAGTCACCATAAGCACACAACTAGAAAAGAAGATAGAACACAGTATGAATATTTTCACAGCGACACTTCAAGTAGATCATAGCACATAAAGAACATCAGAGACTTGCACCGGCGGAATAAACACATCAAATAAACTTGAGTCTTCAAAAAAACCTTCACATCAGAAACACAGGAAAAATAAATTTCCAATCAAGTGGAGAAAGAAAAATTCTCGCACTCAGACATTCTGGATGGTATCCAAGATGGGGTAACATTGCCTACCACATCACATAAATCACCTGTATCAATCGTTCCCCCTCAAACATACCAGGAAAACAGATTCTATCATCTGGATACATAGGAAAAATAAATTCCTAATCAACTGAGAAAAATAAATTCTCAGCTATATAACACACAAACATACTCAGAATCAGAAAAACTGGATGGTAGCCAGGATGAGGCAGCATTCGGCAGAGCATCTGGGATAAAATGTAAATTGCTCCCCCTCAATCAATACACATCAGGATATCATCACAAATTTTACTCCCCTTGAATACATACATGTCAGGGAATCATCAGATACCTTCACTCCCCCTGAACATGTGCATATCACACATACAACAAAAATTAGGATTACTCCCCCTTACGGCATACATAGCAAGTAAGTGTTACTCCCCCTCACACAACATACATCTGCAAACATTATCTCTATACACCGTACATCAGATCATGCATACCAGTACCACAGACAAACTACCTACGACTGGCAATCACATCATAGGATTTTCATCAACACATACACACATCAGACGTAGATCCAGATGTAGACACATCTTCCACCACATGCAGCACACAGTCAAAGAACAAAAAGTTATATTATTACGGACATTACAGTACTCCCCCTTTTTAGCCATCAAATTTGACAAGATCAGCAGGCAGCACCAAACGATCACAGAATACGATAGTGGATCACAAAAAAGTAGAGTGCACATAGGTGCATAGTAAATCCAGGGCATAGCCCACAAGTCAAAAGAGAGAAAGAAACAGAAGCACCAAAACAAACCATCCAAAAAGAATATAATCAAGGCGCAAAGAAAAGAAATATGTTGAGTTACAATCCCTCTTTCTTGATCAGCGTGCAAAGAATATAAAGAGCCAAAAGTGGTTGCACGCACACATAGCGATAACTGCTATAAATTCATATTGTTGAAGGATGAACGAGATGTTTCTATAGGAACCCACAAGTAACAATTATCTTTGGACCTTACACCTTTCATCAACACATCACCCTTCTCATTTGTAATCAAACACCCAAACTTGGTGAAATTCACTTTCATACCTTGATAACATAATTGACCGATACTGATTAGATTAGCAGTCAATCCTTTCACAAGAAGCACATTATCAAGCCTTGGCAAACCACTATTGGTTAGGCTTCCTATACCTCTGATCTCACCTTCTACTCCATCACCAAATGTCACAGAGCTAGTTGAATAAGACTTTAAGTCCATTAGGAATTTTTCTACTCCAGTCATATGTCTGGAACAACCACTGTCAAAATACCAATTCTTTTTAGATGATGATTTAAGTGAGGTATGAGCTATTAAACTCACATCCTTCTCCTTGGGATTCCACTCCTTCGTGGTCTCAACCACTTCATCTTCAGGTTTTTGCTTCAGTGATTTTTTAGGATACCCATACAACTTATAGCAGAAAGGTCTTATATGTCCTTTCCTACCACAATGATGACAAACCCATGATTGAGATTTCCTATTTCTGATTCCCGGATGGGGCAGCCTCTGCTTCAGCATTGGGGGCCTGTTGTGTCCTTCTAAGGGCAAAAACTTAAGCTCTGGATCATATTGCTTAGGTTTGTTGAGATTTTTGTAGTCATAACCAATCCCTTGTGTCCTCTTTCCAGGAACTTGTGTTTCAATTAACTCTTCTAGTGTAGTCGTACCACCATGCATCATTATAACTTCCTTCTTCATATGTTCAAGTTTAGAGTTTAGTAATGTTACCTCATTATTCAGTTCTGAAATTGGCCAGATGCTCGTTCTTTTCAGATTGAATTTCCAGTATGAGTCTCTTCTGATTTTCTTGACTTCTACATACCTCTTCACTTCTTTGATATAAGGCTCTATATGATGCAGCTAGCTCTTCATAAGTTACATCTCCAGTGTTGGATTCTGTGTCTGAAGTACGTGTTCCAGTTAAGGCAGTCATGTGTTTAGCAGTCTCATTCAAAGTGTCTTCATCGGAATCTTCATCCTCTGACGATGTTGCATTCATGACATTGTACACCTCTCTCTTGACTCACTTTCTCTTCAGATTTTGGTTTCTTTTGAAAACTAGAGTCTTTTTGAATGTCGAGTGGAATGGGGGACACATTCTGCTTCACATTCTATCTTCCACGCCTATCCATCCTTCTTAATACTATATTAAATTGTCTACCTAGAAGAGCCATGGCTTCAGATAAGCTTTCATCAGTATCTGTCTCTTCTTGTATAGCATCACTTTCTTCATTTGAGACAAAGGCTATACTTTTGCTTTTGCTTCCAGAACGTTCATTTGCAGAAATTTCATAAGTTTGTAGGGATCCAACCAGCTCATCCAGCTTTATTTCAGATAAATCCCCAAATTCTTCTATGCACGTGACCTTCATGTCAAACTTTTTGGGTAGAGACCTCAACATCTTTCTCACCATCTTTTCTTCAGGAAGCTTTTCACCTAAAGAATCAAATGTGTTAGCATAATCTAAAACAGTCATATGAAAGTCATGTACCGTCTCAGCTTCCTTCATTCTGAGATTCTCAAATTTAGTAGTTAGCATCTGAAGTATGGAGTTCTTGACTTTTTCTATCCCTTCCTGAGTAGTTATCAATATCTCCCAAGCTTCTTTAGCCACAGTGCATCGCTTTATTAATCTGAACATGTTCTTATCAACACCATTGAACAAGGCGTTCAAAGCTTTGTGGTTTCCAAGGGCAAGTTCATCTTCAGCCTTCGTCCAATTTCCTTCAGGCTTCAAGGACACATTACCGTCTTTGTCAGTGACAGTAGGGTGTTCCCATCCATTCAGCACAGATTTCCATGTCTTGCTATCCATTGATCTCAAGAATGCTTCCATGTGTGATTTCCAGTAATCATAGTTAGTACCATCCAATAAGGGTGGCCTACTCACAGCTCCTCCTTCCCTTTCCATATCAACCAGAATCGTTCCCTGGAGCTCACCCTAATAGCAGAACAGGTTGCCTGCTCTGATGCCAATTGAAATTCTGGCGTAGTCCAAATGGGGTGCCGGATGGGGCAACCTTTGTGTCAACAACGTGCACAGCAGAAGTAACAAACAATAAATAATAAATAACTGAAAATAAATAGTACGTAGTGTTTGTTAACCCAGTTCGGCGTATAACACGACCTACTCTATGGGATACCAATCCAGGAGAGAATCCACTATGGTAATACTAGTTAGAAGCTATCAGCAAACGACCCGTTTACACTTCGTCACCTAGTCATTACCCGTGCTATCTTCAACCTAGGCGCACCTAGATCAGAGACCCCGTCCCTTCTCCTCTTAACCACGCGCCAAGTGTGATTGCTCAAAACTTAAACTTTGGTGAAGACACACTTCAAACAAATACCTATCTCCGTACTTAAAAGCTTAGGAGTATATTAAACAAATGCAACTCAAGAACACAGTGCTAAGCAAGTATCAAGGTGATACAAGATAGGCTCACAAGTAAACAAATGACACGCTAAAACCCTAAACACAAAAATACTATTCTTCACACGAGCTTCAGTAACCAAAATAGGTTTTAGGTCTTCAATATATATAGCCCTAAATAGCTTGTGGCGGTTCCTTGATTTTGGGCTTCACAAATAATATATATTTGTAAATTATCAGATAGTAAAAATATACGTTTTATATAAATCCAACAAAACCCTAAAATAAAGGAATATCTTTAGGGGCGATGCATAAAGAATATATGCTCAGAAAATATGCTTAATTCCTTGTCTTTGGGAACAAGCAAAAAGCTTAAAAGATATATTCAACAAATAAGGCGTGCGTGATTCTTATGTAACAAACTGTCCACATATTCTGGCTTCAGGATGTTGTTCCAGATGTTACTCCATCTGTCTCTACATCTGACCAGATCTTTGTTTTTGCAAAATGTAGCCAACTTCAAAAACCCAACAATATTTTCTTATGAGATGGTTTAGGAACTAAACTCCAGACTTCATTTCTTTCAAATTGATTGAGTTCTTCTTGCATAGCAACAATTCATGCATCATCATAAAGTGCTTCATCTATTGAAGTAGGTCCAATCTTAGATATCAATCCAAATGATGAATCTTCATTTCTGAAGCTTGATCTTGTCTTTATAGGACTGTCTTTATTTCCCAAAATTAATTCTTCTGGATTTGAAGACTTGTATTTAAAATTTCTTTTGGGTTGCACATCTACTTCAGAACTATCATCATTGGGTTCAAGTTCTGAGTGTCTTTCAGAGGTTGATGCTTCAGAGGTTGATGCCTCAACTGTGTGGGTTTCAGAATTATACACTTTGTATGCTTTTGAGCGTTCAGATTATCCAATAAAGATACCCTTATAAGCTTTAGCATCAAATTTATTTAGATGAACTTTAGTGTTCAGAATGTAATATGTACATCCAAACTGATGAAAATAAGATACATTGTGTTTCTTTCCTTTAAATAATTCATATGCTGTTTTATTCAATATAGCTCTAATATAAAAAATAATAGGTACAAATATGAAATTGAGGTTCTCCATTTTATGATAAAGTTACGGTCCCTTTTTATTCCTTTAGTGGGCCTAGTATTTTCGGCAGTTGCAATGGCTTCTTTATTTCTTCATGTTAAAAAAAACAAGATTTTTTAGATACGGGTAGTGCTGGACATCAAGTTGCGATGGTATCATGAAAGCTATACACAAAAGAAACTTTATTTGCAACTCTGTCTTGCTAAATAGAGAATCATGTTATGATAAAAGGGTCTAAGTAGGGTTTAGTAGACAGGTTAGAACAAGATAGTAGCACAGATAAGTTATGCTCTATGGTTCGTGCATATTAAAATTAGAACATAATTGCCCATTATGTAAAAACACAGTACAATTTGTTTTGGTCTAGACGGTCATTATTTGAAAGTCATATTGGACCTTGTCTATTTTTTCATTCAAAAAAACTCAAACTCAATACTTTGCTTAATGGAAATCAAGCTCCTCTCCACTTAAGCCACTAGATTTGGTCTAGTGGTGAGGGGTTTAGATAGCATGCATGAGATCTTAGGTTCGATTCTCACTGGCAACATTTGTAAACGAAAAAAAAAAAAGCAAATAGAGCAAAACAGCCTGCATTATAAAAATTATACATTTTGGTTTCACCGAATAAAGTGGAACCAAATAGAGCAATACAGACTGTCGCATTCAATTCTGTCCATAATAGTGAATCTGGTCTTAAACATTGCATGCATTTGTTACACTAAATAATTAGATTTCTTTCTATTTTTATTTTGATATTATGATATTTATGCCTGCTCTTCATTGAATAACATGACAATGGATCAGCTGCACCCTAAAATGCTTTTACTCTAAGCACTAAGCATCACCCTGGATTTATTTTTCTTAATAGAACTCATATAACAATGAATATTGAATGGAATATACTGTCTGACTAAGAACTATTTTTTCTCTCCTTCTCTAAGGTAAGTGATGGGATAAATGATGCACCCTCTTTGGCTGCAGCGGATGTTGGGATCGCTTTGCAAAATGAAGCTTGTTAGAAATCACGGGATCGAAGAGATGAAGATTGAATTCATAAGAGAAGTAAGCTTGAGAGCTTGATATGAAAGAAAACTTCATAGAATTCGTATTTGAAATTCTGGCGCAGTCCAAATAGGGTACCGGATGGGGCAGCATCTCCTTCAACACAGTTCCCAGCAGAACATAATGGACAATTTAACAATAACAAAAACAGAAATTAAAATAACACAGTATGTTGTTAAGCCAGTTCGGAGCAACCTCTCCTACTCTGGAGGATACCAATCCAGGAATGAATTCACTACTATAGTTCTAGTTCAAAGACTCCAAAACCTCCCGTTTCTATCTTATCGCCTAGACACTATCTCATGCAATCCTACCTAGGAACTCCTAGATATGAGACGCCCCGTCTCACTTCCTCTTAGCCACACGCCCAGTGTGACCGTATAACACTAATAACAATTTGGCGAAGAACACACTTCAAACAAATACCTATCTCCGTACTTTAAAACTTAGGAGTAGATTAAAAGATTACAACTCAACTAAAACAGTCCTACTCTAGCATCAAGATGATACAAGAGTGGCTCACAAATAAAGCACAATGCTTAAAGACACGAAACCCTAAAAGACTACATCTTTGATATATTTGTTTAAGCTTCGGTTTCGGTAAATAAAATAGGTCCGAGTCTTCCTTTAAATAGCCACAAATTAGCCTGGGATGATCATGAATTTCGTGCTTCACAAATAGCTTAGATATAGGGAAAATCCAGTACAAACATATTCTTCAAGCAAATCCAATAAATCCCTAAAATATAGGCATATCTTTAGGGACGATGCAAAAAGAGATCTGATCAGGAAATAAACTGAAATCCTTGTCTTTGGGAACAAGCAAGTCGCTTAATGGATTTACTTCACAAATAAAACGCGTGTTTCTTATGTAACAAACTTTACACATTTTCTGGCTTCGGGATGTTGTTCCTGATGTTGCCACATCTGACCCTACATCTGACTAAATCTTGTTTTTGCAAAATGTAGCCAATTTCAAAAACCCAACAGTATTGAATTATTGGAAAAAGATAGATGAAAAGTGTACAAAGTAATCCTATTTATAGGGTCTAATTGCTCCAACGTAATGAATAACTACTTTCTCACTAATTTCCAACTATAACTACTTTCTAACTAATTAACTAATATCAACAAACTAACTAACTAATATTATGCTTAACAAACCTCAAGAGAATGCTGCCTCAGATGCAGAATCCATCATACTTCAGGGCAACAAAATTTCACCGGTATGGTATTCTGATGTCTGGGATTCATTAATTTGCTTTCATGTCATTCTTGATACCAAATGGGTGACAAGGTCAAATTTTGATCACCCTAAATTTTCGGCACTTGTGAGCCTGTGGAAACTCTAAATGTTTTCATATTGTTTCACCAACCACTACAAGAATCGTATATGTTTCCTACAAAATAGTTTGTAGGTATAGTGCCTAATTTCGTAGGAAATGTAGCATTTCCGACGACAATTCCTACGATTAGCTTTGTGGGTAGAAAGTTGACTATTCCGACAACACTTCGTAGGAAATGTATTTATGTCAGCACATTTGTGTCAGCACCTTTCCTACGAAGGTTTCGTAGGTACTGTATTTGATATTTAAAAAAAATAAAAAACAGCTATTTTCAGCAAAAATTAAATTGAATTAAAATTAATTTTTAAAAATTGCGCCAAGACGAAAAATGAATTTTGCGCCAAATATTAAACGAATATTGTGGTAAAATATTCAAATTTGGCTCCAAAAATTCAAATTTTCAAAAACCAACACAAATATTTTTTAAAAACATATTACAAGTAATATAAAGCAACACAAACCCATACAAATATCCAAAATAAAATCCTGTGCTGCAACATTAGACCATACAAATATCCAAAATAAACTAACAACAAGCCTAAAAACATGGGACCACACCAGCAACAAACAAATACAAGAGACTAAACCCATACACCAGATTCTAATACAACCCAGGAGCTAAGAGTAACACAAATCCAAGAGGGTGCCAAACACTCCAGTACCCCAAAAACTGATCCAAACATCAGCTACCAGCAGACACAAGATTTTCACTAAAATGGCCTGATCGGAACCGGAAAAAAAGGACTAAGAGAACATTGAAGGATCTCGGTCCAAGCCACAAAGGGATATTAAATCCAAACAAAAAAAGAAGCAACCTGATAGACAAAAACAATTGAAAATCAGGAAACAAAAGACATAATAGTGCATAAACAAAACACAAAATTCTATTAAGGCACACAATATTACAAGTAATATGAAGCCAAAAGAACATAACAAAGCAAACAAGCAGAACCCTGTGTCAACACCAGACCCATACAAATATCCTAAATAAACTAACAAGCCTAAAAACATAGAACCACACCAGAACAGCAACCAACAAATTAAGAAAAACTCCTATACACATGTAACAACTTCAAAAAACCAGCCTATAAGGAATAACAGACTACAACACGCGGGAAACAGAAGCAAAACAACATAACACATTACCTTAACATGCAATCATCCGGGTTCAAAACCCACTCATGAGGACTCAACTATTGAAAATACGATTACCGGACAATAATATAAATTATCTAATTTGCTTCCGTGTCCTCATTATTAGAATTAGTCGAGTCCTCATGAGGATTATTTTCGTCAATTTCTCTTCTTTGATGGTCCATTGCTCGTGTTTGCGCCTCTATTGCTCTTCTATGTTCTTGTTGCACCATTTGCTACATCATTTGCTGCCTTTCTTGATCTTGTTGGACACACCTGTTTATCTCCTCTCTACAAGCTTGCAGCTCCTGAGTCAATCATCGAATTTCTGCTTCCGCCGCAAGGGGCAATGCTACAGGACGAGACCTTTCTTAAAATGTAGGAATATGGAGAAGGTTTTCATGTCTCGCGTTGGGGGCTAACTTCCCAAAACCATATTTGGTGTGATTCGTCTCGAGTTTAGATACCTCCTGCCAAATATCTCATCGGATAATACCAGGTATTGCCTCATGGTTGGAATACTCAGGATGTTCTTGCAGAAATTTCTCAATGCTGTCCTCGTATAACCTCTATACATACATAATAAATAATTAATAATGTTAAATAAAAATTAGTGAATAAAATTATTAGAAAATAATTCAAAAAAATATCAAATTACAAGTTCACCTTAGTAGTCTCAGACCGCTGATCCACATAGGCACTTGTGCTCTTCCTTGTATGAGTGTCTTTGTGGATGTCAGGGATGTCTACGTTGATACACTTCTTTTATATCTGATTTTACACGCAGCAAAATAATGAATTATAAATTACTATTAAATAAAGTTTTTTTAAAAGGCAAATTGGCATTAAAGTCAAAAAGACTTGGGTACAAGATGTACCACAAGATCTAAAGTACACAAGTACCAATTCCAAAAGACAAAGCTACACAGCAAAATACCAATACAAAAAAGCTCAAAAGGTAATAGTTAAGCACACTACACCAATTCAATTATGCAGAAGAACATAAACATCATTATTACAATGAAAACTCAATATACCAAAGTTACTAACAACAGATTAATACACAACATCTACTAAGCGCCAACTAGACCGCGACTGTTACTGCAGGGCAACGACCAACACCGCATCAGCAGGACAATAACATCATACTACCAAATTAAATAATCCCAAAAAACGGCTAATTATTAAATATACATATATATTAAAACATATACAGATTAAATATATTTTTTACCAATTCTTGAGCACGACATATGACGCTGACAGATCCCATAGTATGCAAATTGCCCCCATTGAGTATGACTGATTTTCTGTTAGCTTTGTTTGCCTTAGAGTGTTTAATAAAAGTCGGGTCATTTTCCCAATAATCCAACAGTTTAACCCAAACTTTTTCTCCAATCCAATTAGGCCGATATGGATTCTTCGGGGTATCATGCTTTAATTTGTAAGTCTCTCGTGCAAAACACAACATGTCCTTCAATCGTTGACAGGCTGAAAAATGGAAATTGTTTCCAACAGCTTCACGATGATGAGGTTCCCACGTGCATTGCTTTGAAAGCTCGTCAAAATTTTCTTCCTTGATCTTGGCTGCTTTAATCAAACATTCATAAGTGGGATAAAAACCTTTGTAGACAACTTTGATAACTGTACTTATAGCCAGAGCCGTCTCCGTACATGGCTCCAACCTAAACATTTAAAATAATTAAACTATGTATTTTTAAAGAAATAAAAAAAAAAAAAATCAAAAAGCATAGCAATTTTTTTAAAACTTACCCATCACCCACAGGGTAGATTAAGATTTTGTTGCCTAATTATTTAACTTCTTGATTGTATTTTCGTCGACGTCGGCACACCTTGCCAAGTTCAAAGAATATCCATCTGGCATTCTCAATTCTTTTAACCACTGACAAACATATTTCGCTTCATCAGATTTTAGAGTATAAACAACCTTGGGTTTTAGATATTTGCCATTCGAAAGTCGTTATAGCTCCATTTCTGGTCTCTTGCAATACAATGACAAGTCGCATCTAGCCTTCTCATTATCTTTTGTTTTACCGGACACATCCATCACTGTGTGTAGAATATTGTCACAAAAATTCTTTCAATATGCATGACATCAAGATTATGTATCAGTAAATTGTCTTTCCAGTAAGGGAGGTCCCAAAAACTACTTTTGGTCCAATTGTGAGATTCCACATATTCATGATATTTGATTCTTTTGCCAACATCGGGAAATTTGAATAGTTGACTGACTCTATTGAATACTTCATACGATGTTATCTTAGGAGGTGGACCATCTGTTTCTGTTGTGTCTTTCTTAAACAAATTCTTTTTCCTCCGAAATTGATGATTTGCTGGTAAGAACCTACGATGACAATTGTAACACCCAAACTCGATTTTACATAAGATTCTAACTTTAGAAAATATTTTACAAAAACTCGCAGCGGATAAAAAGACTTCATTGATTAAATCAAAACCAAGATACAAAACACTGGTTTGAGGTATTTCATTCTCCAAAAATGATACTAAATAATGAAAATAGTATTCACCGGTCATACAATAAAAATACTCCTTTTAATAATACAAATAAAGAAAGACTCGATAAAAAAAGTATATGAACCCTTCCTGTGTCCTAATCAGAGCGGAGCTTCACCGACAAACTCGAGCAATAACACAAGCCTGAGAACCTAGACCACCCAACGGTCCGCAAACACACAAAACAGATAGTAGATATACATAACCAAAACATATATGTAAGAATGTACATAGCATTTATTTCAATAAAGAAATGAATAGACAAATATTACGCAACATTATTTATCTAATTCCATATCATCAAATAACCAAATTACATCATCATATAGTATAAAGTATAATACACATATAATGTCATCAATCCATTCATCTCACACAAATCATCAATTAATCAATTATATGAACTTAGCACATAATCACATAATCACATAAATGTACACATTCCTAAATGCATACTAATGCCACCTTCATTTCATGTCCCCTAGACACGACTACATGTATGCGGTACCATTCACCAACAAAAAATGGATACAAGAATCCTATGCTTTATGGATCAAACGTCCAAGCTTCATCAATTCGTTATGGGTCAAACGCCCAAACTTCATCAATAGACTCAATCATGATGCATGAACATATATATGACATATGTTATTCTCAACCACAAAGGTTCACCAACAATTATGTAACCTCGTGGATACTTAATTCTTCCATCAATATTCATCAATTCATAACATACATATATACATTCAACGGCACCATCATCAATTATATACATATATAAATCCACAACATCAACATCATCAATCATTATCATCAACATTATCATTATCAATCATCATAATATTCACCAAACATACATATATATGTAACATGTATATACATATATATAAATCAACAACATCACCATCATCAATTAACATCAATAATCATCCATCATGTATATCCTACATATACATATGCATACTTCAACAATATCATCACTAATAATCACCATTATAGTTCATACTTTTAATCCCACATGTTATAAACATCTTCTACTATCATAGTCATACATAAGAACATTTTAACTCATGTATTAAATCATCATCATCATCATCAAAATCATCATTAAAATATAACACACACTACAACATTTTTGACCTTTGGCAACGATACTATAGGCAATGGCTGAAAAAGTGTTGTGTAAAGATTCATAAGCAACAGTGTTACACGGTTGCCAGCTTTCGACAGTTTGTCAATTTCCTTATAAAAGCCGTTGCGTATTCAGCTTAGGCCACAGTTATTTAAGCGTTGGCGAAACATTACTATTGCTTTTACTTCTTCAAGAGACAACTCATAACAAAGCGTAGCCTATACCGCCTTTATCCACAGTTTTGTATTAGTTTAAACCATATGTAAACAACCGTTGTCTATAAAATTTTAAAACCGTCGCCCATTATCATACTTTTTTTCCTTTTTGCTTATAAAAAAAAAAAAAAAAACTTTTTTCCTTTTTTATATTCTGCCAATTCTTTCCTTTTTTATTAATTAAAATAAAAAATAAGACAAAGACAATTGGTTCCCATAAACTCTCAAACAACGCAAAACGCGAACAGTGAAACAAAAACGCAAAACACAGAAAAATCCTAGAAGCAAAACTCTTCTTTCATCGATTCCATCTTCTTCTTGTTCCATATCAATTCTTCTTCCTCATCGCAATTCGCAAACCTTTCGTTCAACGAAAATCTAAACCCTAACCACACAAGTACCCTGGTTTTGATTTCTGTAATCGCATTGACGACTCAAGCTGTAAATGACGATTGAAGCTCTTTGGTCGTGATTTCTCTGCTTGCGATTGAAGATCTGGTTGTGATTTATCAGGTATTTTCTTTCTTTCTCATCGTTTCAAGTAATTACCTATTTTCCAATTCAATATTTGATTTTTTTTTGTTACAATTCAAAATTTGATTTTTTTTTGTTACAATTCAATATTTTAAGGATTTATTTTAATTTTGCTTACAGATTTGATTTTTTTGTTAACGTCAATTTTATGTTAGGAATGCTTAGGATATGATTTTATTTACTTTATTTTCTGCCAATGCTGCAATTGATATTATGGTTTGTTTATTATTATGTTCCCGTGGTGGGAAACGCAAAGAATTCTTGTAGTGAACCACCATATGGCTTTGCATCCTCTTGTTTCCTGACTTTTTAACGGACAGGTTATTGATGCATTAGACCTAGGAAAGGCAACACTAGCAAAAGTTTACCAAAGTTTGTCTTGGGAAGTAGCTTACAATGTTGTTGCCGTACCCATTGATGCTAGTGTGTTGCTTCCCAAATTTGACTTTGCTATGACACCTTCTCTTTGAGGTGAGCAACATTGTACCACTCGTTTATTTTCATATAGCAGTGTGGCATATAAGGCACTGTTTCTACATTGTACTTGCAATTTTTCTTCATATATTTTACGCACCCACCATATTGTCAACAAAAAAAATAGTTATTTTATGTTTGTTTCCTTTGATATTTATTTAATCTCAGGTGGACTAATGGCTATGAGCTCGATATTGGTGGTTAGCAACTCGCTACTTTTAAAGCTTCATGGGTCTCAAACCTCCGGAAAGGGTTCACTCGAGTGACATAGTATCTTCTTCTCTATATATAAGATTCTTATAGAATTATAGTGTTTTATAGTTATTCATTTTTTTTTTTTAAAAATCTGCATTAATTATATTTTTACGAAAATACGCTAATTATTGTATATCTTCATTTATTTCAAGCAATAAATATTTTAATAGAAAGATAAATTAATTCTCTCGCATAAAGGATAAATTTGAGTAAATTTAATATTGCGATCAATTTTTTAAATTCTTGTGATTTAGTCAATAGAATTCTATAGTCAGAGATAGTGGTAGTAATAAAAAATCTTCCATCCATTCAAACAGACATGGATTTATATAATCTAAAATCTTGTTTCTTTCTGTAATGTCAAGAAATCCAATTTTGTTTTACTGTGTTTGAAAACAAAAATTCATTGAGACATGTTCATGCACAACTTTGTTTAGACTATAGATCATCCGCAACACAACCGAGCTCTTTATTTTGAGCTCTTTATAAGTGAGAGTGAGACTGATATTTTTTGTCCAAAAACTATAATATATTAAATTTACAAAAAATAGTCATAGCAATCATTTTATATTTACTGAAAATAATTTATCTTCTATTTACTGAAAATAAGTTAAAATTACATATGTTCTAAGAACATCTCTTTTTATAAAAGTTACAAAACAATCATTTAACTATTGATCACTCATCTTATTACTTAGTTGACTGTTTCACGTGAAGCAAAGAATATTTCAATACAACGTGAAGGAAAAAATAGTCGTAGCAACTATATACAACATGAAGCGAAAAATATTTACAAGTAACAAAAACAATAGTAATGGCAGTAATGCAGTTATTAGTCTTTCTAAACTCTAATGTTTCAAACTACAGGAATAATTTCAATGAATACTCCTAATGTTTCAAATTAATAGTATATAATTATTAGTCTTCCTATAAATATTTCAATGTTTCAAAACCAAAAAATCACATGAATTCTAAAAGGAATCATTAATTTCGGCGTCGTCGGCGAACATAAATTCTAAACTATGACGAACAACGAACAAAGATGTAGTTATTAATTTATGGCTAGAACTATAAAAGGTGATGTCGTGGTGATGAGAGGAGAAATGGGGAAAAAAGAGTGAAGAAGAAAAGAAAAACGAAATGCACAAAGCATTTTTGCTGCCAAATAATATGTCTTTATCCGGTGTACAAAATGATGCTTTTTTATTTTTATTTTTAAAAAAAATTGGGATGGGCTGGTGTGGCTATAGCCACACCTAACCTCATGTGAATTCGCCCCTGCTTGTATGTACATATCATCAATAATTTTATTGCAGTGTTTATACTTAATGATAATTTGTCTTCCGACCCCCATATTTCTTTTATACCCCTTGAATTTTCGATTTTGCCCTTGTAAAAAAATTCGGAATGCAGAAACCGAAGTTTTTCTAGAACCCGAAATTTTTTTCAAGGCAAAAAAATTTCGGTTTCTAAAAACCGAAATTTTTATTGAAGGGTAATACAGAAAATCTAAGGGGTATAAAAGAAACGTGGAGTATCGGTTGAGAAATTATCATGCTTAATAAGAGTCTAATCTCTTCAACCTAAAGTCTAAACAAAGTTTACTCAATAAGTCGTAGCAAAAACATATGTGAATGCACAATATCTACCATTAATATCTTGTTATCTATTATTAAAATTTATTATATGAGAAAAAAGAATGAACTGACAGTGTAAAAATAATTTTACACTGTCAACCAATGACAACCATGTATTCCGCCACCCCACTTTCTTCATATGACATGTAAGATTAGTGATTTCTTATTGAATGACCGTGTAAACTTATTTCACACTGTCAGTGCATCTCCATGAAACTCATTATATTTAAATGTACCACTTCTATCAATAATATTATATTTAATTTTTTAAAACATTTTTAAATTAATACTCATACTTTTTAGTTTTTTTTATACATTCATGTGGTGTGATTTTTTAATAGTAATTCTATTTTAACAGTACATGCATGTGGTATGCTTTTTCAATAGTAATTTTCATTTTAATAGTAATATTTTTTGGGTACATGCATGTGGTATGATTTTGTAATAGTAATTTTATTTTTAAATATTATAATTTCAATAAGTTAAGTATGAATTTCTTAATTTAATATCAAATTCCATTTTTGTTTATTTATATTTTATTAAATTTAGAATTTTTATATTAAGTTACAATTTGTAAATATAAATTAGTAATTTATTTTCTTATTATATTTCTTACCAAATAAATAAAAAATAAAGTTCTGCTGAAAAAAAAAAGTTGAATAAATTCAGTCAAGAAAAAAAGTCTTCTTTACCAAAAATAAATAATATGTAACAGTAAAGAATTAAATTTATATACATTGACGATATGATTTTTTAATAGTAATTTTATTTTAATAGTAATTTTTCTTGGTACATGCATGTGATATGCTTTTTCAATAGTAATTTTATTTTAATAGTAATTTTTTTTGGTACATGCATGTGGTATAATTTTGTAATAGTAATTTCATTTTTAAAAATTATAATTTCAACAAGTTAATTATGAATTTCTTAATTCAATATCAAATTTCTTTTTTGTTTATTTATATTTTATTAAATTTAGAATTTTTATATTAAGTTATAATTTTGTAAAGATAAATTAGTAATTTATTTTCTTCATTTTTTGATTCATAGTTGTACCCGTTAGAGTTAACGAGAGCGAGCGGGAACCCCAAATTTCGTCCAAACAAACAAATCTCTCACTTTCTCTTTTCTGTTCTCTCTCTCTCTCTCTCTAAGCTTAGGGTTTCATTTTTCAATCATCCTCTCCCATTCTTCACCATGAGTCTCCGCAAAGGCTCCAAGATTTGGGTACCTGATAGGGATTTCGCTTGGCTTCCTGCTGAAGTTCTCGAATCTTCCAATAATCAACTTCGCGTTCAAACCGATTCCTGCAAAAAGGTAATCATTTCATTTTACGAATTAATTTGACTTGTGATTACTTCGATTCAATGCTAATTTTGTTGTGACGGCGTTGTATCAGATTATTGTTATTGCTCCGGAGAAAATATTTCCCAGAGATGGCGATGAAGAAGAGCATGGTGGAGTTGAAGATATGACGAGATTGGCTTATTTGAATGAACCAGGCGTGTTGTACAATATTCAGAGAAGATATGCTCTTAATGATATTTATGTAAGTCTTTATTGCTAAGATTTTTAGTATCTAAATGGTCAATTCTTCCATTTTTATGATCTTATTTATTGGATAGATCCACATGAGTATAGAATTGTATTATTGCATTTTATGAATGTGGAAAAGTAAATTGGTATTTTGAGTTTGTAATTAGGGATTGGTACATTCGTGAATTGATAGATCGGTTGCATTACTATCTATGTAAATACTAAATGCTGTTATTTTATGGAGAATCTTGTTCTAGTGTGGAAATATTGCTCTCAGCAACTAAACATTCTGGCATGATTTCTATGAATCATAAGTACTCCACGTGGTAGCCGATACGATACTGACAAGTCCTTTACAAATTCCTAAACTAGAGCATGATCAGTAGTTATAAACACTTTCTTTTCATTTTTGACAATTTTCACACAATGAAATTTACCTACTTTACCATATAAATATATATATTGTAGAGTTTTTGTGGGTACTGTTTGTCACACTCCTTCACGAAATTCATTATGTAGTATTTTATGTGGTTTGTCTGACTTGTTTCCCTTTTTTAGACATATACAGGGAGCATTTTAATAGTTGTTAATCCATTCACAAAGCTTCCTCATTTGTACAATAACCATATGATGGAGCAGTATAAGGGAGCACAATTTGGAGAGCTCAGTGCACATATATTTGTCGTTGCCGATGCATCATATAGGTTGGTGTGTGTTTGGTTTTAATGTTTCTGTTCACATAGTATTTAATTTCTTTTATCGTATTTATTACTTGCCATTTCATGTTTTAAGTTAGTAAGTTTTTGTTGGTCATGATTTAGAGCAATGATGAATGAAGGTCGAAGCCAATCTATCTTGGTCAAGTGGTGAAAGTGGTGCCGGGAAAACTGAGACAACAAAATTGATTATGCAGTATCTTATCTTCATAGTTTACATCTTTTGCCAATCTCTAGTTTTTTCTCCCACTTACCTCTTATATTATAAGAATATTATTGCATTGAGTCCTTTGTCTGTCATATGATCGGGTCTTATCTTTTTATTCATCTAAAGCTTGCTATCTATATGACTGAATCTATAATGGTTTGCCACCTTGGAGTGTGATCCTCTCAAGGTCTCAGGTTTGATTCCCCTTGGTATCAATTTCGGTGGGCTAGTCCACACAGAGCCAAAAAAAACTGGCTTTAAATGGGCCCCACAATTGGGCGGTGGGATTTCTCCCCTCGAATTAGTCGGTCCTTGAGCCGGATACCGAATTTTCAAAAAACAAAATCCATCTAGAACCAGAGTTAAATGTTTTTTATTTAATGCAAACTGTGTCAAATAACCTTACGCTCCCCAACCATGGAAACATGCGACAATTCTGTTAAGATTGTGGAATGAGTTTCGTGGACAAGATTGTGCTTTATGGAATAAGATTGTAACGTGCTTGTGTGCTGGGTTGTTTTTGTGTGTGGCCTGTTTTTCTAGGCCTTTAACCCGATCGAGTTGGGTTAAAATTTAAACCCTGTCTTTGTTAAAATGCTGAGAATGTGTTTTCCTTTTTCATAGACCACAACAATGGGAAACGAAACCCTAATCGCCTCCTCTCATTCCTTTTAAGGCGATGACGTTCGCAACTATTTCCGGCAACGTCGTCCACGCGTATTGCTATGCTTATGTGCTTCACTGTTTTGCTCTATTTCATTGTTCAACTCTGTTTCGGTCATTTGATCATTCATCTCCATTTCATCGCTTAGTCATTCCTTAACTATGTTTCATTCGTTTTGCTTTGTTTCATCGTTTCTTTAACTTTGTTTCAACTCAGTTTCATCGTTTCATCCATTTTGTTATATTTCTTTCACAACGTAGTAGTGGTACTCAACATGTTCCACAAACTATAACTTCTGCCTCAGTTTGGTTGAAAAGGTTGCAAAAAATGGCCGTGGAATGAAAACTGACCCAACATGGGAACACGGTGTTTGATTGATGAAGCTACAAGAAGAGTGAGGGGTAACTACCATTCGCAAGAATTTACTAGAGCTGCTTATCGGTTGAAACATCATTTGGCTGGAACCAGTAAAGATGTTGAGTCTTGTATGTTGGTTCCAGATGATGCCAAGAAAGCTATGGAGGATATTGTCTATGGCTTACAAAAAAAGTTGTTGAGAGAGAATTGTATTGACGTCGAAGGTGTTGTTGTTGAAGCTGAGGTTACTACTAATTCAAATGGAAAGAGGAAAAGTGTAAGGGAGATAGCGCGCAAGGATATGTTCAAAAGAGGAGTCACTACACTTATACAAACCACAATCAATGGTACATGAGGGAAGACGCATGCAAGGATATTGCTCTTTTATTTTTTTTACAATAATGTTATTCCATTTAATGTTGCAAGGTGCGAAGAATGTTAAAAACTGTTTGAGAATGTTGGATACATAGTTTAGGATTTAAGCCACCATTCTACCATGATAGAATGGTGGCTTAAATTCTAAACTTTGTTTCCAACATTGTCAAACATTTTTTGACATTCTTCGAACCTTGCAACATTAAATGGAATAAAATTATTGTAAATAAAAACAGAGCAATGTCTTTGCATGCGTCTTCCCTCACATCCTTCTATTAGGCACCATTGATTGTGGTTTATGTGAGTGTATTGATTCCTCTTATGAACCTATCCTTCCATGCTATCTCCCATACACTTTTCCTCTTTCCATTTGAATCAAGACCAACCTTAGCTTCAGCAACACCTTCGATGTCAATACAATCTTTTTCAGCAACTTTTTTTGTAAGTGATAGACAATATCCTCCATAGTTTTCTTGGCATCATCTGGAACCAACTTACAAGACTTGACATCTTTACTGGTTCCAGCCAAATGATGTTTAAATCGATAAGCACCTCTTGTAAATTCTTGCGGAGAATAGTTATACCTGACTCTTCTTGTAGCTTCATCAATCATAACCTCGTGTTCCATGATGGGTCAGTTTTCATTCCACGACCATTTTTTGCAACCTCTGCAACCCCAACTGAGGCAAAAGCTATAGTTGGTTGAACATTTTGAGTACCACTTCTTGAAGCCATTACTATGTTGTGAAAGAAGCAAAACAAAATGGATGAAATAGAGTTTTGAAACAAAGTTGAAGAAACAATGAAACATAATTGATGAAACGATGAAACAAAGATGAATGATGAAATGAATGAAACATAGTTGAACGATGAAACAGAGCAAAACGATGAACCATATAAGCAGAGCAAAACGCGTGGATGAAGTTGTCGGAATCAATTGTGGACGTTGTCGCTTGGAAAGGAATGAGAGGAGGAAATTAGGGTTTTGTTTTCCATTGTTGTGGTCTATGAGAAAGGAAAATGTGTTCTCAGCATGTTAACAACAATAGGGTTTAAATTTTAACCCAACCCGACATGGTTTAATGGCCCAAAAAAATGGGTCAATCACAAAAAGATTTCAGCACGACAAGCACGGTACGATCTTATTCCAGAAAGCACGATCTTGTGCACGAAACTCATTCCAATGATCTTTAACAGAATTAGAGCACGTTTTCATGGCTAGGAAGCGTAAGATCGTAATATCTTACGACCGAACACGCGATCTTGACTATCTTGCATGTTGATGATTTGGAAGTTCCTTCTAATGGTGATGATGATTTTATTGAAGTGGAGGAGAATGAGGATGGTGATCTTGATGACTATCAAGATTTTGGATCGGAAAATATCTGAAATGTCTACAAATTATTTGAGCCAGTTATATGAACTTAGTCTTTTGAATGATGCATAGGACTTTTTGACCTATGAACTTAGTGTTTGGTGAATGGTGTATAGATCTTTTTGAATATATATAGGCCTTTTTGAGTACTTGATCTTAATTCATGATATTAATGTTGTGATTTATAGGTTATTTTGTTCTTATATTATAATTTTTATGTTTTTGCATGTATGTGTGTGTATATATGATATTAAAATTTTGCCCTTTGTTAGGATCTACGAGGTGTGTTTCAATCTTTCATCGGCCTATCAATCCTATTTCAGATCTCGTGTTTGACTACATTATTGATAGTGATAGACCCATGTTATTGTTGCAGCCATTTTGGGAAGTTCGTTGAAATTCAGTTTGATTCAAGTGGTAAAATATCTGGTGCTGCAATTAGAACATACTTATTGGAAAGATCACGAGTAGTGCATACCATGGATCCTGAACGAAATTATCACTGCTTTTACCAGTTGTGTGCATCTGAAAGGGTACTTGATTTCTGGTGAAGTATATATTTGATTATACATTTTGTTGTTAGTTTTGCATGATAATGCTATATTTTACAAATTCAAGTTACTGTTCTTATTTTGTTGCGGTCAATGTACTAATTATTCTACTTTGTAATTGGAATGCCTCTTTTTTAGGATGTAGAAAAGTACAAGTTAGGACATCTAAGCCACTTCCATTATTTGAATCAAAGTAAAGTTTATGAATTAGACGGGGTAAGTAGTGTAGAAGAATACATAAAGATGAGAAGCGCAATGAATATTGTTGGCATAAGTCACGAGGATCAGGTGTAATGATGTCACCCACTAGTGCATTTCTTGCTTTATTGTATGTTGTCCTGAACTTGTTAACAACCGTCCCTTATAGTAATCCTTTTTTTCCTATTAACAGGAAGCCATATTTCGCACTTTAGCTGCAATTCTACATATGGGAAATGTTGAATTTTCTCCTGGGAAAGAGCTTGACTCATTAATAATAAAGGATGAGAAATCAACATTTCATTTGCAGATGGCTGCTAACCTTTTCAAGTATGCAATTTATGTCATTTTTAGAGCAGGAATCATATTTTAATTTGGATGTGTTATTGTTTATAAGGGTATCTGCCATTGTTATGTTTCCTATTATATTTTTTAAAAATCAGGAATAGGAATCAATCTACTACTCATATATTTAGAATCCCATCAATTAATACAAATCAAAGTTAATATAGTTTTCTTAATAGGGTTCCTCGGGTTTATTAAATTGTAATAAGCTGGATGCATATGATATATATGTGAAGGTGAAAAACACAAGAAGGGGGGTTGAATTGTGTTTTGACAAATTAATTCTTTTACTTGAAAGTAGATTGAAATGCAACGGATATGAGAAACTAGACAAAACACAAAACGCAAATGAGACAAAGAGAGAGAGAGAGAGAAAGCACACAAAAAAATTTTATACTGGTTCCTCTCACAAAACGAGAGTAGTCCAGTCCCCTTGCACTTCCAAGGGATATTACTATAATCACAAAGATTACACAACTAATGCTGAAGCACACAAGCAAGAGACTTCCTTGCTCTAGGTCACACAAGACAAAGAGACTTCCTTGCTCTAATCACACAAGATCAGAGACTTCCTTGCTTAAGCACACAAGCTTAAAACTTCCTTGCTCAAGTCACACAAGACAAGAGACTTCCTTGCTCAAATCACACAAGATAAGAGACTTTACAAACTAACTTAATACACAGATTAAGTAGGACTGAAAGTTATAAGCAAGACTCTCTAAATACTAAGTTCAGAGTCTACATATCAAAAGATATTTTACTTAGAAGGTTACACAAGAAAGAATAACAACAATTCACAGCTTGAATACAATTTGAATCTTTCTCTGAGTTCAGATGATCTTCCAGTAGTCTTCTCTCTATCAGGATGTCTTCTATTTATACTCTAGGTATAAAGACGTTGAGAAAAGAACCGTTGGTTGTACACTCTTCTTTTTGTTGACAAGACGGTTGTACTATTTGACATGACCGTTGTACTATTTCATTAGTTATGAGCTGTCTTCCTTCAGAGAGTGTTCTTCAAAATCTGATGATATCATTTCTTTGATCTTCTGAAGATGTACGCAAGCTTCATACTGTGTTTATTTCTTTGGCCTCTGAGGACTTCTTCAGAGACTCTGAAGCTTCATGCTTTTCAGAGCCTTAACACTTCAGACTGTGTCCTTCAGATGCTCAAATGATGATCTACGTGGATGACATTTTTACTTTGTTCCTGCACACTAGATCATTCATTAGTAATACCAATTGTCCATTTAATACATTGTTATCATCAAAACTTAGGGTGTTTTATAATTAAAACTCATTTTGTTCCAACAATCTCCCCCTTTTTGATGATGACAAACATAAGTATTAAATACAATTGTTTGTTGATTAAATTAATTATGTCAACATCAGGTTGTTGAGGTTTGTAAGCTCCCCCTGAGTCTGATAAACCATTAGGGTTAGGTTTGCAAGATCCCCCTAAGTTTTATCCATAATTAAGTTGAATCAGTATAAGAACAATTTGATAAACTTGATTGTATCTACATACTTAACTCTCAGAGTGTGAGGTTTGCAAGCTCAACTCCTGAGTTTGATAAAAATAACTAAGAGCACAATCTTAACTATCTTCATCTATGCAAACACAATTATGTTTATTAATTTGCTCTCCTTATCAATTAAGTTTATAAAATTATTAGCATTTAGTAAAATAAAAAAATCAGATTCTTATTTAAGACAGTTTCAGATTCTTATATGAGTAGATATATAAAAAATACACTTCTGACACAATTTTACAACTAAATAATACTCCCCCTTTTGTCATCAGCAAAAAGTTTTGAACAAACAGTGAAAAACAAAAAGTGAAAAACAAGAATCCTAAGGGTGTTTGGACAAGTAGAGAGTGAGAAGCTGTTGAGCCTTCCTTGCAGATGCCCCTGAGTATGCTACCAGCTCTAGAAGCTTATCCTCTTGTTCATCAAGCGTATGTTTTATTATGTGTAGAACCCTTCCTGTCAAGTCTGAAATTTCTTCTTCATGTTGTTCCACACGTGGTGTAGAGACTGGTTGACTTGGACCACTAGGTGAACGAGTCACATGATCATCTGGTACATCAATTCTATCATTTATTGCAATTGCAGTATCTAAAAGCATCTCAGGTGATAAAGATTTTTGAGAGTCTAATGGAATTGATTGGGGTTGTTCAGATGATATGTCATTTGGTGGTTCAGAGGTTTCATGGATTGGAGAAACTCTAAAAGATGTCTCTTTCAGAATCTCTTCGTCAGTAAGAATTTTGGGTGATGGTTGATGGATTTCATCATTGGATGGCTGAGCTATTTCCTCCTCAGGAATGTGCTTAGCTCGGGAAGTAAATTGTGCAAAACTAGCCAGAAGGTCATCAAATGAGGAGTCAGAAGACTCTGAATCAGAGTCTGAAACTTGGACATATTCAGGTTCAGAGGGGGTTGGATAGATGGTATTTAGGAGTTGGACATGTTCTAGGATAGATGCTTCAGATATTTGATTGCAACAAATAAAAGAATGATTAGTACCTGTATCTGATCGTTGTCTCTTCTGTCCCCTAGTGGTGCAATGCTTTGTGCGAGATCTTTTGAGAATTTTTGCACTTAGCAAGTCTTTCATAGTAGGGTCTGCAGCCACAGGCTCTTCATCAACTTGCTCTTCAACCATAGTTTCTTCAACCTCTGGATGATCATCCTCTGACCTATTAACTGAAGCTTCTTCCATGGGTGGTTCCTCAACCATTATATCTTCTTCATAGTCACTGAACAGCTCTTCCTTAACTGCTCTCATGATTTGTGCAAAAGTTGGACCATCACCTCTTCCAATGTCCTTATGAGTGACTGTGGTTCCTCTTTCCTTCATTAATCTCATGTACTTCAAAATGACTTCAGGGGGTTCATTATCAAATATGAAGGCGTCACTTGTAGGCTGGAATTTTGTCTTATTTATCAGAAGAGGCTTTTGAGAATAAATAAGCTTGCCTGATTTCCTTAAACGCAGACTCACCAAGACTTTAGCATCAAGAATGGGTGCTCTAACTTGTTCAAGGTCTTCAGACACCCCAGCAAGCATGAATCTATCAGGAAGACCAAGTTGCTCAAATATGGAGCTTAAGAGCCTTGGATGAGAGATCTACTTGGAAGGATTGTCAAACTTCTGAGCCTCACAAATTGTCTCATATAGATGTTGAAAGATGTAAGCAGGTAGATTCATTTTCCTTTTTGTGGAGAGGAAGTAGATAAAGTGTCTCTGATCCCAATTCAGAGAATCACTGCCAGTATCCCTTGGGAGAAATGAGGAGAATACAATCTTAGCAAGAACCTTTTCGCATTCATTCATATGACTAACTTTATTGAACAACTTCTGATCCTTGAAACAAAGTCTGGCCATATCATTGAGGTACACTGACTTTCTTCCAGAAGCTGTAGTATAGAGTCTTACCATTCCAGTGTTGGGAAGATTCATCATCTAGGCCAAATTGCTTCTTGTCAAAATGACTGGAAAGCCTCAAACACTAGAGCGAATCTCTGTTTCAGTAAATTTCCTCAGACCCAATTCCTCCCTTGATTTTCCTTTATTTTCACTTGGGTTCTGATCAATTACTCTTTGAAGTTCAGCATTAGCATCTACCAAGGTCACAACTTCACTCTTTCTCCAGAAGTCAAACACTAAATTGGAGTAGATAGGTCCATTAAGCATATCCAAGTAGTGCCCCCAGCCTTGTTTAGTGAAGAATTCCTTGTAGTCATGTCCATTGACTTTTAAGGCTTCAAAGTCTATTGGTCTTTCCATAACCAATTTACTTTCTTCAAATCGAAGATCCATAGTGGCATCTTTAAGATAGGAGTCTTGAGCGTAGATGTTTATTGGAATGTCCTCTGGGAATCTTGGTACAGAAGATGAACTTGCCATTGTTGAGGTTAACGAACAGGGTTTTGCTAATATGAGGGAGGAAGAAAGTGTTCTGGGTTTTAGAAGAAAAGTGCGAGATGTGAAAGTGAACTTTTGCGAAAATGAGTAAAGTGATTTTGAAAAACTCTTGTAAAAACAATGATGAGGGAGTATATTCGTTGCAATAAAGAATTTCGTCATAAACTGCCTTTACTCTAACCAATCACAAACTAAGAGTAAAGACAAAGTAATTAACACGTGTACTCCACATGGTTAAACACTTCAGAGTTTAAAATTTTTCAGCGTCTGAAGACCTTTCAGAGTTCAGAGGCTGAATCCACAATTTTTTTATTCAGAGCTTGATGTCTTCAGAGACCAAAGTCATGTTCAGATGCCTTTTGATAAAGTCTAGTCTTTCAACTGCTAAGGGTTTTGTAAATATATCAGCCCATTGTCTTTCAGTTTCAATGTATTGAATATTTACACTACCCTTCTGAACAAGGTCGCTTATAAAATGATGTTTAATTTCAATATGTTTAGCTCTTGAATGCAAAATAGGGTTTTTAGAAAGTTGAATTGCTGCAGTGTTATCACAAAAAAGTGGAATATTGTGGCTATTAACTTTGTAATCCTCTAACTGATATCTCATCCAGAGTAGTTGTGTACAACACTTGGCTGCTGATATGTATTCTGCTTCTGCTGTAGACAAAGCTATAGTAGTTTGTCTTTTGCTAGCCCAAGATATGAGATTTTCTCCCACAAATTGACAATTGCCACTTGTGGATTTCCTCTCTATCTTGTCTCCAGCAAAGTCAGCATCACATAATCCTATCAGCTTATAATCATCTGTTTTCTTATAAAATAATCCAAGATTTGTAGTTCCCTTCAGATATCTAAAGATTCTCTTTACAGCAGTAAGATGAGATTCTCTAGGATCTGGTTGGAATCAAGCACACAAACATACACTGAATAAAATATCAGGCCTTGATGCAGTTAGGTAGAGTAAAGAACCTATCCTACCTCTGTATAGCTTCTGATCTACTTTGCCTTCTGAATCATCCTTGCTGAGACTGCTTGTTGGATGCATTGGTGTTGTCATTGGTTTGCAGTCCTCCATGTTGAATTTCTTCAGTAGCTCCTTTGTATACTTGGTTTGATGAATGTAGGTGCCATCTTTGTCTTGGTTGATTTGTATTCCCAGAAAGAATTTTAGCTCCCCCATCATGCTCATTTTAAATTCTTCCTGCATAATCTTAGAAATTTCCTTGCACAAAGATGGATTAGCAGAACCAAAAATAATATCATCAACATAAATTTGAATAATTAGAATGTCATTCTTAAATGTTTTACTAAAGAGAGTATTGTCAACTTGACCTTTTTGAAAACCTTTTTCAACTAAGAAATTGCTCAGTCTTTCATACCAAGCTCTGGGAGCTTGTTTCAGACCATAAAGAGATTTCTTTAACTGAAAAACATGGTCAGGATGTGAAGCATCCTCAAAACCAGGAGGTTGTCTGACATATACTTCTTCAGAAATGTAGTCATTTAAGAATGCACGTTTAACATCCATTTGATACAAAATAATACTATGCTAAGTAGCATAGGAAAGAAGTAGTCTAATAGCCTCAAGTCTAGCAACAGGAGCAAATGTTTCAGTGTAGTCAATCCCCTCTTGTTGACTATACCCTTGAGCTACTAGTCTTGCCTTATTACGAACAACCTCTCCTTGTTCATTTAACTTGTTTCTGTAGACCCATTTTGTTCCAATGATATTCTTCTTGGAAGGTTTGGGTACTAAGCTCCATACTTCATTTCTTTCAAACTGGTTTAGGTCTTCTTGCATTGCTACAATCCATGCATCATCAACTAGTGCTTCATCAGTTGAACTTGGTTCCACTAAGGAGATCAATCCAATTAATGAGTCTTCATTTCTGAAGCTTGATCTGGTTTTCCTTGGACTGTCCTTGTTTCCCAAGATTAGCTCTTCTGGATGAGAGGATTTGTATTTGAAAGAATATTTTGATTGTTCAACTCTGCTTGGACTGCTTCTGATAAGTTCCTGTGCTGGGTGATCTTCAGAGTCCAAGGTTTCAGGAGTTGAATTTGTTTCTACAGAGGTTGGTTGAGATGATCCTGATATTTCTTCGGGTTCTGATTCTTCATCATCTAATAGTTGTATATCTGCAAAGTTCTCAACTAGCTCTGACAATTTGTCAGGCTGCTTGTCATCAAATTTATGTGCATACTTTCTTCCACTGTATGAGTTTCAGAATTATACACTGTGTATGCTTTTGAGCGTTCAGAGTATCCAATAAAGAAATCCTTATAAGCTTTAGCATCAAATTTCTTCAGATGAACTTTTGTATTCAGAATGTAACATGTACAACCAAATTGATGAAAATAGGATACACTAGGTTTCTTTCACTTAAATAGTTCATATGCTGTCTTATTCAAAATAGGTCTAAAATAGATTCTATTTTGAACATAACATGCTGTGTTTACAGCCTCTGCCCACAAATGCTTAGCAATGTTAGTCTCATGCATCATGGTTCTAGCCATTTCTTGCAGAGTTCTATTCTTTCTCTCTACAACCCCATTTTGCTGTGGAGTTCTAGGAGAAGAAAACTCATGTAAGATGCCATATGTTTCACAAAAATTTTCAAACATTTCATTTTCAAATTCACCATCATGATCACGTCTAACTTTCAAAATATGTAAACCTTTTTCTTTTTGTATCTGTGTGCAGAAACTGCTAAAGACATCATATGCATCATCCTTATTTCTGAGGAATTTAACCCAAGTCCATCTATTGTAATCATCAACAATGACTACTCCATATTTCTTCCCATTGATTGAGGCTGTACTCACAGGACCAAACAAATCAATGTGAAGCAGCTCTAAGGGCCTAAAGGTAGAGACAACATGTTTAGGTTTAAAAGAAGTTTTCACACTCTTTCCTATTTGGCAGGATCCACAAAGACAAGTATTATAAGCTTAGAGATTAACCTCCAGTTAGCATGACCTAACCTCTTATGCCATACTCATTTCTCTTCACTCAGAGTTAGCAAGCATTTTACTTCTTGGTCTGCAAAATCAGAAAGGTTTAATTTGAATACATTGCCTATTCTCTTGCCTTTGAACACTATGGACTTGTCAGATTCTCTAATTACAGTACATAGCCCTTTATCAAAGTTAACCACAAACCCATTGTCACAAAATTGACTGATGCTAAATAGGTTGTGTTTAAGTCCATCCACAAACCAAACATTATTAATTAAAAGGGAGGAGTTACCTACAATACCTGTACCTTTGAACTTGCCTTTTTGGTTTCCTCCAAAGCCAACTGTTCCACCATCTTCAAGTTTCAATGATTTGAACAATTTCTTATTACCAGTCATGTGCCTTGAACATCCACTATCCAGATACCATGATTGATTACCATTTTCTTTCAGTCCGGATAGCTGTAGAATAAACAAGGTCAATCATTGTAATAATATCCTCCATATTCATTGTGAAGTTCTCTCCAATAATCATTTGCTTTGTTCAGCAGCTTTGGAAGTAAAGTAATGTTTTGGAACATAAGCTTTTCTTCCACAGCTGATCACTTTCTTCCATTCATCTGATTTGAAATGGTTTTTCCTACAATGAAAATCTGAATAGTAGACAATTCTATACTTTGGTACCCATTGTTTTCTGGGTCCAGTTTGGTTAGTTCTATAACCTTTAGTTCTTCCTTGCCTCTGTGAAAAGTTTTGTAGACTATTAAAGAATTTCCTTTGAAAATTTGGTCTTTGAAAATTGACCCTCTTAGTCCATTGATTTTGAAATCTAGGCTTTGATTGATAATCACTATAGGACCTAGGTTGCTTTTCTAATCTAGGATTAGTTTTGCTTACCAGAGTCTTTTGTTGATTATTTATCATCAACTTGGTTTGTTTTAGAGTCTGATTGGATGAGCTTCTGAGTCCCAAGGTTTTCAGAGTCTTAGACTTGATAGTCTCAGGTTCTGAATACTTAGGTCCTGAGTTGCTCTCTTCGAGGTTCTGAGAAACAGCCTCTGATGTAACTTCAGAGCTTGTCTTGCAGACCCTAGAGATAACTTCAGAGTCTGGAACAGCCATAGCCTTGCCTTTGTTTTTCTCAGGCACAAAGGTTGAATAAAGATTATCAGGAGTATTATTCAAACAAACATAGGAATTTTGTTTCCCATATGATTTACCATATGAGTAACCAATTCCTTCACCTACATTTTTACAAACGTTATAAATCATAGATGCCATTTTACTTTTGTTGTCGTTCTGATGAACAAACTCCTGAAGAGCAACCTCATGCTCATCAGTAGGTTTGTTACATCTTGTGCACCCATTTTCAAGTTCTTCAATTTTGAATAAATAATTTTTATATAGAGCTTGAAAATGTTCAGCTTTCTTTGCTAACTCATCCTTTTGCGTTTTTAAAAGTTTTAGTTTAGAGGATGATTCAGCAAACTTGCTTAGAGACATACCAAGGTAGGTTAAGAGTTGTTCTTTAGAATAATTTAAAAATACCTGTTCAGATTCATCAGAGTCTGATCCATCAGAGTTTGATCCTTCAGAGTCTGATCCTTCAGAGTTTTCATCAGCTGTAGCCATCAGAGCCACATTTGCTTCTTCATCATCACTGTCTGAGGATGTTTCCAAGTCTTCAAACGTTGTCATTAAGCTCTTCTGGAATCTCCTTTTGTAGCTCTCTCTCTTGCTACTGAACTTCTTGTCTTTGCCCTTTGATGATGCTTCAGGACATTCAGCAATGAAATGTCCTGGTTTGTTACACTTGAAGCAATTCTTCTCTTCTCTACTGGGAGTATTCCTTGAACTATTTCTTTATGACTCTTGCTCATCCTTGCCCATTTTTGAAAGTTTCTGGTAAACATGACAAATTCTTCATCTTCTTCTCCTTCTTGATCATCTGGAGAAGACTCCTCCTCAACCTCTAGAGTTTTAGCCTTGAAAGCTTTTGAAGATTTCTTGGTTGAAGTTAAGGCTACTGATCTTTCCTTCTTCTTCACTGCATCAACATTCAATACCATCTCATGGCTCTTGAGATTGCTGATGTGTGATTCAAGAGAGATTGTATCAAGATCCTTAGCTTCCTCAATAGCTGTGACCTTAGGTCTCCATTTGTCAGTCAAGCTGTTCAGGATCTTCCACACATGATCAGAGGTTGTATAGATTTTCTTTAGAATCCTGAGGTTAGATACCAGAGTCTGAAATCTAGAAAACATGGTCTCAATGTCTTCATCAGGTTTCATGGTAAAAAGCTCATACTGCTGAACCAATAGTCTTGCTTTGGCATTCTGAACTTGCCTATTACCATCATAGTTTGAGCAGAGAGAGTCATACATAGCTTTAGCTGTAGATCTATCCATTATTTTGGTATATTCCTCATGAGATATTGCTGATATCATGATTTGTTTGACTTTGTTATGTTTAGAAAACATCTTGTTTTCAGTAGATAGAGCTCTTTTCTGAGCTATAGTAATCTTACCATCAGGACCTATTCCATCAATAGGTACTCCTTCTTCTATCAGGTCCCAGAGCTCATCATCAATTCCATTGACATAGTGGTAAATGCTATCTTTCCACCATTCAAATCTTAGAGCATCACCACTAAAGATTGGAACCTTTTTATTGCTGGAATCATGGTTAGATGCTGAAGAGGTGGAAGTCATGTTGTTGTAGTTGTATTGAACTTGAGATAGATCTGAAGCAGTAGACGTAGGTACAGATGTGGCTTCCCCAGACATATAGTGTTTTTCAAAGATCTTTTACTGTCTCACTATGAAGTGATTAAAAAACAGAACCAGGCTCTGATACCAATTGAAGGTGAAAAACAAAAGAAGGGGGGTTGAATTGTGTTTTGACAAATTAATTCTTTTACTTGAAAGTAAATTGAAATGCAGCGGATATGAGAAACTAGACAAAACACAAAATGCAAATGAGACAGAGAGAGAGAGAGAGAGAGAGAGAGAGAGAGAGAGAGAGAGAAAGCACACACATAAATTTTATACTGGTTCCTCTCACAAAACGAGAGTAGTCCAGTCCCCTTGCACTTCCAAGGGATGTTACTATAATCACAAAGATTACACAACTAATGCTCAAGCACACATGCAAGAGACTTCCTTGCTCTAGGTAACACAAGACAAAGAGACTTCCTTTCTCTAATCACACAAGATCAGAGACTTTCTTGCTTAAGCACACAAGCTTGAGACTTCCTTGCTCAAGTCACACAAGACAAGAGACTTCCTTGCTCAAATCACACAAGATAAGAGACTTTACAAACCAACTTAATACACATATTAAGTAGGACTGAAAGTTCTAAGCAAGACTCTCTAAACACTAAGTTCAGAGTCTACAATATCAAAAGATATTTTACTTAGAAGGTTACACAAGAAAGAATAACAACAATTCACAGCTTGAATACAATTTGAATCTTTCTCTGAGTTCAGATGATCTTCTAGTAGTCTTCTCTCTATCAGGATGTTTTCTATTTATACTCTAGGTATAAAGACGTTGAGAAAAGAACCGTTGGTTGTACACTCTTCTTTTTGTTGACAAGACGGTTGTACTATTTGACAAGACCGTTGTACTATTTCATTAGTTATGAGCTGTCTTCCTTCAGAGAGTGTTCTTCAAAATCTGATGATATCATTTCTTTGATCTTCTGAAGATGTACGCAAGCTTCAGACAGTGTTTCTTTCTTTGGCCTCTGAGGACTTCTTCAGAGGCTCTGAAGCTTCTTGCTTTTCAGAGCCTTAACACTTCAGACTGTGTCCTTCAGATGCTCAAATGATGATCTACGTGGATGACATTTTTACTTTGTTCCTGCACACTAGATCATTCATTAGTAATACCAATTGTCCATTTAATACATTGTTATCATCAAAACTTAGGGTGTTTTATAATTAAAACTCATTTTGTTCCAACAATATGCTCTAGCTTGAGGGTGAGTGTTGATTATTCTCTTGTATATAAATTTGGACAACCTCATTGTGAAATACAAGTCATTCACAATGTTGAAAGATGATTTCTATAAAAAAACATAATAATGAAAACTTGAAAGACAAATAGAAATTTAATTGCAAGAATTCTACATAATACTATATTTATAGTATGATGGCCCATGCTATGCCCTATACATTAAATTTCTACGTTTGAAAAAAATGAAGCTATGTGCTCTACATCAAATCTAAGGGTGGACACCTTATTAGATAAATAGATAGATATAGATTATAGACCATAATATAAGTGATGCCATAATTCACTACTTTGAGAAGATAACTTTGACATTGCTTTTAATGAAGAGTATTAGTGTCAAAGACATTGCTTTTAATATTTTGGTATGATTTTGCAGATGATAAAAATACCTAAACATGTTGCATGCTTCGTCTTTTCTCTATAATATTTAATGACTTATCATAATTTTAAAGAAGTTTTCATCCTTTGGTGAACCTAATAGAATGGGTACAATTGTTCTCTCTTCAGGTGTGATATGAACCTACTACGAGCACATGTACTCGTACAATACAAACCCGCGAAGGAAATATTATCAAAGCTCTTGATTGCAATACTGTTGTTGTTGAAGATTGGCTTCATGCCCAAAATTTGCGGTGAAAATTCTATTTATTTTTTTGTTTGTTTGTTTGATTGGAATGCTCATTATCAATGTGGAATTATTGAAGATTATATTGTTTTTATCATGCCCAAAATTTACGGTGAAAATTCTATTTATTTTTTTGTTGTTTTACCAGGCTTGTTGATAATATGAATAACACGGTTGGACAAGATATCAATTCTGAGTAGGCTTCATGTCACCAATCTTATTGCTTTCACAAGACTTTCCGACAGATAGCATTTATTTGTCATGTCTTGTAAGAATGTGTATTGTTTGACAGTAGTTGGAGAAAAAGTATAGAAAACACCCTCATTTGGAATATTCCAAATTCTTGATCTAGTGTGCAGGAACGTATTATAAAATTCATACACAAGATCATGTTTTGGTTCTTACGAAATAAAGTTAAGCCTCTGAAGAGAATTAAGGTCTGAAGACTATCAGAGCCTCTGAAGTAGTTCTCAGAAGCTAAAGTTCGTCATGTCAATAAGAAGCATACTCTGTATGTCAAAAAATATCGTATCTCAGTTTCAAGCTTCTAGGACGTTCTTTTGAAGATTGACAGCTCATGGTTAAGGAATTATCAAGTAGTACAAAATTCTTATCCTCAACCTTATCATCAAATGAAGCGTATAATACTTTATGTAACCTTACTCCAAATGGTGGAGCTTATTGGCAAATACAAAGTAGTGGAATTGATTTGCCTCTTTTGGAAAAGAAAATCGATTTTGTATCTTCAAGGATTCACAGTTGTCTATCATCGAGGATTATAACGGTCATATCTCAACGTCTCAAAATACTTGAAGTATAAATTGAAGACATCTCTCTTGAGAAAAGACTACTGAAACTATTGAACCTGAATTACTAAGCATTAATATCTTTTGATATTCAAAGACTCTAAGCTCTGAAACTCTTTCATTACTCAAATTTAGTTTAAGTGTTAGTGAGTCTTGTTTGAGCATAGAAACTTATAACACATCTGTTTTACAAGTGTTTCAGTATTGTTTAATTGTTTTAAGTCTGTAAGAAGTCTCTTGTTTTGTGTAACTTGAACATTTGAGAAATCTCTTGCTTGTGTGCTTGAGCATTGGTTTTGTGTGATTATAGTGAAATCCCTTGGAAGTGCAAGGGGACTGGACTACTCTCGGTTTGTGAGAAAAGCCAGTATAAATTCTTGTGTGTTTCTTCTTCTCTCTGTTTTTGTTTGCTTTGTGTTTATCTAGCTTGTTATTTGTCCGCTGCATAACTCTTCTAGCTAGAAAAGTTTTAAACTTTAAAAACACAATTCAACCCCCTTCTTGTGTTTATCACACCTTCAACGTTTAGGGCTTCGTTGCAAAGAGGGAGAAGTTCGCGGAGGAGAGGCGTTTAGGGTTCGTCCGTGTTGAGGGAGAAGGTTGCATTTGTGAAAACAATCTTTCCTCTTCTTTTTTTTTTTTACAAACAATCATTCCTTTTCTATTTCATTAATATATTTTTATTTTAATTCTGAAATTTTTTTAAGTCACGTGGCCTGACTTAATATCACTTCAATTTTGAAAATTCCTAGCGTGTCCCATGAACTTAACATTTTAAATCAAGTGGATTGTAGTTGATTTAAAATTCCTGATTTAAAAAGTGTTTTTTGCACTAGTGACGGTGAAACATAGTTTACTATGTTCTCCATAATCAATCATGGACCAAGTCAAATGCATGCTATGAATATTTTTATGGTAAAAAATAATTGTACAACTTTTAAAACAATTATGCCAATATACTTTTATTCTAAATCATATTTAAATAAAATGATTGTGAGTGTGTGATATATATAGAACTTTTCCTACTACTTACATAATGGTTCTAAAAATATATGGATCATAACTTCTTAAACTTCTTTTGTCAATCATCAAAACAACAATGTTCATATCAATGCATATATTCACATTCTCCCCCTTTTTGATGATGACAAATATCTCATGGTGGGATTTGCTCAATGAAGGGGTTAGGATAAAAATAATCGAAATAAAATATATGACAGAGATAAGCACAAATTGTTCTCCCCCTTTCTATATGTAAACATTTACGCACTACTCCCCCTGAAACATGCAAATCACATAACTTTCCTCCTTTTGACATTATCAAAAAGCGAGAAAGAAATAATCATGAAAAGACATATATTTAGAAAATTCATAAAAACATAGTAAAGTGAAAAGACTAAACCACGTTAGTTTTTCTTGAATTTGCAATTATTTTTTTTGGAGAAATTTTTTTCAATAACGTCACCACAGCATGCATAGCCACTTTTTTTTTTTGTGATAACGAGAACAACTCTTTTTTTTCCCATGTCATATGCTTTGAATAACCATATAAATATATACAATTTGAGTTCTTTGGCTCCAAGCACACCTACAACACAAAATTAAATTTTGGGACGTCCTTGAAAGTTAGCTTTAGTAAAAGTGCCATTTGAGATTCCTTCCTATCTATTATTTAAAAGTTGATTCTTTCTCAAATTACAAATAGAGGACGTATGACCCTTTTTGTTGCAATAGAAACATTTAACAAAAGGTCTACTAGAAGAAGTCTTGTTTGGGTTAAAATTTCTTTTAAAAGGTGAAGTGTGTCTTTTTGGTTGATAGCCCAAACCAGCTTTATTATAGCTTTCCTTTTGATTGCCCAAAATGATGTCTAGTTTTTCTCGACCCATTGTGAATTTAGCAAGAACATTATTCAAATCCTCAACTTTATTTTTCAAAATATTGCATTTATTACGTTCAATATTTTCTTTATTGTTTTCACAAGGGGTGGGAGTATAGACTTTACTTACAAAAAGTTGTTTCCCTTTAAGAATATCTATTTCATTATTTCAAACTTCAATTTTTTACTCAAGGGTGGAAATAGTTTTCTTTGAAGTAGAGACCATTTTTTTAAGCTTACAAGACTCATTATTTAATTCTTTATAAATAAAGAGGAATTCATCATAAGTAAAATTATACTCAGAGAATCAGATGAATTTACCTCTTCTTCTTCTTCTTCTTCTTCTTCTTCATGATTTGCCATAAAGCATAGATTTTCTGATTCATTGGATGAAGTCATATCGTTATCATCCCAAACAATGTATGATTTCCTTCTTTTTGTATGAGAGAGCTTGAGGTTTCTTTTTCTTTGCATTTATGCCTCATTGGATTTTTGGCCATGTTAACTATTAGCTCCATGTATGTTAGGAAATAACCGGCATAGAAAAAATAAAAGAACACAATCACAACACAAAAATATAACGTGGAAACTCCAAAACCGGAGAAAAAACCACGGCCATTGTCTAAATCAACAACCAGAGAATAAACACTATGTGAAAATTGTTACAACACATAGACTCCAATCTCAACCACCCCTTGAATCCAGTACACCCACACTCTCCAAATTAAATATTTGAACTACATCTCAAATACTCTAAACCAAGAGCATAAGAGAAAAGGAAACAAACATAAATATAAACTTAAAGTGTTTACAAGTGATACTGCTTGGTGTGTTTAAACAAAGAACTTGAGGTCTCTTTATATTGCATTGAGCTCCTCCACTATTCACTTCTCTAAGCGATGTGGGACTTCTCCAATATATTTTTCTTGACCTTTTTTTTCCTTCATTAGCAATGTGAGACTTACATTGCAATCAACCCCAATAATCTCCAGCTTGATTGTAATGGTCTTCAATCTTCATTGTATACACCGACAATCATAATTCTCATTGTCTATACCGACAAATTAAATTATCATACTCCACCATAAAGAGTACACTGCACTTGGAACTAAACCATTCCAAGAATTTTCTCCACTTGGAACTAAACCATCCTAAGAATTTCTTCACTTGGAACCAAGCCATCCCAATAATTTCAACATCCCGAAACCTTGCTGAAAATTTATGGTACAACTTCCATGTTGGCTTTTCTGGAAGTTCATCAGCCATCGAGATAACTCACCACACACCTTGCATCAATGTCAACCAATTCTTGTGTGTTGTTCTGAATCCCTTAGCAATAACTTGTCCTTTTCCACGGTACAGCGGAAATACCATAAGGACACATACTGCTCCAGATTCACCAGGACAATTTCTCTTTAAACTACTCTGAAACATACTTCAAGCCATTGTTAGTCTCTAACAATTCCAGTTCAGTTCCACCACCTAGTAAACCTTGTTTCACTAGTCCAACTAAACTCATGTCACTAACAAGTACCAACCGAAGTCTCACAGCTTAACCACATCATGAGAATCACCACTAGTAACCGATGCATGATCTGAAACTCTGGCGCGAGGTCCCAATGTAAGTCACAATGTGTTAACATTGGACCTCCTAAACAAGGTAAAATTAAACAGCGGGAAAGTAAATAACACAGGTTATTTGTTAACCCAGTTCGGTGCAACTCACCTACGCCCCATTTACAGCTTCTCACCTAGCAACTACCTGTATAAACTTCTACCTAGGAATGTCCTAGATATGAGACCCCTCTCACTTTCCCTCAACTACACAACTTGTGTGGATTTCAATAACCACTCAAAGATGAAGACACACTCCAATAAAGAACTCTAACTCCGTACTTAAAAGCTTAAGAGTAGATCACAAATTACAACTCGATAAAACAAACCATCTCTGTGCTTAGATAATCAATGGCAGCACCAAAGAGGTATACAAAATAAAGCACAAGGCTTAAAAAGACACGAAACCCTAAAAGACTACATCTTTGATATTCTGATTTTTCTTCAGTTTCGGTGAATTGAATGAATAGATCTTCAATTTTATATAGATATACAATTCCCTTGGCTTCATGAAATATAGGAAGTTTGTTGTGCATCTGTCCTTTGATTTAAATTCCTTTAGGTGAGGATCAATCGGTTATTCAAACAAATAATATTTGTTTGTTTTTATCTTTTCAAATCTTCAGCTATAAATCTTCAAACTTCAAGTAACAACCTTGTGCCTTTAATATAGGCTTTCAGTTACACAGCTGTCTTCAAATAAAATCCTTATAAAAGATAAATATATTTTTTTTTATCTTTTTAAAGGCTAGTTGTTCCATCGTGAATCTTTATTTTCTAGAAGATAATTTCGTGCCTTGTTGTGCAAGAAGGCACGAGTTTGCTACTTCAAATCTTTCAAATATATCCATCGCGTAAATATAGTAACAAAAAATAGCGTGCATTCTGGACTTCCTAACGTTAGGTCCTAATTTTACAACATTGGGACCAACATTTGGCTTCAGGCTTATTTTACAAAAAATGAAGCTAACTTCAAAACTCAACAGGATCAATAGTAGAACCAACTATCGTTGCATCAAAGTCCAGGAATATACCTCACATCGTGTAAAAGAAACCCACAATTGTCAAACCTCGTAAGACAAACTGACACCATGCCTTGAACCTTAAGTTTTCCCGTCACCAAGATGAACGACTCCACCTTCAACTAGCTCGAGAGTTTCAAAGTATTCCTTCTTCAAACACATGTGATAGGAGCATCCAAAGTCATGACTCAATACTCCACTGATTCCCAACTTCAACTACCGCCTCCGCATCCTCATAATAAAGTTGTTGTTTCAGACGAAACTTGAGTATTCTTAGCACCGCCTCTCCAGGCTGATGTCGAGTATTATTACCACCGCCTCTTCAGGCCGACCTTGTGTAACCCTGATATATTTCTCTAAGCGATGTGGGACTTCTCCAATATTTTTTTCTTGACATTTTTTCCTTCATTAGCAATGTAAGGCTTACTTGAAATCAAACCCGACAATGTATTCCTTATTTCCTTTGATATTTGCTTTCAAGGTGATTCTTTTCTTTTTATTTTCACCTTCTTCACTTTCAAAAAGACAATTTATTTCGAGCTCATGTTCCTGCAATTTACCAAATAAAATATCCAAATTCATAGAAGATAAATATTAGATTCCAAAATAGCAATCACTTTTTGTTGCCAACTTCGATTTAAGCATCCAAGAACTTTGTTAATTAAATCTTCATTTTCGAAATATTTTCCATGTGCTCTAAGATGATTTATTATATGGATAAACCCTTTTTGCATATGTTGTATGCTTTCTCCCGATTTCATCCTAAATAATTCATACTCACGAGTCATTGTGTTCATCCTAGCCCTCTTGACCTCGGTAGTTCCTTAATGGGTCGTAAAATTTGATACTCGATAAAAACATCAACGCTTAAAGCCCTTGTGATGATATACTTTGCTTTCATTTTTGATCAAAAGATTTATTGGTTTATTCACCACTACATTATTAACTAAATGTGTGGGAATAAATGGACCATTTTCCACAGCGTCCCAAATATCAAGGAAACATCTTTTTAAAACTGGAACAAGTTTTGGGTGATTTGGTAGTGGAATCCGAATGGTCACGAAAATAGAGCAGCAACTTAATGGTTCAAACAATATATGGATTATAACTTGAAAGGCCTATAACCCAAGTCTTGAAAGCTTGATCCACTTTTTTGCTTTTTGCATCATTGTCATTCTTGAACTTCTTTTGTCAATCATCAAAACAACAATGGTCCTGTCAAGGCATATATTAACAGTGAGATTGCAATTTAGAGTTGATGGTTTATGACAAATATTCCTTTCAATTTCATCATGCATCTCTATCACTTTGAATCGAATGCACTCATGCTTTGTTGCATGATCTAGAGTAATGAGTTCATCGTATAACAAATATAAACTCATTTTCAATTTTTCTCCAACTTCAAGTGCGCTCAAAATTTTCACCGATTTATGTTTTGAAACCATCGTATGCGCAAAATCGAAGACTCTAGATACCAATTGTAACAGTTAAATGGATTCTAGGAATGAACCGATAAAATTCAAGCCTTAAGAGCATGGATTCTAATGATAGAATAGAATCCGGTACAATTAAGAAATCATATGTTTAGAGAAATTGAGAGTTTTTTTTAGAGAAGATAATTTGTTGTGTATTCATTGATTGATTTTCAAAGTGAGGCACAATGCCTTTAAATACAATCATAAAGGATAAAAATGTAAAATGACATAATATAAGCTATTATTTAAAAATTAAAAATAAACTACTTAATTCCTAATGCTTGTTTCTTGTTACACTATAAACTGGTTTTTGACATCTTCCTTTCAAATTTAAATTGTATGGCTGCAATGTAAATTATTATAAGTTACATCCCTGCTACAACGATCCTTAAACAATTCATCCACTCTTATCTCTTTTATGATTTTAGGTATAAAACAATATATATAAATTAATCTTTGTAGAATAAAAATGTTTATGAGATTTCATCAAAGTTTGAATTTATAACAACGAAGTTCGTTTGACTTACCGGGCAATGTATTATCCGTTTGTCTCTTGAATAATCGGGGGCTTAGCGTATGCTCTGTCTATCGATAGTTCGTCATCCATATGAACAAATTATCAAAATAAATTTGGATTAAAAAGAATGTACATTCATTCGTGGGTAGAAAGGTGACTATTCCGGCAACACTTCGTAGGAAATGTATTTCTGTCAGCACATTACCTACGCAATTTCGTAGGAAATGTATTTGTGTCAGCACCTTTCCTACGAAGGTTTCGTAGGTACTGTATTTGATATTTAAAAAAAAATAAAAAACAGCTATTTTCAGTAAAATTTAAATTGAATTAAAATTAATTTTTAAAAATTGCGCCAAGACGAAAAATGAATTTTGCGCCAAATATTAAATGAAAATTGCGGTAAAATATTCAAATTTGGCTCCAAAAATTCAAATTTTCAAAAACCAACACAAATATTTTTGAACAACATATTACAAGTAATATAAAGCAACACAAACCCATTCAAATATCCAAAATAAAATCATGTGCTGCAACATTAGACCCAAACAAATATCCAAAATAAACTAACAACAAGCCTTAAAACATGGGACCACACCAGCAAGAAACAAATACAAGAGACAAAACCCATACACTAGATTCTAATACAACACAGGAGCTAAGAGTAAAACAAATCCAAGAGGGTGCCAAACACTCCAGTACCCCAAAAACTGATCCAAACATCAGCTACCAGCAGACACAAGATTTTCACCAAAACGGACTGATCGGAACCGGAAAAAAAGGACTAAGAGAACATCGAAGGATCTCGGTCCAAGCCACAAAGGGATATTAAATCCAAACAAAAAAAGAAGCAACCTGATAGACAAGAACAAATGAAAATCAGGAAACAAAAGACATAATAGTGCATAAACAAAACACAAAACTCGAACAGCAAACCAATTCTACACAATATTACAAGTAATATGAAGCCAAAAGAACATAACAAAGCAAACAAGCAGAACCCTGTGTCAACACCAGACCCATACAAATATCCTAAATAGAACCACACCAGAGCAGCAACCAACAAATCAAGAGAAACTCCTATACACATGTAACAACTTCAAAAAACCAGCCTATAAGGAATAACAGACTACAACACGCGGGCAACAGAAGCAGAACAGCAGAAAACATTACCTTAACATGCAATCATCCGGGTTCAAAACCCACTCATGAGGACTCAACTATTGAAAATACGATTACCGGACAATAATATAAATTATCTAATTTGCTTCCGTGTCCTCATTATTAGAATTAGTCGAGTCCTCATGAGAATTAGTTTCGTCAATTTCTCTTCTTTGATGGTCCATTGCTCGTGTTTGTGCCTCTATTGCTCTTCTAAGTTCTTGTTGCACCATTTGCTGCATCATTTGCTGCCTTTCTTGATCTTGTTGGACACACCTGTTTATCTCCTCTCTACTAGCCTGCAGCTCCTGAGTCAATCATCAAATTTCTGCTTCCGCCGCAAGGGGCAATGCTACAAGACGAGACCTTTCTTAAAATGTAGGAATATGGAGAAGGTTTTCATGTCTCGCGTTGGGGGCTGACTTCCCAAAACCATATTTGGTGTGATTCGTCCCGGGTTTAGATACCTCCTGCCAAATATCTCATCGGATAATACCAGGTATTGCCTCATGGTTGGAATACTCAGGATGTTCTTGCAGAAATTTCTCAATGCAGTCCTCGTATAACCTCTATACATACATAATAAATAATTAATAATGTTAATTAAATAAAAATTAATGAATAAAATTATTAGAAAATAATTCAAAAAAATATCAAATTACAAGTTCACCTGAGTAGTCTCAGACCGCTGATCGACGTAGGCATTTGTGCTCTTCCTTGTATGAGTGTCTTTGTGGATGTCAGGGATGTCTACGTTTGTACACTTCTATTATATCTGATTTTATATCCAGTAATTACCTATTTTCCAATTCAATATTTGATTTTTTTTTGTTACAATTCAATATTTTAAGGATTTATTTTAATTTTGCTTACAGATTTGATTTTTTTTTTTTAAATTCAATTTTATGTTAGGAATGCTTAAGATATGATTTTATTTACTTTATTTTCTGGCAATGCTACAATTGATATTATGGTTTGTTTATTATTATGTTCCCGTGTTGTTTTCATTCTTTATACAAGTTGAAATTTAAGATTGAAGTTTATTGTTCAATATTGTGTTATAGGAACCAACTGTATACGATTTGACCCTCATATGGGAAAGTTTTATAGCTTGTAAAACATTTATATGTTCAGTTAGGTAAAATTCATGTCTATGTTTGAATCAAATTCCCTGAATAATAAGACATGTTTCTGTTCAATCTTAACAAGTGCACATGTCAAATTCCTCTCTCTACTTGTGTACTTCTCTCGTTGTGTGTGTAAAGATTTAATTTAGCTCAAAATGTTGGTGCTATAAGTGGAGATTTAATTCCGCTTAATTGTCTATGTAAAGATGAGCTTGGCATTGGACACATTCTGTAACATCCCTAATTCTCACCTTAGTATTATAAACTCTTAAGGGTAATTTCTATAAATTAACACAAGTTAAGAGATAGTGTTAGAGTCAATTGCATAGCATGTAATAGTTACTAGTGGGTGAAGACATGTGTTCCACTAATAACCTAGACCTATGACTCACAAGACCACTACATGCCCTTGGCTTACATTGATCTAGTTATTGACAAAGACAGCAAGTCTTCTTCTTCTCCTTGCTCTTTCTCTCACGCCAAAACAACAACAACAACATACCTTCAATTCTTCAAATTCTCACAAAACCACTCTGATCTTAACATGCAAAGGGATGATCATGTTCCTTAGGTTGCAATAATCCTTAGTGGTAAGTTCTAATCCTCAAAACTCTTCTCAACCATTCTAAATTCGTTCTTCAAGTTCCCAAATTTCTAAGTTCTAAATTCTGTTCATAGATGCATGAAAGGAAAGCAAGCTCAATTATGGATTTGGTGTGATTTAGGAAGTGGATTCAAACACTGCAACTCAAAGAGGAGCTGACCCTAGCCATTCAAACTGTAAACAAGACTCAAGCCAAGAGTTCAAGCTTCAAATTAGAGGTGGGTTCTTAGGATAGAATAGTTAGAAATTCCCCTCAATCTAAATAATGCATGATAACATAGGATTTAGGGATTGAAATGTGCATGAGAAGGGCTTAATTCCCAAAACTCTTCTCCTTTATAATTATTAGGAAGTTCATGATGTTAATGGCTTGAAAGATTGGCAATTGTAGTGTAGAAAACTCTGTTTTGAACTGGTTCTGCAGGTCTTCGCGCCGAGGCGCAGCACTTTCGTGCCAGGGCGCAGGCAAAAAGAGACAGAGACAGAATCTGGATGCAGGCTCCCGCCAGGGCGCAGAAGGTTCGCGCCTGGGCGCAAGCCACCAGCATTTCCAGATTTTGTCCCCTGTTTCCTGCTTTTGACAATTCTTACGCGTTTTGGATTGTCATCTTTTAAGTCTTGTTTTCCATTAACATTAAGAATACCTTATAATTATGATGTCGTTGTACCTATAGGATTGATTATAACCTAGGCTAGTAGCTAGGTTAGTTTCCCGGGATTGGGATATATTGGTAGTATGTTAACACATTAGAATTATGTGTAGTATCGGTCCATAGTTATGTGTGGCTGCTTGAGCACCACCAAAGGGATTCGTGGAATCCATAGTTATGTGTGGTTGTTTGACACCACCAAAGGGATTCAAGGAATCCAAAGCGATAAGATATCAATAATATTGATTGTGATGCCATAGTTATTTCGTACCATATGTGCTTAGTTCACGAAGATTGGTACGGAAAAGCGTGAGGCTTTCTGAGACCGGCTCACCTCAGATCGTCCTTGCATAGTTAAAATGAATTCAGATAATTTGTGTGTTACACCATATAAACTGTTTATATATGAATACATTTATGCGCTGAGTTGCGTGAGGACTGATTATAGGTTGATTCCCCTGGTGTAGTCACCAATAGGTGGGTAGTAGAATCCACGAGACTTAGCAGTCTTACCCCCCCAGTTCATGTTTCAGGTGCACAGGGTGACCGTGGTAAGCAAGCTGCAGAGTAGTTAGCAGTGCTTCTGACTGATGATGATCGCGTTTAGAACACTTAGTTTGTCATGTTTCTATTTATTTTCTTTCCGCTGTGTTGTACTTGTTGTACTATAGCACCTGCGTGTGCTTGAATTATTATCTATGTATTTGTAAACTTGTTGTACTCGGTATTTAATTATGGATCTTATAATATATTCTAGACAATGTATTATGGTGTGTTATACATTCATTGTGCTGAGGTGTGGTTCTAGTTCAAGCGAATAGTTATATGTTCAGTTTAATTTCAATTTTTAGATAAACAATAATACTCACATGTTTTTTGAGAATTTTTTATTTGGATGTGTATATTTAAAATCTTGTTGGGTTGGTCTCCCTATTCACAGCTCCTGCTGATAGTTCTCTGAAGTTCTCATTCAGAAATATAGGCTTATATCCTTGGATTAAAAGTCTAATAAAAACACTTGAGTTTATATTTCTAAACTCTAATTGGAGGTACTTGGAATTGTTTTTTGTGAAATATGTATACTACGCTACCCTGTTTTGGTGAAATATGTGCGCGTGGAATTGGTAGTTGGTGCTATTATATATAATAAGTATGAACCTTCATGTTTCTTGCAGCTTTGTGAGCTATATGACTTCAATGCATTTATGATAAGGTATCAGTAGAGTGTTTATTATTGCCAAATGATTATATGATAGACAAATGTTCGACTTAAGTCACTTGAATTTGAGTTGAGATTGGTATGATACTTTTCGGAAATTACACTTAGAGTTGGTATGATAAACTGTTAAGTCATCATTGTTAAGGGGTAGGCATTAGGCAATACATATTTGTTTGGGAAATAACATGAAAATAATCATATTTGTTTCCAGATTCTAATTTTTTTTTGTTATACATAATCTTTCTGCTATTTTGGTTGTTAGTGTGTGGATTCTAATATTTTTATGTGTTGATGATTTCTCTTTGTGACACAAGTTGTAATCTCATTATTACTTCATGAATTGAATTTGCTTGGATTTAATTATATTATATTATATTGTCATGTAAAGCAGAGAATGCAATATCACTCTTCAAGTTTGATAAGTTCCATTCAAAATAGTTATACTTTAGGTGATAAAAAGGAAAGCTCGTGAATGTATACAACATGGTAAAAGTAGATGTAGAAATTTATCATGTAATTTCGTGTAATACTTAGCTTAGCAAGATGTTGTCATGATTCATGGAATGAGATTGTTATTTGAGTTTATTGTTATATATTATATTAAACTTTAAATAGAATATTACTTTATATCCTTTTGTTTGTGGTGGAATTATTTGATCTAATTATTTTAAGCATATAGAATAGGCAACAGTTTTACATGGTCGTCTATAATAGACTTTGGAAAACGTTGACTATAGTATAGGCAACATTTCTTAAGTGTAGTCTAAACAAAACCGTAGCCTAAAACTTGCTCGGCAAACCATAGCCTTTAATTGTTTACGCAACGCTTTATAACGGTCGAATACTCCACGCCTGAAAAACCGTTGTCCAAACGTTTAGGCAATGCTTTGTACGTTTAGCCACGGTTTTCTGCCGTTGCTGAAAGTGAAAAATGTTGTAGTGACATCTGACTATCCTCGCTACCACACACCTAGCAAGCACCTAGCAAGCACAAGTTAGAAGCTCCCAGACTTCCTGGCGAGTCCTAGCGATAGCTAGCGAACTCGTCGCTACCTCTCGCCACATGCTCGCTTAGCGAGCTCAAGATCAACACGCTCGCTAGCATGTCGCTACAAGGCTCGCCCGGCGAGCACGACCAAAATGGAAGGCTCTGTTTCGGGTTTCATACAAAATCATCATCAAAATCACCAAAACGTGTTTCAGTTACAAAAAGGTGATTCATTTAAGTTATAAACATACTTATATACATAAAAGTACAATTTATATCAACATCATAATACCAAGAATCAAAGAATTATTCATGGTTTTTCACAAAACTTCATAAATCCTAACAAACGCTTACAAATTTCCAATTTTCAAACCATCAATTGCTAATATCATCATCAACATATTTCATACAAAACGTTACTAACTTTGTTCATGAAAATCACCCACCAAAGAAAATGGAGTGAGAGGGCTTGGGTAAGGGGAAATAGACATCCCCCCCCCCTCTTTAATCATTCACAAGTTATGCAATCTAATCTCTTACCTCAAGTTCTTCAAGGAAATTCTCAACTTTAATCTTCATCCTCTTGCTCTTGCTCTCTCAAGCTTCCTCCTCTTTTCCTATAGACTTTCTCTTTCTACCTCCACCAATATTCATGAGAAATGAATTCCCTCTCTCTAATTTAGGTTTATATACTTAGGTCTAACTCTCACCTAAGCCTCAACCCAAAAAGCCCAACATCACATTACTACTCTTTCTCATAACAACACCTCCTATAATCTCTACTCTACTAATCACACCCCTCCTTTATTCTATGCCACACAAGTAACAATTTAATAAAATAACACCACACATATATTAAAATAAAGCATAGCATAAAATAAAATAAAATAACACAATTTGGGTCATTAAAACAATCGCGGTCTTCATCGATGCAAACTGGGTATTATTGGTAGATAAAGCATTGACTTGACTGAGACCCTTTTTTGCTTGCGATGAACGTCACTGTTGCGGACTTGATACCTCGGTGCATTTCAAAATTTACACTCCTCCAGCGCGCCATCATTTGTACCGAACTCGTTGTCGTAAAACAACATGCACCCTTGAAAGCAACAATCAATCTTTTTAACTTGCAATCACAACTTCGACACCAACCTCTTCGCAAGGTAATAACTTGTCGGCAGATTGTCTTATAGAGGAGTCGCATGCAACATCATTTTTTAGAAGAACTTCATGCAATCTTCGGGTAGTTCCAATTTGACTTGGCGGCCAAGAGCCTCACACACATGGATAAATTTGAGTCAGACGACCCTTCAAACAACGGTTTGTTTACTTCCTCCATCATTGCATAAAACTTCAGCGCATTATCGTTCGGAATTATTTCCTCTTCGCCGCCCCCTTCGTAGGACATGTTCACCCCAATAGCGTCACTGACCATTTCTTGCATCCGGCCAAAGTTTCCAGATATTTTCTATCGTACATCCAACTTCGATGAGACATATATTGATCCATCCACTGCGTATATCATTGACATTAATTCAAATGAGTTAGTTTCTATTTTTTTAATTGAAATTTAATATAACAAGTCATTGACATTAATTCAAATTACTCTTTTAATAAATATTCTTTTATAATAATATTATTCATAACAACAACATATATATTTTCCGTAAAAAAAAACAGCATGTATTTTTTCTGCTTAAAAAAAATAATATATTTTTTCATAGTAAATTTTTTAGTTTATCTAAATAAGTTTTTTACTACCTAAGTTTTTTATGTAAATAACTAAGTTTTTTACTAACTAATATTTTTTTATCAAAACTATCTATAATGTAATAAAATTTATATTAATTTTTTTTGAACTACACTTATTTATCAACTAACATTTTTATGAATAATGATAAAAAATTTTATACGAACAATTTCAAATAAATTAGACAAACTAACCTCAAAAAATGTAATATAATGAGAAAAAGCCTCAAAAAGCAACAACAACAGCAATACAACAACAATCACCTACAAAATATATAAGAACAAATTAAATTAAGATTAACTAAAAATAATATACAAAATTATATAATAACTAACTAAAAACTAACCGTGTAATAATCTGATTGTAAAATAGATGTAAATAAAAACAAAATTAGGGAATGGTAGATAGATATAAAGTTTAGAGAAGAAAATATATGAGATTGAATGAAAGTGGAGAAGGAATTATAAGTGCAAAGGAAGAAAATGATCGTTGAGCTTTGAAGATATTGGTAAGGGACAGTTGCAACATTGATATGTGTCGGTTGCAATTTTATTTTATTTTTAAAAATAAAATATTTTCGACCAAACTTTTGTAGGAAATGATCCTACCATCCACCAAACCAAATTTCGTAGGAAATGTTGGTTGGAAACGCAAAGAATTCTTGTAGTGAACCACCATATGGCTTTGCATCCTCTTGTTTCCTGACTTTTTAAAGGACAGGTTATTGATGCATTAGACCTAGCAAAGGCGACACCGGCAAAAGTTTACCAAAGTTTGTCTTGGGCAGTAGCTTACAATGTTGTTGCCGTACCCATTGATGCTAGTGTGTTGCGTCCCCAATTTGACTTTGCTATGACACCTTCTCTTTGAGGTGAGCAACATTGTACCACTCGTTTATTTTCATATAGCAGTGAGGCATATAAGGCATTGTTTCTACATTGTACTTGCAAATTTTCTTCATATATTTTATGCGCCCACCATATTGTCAGCAAAAAAATAGTTATTTTATGTTTGTTTCCTTTGATATTTATTTAATCTCAAGTGGACTAATGGCTATGAGCTCGATATTGGTGGCTAGCAACTCGCTACTTTTAAAGCTTCATGGGTCTCAGACCTCCTGAAAGGGTTCATTCGAGTGACATAGTATCTTCTTCGCTATATATAAGATTCTTATAGAATTATAGTGTTTTATAGGACTTCATTTTTTTTTTAAGAAAATCTGCATTAATTATATTTTTACGAAAATACGCTAATTATTGTATATCTTCTTTTATTTCTAGCAATAAATATTTTAATAGAAAGATAAATTAATTCTCTCGCATAAAGGATAAATTTGAGTAAATTTAATATTGCGATCAATTTTTTAAATTCTTGTGATTTAGTCAATAGAATTCTATAGTCAGAGATAGAGGTAGTAATAAAAAATCTTCCATCCATTCAAACAGACATGGATTTATATAATGTAAAATCTTGTTTCTTTCTGTAATGTCAATAAATCAATTTTTGTTTTGCTGTGTTTGAAAAAAAAACGTCATTGAGACATGTTCATGCACAACTTTGTTTAGACTATAGACCATCTGGAACACAACCGAGCTCTTTATTTTGAGCTCTTTATAAGTGAGAGTGAGACTGATATTTTTTGTCCAAAAACTAAAATATATTAAATTTACGAAAAATAGTCATAGCAATTAAATTTATAATAAAAATAATTTATCTTCTATTTACTGAAAATAAGTTAAAATTACCTATGTTCTAAGAACATCTCTTTTTATAAAAGTTACAAAACAATCATTCACTCATCTTATTACTTAGTTGACTCTTTCACATGAAGCAAAGAATATTTCAATACAACGTGAAGGCAAAAATAGTCGTAGCAACTATATACAACATGAAGCGAAAAATATTTACAAGTAACAAAAAAAATAGTAATGGCAGTAATACAGTTATTAGTCTTTCTAAACTCTAATGTTTCAAACTACAGTAATGCAGTTAATTTCAATGAATACTCCTAATGTTTCAAATTAATAGTAATGTAATTATTAGTCTTCCTAAAAATATTTCAATGTTTCAAAACCAAAAAATCACATGAATTCTAAAAGGAATCATTAATTTCGGCGTCGTCGGCGAACATAAATTCTAAACTACGACGAACAACGAACGAAGATGTAGTTATTAATTTATGGCTAGAACTATAAAAGGTGATATCGTGGTGATGAGAGGAGAAATGGGGAAAAAAGAGTGAAGAAGAAAAGAAAAACGAAATGCACAAAGCATTTTTGCTGCCAAATAATATGTCTTTATCCGGTGTACAAAATGATGCTTTTTTATTTTTATTTTTTAAGAAAATTGGGATGGGCTGGTGTGGCTATAGCCACACCTAACCTCATGTGAATTCGCCCTTGCTTTTATGTACATATCATCAATCATTTTATTGCAGAGTTTATACTTAATGATAATTTGTCTTCCGACCCCATATTTCTTTTATACCCCTTAAATTTTCGATTTTGCCCTTGTAAAAAATTTCGGAATGCAGAAACCGAAGTTTTTCTAGAACCCGAAATTTTTTCCAAGGCAAAAAAATTTCGATTTCTGAAAACCGAAATTTTTATTGAAGGATAAAACAGGAAATCTAAGGGGTATAAAAGAAACGTGGACTGTTGGTTGAGAAATTATCATGCTTAATAAGAGTCTAATCTCTTCAACCTAACGTCTAAACAAAATTTACTCAATAAGTCGTAGCAAAAACATATGTTAATGCACAATATCTACCATTAATATCTTGTTATCTATTATTAAAATTTATTATATGAGAAAAAAGAATATGAATTATTAAAATTTATTATATGAGAAAAAAGAATATGAACTGACAGTGTAAAAATAATTTTACACTGTCAACCAATGACAACCATGTATTCCGCCACTCCACCCCACTTTCTTCATATGACATGTAAGATTAATGATTTCTTATTGAATGACCGTGTAAACTTATTTCACACTGTCAGTGCATCTCCATAAAACTCATTATATTTAATATTCATACTTTTTAGTTTTTTTTTTATACATGCATGTTGTGTGATTTTTTAATAGTAATTCTATTTTAATAGTACATGCATGTGGTATGCTTTTTCAATAGTAATTTAATTTTAATAGTAATATTTTTTGGGTACATGCATGTGGTATGATTTTGTAACAGTAATTTTATTTTTAAATATTATAATTTCAATAAGTTAAGTATGAATTTCTTAATTTAATATCAAATTCCATTTTTGTTTATTTATATTTTATTAAATTTAGAATCTTTATATTAACTTATAATTTGTAAATATAAATTAGTAATTTATTTTCTTATTATATTTCTTACCAAATAAATAAAAAATAAAGTTTGCTGAAAAAAAAAGTCTTCTTTACCAAAAATAAATAATATGTAACAGTAAAGAATTAAATTTATATACATTTACGATATGATTTTTTAATAGTAATTTTTCTTGGTACATGCATGTGATATGCTTTTTCAATAGTAATTTTATTTTAATAGTAATTTTTTTTTGGTACATGCATGTGGTAATAGTAATTTCATTTTTAAAAATTATAATTTCAACAAGTTAATTATGAATTTCTTAATGCAATATCAAATTTCTTTTTTGTTTATTTATATTTTATTAAATTTAGAATTTTTATATTAAGTTATAATTTTGTAAAGATAAAGTAGTAATTTATTTTCTTCATTTTTTGACTCAAAGTTGTACCCGATAGAGTTAACGAGAGCGAGCTGGAACCCCGAATTTCGTCCAAACAAACAAATCTCTCTCTCTCTCTCTCTCTCTCTCTCTCTCTCTCTCTCTCTCTCTCTCTCTCTCTCTCTCTCTCTCTCTCTCTCTCTCTCTCTCTCTCTCTCTCTCTCTCTCTCTCTCTCTCTCTCTCTCTCTCTCTCTCTCTCTCTCTCTCTCTCTCTCTCTCTCTCTCTCTCTCTCTCTCTCTCTCTCTCTCTCTCTCTCTCTCTCTAATTTGACTTGTGATTACTTCGATTCAATGCAAATTTTGTTGTGACGGCGTTGTATCAGATTATTGTTATTGCTCCGGAGAAAATATTTCCCAGAGATGCCGATGAAGAAGAGCATGGTGGAGTTGAAGATATGACGAGATTAGCTTATTTGAATGAACCAGGCGTGTTGTACAATATTCGGAGAAGATATGCTCTTAATGATATTTATGTAAGTCTTTATTGCTAAGATTTTTAGTATCTAAATGGCCAATTCTTCCATTTTTATGATCTTATTTATTGGATAGATCCACATGAGTATAGAATTGTGTTATTGCATTTTATGAATCTGGAAAAGTAAATTGGTGTTTTGAGTTTGTAATTAGGGATTGGTACATTCGTGAATTGATAGATCGGTTGCTTTACTATCTATGTAAATACTAAATGCTGTTATTTTATTGAGAATCTTGTTCTAGTGTGGAAATATTGCTCTCAGCCACTTAACAATCTGACATGATTTCTATGAATCATAAGTACTCCACGTGGTAGCCGATACGATACCGACAAGTCCTTTACAAATGCCTAACTAGAGCATGATCAGTAGGTATAAACACTTTCTTTTCATTTTTGACAATTTTCACACAATTAAATTTACCTACTTTACCATATAAATATATATATTGTAGAGATTTTCTGGGTACTGTTTGTCACACTCCTTGACGAAATTCATTATGTAGTATTTTATGTTGTTTGTCTGACTTGTTTCCCTTTGTTAGACATATACAGGGAGCATTTTAATAGTTGTTAATCCATTCACAAAGCTTCCTCATTTGTACAATAACCATATGATGGAGCAGTATAAGGGAGCACAATTTGGAGAGCTCAGTCCACATATATTTTTCGTTGCCGATGCATCGTATCGGTTGGTGTGTGTTTGGTTTTAATGTTTCTGTTCACATAGTATTTAATTTCTTTTATCGTATTTATTACTTGCCATTTCATGTTTTAAGTTAGTAAGTTTTTGTTGGTCATGATTTAGAGCAATGATGAATGAAAGTCGAAGCCAATCTATCTTGGTCAGTGGTGAAAGTGGTGCCGGGAAAAATGAGACAACAAAATTGATTATGCAGTATCTTATCTTCGTAGTTTACATCTTTTGCCAATCTCTAGTTTTTTCTCCCACTTACCTCTTAGATTATAAGAATATTATTGCATCGAGTCATTTGTCTGTCATATGATCGGGTCTTATATTTTTATTCATCTAAAGCTTGCTATCTATATGACTGAATCTATAATGGTCACAATCTCAGTCATGCGTACTTAAATCAAATCTATCTAGAACAACCCACTTGGTTGGCCTAGTGGTGCTGGTTTGCCACCTTGGAGTGTGCTCCTCTCAAGGTCTCAGGTTTGATTCCCCTTGGTGTCAATTTCGGTGGGCTAGTCCACACAGAGCCAAAAAAATCTGGCTTTAAATGGGCCCCACAATTGGGCGGTGGGATTTCTCCCCTCGGATTAGTCGGTCCTTGAGCCGGATACCGAATTTTCAAAAAACAAAATCCATCTAGAACCAGAGTTAAATGTTTTTTATTTAATGCAAACCGTGTCAAATAACCTTACGCTCCCCAACCATGGAAACATGCGACAATTCTGTTAAGATTGTGGAATGCGTTTCGTGGACAAGATTGTGCTTTATGGAATAAGATTGAAACGTGCTTGTGTGCTGGGTTGTTTTTGTGTGTGGCCTGTTTTTCTGGGCCTTTAAATCCGGTCGAGTTGGGTTAAAATTTAAACCCTGTCTTTGTTAAAATGCTGAGAATGCGTTTTCCTTTTTCATAGACAACAACAATGGGAAACGAAACCCAAATCGCCTCCTCTCAATCCTTTTAAGGCGATGACGTTCACAACTATTTCCGGCAACGTCGTCCACGCGTATTCCTATGCTTATGTGCTTTAGTGTTTTGCTCCATTTCATTGTTCAACTCTGTTTCGGTCATTTGATCATTCATCTCCATTTCATCGCTTAATCATTCCTTAACTCAGTTTCATTCGTTTTGCTTTGTTTCATCGTTTCTTCAACTTTGTTTCATCGTTTCATCCATTTTGTTATGTTTCTTTCACAAAGTAGTAATGACTTCAATTAGTGGTACTCAATATGTTCAACAAACTATAACTTCTGCCTCAGTTGGGTTGAAAAGGTTGCAAAAAATGGCCGTTGAATGAAAATTGACCCAACATGGGAACACGGTGTTTGATTGATGAAGCTACAAGAAGAGTGAGGGGTAACTACCGTTCGCAAGAACTTACTAGAGCTGCTTATCGATTGAAACATCATTTGGCTGGGGCTGGAACCAGTAAAGATGTTGATTCTTGTAAGTTGGTTCCAGATGATGTCAAGAAAGCTATGGAGGATATTGTCTATGGCTTACAAAAAATGTTGTTGAAAAAGAATTATATTGACGTTGAAGGTGTTGTTGTTGAAGCTGAGGTTGCTGCTAATTCAAATGGAAAGAGGAAAAGTGTAAGGGAGATTGCACGCAAGGATATGTTCAAAAGAGGAATCACTACACTTATACAAACCAAAATCAATGGTACATGAGGGAAGACGCATGCAAGGATATTGCTCTTTTGTTTTTTACAATAATGTTATTCCATTTAATGTTGCAAGGTGCGAAGAATGTCAAAAACTGTTTGACAATGTTGGAAACATAGTTTAGAATTTAAGCCACCATTCTACCATGATAGAATGGTGGCTTAAATCCTAAACTTTGTCTCCAACATTGTCAAACATTTTTTGACATTCTTCGGACCTTGCAACATTAAATGGAATAAAATTATTGTAAATAAAAACAGAGCAATGTCTTTGCATGCTTCTTCCCTCACATCCTTCTATTAGGCACCATTGATTGTGGGTTTTGTGTGTGTATTGACTCCTCTTATGAACCTATCCTTGCGTGCTATCTCCCATACACTTTTCCTCTTTCAATTTGAATCAACACCAACCTTAGCTTCAGCAACACCACCTTCGATGTCAATACAATCTTTTTCAGCAACTTTTTTTGTAAGTGATAGTCAATATCTTCCATAGTTTTCTTGGCATCATCTGGAACCAACTTACAAGACTTGACATCTTTACTGGTTCCAGCCAAATGATGTTTAAATCGATAAGCACCTCTTGTAAATTCTTGCGGAGAATAGTTATACCTCACTCTTCTTGTAGCTTCATCAATCATAACCCCGTGTTCCATGATGGGTCAATTTTCATTCCACGACCATTTTTTGCAACCTCTGCAACCCCAACTGAGGCAAAAGCTATAGTTGGTTGAACATTTTGAGTACCACTACTTGAAGCCATTACTATGTTGTGAAAGAAGAAAAACAAAATGGATGAAATAGAGTTTTGAAACAAAGTTGAAGAAACAATGAAACATAATTGATGAAACGATGAAACAAAGATGAATGATGAAATGAATGAAACATAGTTGAACGATGAAACAGAGCAAAACGATGAACCATATAAGCAGAGCAAAACGCGTGGATGAAGTTGTCAGAATCAATTGTGGACGTTGTCGCTTGGAAAGGAATGAGAGGAGGCAATTAGGGTTTTGTTTTCCATTGTTGTGGTCTATGAGAAAGGAAAATGTGTTCTCAGCGTGTTAACAATAATAGGGTTTAAATTTTAACCCAACCCAACAAGGTTTAATGGCCCAAAAAAATGGGTCACTCACAAAAAGATTCCAGCACGACAAGCACGGTACGATCTTATTCCAGAAAGCACGATCTTGTGCACGAAACTCATTCCAATGATCTTTAACAGAATTAGAGCACGTTTTCATGACTAGGGAGCGTAAGATCGTAAAATCTTACGACCGAACACGCGATCTTGACTATCTTGCTTGCTGATGATTTGGAAGTTCCTTCTATTGGTGATGATGATGTTATTGAAGTGGAGGAGAATGAGGATGGTGATCTTGATGACTATCAAGATTTTGGATCGGAAAATATCTGAAATGTCTACAAATTATTTGAGCCAGTTATTATAGTCTTTTGAATGATGCATAGGACTTTTTGACCTATGAACTTAGTGTTCGGTGAATGGTGTATAGATCTTTTTGAATATGTATAGGCCTTTTTGAGTACTTGATCTTAATTCATGATATTAATGTTGTGATTTATAGGTTATTTTGTTCTTATATTATAATTTTTATGTTTTTGCAGTATGTGTGTGTATATATGATATTAAAATTTTGCCCTTCGTTAGGATCTACGAGGTGTGTTTCAATCTTTCATCGGCCTATCAATCCTATTTCAGATCTCGTGTTTGACTACATTATTGATAGTGATAGACCCATGTTATTGTTGTAGCCGTTTTGGGAAGTTCGTTGAAATTCAGTTTGATTCAAGTGGTAAAATATCTGGTGCTGCAATTAGAACTTACTTATTGGAAAGATCACAAGTAGTGCAAACCATGGATCCTGAACGAAATTATCACTGCTTTTACCAGTTGTGTGCATCTGAAAGGGTACTTGATTATACATTTTGTTGTTAGTCTTGCATGATAATGCTATATTTTACAAATTCAAGTTATTGTTCTTACTTTGTTGCGGTCAAAGTACTAATTATTCTACTTTGTAATTGGAATGCCTATTTTTTAGGATGTAGAAAAGTACAAGTTAGGATATCCAAGCCACTTCCATTATTTGAATCAAAGTAAAGTTTATGAATTAGACGGGGTAAGCAGTGTAGAAAATACATAAAGACGAGAAGCGCAATGAATATTGTTGGAATAAGTCACGAGGATCAGGTGTAATGATGTCACCCACTAGTGCATTTCTTGCTTTATTGTATGTTGTCCTAAACTTGTTTACAGTCGTCCCTTATAGTTATCCTTTTTTTCCTATTAACAGGAAGCCATATTTCGCACTTTAGCTGTAATTCTACATATGGGAAATGTTGAATTTTCTCCTGGGAAACAGCTTGACTCATCAATAATAAAGGATGAGAAATCAACATTTCATTTGCAGATGGCTGCTAACCTTTTCAAGTATGCAATTTATGTCATTTTTAGAGCAGGAATCATATTTTAATTTGGATGTGTTATTGTTTATAAGGGTATCTGCCATTGTTATGTTTCCTATTATATTTTTTAAAAATCAGGAATAGGAATCAATCTACTACTCATATATTTAGAATCCCATCAATTAATACAAATCAAAGTTAATATAGTTTTCTTAATAGGGTTCCTCGGGTTTATTAAATTGTAACAAGCTGGATGCATATGATATATATGCTCTGGCTTGAGGGTGAGTGTTGATTATTCTCTTATATATAAATTTGGACAACCTCATTGTGAAATACAAGTAATTCACAATGTTGAAAGATGATTTCTATTAAAAAAGCATAATAATAAAAACTTGAAAGACAATAGAAATTTAATTGCAAGAATTCTACATGATACTATATTTATAGTATGATGGCCCATGCTATGCCCTATACATTAAATTTCTACGTTTGAAAAAAATGAAGCTATGTGCTCTACATCAATAACCAAAAGATATGAACAAGAAAAAAAAACCCTTGAGATAGGATATAATTGCTAAATGCAAATCTCAGCCTGTAGGGCTGATCTGGAGAATTACATTATAGTTTTACCATGAGGATTTTAGGCGGAAAATAAGGGAGGATTTTTGTTTTCTATATAATATAAGATAGATAGATTATAGACAATAATATAAGTGATGCCATAATTCACTACTTTGAGAAGATAACTTTGACATTGCTTTTAATGAAGAGTATTAGTGTCAAAGACATTGCTTTTAATATTTTGGTATGATTTTGCAGATGATAAAAATACCTAAACATGTTGCATGCTTCGTCTTTTCTCTATAATATTTAATGACTTATCATAATTTTAAAGAAGTTTTCATCCTTTGGTGAACCTAATAGAATGGGTACAATTGTTCTCTCTTCAGGTGTGATATGAACCTACTACGAGCAACATTATGTACTCGTACAATACAAACCCGCGAAGGAAATATTGTCAATGTGGAATTATTGAAGATTATATTGTTTTTATCATGCCCAAAATTTGCGGTGAAAATTCTATTTATTTTTTTGTTATTTTACCAGGCTTGTTGATAATATGAATAAAACGGTTGGGCAAGATATCAATTCTGAGTAGGCTTCATGTCACCAATCTTATTGCTTTCACAAGACTTTTTAGACAGATAGCATTTATTTGTCATGTTATGTTTAGTAAGAATGTGTATTGTTTGACAGTAGTTGGAGAAAAAGTATAGAAAACACCCTCATTTGGAATATTCATAATTCTTGATCTAGTGTGCAGGAACGTATTATAAAATTCATACACAAGATCATGTTTTGGTTCTTACGAAATAAAGTTAAGCCTCTGAAGAGAATTAAGGTCTGAAGACTATCAGAGCCTCTGAAGTAGTTCTCAGAAGCTAAAGTTCGTCATGTCCATAAGAAGCATACTCTGTATGTCAAAAAAATATCGTATCTCAGTTTCAAGCTTCTAGGACGTTCTTTTGAAGATTGACAGCTCATGGTTAAGGAATTATCAAGTAGTACAAAATTCTTATCCTCAACCTTATCATCAAATGGAGCGTATAATACTTTATGTACTAACCTTACTCCAAATGGTGGAGCTTATTGGCAAATACAAAGTAGTGGAATTGATTTGCCTCTTTTGGAAAAGAAAATCGATTTTGTATCTTCAAGGATTCACAGCTTTCTATCATCAAGGATTATAACGGTCATATCTCAACGTCTCAAAATACTTGAAGTATAAATTGAAGACATCTTTCTTGAGAAAAGACTACTGAAACTATTGAATCTGAATTGCTAAGCTATAATATCTTTTGATATTCAAAGACTCTGAGCTCTGAAACTCTTTCATTACTCAAATTTAGTTTAAGTTTTAGTGAGTCTTGTTTAAGCTTATAAACTTATAACACGTCTGTTTTACAAGTGTTTCAGTATTGTTTAATTGTTTTAAGTCTGTAAGAAGTCTCTTGTTTTGTGTAACTTGAACATTTGAGAAGTCTCTTGCTTGTGTGCTTGAGCATTGGTTTTGTGTGATTATAGTGAAATCCCTTGGAAGTGCAAGGGGACTGGACTACTCTCGGTTTGTGAGAGGAACCAGTATAAATTCTTGTGTGTTTCTTCTTCTCTCTCTGTTTTTGTTTGCTTTGTGTTTATCTAGCTTGTTATTTATCCGCTGCATAACTCTTCTAGCTAGAAAAGTTTTAAACTTTAAAAACACAATTCAACCCCCCTTCTTGTGTTTATCACACCTTCAACGTTTAGGGCTTCGTTGCAAAGAGGGAGAAGTTCGCGGAGGAGAGGCGTGTAGGGTTCGTCTGTGTTGAGGGAGAAGGTTGCGTTTGTGAAAACAATCTTTCCTCTTCTTTCTTTTTTACAAACAATCATTCCTTTTCTATTTTATTAATATATTTTTATTTTAATTCTGAAATGTTTTTAAGTCAGGTGGTCTGACTTAATATCACTTCAATTTTGAAAATTCCTAGCATGTCCCATGAACTTAACATTTTAAATCAAGTGGATTGCAGTTGATTTAAAATTCCTGATTTAAAAATTGTTTTTTGTACTAGTGACGGTGAAACATAGTTTACTATGTTCTCCATAATCAATCGTGGACCAAGTCAAATGTTTGCTATGAATATTTTTAAGGTAAAAAATAATTGTACAACGTTTAAAACAATTATGCCAACATACTTTTATTCTAAATCATATTTAAATAAAATGATTGTGAGTGTGTGATATATAGAGAACTCTTCTTACTACTTACATAATGGTTCTAAAAATATATTGATTATAACTTCTTGAACTTCTTTTGTCAATCATCAAAACAACAATGTTCCTATCAATGCATATATTCACATTCTCCCCCTTTTTGATGATGACAAACATCTCATGGTGGGATTTGCTCAATGAAGGGGTTAGGATAAAAATAATCGAAATAAAATATATGACAGAGATAAGCACAAATTATTCTCCTCCTTTCTATATGTAAACATTTACACACTACTCCCCCTGAAACATGCAAATCACATAACTCTCCCCCTTTTGACATTATCAAAAAGCGAGAAAGAAATATTCATGAAAAGACATATATTCAAAAAATTCATAAAAACATAGTAAAGTGAAAAGACTAAACCACGTTAGTTTTTCTTGAATTTGCAATTTTTTTTTTTGGAGAAATTTTTTTCAATAACGTCACCACAGAATGCATAGCCACTTTTTTTTTTTTTGTGATAACGAGAACAACTCTTTTTTTTCCCATGTCATATGCTTAGAATAACCATATAAATATATACTGGACCGGGCGAGATTATACACGGCCCAAACGTACAAGACCTTCGGCCCAATATCACAATAGACCGTGGGGCGAATTGGGCTTTGAATTGCCCCTACCACAACGGCCCATTCCGTCCAATCACAAACCATCACATGGGAAAAGCACGTTCATAAACAGTCCTGAATAATAGGATCCACTCGCCCATACGGTGACACGATCTCACGTACGTATCAAGGCAAAATCTGAATAACTACCATATAGAACTTCACTATAAAAACCCCTCATCATCGAGGAAAAAGAGGAGACCAAAAATTAACTAGAACTTCCAAAGATATTACGAAGAAAGAGAATTAAAGTGAAGCAGGAACATTTGGCGCTAGAAGGAGGGGCTGAACCTCCGACTTTGTGGTAAAAACCACCAAAATGACCGGCGGAATCAGCAACGATGGAGGGCCAAGCATGAATTTACAGGCTGCAATCGACGAAATAAACCGTCTTAAAGCCAAAATGGCGGCTATAGAACAAGAAAAAGAGGCAGAAAAGGTGGCCGAAGCAGAGTTGGAGGAAGTACAGGAATCACAACCTCTTTATGGGAAGCCCAGGTTCCTGCAAACTTCAAAATCCCACAGCTACCAACATTCGATGGAAAATCTGACCCGCTAGAGCACATAATGGCGGTAGGAACACAAACAGCCATCATAGGAGCAGAGGATCACTTGAGGTGCAAACTCCTCTCCAGCACTTTCAAAGATGCAGCTCTACGATGGTACATGAACCTACCCAGGCACTCTATATCTAGTTGCGCAGATTTTCACAAAAAATTCGTCCACCAATTCGCCGGAACCAAACATGTGCAAGTAACGGCAACAAGCCTGTTCAATATCCTCCAAAACGGCCCCGAGTCACTGCGCGAATACCTCGCCCGCTTCAGTGAGGCTACCATCAAAGTCTCAAACCCAAATCAGGAAATGTTCGTAGCAGCTTTCCAAAACGGCTTGAAAGCAGGCCACTTCAATGAATCGCTAGCCCAAAAGCCAGCGGAATCAATGCAAGACGTCATGAAGCGAGCCGAATGCTACATCAAGGGCGAAGAGAGTAACGCCGAGAAGCGATCACGAGATTCCAGAGAAAGAGGAAGAAATAAAACCCCCGATCGTTATCAACGAGGATGGCAGCCTAGAGATAGAGAGAGTTGGCAAAACAGAGGAGGAAGGAATTTCCGTCAGAACGATAGGAGACCACGCCAAGCCTACGAGGAGTACTCACCACTCAACAGCGCGAAAGTCCACATACTTGAGGACATTTTAGACTCCGGCTTGGCCAAGCTACCCAGCGCCCAAGATCAAACTTTTGCCCTTGGACCGAATGATCACGAGTGGTGTCATTATCATCGTTGCAAAGGTCATGACACGGAAAAATGCTACAGATTAAGGGACCTGATCGAGGAGCTCATCAGGAGCGGACACCTTCGGAAATTCATCGAACAGGCGGCTAAAAGAGAACCTCAGAAACCCCCGGGATCTCCCCGCGAGCCACCTCAAAAGGGAAAGGAGAAAGAAACAATCAGGGTCGCAGTTAACACAATCGCAGGAGGATTCGCCGGAGGAGGCGAGTCGAGTTCCGCCAGAAAAAGATACCTCAGAGGAATCATCAACGCCATAGACAGCATCAACTGTACAACACGCAGCGATTTTTCTCAAGTCCCAGACTTATCCTTCTCCCCAAAGGATGCCAGCGGTATCGTTCCCCACGACGACGACCCGCTAGTAATACAGGTCCAGATCTTAAACTGCGACGTCAAGCGAGTGCTAATTGACTCAGGAAGTTCGGCGGACATTATGTACTGGGAGGCTTTCAAAGCCATGCAACTAGCCAGCGAGCAACTACGTCCCTACCACGGCACCCTGGTAGGCTTCACTGGCGACCAAGCCGAAGTAATGGGACACATCACCCTCTTGACAACTTTTGGCGATCACCAGAACGCCAAGACCATTAAAGTCCGCTACCTGGTAGTTAAAACCCCGTTCGCATCCTACAACATCATCATCGGAAGACCAGCCTTCAACACACTAGGGGCGGCCATGTCAACGCTATACTTGTCAATAAAGTATCCCCTTGATAATGGCGGGGTGGGCATCGTAAGAGGAGACCAAGCTCTCGGTCGCCAATGCTACGAGTCAAGCCTGAAAATCAGAAGGAATTACGCCCAGACAGCGACGTCGCAACCAGGCGGAACACCCGTAAATGCGACAAACATGAGCGAAGCCACCGAACTAGATCCGAGGGAAGAGTTTCACGAAGGAAGAGTCAGCCCCATTGAAGATCTTGAGGAAATAACAATCGGAAATGAACCACATCAAGTAACCAACATAGGCACCACCCTGCCCACCGAAGAAAAAGCCAAGATCATCAAGACATTAAGGAGAAACGTCGACCTATTTGCATGGCACCCGAAAGATATGCCAGGTATCGACGAAAGCATAATAACTCATAAACTAGCCATCCACCTCGAAGCGAAACCAATCTCACAGAGGAAAAGAAAAGTTGGCGAAGAAAGAAGATCCGCCATTGATGAGGAAGTTGACAAACTGCGAAAGGCCAATTTCATTGAAGAAATCAAATACCCAGATGGTTGGCCAACGTCGTGATGGTTAAAAAGAATAATGGAAAATGGAGGATGTGCGTGGATTTTACTGACTTGAACAAGTCATGCCCCAAAGACCCATACCCCTTACCAAACATCGACAGACTCATAGACGGCGCCTCAGGATACAAGACCTTGAGCTTCTTGGACACCTACTCAGGCTATAACCAGATAAAGATGAGCCCAACAGACGCCTCACACACGGCGTTCATGACCAACACATGCAACTTCTTCTACAAAGTCATGCCTTTCAGTTTAAAGAACGCCGGCGCCACCTACCAACGCCTTATGGACCGAGTTTTCCAGAAGCAGATAGGAAAGAACTTGGAGGTTTACATTGATGATATGGTTGTTAAGACTGCAAAGGAAGGAGATCACAATGGGGACTTAGATGAAATCTTAAAAGAGGTCAGAAAGTACAACATGCGCCTCAACCCAGCAAAGTGCTCGTTCGGCGTCCAGGCGGTGAAATTCCTAGGATTCATGTTAACTAGCCGCGGTATCGAGGCTAACCCAGAAAAGTGTCAGGCGATAATTAATATGCGAAGCCCAACAACGGTTAAAGAGGTACAACAGCTAACCGGAAGAATCGCCGCCCTGTCCAGGTTCTTGGCATGCACCGGTGAAAAATCCTTTCATTTTTTCACCACCCTCAAGAAAAGCATTTTTAGCCGTCCAATGCGAAGAAGCTTTTCAGAAACTAAAAGCATTTTTAGCATCCCCTCCGGTGCTTTCACGCCCCAAGCAAGGGACACCATTGACCTTATACTTAGCAGTATCAGAGAACGCCATGAGTGCAACACTGGTACAGGAAGTAGATGACGAGGAAAAACCCATTTATTTCATAAGCAGAATCTTCAGGGACGCCGAAACGAGATACCGAAAGATCGAAAAACTATCGCTAGCAGTAATTGTTACCGCCAGGAGGTTACGCCATTACTTCCAAAGCCACAGGATAATGGTAAAAACCGACTACCCCATCAAACAAGTCCTGCAAAAGCAAGACTTAGCAGGAAGAATGGTCGCCTGGTCAATTGAGCTGTCGGAATTCGACATAGTATTCTCCCCAAGGGGAAGTATCAAATCTCAAGTCCTGGCAGATTTCGTCCTGGAAATGACAACCCCGCCTGAGGCGATTAGCACCCAACCCTGGACTTTGTCAGTGGATGGGGCCTCCAATCTAAGAGGGAGCGGGGCCGGAGTAGTTTTAGAAGGACCGGACGGAGTGCTAATTGAACAGTCTCTTCACTTCGCTTTCAAAGCAAGTAACAACCAAGCAGAGTACGAGGCCTTAATCGCCGGTATGAAATTGGCAAGAGAAATGGAGGTAGAGGACTTACGGGCGAAGAGCGATTCACAGCTGGTAACAAACCAAGTGGCAGGGGAATACCAGACAAAAGACCCACAGTTAATGAAATATTTAGAAAAGGTCAAATCGCTCGCAAAACAATTCAAAACTTTTGAATTGGTACATGTACCCCGAGATCAGAATTCCAGAGCAGACCTGCTATCTAAGCTGGCTAGCACCAAGAAACCAGGAAACAACAGGACCGTTATTCAGGAAACAATATCGACTCCAAGCACAGAGACACTAGAAGTAGTCCTTCCCCTTGAACAAGAAGACTGGCGACACCCTATCATCAAATATCTCCTAAATGATGAGATACCACTCGAGAGGGAAAAGGCGATCAAAATCAGAAAGATGGCGGCACATTACACTATGATAGGCAACAGGTTGTACAAAAGAGGGTTTTCATCACCATTGCTCTTGTGCGTGGGCGACCCCGAAGCTCAAACGATCATCAAAGAAATACATGACGGGTCGTGTGGGAACCACATTGGAGCACGATCGCTAGCAGGGAAGGTCGCTAGAGCAGGGTACTTTTGGCCAACTCTATTCCAGGATGCGTCAAGATATGTAAGAAGCTGCGATGAATGCCAGAAGCACGCAGACATCCACCACGCCCCAGGCGAGCAGTTACAAAGCGTCATGTCACAATGGCCTTTCTATATGTGGGGAGTAGACATAGTGGGGCCATTCAGCACCTCACAAGGACAGGTCAAATTCTTAATCGTAGCAGTTGACTACTTTACGAAGTGGATCGAGGCGGAACCAGTGGCAACCATCTCATCAGAAAAGGTAAAACACTTTTATTGGAAGAAACTAATATGCAGGTTCGGGCTCCCCAAATACATAGTATCCGACAACGGCACTCAGTTCACAAGTGAATCAGTAATACAATTCTGTGAAGAAAAAGGAATCAGGAATACCTTCGTATCAGTCGAACACCCACAAGCCAATGGTCAGGCGGAATCGGCCAACAAAGTGGTCTTAAAAGCGCTAAAAAGGAATCTCATGAGGAAGGGAAAGTCTTGGGCGGAACATATACCCGCCATATTATGGTCATATCACACCACTACTCACACATCTACTGGAGAAACACCATTCAAAATGGTATATGGAACAGACGCCATGATTCCAGCTGAAATCAACCCGCCAAGTTGGCGACGTGAAACTCTCACAGCGCCAGACAATGATGCAGCATTGCAGGAAAACCTGGACCTGTTGGAAGAGGTACGAGAAGCAGCGCACCTCAGAGAGTTCACAGCCAAACAAAGGGCTAGGAGGAAATACGACACCAGGGTGATTCCCAGGAAATTCGAAGCGGGCGACCTAGTTCTTAAGAGACCCATGGGAAGAGATAAAGGAGGAAAACTGGCACCAAATTGGGAGGGGCCGTTCAGGATTCAAGAAGTGCTCGGAGGAGGAGCATATAGGTTGGAAACCCTAAGAGGCGAGACATTCCCAAGGACTTGGAACGTGGCGAACCTAAAGTACTATTTCAGTTAGTCTCGTTTATTTTTGCTTTAGTACTAAGTGTTACTATTTCTGTCATTTTCTTTTTTGTACTCTCAAAATTTCTTTGTAAGACATCTTTGTTAAGTTTCTAATAAAATGGGCGGCGGGACACTCTTTTCTCCTGCAAAGGCAGGAGTTTTTACTGAGGCCCGTCGACCTATATTCAGCAATTCTTTCTTCATACCGCCACAAAAAAAAAAACAAGCATTTATGCTCTCTCTATAACACGGACGTTCTAGCCCTCAAGCATTTATGCTGTCAATAATAACAAGCATTTCTGCTTTATGACGCAAGGGCATTTCTGCCTCAAAGCTTTTCAGCTTTCAAAACAGTAAAAGCATTTCTGCTCCATAAAATAAAGGCATTTTTGCCCTCAAAAGCATTTTTGCTCTCCAGAACACAAAAGCAATCAAGGTGCTAAAACGAACAATTATACTTACAACATATACCATTCTCTTAAAACATATAACACCTTCAAAACATGTTGGGCATATCAATAAAGATTGCAAATTCTACTTTTCCAATCGAGATATAATTCAAATAAGAACGACATATACCATTCCTTTAAATTCAAAGAATACATAATTCAACGATTCGGCAGCAAAAAGGTATAATCAAAATACAACGGACATACGTCAACAACCCAAATCCAAAACAAAATGAGTTGGATGATTGGCAAAGCCTTACAACCCAATACAAATGAACACAGTCAACGAGGAACAAGTTTCCCCCCTTCAATCTTCTTCATAAAATCCAATTCCGCTAGCAAGGAGGGATCCACATCCGGAAAAACAACCCTCATTTGTTCCACATGAAAAGCAAACCCATCCACATACTTATCCGCCATCTCCTCTTTCAACGCGGCATTCTCATCCTCCAAATCTTTCACGTCTTCCGAAGTCAGGGCGGCTTCATGGGCTTGTTAACATAACGCCACAATACAAGCATTACGCAAACGAGTCAAGTTCGCCTTGTCCTTTCCCAACAGAGCAACATCCTCAGCATGTTGCTTATTCAATAAATCCACAGCAGCAGACGATTCACCCTCCTTCCTGGGAACCTTTATAGTCACTCGGGATCCTTCCAACTTCCTTTTTCTCTTGGCGCCCTTAGAACCGTCAGCGTCAATGATCAACTGCACAGACGGATCCACATGCGCATCGGGCTACAGTTTTTTCTATTTCGACTTCGCCAAGTAGGCCAGCCATTCCTCATCTGGAACTCTTTTCATCCTCTCTGAAACACACAGCAACAAATAATAAGTACAAGCAAAATTCACCAAGAAGAAATAAGTACATAGGCAATGGCGAAGAAACTTACTCAAAAACGACAGTGTACTTTTCGCGTCGTTCTCACGACGAAGCACATCTTTGATATCTAGAATAAGGAATGAATCCAAAAATTGTACAGTTTCCCTCTCAAAGGGAGTTAACATCTCCTCCCTCACACCCTTGATAAGGGCCGGATTATCACTCCAATAAAACGGAAAAAGGCGATTACCCCTACTATCATACATCAAATCAGGAAGCTTAGGCCCACACCTAAGACGAAAAAATGTGTCCTGATAATTCTTGAAGTTTGACGCATATAGCGTAAAGAGTCCTCGGTTAGGTTGGCTACTTAGGGATAACAACCGTCCCTGAACGACGTTTTTGACATGGTAAAATGAAAAGAAAACACCCAAGCTGGGCGTCACATCCAAACCCATACAAACTACCTCAAAAGCCTTAATGAAACCCCAGGTGTTCGGATGAAGCTGAACGGGGGCAACATTTAGGACACGTAAGACATCGCCTTCAAACTGGGTTAAGGGGAACCATAAATTAAAAGTTTGAATCACAGTGCCATACATATAAAAGTAATGCGGCTCCACCATATTTACGGTAGTCACCAACTCATCCTCGCCAACAGGGTCTACCACAACCTCCTCTTCATCCTCCTTACTATACAATTTAACAACCTCTCTAAAACAGCGTATCATTTCAGCAGAATTATACTTCGAAACGGAATCCATAAGGGAGGGAGACGCGTCAAGCACCACAGGTCGATATTCCACAAGCTCTTTCCCTGTGAAAGATGAAGGGGATATTATTACACAATCACTACTCCTACTACTGTCACTATCACTGTCGTCGCTACTAGAACTAAACCAAAACTTAGGGATAAATCCCTGCACCCTAGGGTTTAAAGAGGGAGAGGTAGGGGAGCTCCCCGACTCATCACTCAACTCTCGAAGGATAACCATTACGAAACAGCAAAAACAAGCCGAACAGAACAGAAAGGGAGAAAGAGGATTGCTATACCTTATCTCCGGCTTCAGATCTGGGTTGCTATCCAAGCAGGGTGAGTATATGACAGCAAAAACGAATAGATCCCAGAAATAGGAAAGGAGTATTTAAATAGCCTCAGGGAAAGCGAATGGACCCAGTGACCACAGCAAAGAGGGAACGTTTCGTTGTCCAGCAGTTAAAGAAATGCGAAACGATTCATTAACCAGCGGGTAATACACATGTAACGTCCCTAGGATAACAGTCAACACATGTCCTCATAAAATCAGGAAGCGAAAGCGAGAAAATAAAGGTAAAACTATCAATCACGCCCACACGGCTCGCCCTAACCTAGCATCACGCCCTCGCCGATGTTCAATTAATTAAAGCAAAAATAGATACTGACAAAAGAGAATTTTCATTAACACAATAGGCACATAGTGCTTACAAAATGCTTACAAAAAGGCAACTGCCAAACGACTAGAATAATAAAGAGAAGAACACCCAAAGCCACGATACAGATCAAGCTAAGTTAGCAGCATTCTTGGCGGAAACCCACAAATTCTCAATCACTCGCCTGCAGCGATTCACAAGGTTCATATCATCCATTACTCCAGATAATGCTTCGCCCAACTCACGCTGTCTCGCCTTCAAGGCTAACAGGTTCTCTCTCTTTTCTAAAAGATTGGCTACATCTTGGCGAATGCTGCGCTGAAGGTCTTCCTTCTCGCCTTGTAGTTTCGCCAGCTCGCCCTGCATCCTCCCAGCACGGCGATCAATCATTTCCTCCTCATAAAAGAAAGCAGCTAAGTTCCCTTCATACATCCGCATCCCTTCTTTCGTCATCCATATTTGATCAAAAACACCAGAAAGAAGTTCTTGATTCTGCCGTTCAGCCTCTTCCACGAGAGTAATGAAGGGTGCATCTGCCACCATCTCCTCTCGCAGATAGATAAGAGAATGCAAAAAATCTTTTTCGCGAGGAGACAATTGCCATTCACACCCACGGAGATCGTCAACAAGAGTCGAAAACTCTTCCGTCTCACTAAGTAAGTCATCCGGCCCTTGCTCTAGCATTGCCTTCAAAGCATTGAGAATAGGAGTAGCGGAAGAATCCATGCTTTTTCAAGAAGGAGAAGTGTGAAGAAAGAAGGGAGCGAAAAGATATTGTCATCTGAGCATATCCATTAAAGAGTAGAATACGCTATTCACTGCAGAGCCCGGCATGTGGCAAATAAAAACTGTTGGCAAACTGCGGGGAGATTTCATAGCATACACACATATCCGAGAAAGATCGAGCATATCTCCGAAGAGCTGAAAAGCACTTCGCCCTTATGAACATATGGGCTTGTGCTTGGGGGGCTGTGGACCGGGCGAGATTATACACGGCCCAAACGTACAAGACCTTCGGCCCAAATCTCAATCATCACAACACACCTCTTCACCCTCAAACTCTGAACCTCATCCAACCAACTTAACCAACCCTGAAATCTTGAGTGAATGCAATAACTTGATTAGACAGATACATGGTCTTCCTGAGTTGAGACTCTCTGACAAATCATCATCTGAATCTGTTGCAAAATGGGTAAGCTTGGCAGGTGACTTGGTAGAAAAGCTGCATAGTCTTCAAGGACCTGATGTTGAAGAACTAAGGAGGTCTGAAAAGAGGAAGGATAAGGTAGTTGAAAAGGTCATTCAAAAAAAAACAAGACTCAGAAAGGAATCACCCTGAATCCTTTACTGAAAGAAACAGCAATCTGGATGAACCTGCTCAAAGAGATTCAAGGAGTGATCAAGAGTGTATGAAAAATCCAGTGTATGAGGCTGAACTTAAAGAAATCAGAACTGAGATGAGCAAGTCAAAAAGGATGTTGGAGAAAGTCGATGGAAAACAAACATAAATCTTAAAAACATTAACTTATCTCTTTAACAAATTACCAGAAAACCAATAAATGCTTATGTGTTTATCTGCTGATTAATTGTTTTGATTAGATACAATATTAGGTTCAACTTGTGTAAATATTAAGTTATTTCTTAATCATATGACTGATTATTTGTTCTTAATTGATTTTGTCTAGTATTACTTTATTCTAGAAATTTTTTCAATTCTTGGAAAATCTTTACATCAAACATCTGAGCTATTAACTGACAAACTTGATTTTCAATAAGTACAATATGTGATACTCTTAAAGCTTAAATTACATATCAAGAGAAGAAATATTTACAAGAAATCAAAATTACATAACAAGCCAAAGTAATGAGTTTTATCTCATTAAGAACCTAAGTTGTTGACTACATATCTATCTTCTAAAGACTATCTTCTGGAAGTCTCCAAGGGATGATCTTGGAGAAGGGACTGATATTCTTGAAGAAACCATGCATAAGTTCGGTTTCCTTCAGGAATGTCAGATTGCCCTTCTTAGGCTATGGACTTAAGTTTGATTTTTTTCTTCAGGAAATATATGTCTTCAGAACTTTAAACAGTCAGAGTCCAAAGATTTCTCTTCAGACTCTGAACTGAGTTCTTCTGTGACAGACGCTGGCTTTGTTTCCATTGGTTTCTTCTTATGTTTTCTCCTATCTTGACTGACTCTCAGTGAAACTATTTTCTTCTTCTCTGAGCGTTTCATTTTTTCTCTCAAGAGATCTATCAATTACCTAAGATTACTCTGTGTGAGTAAAATGACTAGGTATCTCTCTCCTTTTATAAGCAGATTTCAATAGCCAAAAATTAAATGCGCTCAACCGCTCCTGATTTGACGGCTTTGAAAGTTGAAATTTTCATTTACTGCTTATACTACCTTTTTTTGATAATGACAAAAGGGGGAGAAAGAATATTGGTAAATCAATTGTTGGAAGAAGTGAAATTACTTGGCTTTTTAGGGCCTTGTAGTGCTTCAGAGAGAGAACGTAGGAGAGTGGTCAAAATAGTAGCATGAAGTACATGCTGTGTTATGACAATCTGATCTTTGAGGATTTCAAAATATTGTACTAAAGAGCTCTGAACTGTTTTCAAATTTTTTGTTCAGACTCTGAGCTATTTTCTTTGAAAAGATTTTTAAAGCTCTGAACTGTTTGAAAATATTTTGAACTCTGAAGCTGTTAATGATAACCATCAGAACCAAGTGTGTATGTAGAAGTCTTTAAGCGCCTCTGATTCTATTTTGTCATTCAATTTAAATATTGCTTCAATTTAAATATTGCTTCATCTTGCATCTGCATTAAGGGCTTAATTTTCAAGGAGGATGCATTTATTAATTGAAGTTTATTATTCATAGTTAGTTCTTGAGTAAGGGTGCAACTTTACTCAAAGATTATCACACTATGGAAAGAAGAAGCTTGCAAACCTTGTTCTTTACATAGTAAAATATGAATAATTTAAGTCATATAATAAAATAATTCTGAAACTGATTAAAATTAACTATGGATACAAAATAGGGGGAGCTTACAAACCTAACCCTATGGGTTATCAGACTTAGGGGGAGCTTGCAAACCTCAGAAGCCTAATGTCAACATAGCTGATTTTCATCAACAACAATTGTATTTAATACTTGTGTTTGTCATCATCAAAAAGGGGGAGATTGTTGGAACAAAATATGTGTTAATACACACCCTTAAGTTTTGATGATAACAAAGTATTAAATGGACAATTGATGGTACTAATGTTTAAATTAAGTGCAGGAGAATTCAACGTTTAATCAAGAGCACACTTAATTTAAACTCTGATGAAACCAATGGAGGTCTGAATATTTAGACTCTGAAAGAGTTCAGATGCTACAACGTGGTCAGAAGCTATACAAAGTTCAGAAGCTCAAAGTAGATCAGAACGTCTGAAAGCTGTTCAGTGACTCAGAGGAGTTCAAAAGCTCAAGGATGTTCAGAAGCCTACAAGAGTTCAGAGGCTGTCTGAGAGTCATAAGTCATTCAGAGGATGAAGGCGTTCAGAATCTGAATTACTAAAGTCTATCAGAGGCCAACCATTTAAAGACCCATCAGACTCTAAGTTATCAAAGGTTCATCAGAAGCAAAGGGAATTCCCGGTCATCAGAGGGCTACATCAACTACAACTTATCAAGCCTGATGACTTGTTCTAAGGTCAACTAAAAAGCAACGGTCACAAAGGATGTGATCCCTCTCTCTAGGAGCTAGTTGTACCTTATAACTGTACCATTGGACAGACAACAAAGGTGAAGCTTCTCTGCAAAGGAAGACGTGACTTTACTCAACGGATCTTCATTGTCTACAGCTATCCAAGTTGCAACGGGAATTTCTCCAACGTCTCAATGTCTTCCTCAACTCATATAAATATGCCAAAGGAAGAATTGAAGACTAGCGCTCAATATTAGATAAAATCTCTCAGAAGAAAGTGAGCATTTAAATTGTAATAGATAATATCTCTCAAATGAAGTGAGCATAGAAACTAGCTTAGAGCCTCTGAAGTTATTATGTTTGTAATAATTTTTAAGCTCTTAAGTTAGTAGTAAGTCTTCTGCTTAGTGTAGAAGCAACAAAGTCTTCTGCTTAGTGTAGAAGCAAGAAAGTCTTCTGCTTAGTGTAGAAGCACGTAAGTCTCAGTCTTAGTGATTAGAGCAGTGAAGTCTTGAGCCTGAGTGCTTGAGCAAGGAAGCCTCTGATCTTGTGTGATCAGAGCAAGGAAGTCTCTCTGTCTTGTGTGACTTAAAGCAGGAAGTCTCAAGCTTGTGTGCTTGAGCAAGGAAGTCTTTGATCTTGTGTGATCAAAGCAAGGAAGTCTCTATAAGTCTTGTGTGACTAAGAGCAGGAAGTCTTGAGCTTGTGTGCTTGGGCAACTATTGTAATCCGTGTGATTATAGTGGAACTCTCTTGGAAACAAGGGGACTGGAGTACTCTCAATTTGTGAGGGGAACTAGTATAAATTGTTGTGTGTTCTTCTCTCTCTCGCTCTCTCATTTACTCCTTCATCATTCATAACGCCTTAAGTTAATTGTGTAAATGATCCGATGTGCTTTAAAAACTCTGAAAAGATTTAAACATCTTGGAAAAGTTTTTAAATATCCAAAACACAATTCAACCCCCCTTCTTGTGAAAGAAATGTCGATAAATTCCCCTCTGAACAAGTCCCTCCTGACATACTAAAAGCTCACCCAGAACATAATATCTTTCAAGATAAGACACCCCCGTCTATTTCACAGAAAAAGAAAGGAAAAAGGAAAACACCTATGCGATGGTCGGACATGTTCAAATGGAACCCTAAGGATGTTGAGCACAATGTTAACGATGTGAGTTTGGAAGAGGCGCCATTTTGATTTAAAGGTTTGACAAGTCGAGCTAAACGACTTTAAACAAAGCGCTGCGTGGGAGGCAACCCATGAGTTTTCAATCTAATATTTTTGTTTTTCATTTGTTTATCAGCAAATAAAGAGATTGATGGCTTTGCACCTGCCAGCTGCATATAGGCGTGAATCTCCAGGTTTCCCGCTCCAATCCTTAACATGAGTCGCAACAGTGAGGACACTGTTGGATTTAAGTTGAGGGGAGGACTTTATTGCTTTTATTTACTTTTCAATATTAATTTAACTTTCTAGTTTAGTTTTCCTTTTCGCAAATAAATTTTTTCAGTGTAATTTTTCATTTTTCCAAAATCTTGAGCCATAACAAAAAATTTGAGAGCAAAATAATTTTTGAAATTCCTGAGTCACAGACATAATTAAGACTGAATTTTCAAACTAAGTGTATTTTTTATACCAGCTATATCATTTTAACACCTTAAATTTCTTAATTATGTAGACAAATTTCGGTACTTGCTAGAAACTGAACTTAAATTTTCTTGACACTTTACTAATCCTTGAGTAAGCCCATAGGTAGTGGGCACCATCTATGATCACTATCTAAGTAGTAGAGTCGACGAATATAAGTGAATGACTTTGATTGAAAAATGAAAATCAAGGATGTATAAATCTGAAAAGGGACTACGCACTCTAAGTCAGATGATCCTCACCCGGTCATTTAGCCCAACTGTGAAATACCTCAAAGATATAAAAATATCCTATGACATAAAGTAAGAGAAGAGAAAAATAAATGATATGAAAAAGAATCAGGTCATAATCACTAACAGGTTCACTACCATGTGTGTATGAATAGATAATAGGCTTAATGTGATTACTGCGGGCTAAAAAAGGATAAAGAAAGAAAAAATGAAAGTTAAGTTCAGGTATAGTAAAATGATTCAGAACGGTCTATGTAAGGAAGAAATTCATGTTCATTTGTGATTTGTGTTTCCATGATATTTTTGGTACGATAAATAAATTAGTTTCTCTGATTTGGTCGAGATTAAAAATGTTACTCTTGGAAACTCTTTTTGTTTTATTTTCTCTATCACTAAATGATATATCTTTTTTCTTGAGGACAAGCAATGGTTCAAGTTTAGGGGAGTTTGATAACACCGAAAAATGCACTATTTATTTAACATTATTTGTCTTAATATTTTAATATTTTCTCTAAATTATTGTGTTATCAATAAAATAATTATTACATTTTATGGAAATACAGATGCAGCCGAAATTTAGTAAAACATGAGTTTTATGGGACTAGAAGTCAAAACAATAGCCAAAACACAAGTGCATGGCGCCTGCCATATCACTTGTGCCCAACGCCTCACACAAAACACATGGCGCCAGCCATGGTTCATGTGACACCGGTCATGTGTTTTCAATCACGTGGGTGGAAATAAATATCAAGGAAGACGTGGTCCCCACAACTCAAAACAAATTTCTCCTATGATTAAGGCAAGGCGCCGGGCACGTGGCTTGTGGCTACCAGCCACAAGCTATTTTCACTCTGTGTAACTGTTCCCATTATCCTCGGTACACGATCTATCATGTAGGCAACAGAAATTCCTATTACGAAGAGAAAAAAAAGGCTCAACTGTTACTTCACAGAGCCTATATATAGAGGAGCCTTCACTGTTATTTTTTCTTCTTCTTTACACGCATTATTTGAGATTTTAAGCTATTGTTATTCTGGTGTTTTTGCTTTCATTCCAATTGCTATCTGTAAGTTACTCTATTTAATATATTAAATTCAGTTCAGTATTTTAAATTCCGATCAGTTTATTTATTGCCATTGATACAATACATTTGAATTATTAATTTTAAATTTTAAATTTTGTACCATATACTGTCTCGTACAGTACATGGTACTTTGTGTTTTTACTTTATTTTTTCTTTTTAATATTTTGGATTTCAGCTTATTTTATTTGCACGAACAGTATATGCTATTTAATTTTCTGTTTTTATTTTACTTTATAATAATTCTTCAGTGTTACTATACTTGCTTTATTAATCGGTTCCTGTATTAATTATACAGTCCTGTTTCAGATTCAGTTTTTATTTATTTATTTGGTATCTGATATGTTCTTAATTAAATCAATTATTATTTATTTAATCGTAATGTTTTTATTTACAATTATGTCGAACTAATTTAATAAAACTGGAATGTGAATAAGAAGCCGGTCTGAGTTTAGTAATTAAGTTGCAAACTTTATTTTCAAACAAACTAGTTCTGTTTCAGTTTTTAATTAAACGATAGACTATAATTTTGCACGAAAGTGAAAATTAACTAAAGTGTAAGTCAACAGCGCGAGAGTGTGAGATTTATACTAGATAGTAAAAACTGGACATTAATTTTAAACACCACGACAGCTCTTTAAAATTAATTAAACTGTATTAGTTTCCAAAAAATATTTTATAAACTAAATATGAGAGCGAAAGTGAAGTATTTATTTATATTTTATGATTTAGTTCAATAGCGCGAAAGTGTGAGACCTCGATCTTTAAACTAATATTGTTTTGTGAAAACTAGATCTTTTTAATTAAATTGAATTGATTTTCAAAAAGTATTTTTATAAGTAAATGTGAGAGCGAGAGTGAAGCATTTATTTTATAACTTTACGATATTAACCAACAGTGCGAAAGTGTGAGGAGCGTATTTTTAAATCAATATCAGTTTGTTAAAAAGAAGCATTATTTCTAAATGCAATTTAATTACCGAACCCATTGAAGCGACTTAAAGTAACATTCCAGTTTAGTTAAATCTAATTGTTTAAATTAAATTAATTATTTTATAATCCCTTTCCAATTAATATTTAGCCTTAACCTTACATTATATTAAAAACATAAGCGAAGTTTTTGAAAAATAGTCCCTGAAGGAACGATAATCTTTTATAACTACACGATAAGTCTGTGCACTTGCAGAAATATCGCATCAATGATGTGTAACAACATTTCATCAATATAAATCAATTTATATATTCACCAACACTTCATGTATTAATACATGATATCACCAACTCACCATCAATATTTCATACACATATAAGCATATTCATACACATACACCTTAACATATTCATTACAATCCACCATCAATATCATTATACATATTCAACAAGTATATGAAAAGCATCATCATCCATCTTATCTCATATCATATACATTCCAACACATTTATTTATACACATAGTTGAGATCAATTCAATTCATCATCATCCATCACGTAACACTCATATAGGAATATTATCATTATTCATACATCTCTATAAGACTAGCAACATATACCCAACTATCATCATCATCAATTAATAATCAACTAAATCTGGCTGTCTTCGCTAGCTCTCGCTATAGCGAGCTTTGGCGAAGCAAGTCAGAAGCTTCCTCGCCATCTAGCGAGTCCTAGCGAAGAATCTGGAAACCTTCGCCATCTCTTCGCTAGCTCTCGCTGTAGCGAAGCAAGTCAGATAGAACAGGGTTGTCTGGCGAGCACTAGCGAGCGTTAGCAGGTTTCCCTTGCTAGCTCTCGCTGGCTCTCGCTGCAGCGACGGTACACAGAAGTTGCTGCTCTGTTTTCATGGTTGTTCGAGTTCCACCACAAAATCACCCAAAACATGTTCCAGTTTTAAAAAGATGTTTTCTTTAGATTATAAACATGTTATCATACATAGAAGTACAAGTTTCATCTCTTACAAACACCAAAATCATCACCAATCAAAGATTATGCATATTTTTCATTCAAAACTCAAAAACTCATAATTTCATATGAACATACTTTAATTCTCAAAATTGAAACCATCAACAAGTACTTTTAGCATCACATAACATAGATATCACGAAATCATTACAAAAGGAAGCATTTTGATTCATATAAAAACATAAAAATGCTAACTTTAAGCATAGCAAAGGGTGAGAGGGATTGGGCAAAGAGAACATGATTTCTCCTCCCTCTTTATCACCCACAAATTATATGAAACTACTCTCTTACCTCTAATTCTTCAAGAATTAGCTCCTCCAAATCTCTATCTTAGCTCCTCTTCTATGTTCTTCTCCTCTCCTTCTTCTCTAGACCTTCTCTCTCTAATTCTTCACAAAATGTGACAAATAACTTTCTCTCACTAAGTTTCCAAACTTATACCTAGGTTAATTCCTCCTCAATTTACTAAATTGCCCTTCCTCATAAGCCCACTCTAATTCTCTATTTATACCTCCTAAAAACACTACTATTCTAATCACACCACTACACTAAAAGCCACATATTTAAATAAATCACACAATATGGAAATTAAATAATAAATAAATCAAATAAATAATTAAATAAAAACGGGATGTGACACCGTGTGCTTGTTTAATAGCTTTGAAGTCAGGGTGTATGTAAAATTGAATTCAGGGTGTCCACTGCCTCCAAGTTGCAAGGAATGGAAAACTCATCGGGCGCCAGAGGCTGAGACTTGGGAGGATACCTTTTTGGATCGGATGACTGAGTTTGACGAACTGATGAAGAATGAAAAAGGTGACATGGAGATGGAGACGAATAAATATGATCCCATTATTGTGGACTAAGTTTGTAACCGGCACTTTATATGGTTGTAATGTAACCGATACTTTATGTGGTTGTAATGTAACCGACACTTTTTGTGGTTGAAATGTAACCGACACTTTTTGTGGTTGAAATGTAACCGACACTTTTTTGTGGATGTAATCAAGCAACAAATTATATAAATATATGGATGCGTATTTAGATAAATCACAACACAGTTTCAATTTATTTACTAGTTTTTTCAATTCTTAACTATGTCATCCTCACGTGGTTCTCGTGGTTCTCCAGTTCGTAATCCGGTAGAAACATATCAATTTTCTGTCCAGTTTCAGGGTAACAAAGAGTTGTTCACCCTTGCATTGGATACCAGTTTAACAACCGTTGAATCAATCAAAAATAGAATTGAAATCATGTATCATTATGCACAAGGCAAACAAATCAAAATTGCGAAACTTGGGTATGCAGAAATGTAGGTCGATCTGGCAGCTGACTGTTAAAACAATTCATTTGAAGATGCACCAAAGAAATACGGGTGGAAACAATTGAAAGATGATGATGATGTGCGTTCCACGTTTAATCAAATTCCAATTGATCCAAAAGGGGGACGTTTGTATGCTATGTTAAATTAAGCTAATTTTATGTCTTACGATGTTTTATGTTATGTCTTTAATTTCAGTGTAATGTGTTTAATTAAGGATGTTCCATGTTTCATTGTAATGTGTTTAATTCATGATGTTTCGTGTTTCATTGTAAAGTGTTTCATTGTTTTATTGTAATGTGATTGAAAATTGGATAGGTATTAATATCCGAACTTGTGTTTCGGCGTGGATTTGGTAAATCCATGTGGAATTACATGTTTAAAGCCTTGTCGCACAACTTAAACATGATTTCGGTAGAATGCTGCCGAAATTAGTGAATATCAGAATCAAATTTCACTATTTTCGGTAGCATTCTACCGAAATCATGTCATGTCAACTATAACATGGTTTCGGTAGAATGCTACCGAAATAAGTGATATTTGATTATGATATTCACTGATTTCGGCAGCATTCTACCGAATCCATGTCGTATGTCAAACATAACATCATTTCGGTAGGAAGCTACCGAAATAAGTGACATTTGATTATGATATTCACTGATTTCGGCAGCATTCTACCGAATCCATGTCGTATGTCAAACATAACATGATTTCGGTAGGAAGCTACCGAAATAAGTGAAATTTGATTCTGATATTCACTTATTTCGGCAGCATTCTACCGAATCCATGTCGTATGTCAAACATAACATGATTTCGGTAGGAAGCTACCGAAATTAGTGAAATTTGATTCTGATATTCACTTATTTCGGCAGGATTCTACCGAAACCATGTTTAAGCTGTGCGACAAAATTTTAAACATGTCAGTTCACATGGATTTACCAAATCGACGCCGAAACACAAGTTCGGATATTAATACCTGTCCAATTTTCAATCACATTACACAAGTTCACACATGTGCAATTATGCGAATATCCATCAACAGATACAAATTTTCAAATCACATTATCAAATGCGAATATCGAAAATACGAATACGAATACGAATATCCAAAATTACATAATCCTTATACATAATCATTGCAACATTGTGCGTACCAAAATACGAATCTCCAAAATTACACATCAATTGTTTAATACATACCAAAATAACAGTCAAAATCATTAAACTAAAATAACATTAAACTAAACTAATGAGTAGGACCCTCTTCACCAGATTTCTTCTTCTTCTTGCTTCCTTCACCAGAATCTCGCTTCCTCTTTACTGGCAGCGAATTTGTCGCCAGAGGCTCCAAATCCCTAACCACTTTCTTCAGTACTTCTCTAGCTTCTTCCAAAGTCAACTCACCATCAAGTTTTCCATTCACCTCCTCTATGACCGTCCTACAAATCTTAAACACGTCTTGTTTGTCAGCCGCATTGTCCTCTTCAATCAATACTTCCAGATTTGCAGGTCTTACCGGATTCCCTTCAATTGGTGGCCATAACTTCGGATGCGAGACACGATAAAACCATGCAATGTATCCGGGTACGGTTTCAAACACATTTTGTGCTCTTGGCCCTCTCATTTCTTCAGTCACATAGTTCTCAACCAAGTAGTTAGCAAATGCTTCACCAATTGTAAACTGATTCAGACCAGCTTTTGCAGATTCATCAGGGTGTCTGGGAATAGACTGGACATGTCCAAATTGCCTTAGGACACGCTCAGGCAAATAAGGACATATCATAGCACTTCCACACATAATCCAGTCACTGTCCCAACAAATATCTTCAAAGGGCGAATATGTCGGTGGTCCTCATATGGTCTAAACGTGACTTCGTCCACTTCCATCCTATCCAATGTCGTCCTATGCTCATCCGGATATTTACAACCTTTCAGAGGAAAATATTTAGCGCAAATTGGATCCCGGTTGCTATACTTTTCACCAGCCCATCCCCCTCCGAACCTTTTGAAATGCTCATAAATCCACGCCTAAAAACAACAAATTAATGGATAAATTAACAATAAACCTTTTGAAATGCACAAAATGATTTAACAACTGCATAGATAAATTAATGAAGTCGTTTTAAATAAATTAAATTTATATACCTGAAACATACAGTTGTAACCTCCATGGTTTCCACATCTCGGCTTAGTTGCCTTCTCCAAATAATGATACAAATATGCCAGCCCAGAAGCACCCTAGTTCCATGTGTTTACCAAGCTGAGGTCTTGCAAATATGACATCCACATACTGCATACTTTTGTTGGTGAAAATGGTTCCACCAATCAAGTAGAGGAAAAATGCTCGTATGGTGCAATCCCTGTAATTTTGCAAAACTTCCTCCTCTTCCTCTTCAGCTTTCAACGCTCGCCTCAAATTGGCGGCGTATATCCTCTCCAGCATGGGAAACCCGAAATGTGCTCCTTTCATTTTCTTGAACCTTGCCCTACACTTAGTTCTAGGGAAGTTCAGATACTCTTGGCACATATCTTCACCTTCTTCCGTTGTGCATGAAGTTCCAAGGTGGTTGAGCATTTTACCGGTGATGGGAATATGTAGCAAGCAGGAAACATCATCTAGAGTTATCGTAACCTCACCAATCGGTAGATGGAAAGTACCGGTCTCTGGTTGCCATCGCTCGATAAATGCCGTCAACAATCCCCAGTCAAGATTATTGTAATTTGTCTTCAAAAGTGGTTGAAGTCCACTAGCCTTAACGACATCCGAAAACCAATGCAGGTTACTCTTCTTGTGTTGTTCTCGTATTTTTTTTTCCGTTGTGGTGGTTGTGGTTTCGGTTCTGCTTGTGCTTCTACTTGTTGCTCTTCCTCTTCCTCTTCCTCTTCATCTCCAAAGTCAAAAAAATCGCTCAAATCTTCTTCTTGTTGTTGCTCTTCCAATCCCGGTTCAGTTGTAACTTCCATTTGTTCTTCATATTCATCTTGAGGCTCCACCTCTTGAGCTTGACTCGATCCAGCAACTACAACTTTTTTCCCTTTAGCCCGACTTGGAATTTTATCAACATTCACAAGTTATCTACGTGCAGAGCCATGTGCTCTGCTTTCCCTACCACCTCTGGTTCGTCCAACTTCATCTGTCATTCCTGTATAATAAATATTCAAACAGCTTTCACCAAATCAACCCAACAGCATAATATTTCAAATAAGATGAGCATCGAAAGAACATCTAGTCATCAAATCATGTTAGGTTCCTTCCTATGTTACTAACAACAACATCATCATATGAGTGATAACCTCTACATCTTCCAAACACATATTACAAAACATCATAACAATCAAAATAATAGCAAAACAAAAGCATCAAAGAAAATCATAAAATTTCAACAACCCAATTCAGAAATCTTAATTCAGAATCAAAATAAATCAAACTACAAATCCAAACTGGAAATCCAGGCATTTTATCAAGAAATTTTATCAATTACTTTATCATTCAGGCATTTTATCAAACAGTTGGAGCACATTAACCTAAATAGAAATCCAAACCCTATACATTAATTAAATTAACATTCCAATTTCGTGGAATCAACATATTAATCATAACATGATCAAAATATAATCAAGAACACAGTCAAAAGCAAGTAAATGAGATAGGTTATTTAAAATACTTACTTTTTCAAGTGAATCAATAAAAACCACGAATTTTCAATCCTCTGATTTGCGAATTCTAGTGATGGATGAGTTGTTGTGAACGAATTAAACCTTGTTGTTGTTGTTGTTGACCTTCGAATTTGCGATTAGAACCCTAGAATCGCCCTAGAATTTGGATGACTTGTGTTTTGCATAAACTGATATGAATGTTTGGTGAAACTACTGCTATATTACTAGACTTCGGTACGAACTTACCGAAATCCCGCGTGTTCGGCACAAAGCTACCGAAATCGCGCGTGTTCGGTAGCGTTCTACCGAACCTATATATTTTTTAAATTTTTCCATCAAACTTCCTGTCTGACATAATAGTATTTGTAGCCACTTAACTTCACTTCGGTATCTACGAACCGAAATAATAGTATTATGGTAAAAAGGTACCGAAGTTCCCTGGGACTAAAACTGAGGGTATTTTGGGATTTTTGGGGGGTCTGGGAGCAATAGTAGGGGCAAAAAAAGCAATTTTCAACGACAAAACAACAGGCCAACACGTGAATTTTGAAACAATGATGAAGACTGGCCCTAAACTTAACTTCGGCCCAAGTCCTCGAGTCACTGCAAAAATTAATTTCCGCACCCCCAAAATCAAAGATAATATTCCAACGCTAGATGGCACCAATGCCAACAATGATTTATACGACTTTTTAGATGGTTTTTAGGATACTTTTTATTCAGTTTAGTAGTTTTTAGGAGCCATTTCTTCAAGTTACTTGATGATGAAGCAAGAGTAGAAAAAATTACACAAAAATGAGGAAAAATTAAAGAAAATCAGCTCAACTACATTGTGCCATGATGGGCTATATCGTGCCACGATAGAAGAATTAATTTGAAGAAAATCTAACAGCTTGTATCGTACCATGATGGCACGTATCGTACCACTATAAACATATCGTGCCACTATAAACATGTCAATTACCAAGTAGTTCATCTCCTAATGCAACTAATGGTATATTCTTGAAATGCTCCCTAGCATTTGCTAAATGCATGCGGTACCTCATCATCAATTATTGGGCCAACTGAATCCATAACATGACAGTCTCTTGTTCAACCATTCCCGAAATTGAATGATAACAATAGACTTAAGAATGAATGCATGAAAATGCACATATACCAAACATATTGTTATACCCGTCATAATGTAGATAATATAATCTAAAGTATTCTCGAACACCCCGTAGAAGAATATCGTATCCCCAAACACCCCACAGGAGGATATATCACCCCGTATAATAATCATCAAATAAAGCAAGTATTGTTTCCCATCAATACCAAATAATTCAACAAGTATACACTTAATAAAGTACTCATAACATCATTTCAAAACCATGTAATCTCTCTCAAAGCATACATTAATAGGTGAGAAATAAATTAAATAAGTTAAGCACGAAATTTATTAAATATTAAATATATAAAAAATATGCGAAATTATAAATAAATTGTATAAACTAAGCTTTATCTCATAAAACTAGTTGCGAAATCGGAATCCATACGAAAAATTGAGCAAAATAGGTTCTGGGTGACAAAGTAAACAAAAGTCAACGCTGGTCAAAGTTAACACCCAGTCAACAGTCAACACACGTTACTGATCATCCTTCAGAATTTTGCAAGTTTTGGCTGTTATTGTACAAACCGCAACTTGAGGTATGATCATCCGATTAAAACGCGAAAAAATGTGTTAGAAAGCTAAGAAAAAGGGCTACAATTTTCATGTTTACGACAAGAACCAATTCAGAGGACAAAGGGATCAACAATCACGTTTTCTCTTCAGATTTTATAAAAAGATAGTTTTTCTCATACTTCAAAAATTTAATCTTTGATTTTTCAAAAGCAAGTTAAATTCTAATAAACCCAAAACTAGGGGTGGCAAAGTGGACCGTCCTGCTCCGTTTAAACGCGCACAAAAGTGGGGCGGGGCGGTCCAACTATTAAAACAACTTCAGAATACTAAAAACTATAACTATGTCAATATGTTGATATGGTTGTTAATAAAAGTTAAGAAAAACTATAACTATTTTCATTCAAAGTTAAAAAAATAAATGAACCCACCCCAACCCGTTTTTTAAGCGGGCTAGGTGGGGGCCGACCAACTTAAGGTGTCGAGTCGAATACATTAGTCCAACCCGCCCCATTTGACGGATCAAACGGATCGTCCCGCTGGGCCGTTTTGCCACCCCTACCCAAAGCATCATAAAATAAACTTTCACCTTCTAAACTAACCTTTTATATCTAGGTTTTCCACTTTTGGCAATTACCAATATACCCTTCCTCTAATTCTATCATAGGCCCAATATATCCAAGCCCAACAAACAATTCCACATCTATTATTTCCTCTACTTTATAACTTGGTCTAAGGCTCTGTTTGGATTGATGAAATATAATGGAATGCAGCGGAGTTAGAAGGAATAAAATAATATTCCATTGTTTGGATTTGAAAAATAATAATGGAATAGGATGGAATGAATTCCATCAGATACCACCACTTACCTTCAATTTTGTTCTTCTCTTTCTTAGAATATCAAAACAATGGAATGGAAGATTTCTTTCATTCCGCTCCATCTCATTCCATTATTTTCCATCAATCCATACTTAGCCTAAAACTCACAACTAATCAAATATTCAATTACGACCGTTACACGCCCATAATTAAATAACACACAACTAATTAAATAAACACTAAACTACCAAAGTTACGTGCCATATAATAAAATAACATAAATGACCATACACTACAAGAAATAAGGTGTTTGGCAATGATATATGTTGTTGAGAAAAATACAAAGTTGTTGCGAAATGTGCTTTTCACAGCAAAAAAATTATCGTTGCATGTCGTTGGCATAAGTGTCGTTGCGAAAAGTATTGCAAGGACAATTAATGTCTCTGGCATAACTATTGTTTTTGCAACAACAAAGATTGTTGTTTTATGATGACTATTGTCGCTGCAAAAATGTATTTTTGTAAACAATATAAATTGTTGTTATATCATTTATACCTCAACAACAAAATTAGATATTTTTGTTATTTTTAATGAAAAAATTAGCTTCAATCACTCATTTTTTGGGTATTATATAAGTTATGTTTCTCGTTCAATTTTTTTCTAATCAGCGAATTTTATTTATAAAAATTCAAATACAAATGATCAAACTACAAATCACAAGTCTTTTATACCGTAACAAAACCAAATACTTACACACAAAAAAAAAAGTGGTCAACCGCATAATATCAAAACAGTAAACTAGACTAGGCCAACAACAAAAAGCTAGAAAACACAAAAGAGTAATACTGTCATAAAACTATCTCTAAACAATAACAAGAATAGAGAATAATAAAGATAGATGAGAGAAAGACAGAAGAACAAGAGTCTGTATTATTCATCACTAGGATTAGAGTTACAATATACTGATACATAGTCTCTATATATAGGTATACATAATGGGCCAATTATATGGGCCAATGACTTATATGGACATCCACTAATAATATTCATAACACTCCCCCTTGGATGTTCATCGAGGATATGCCTCATTAAAACCTTTACTAGGAAAAACCCAGTGGAAAAAATTCTAGTGAAGGAAAAAGAGTACAACATCCTTTTGTGTGATAATTTGCCTCGTTAAAAACCTTACCAGGAAAACCCAATGGGATAAAACTATGGTTAAGGGAAAAAGAGTGCAGTACACATTTATTTCTCCCCCTCATAAAGACAATTATATATGAGATGAAGAATGCCACTTAATCTCTATACTAGTTGATCAGAAGCTTTACTTGGGATAACTTTGTAGAAATATATGTTTTATCTCTTTTAATATACTCTTCTTTGAATTAGTTGTTGACATCATCTTCAAGTTTCTTGTATGTGTAGAATCACAAACTTCAGCAAAATCACATTCTGAACTTTCTGGATGTAGTGCTAAAACTTCCACATAATTGGATGATATTGTTGTATCTCTAAGATACAAATTATATACTTGACTTTGTTCCAATACCTTTGAATTTATTGATCTTGACAAATAAAATACCACAACATGCATAATTTGCAAAATTAAATAGTGTCCTCAATTGAACTAAAACATGGTATTTCAAGACCAACTCAAGTAACTTATCATTTTCATGAGACGAGGAATAATCTTTGTTCACATTAAGTAACGTCATACACGAATTATATCTTTCCATATCAAATTTGTTTAGTGCATTTGATATATAAGTTTCTTGATCCACAAAACCTCATTGAAATACTAAGTTTGCAATTCCAAACGAACTTTGATCATCCAACATATTTCATTTCAAATTTTCTTTAATCAATAGATTTCAAGAGCTCTTCAGGAGTTCTGATCAAGTATATATTATCATCATAAAAATCAATTATAACAGATATTTTCAAAAGTGGACAAATCTTGTCATTCTCATATTCCTTATTTGGAAATATTCTCTAAAAATAGTATACAATATGTATGTATATTGTTTGAGTACACAATGAGACTTATTCATTTATCAAGTCATCTCTTCAAATTCAATTGTTTGAGTTGTGTGTCTCATGGAATTAAATCCTTCAGGGGGTTTAATGTAATCATCATTACAAGTAAACCATACAAATATATTGTAACACATTTTTCAAATAAACCGAGTCCTTCATGTGTTACTAAACTTAATCAAAAGAAAGATTTTCATTTCACTTCAGGTGAATATTTCTCTTCTTATTCAATGGCAAACTTTTACCAATATGCTCGAATAACAAGCCAAACTTTTAATATTTGTATTTCAACATTTTCTATTCACACAAAATTTGATTCGTATCTCATCATTTTTTTTACATCTTCGGGTGTATGGACTACTGGTCCAAAAATCTTTCACTTTGCAAAGTGAGTTTAATTACGTAGCAATTGCGTCTTTTCATTTAGACAATCATTGTGTTGTTTATAATTCTCAATAGAATTTGGTTCATGATCCTCATTAACTCTTATCATAAATAGCGCTATATTATATAAAAATATCGTCAACGTTGACTTCCTTTCGGTTCCTTCATATTCCATTCACGACATAATTCGTCGAAATCTCTTTATTATCATAAATTTCAGGTACCTGATAAGTTCTTCTGGGAAATGAAGTATGTCAAATGTTCTTTTGAAATTTTCACATCCTCACTCGGGTCATCTTTGTTTTTAGCTCCTTTCTTATTTGAGGATTTTTATCATTGGAACCGATTGGCCACGCTTCAAGGTGGTTAGACTCATTTGCAATATAAGATTGTCCAACGGGGACATCCATTTCGATTGGAGCATTAGCAGCTGATAGTTAATTTCATAAACTTTGCAAATGATTTACCTTTTGAACTTCTGGTTCAAACTACTTTATATGAGGATCAAGATGAGATAATAATAATAATAATAACAATTTATTTCAAGTGATTCACTTGAACTTGTGGTTCATATTTTTCAGCTGCTTATTCTCTCCCCCTAATATTGAGAAAATTAATTCATCACTTGATAATCAGCCTATCGGCCTGTAGATAAGTCTCCAGTTTTTATCTCAAAATGTTTTATAATAGTTGGAGATTCATAAATATATTTTCTCAATATTCTTTAATAATTCATCTTAGTGCATTATATTGGAGCAACTGGAACATACCAACACATCCAAAAATGCTTATATGAAAAATATTAGGTTATAAACCTAAACTTAATTGCAAATTAAGGGGAGGATTTATGTATAATAACTTATTGGCTTGATGCGAATCAATATCTCAATATACATGTTTGAATGTTCCCAAAATATAAATTTGAAGTTATGATCTCACAAGTATCAGTCACATGATTACTTTAGACGTCTAAAGAATGGATCTTCAAGTCCATTTTTTTGTATAATCATATTCTATTCGATATCAATTTTAACTGACATATGATACTTATCAATATTTTCTAAGAATTTAGAAAATAAGATCTTAGCAATACTATTTGAGAAACAATCTCACAAACTTCTTGTTGTGAGTAAACATACATGTGACCAATTTAGTTGATGCATCAATTCAAGTCACAAAATGTCTAAATGGTCTAAATTCTCAAATTATCAATTTCTTTTGGGAACTAGTAACGCATATAAATTATTAGGATGAAGGAACTTCTGGCCTTTCAATACATATCTATAGAATTTTGTTCGCATCATAATATATCCGAGATGACCCAACCGGTATTGCCAACGATAAATTTAATATGTTTTGTAAACTTCTGGTTTACAATAATTTGTGCTTCGATCGCACTAATATATTTATAAGTGTAGTATTAACTTCTGGTTTATAACTTTTTCATTACACTTATTTATTCAAAACATGTGCCGTAATATATAAAAATATTTGACATGTCTTCATTTCTTGTTTCAATATGATATTCATTTAGGTGAATATCTTTATAACTTAATAAATTTCTATAAGATCTTGAGGAATATAATGCATTCTTAATATTTACTTGAGTTCCTCATATAACAATATTTTAACTCTTCTGGAGCCTTCAATCATTTTTTACGTTACCATATATGGTATACACATTTGTCAAATATGAGAAATATAATTTATTCTCCTGTGTGCGTTGTTGCTCAATCAGCGAGACAAACATTTTCTCTTTGAAAATCAATAGTCATATCTTAACAAATGCTATATTTTAAGCATCAAATTTTCTAGTGCAATTCAATGCTTGCACTCTTTCTTTTTGGAATTACTTATGAATCTTCTTGATTCACAACTCTATTGTATCATACGATGGTTCTTCAGAACTCATAGTTTACTTGTATTGTATAATGAATCTTCCGGATTCGTAATTTATGTTTATTTCACTACAGTTCTTCTGGACTTGTAGAGAATGGATCTTCAAGATTTATAGAAACCTTTAGTATTCCAAAGGCTAAAATCATGGCAAAGGATAAATATTAACAATTAAGCCACAAATATAACAAATAAATAGTAAGTTAGTAATCATTGTAACAAGTAAAATCATAGTTCTGAGATCTCAATATGTACATGTTTCTTCTTATTTTGAAAAATGCCTCAAAATTAGGTGAGTTAGTTCATTATCCTCCTTTTTTTTCCGTATGCAATTATATAATAAGACAAGAGGATAAATAATTGCATCACTAACCTCAAAGAATGTAACTTTTTCATCCTTGCAAATGGAATCGGTGACTTTTGATGACTTTACAATTATTATAAGATCTTTGACGATGTCATCTCAAACAGCTCTCAAATCAACAACAAGTCGTCATATCATAATAATAAAAGGACTCTAATAATGAATTAATGCAAGGATAATTCGATTTTCATTTACTTTAATTTACAAGTGAGCATGTATATAAACACAGGACAACTTAAAATATTTGGTGGCATAATCAACAAAATTGAGTCTAAAAAAAATAACTTCCCACTTGTAACACCTTAACAAAATAGTTAGCATTAGAGTTATACTTTAAAACAGATTTTTATAAATAATATTTTAGACTTAAATCTTGAGAATATGATTTAAAAATTGTATATAATTCTTACATTAATCAACACCAAATATTTAAAGATTTCACAAAATAATTTCATTCTCAAGCCACTAGAATTGGTCTAGTGGTGAGAGATTTAAATAATATGCTATATCAAATCACTTATTATAGAAACTTATTATAGAATGAAATCAAATCGATTACTTAATTCACCCGGTGATGAATTGAAACATAAAAGAAAGAAGGCTTTAATGCAGTTTTGATCACCCTATTTTGAAAAACTTAAACTTTTGATCCCCTATTTTAAAAGTCAACTTTTTGATCCCCCTATTTTGAAAAACTTGAAGTTTTGATCCCCTAACTCATTTTGTTCAAATTTGTGATGATGTGTCAACCACATTGATGACGTGGCAGTGTCTATGTGTCAACCTCATATTCCATGTCATTATTTTTTAAATAAATATTATGTTTTAATTTTTTTTAAATCAGTTTTTTTTTATCAAATCTTTAAATCAAATATTAAAACAATATATTTAAATCAATTTTTTTTTTTATCAAATCTTTAAATCAAATATTAAAACAATAAAATAATGAATTAAATATTTAGCAATAATTAAAAAACGCAGATGATCAAAAGGGAAGAATTGCAGAAGAATCAGACAGACACAAATAGTAACTCAGTTCCCAAATCATGGAACCATAGCGCCACCCATCTTCGACGATCTCTGTCTCAATCTTTCATCTTCTTTGATTCATCATCACGCTCGTGTTCATCATTCATCTGCATGTTATCAATTTTCTGTTTGATTCATCATCCGCTCGTGTTCATCATTACGCTCGCTTTACAAGATAATATTCTGAAGTCATCGCAAAGTTGAACAAGAAGATGGAAAACATGATTTATTGTATGAGGTATGTTTGTGGTATTCACTTATTTTAGTAGGTTTTTTGTTTGACAGACACTTAATTTAGTAGTTGTTATGGTCCATATCGTCTCTTTCGGTTGTCTTCATTTAATAAAAGTTATGGTCCTCCATTGTTACTTAGTTGCTATTATTTTAATAGTGGTGGTGGACAAAAAAATGTTTAGGGTTTTAGTGTTTGATTCCATTTTGAAAGAAATATGTCTAGGGTTTTATATGACAGTGTTTTATTATTGTTTGTATAGGTCATCAGAGAAACAGGCTGAAACAAGGGAAAAAGAACCAGGAGTAAGTGAAAAGAAACCTGAAGACTTAAGTGAGGATGATTCTGAATATGTTGCTAGTGAGAGTGGTGTAGATGATGATGATGAGAATTGGATTGTTGTTAGTGATTTTTAATTATATATTTGAGTAATTTATCGGATTTTAACTATATATTTGTGCAATTTAGTGATTTTAATTATATATTTGGGTAATTTTTTTTTTTTTTTTTTTTTTTTTTTTGACTGAATTTCATATATATAATGAGATAATTACACGTGAACCAAAGGTAGACGGGCAACAAGCTGCGCCGCTAGACCTTTCTGTATAGCAAAACCTAATCTTTGGAAAACTACGTTCATAGACCTAGGCGACACAACATTACTATGCATAACCTTTTGAACTCTTTTCAAAAGGTTTACCGCCTCTGGTAATTTATTGAATTTTAATTATATATTTGGACAATTTAGTGATTTTTAATTATATATTTGAATAATTTACTGATTTTTAATTATATTTTGGGATAATTTATTGATTTTTAATTATATATTTGAATAATTTACTGATTTTTAATTATATATTGGGATAATTTATTGATTTTTAATCATATATATTTATAGAGGTTAACTTTACTGTTTTTTAATTATTATTAATTAATTATTTTAATTTTTTAATACTTTTAATACATAATATTTTATTTTAAAAAAATAATGATATGGAATATGAGATTGACACATAGACACTGCCACGTCATCAATGTGGTTGACATATCATCACAAATTTGACCAAAATGAGTTGGGGGATCAAAACTTCAAGTTTTTCAAAATAGGGGATCAAAAAGTTGGCTTTTAAAATAGGGGGATCAAAAGTTCAAGTTTTTCAAAATAGGGGGATCAAAATTGTATTAAAGCCAAGAAAGAAATAAAAGCATTTAATTGTTTTCAATGGAATTAATTTGCCAATTGAAACATAAAAGAAAGAAATAAAAGCATTTAATTGTTTTCAATGGAATTAATTTGCCAAAATTAACATATGAATCACCTATAAGAAAATTGCCACCAGTAATATATATACTAGTTAAAAAAATTGGCATGCTTATATATATCGCCAAAACAATATATAGTAATTATAAAAATAAGTAGCCAAAATTCTAAAAACAAAGGTTAATATCATACAAGCATAAGAAGTGCTAAAAACAAAAAGGAACTAATACAAAGTCTGGGCAATTACACCCAAAGCCATAAAAACGTGCCCAGAAAAAACGCAACTAACAAAGGCTAAAGAGATCAGTAGTTGCTAAAAATACAACCACCCATCTTCCTGGTCATAAAGAATGGTCATAAAGAAACGGGCATATCATGAGACAAAAACAATGAACAGCTAAAATCCCTCCTGTTTAGAATACTCTTTAATTACCTTTTTTTTTTTTTTTTTTCTTCAAAACCTTAAGTGATATAAAATTGAGTTTTCTATGTTCTTCGGGAACTAAACTATTGAATTCTTCTGGAATTCATAATAAAAATTAAGCTTTTTTTAAGTTCTTCATGAACTACATAATTGATTTTTCTAAATTCTTCAAGAACTAGATAATTAAATTCTACTGGAATTCATTTACGATAAAGTTAAATTTAGAAGTTCTTCGGGAACTAAACCATTGAATTCTTCTGGAATTCATAAAATTGAAATTTTTCTAAGTTCTTCAGGATCTAAGAGTATTGAATTATTCGAGAATTCGTATATTAAATTTCTAATTTGATCTAATTATTGAATTCTTCGGGAATTCAAGATTGAATTTATAAATTCTTCGGAAATTGTATATAATAACAATATATTTTGCAGTGGTTCATGTATGCATGATTATTTCTTCTAAAATACATAAGAAATATATTTACAAAAGTAAAGCATGATTAAATATAGATCAATAGTTATGCACATTTAGTCATTGCGAACAGAAACCAAACCGATGGATTAAGATATTACTAAGTACCAATCAATATATCAAAGCAAATGTAGTAGTATGCCAAAATTATCATAATTTTTTTTTTAATAATATTTAGCCTATAAAGTGATAAAACTTAAAAACAAAAAATCACGTGGCTTGATTTCTAAAATTTTATATATGAACCATTAATTTGTTGAAACTGAACCTCCGGAAAACGAAGTACACAATGGAGTCTTTATACTTCGAATGAATTTTTTTTTTTTTTATTTTGAATCAATTTTAATAAATCCCAAAAGGTAAAATATAATTGTAAAGAACCCGCCAATTAAGTGAATAACTTTACTGAAATCAAGAATAACGACATCAAACGTATAGTGTTCATATGAATTAAGGAAATTAACGAAAAAAACCCCAAAATTAAAAATAAGGGTTCTAAATCACATAATGGATGCTTTGATACCACATGTAAGATTAAAATTAAAGATCCAAATATTATATAAAAATAGAGCACAACTTACTTGTTGAAGTAACAATCATCTTTCATTAAAATTGTTCCCAATGCTCCATTGATATGGTAGAGTTTCGTGCTCAATAATTTAGGGTTCATGACAATTTGCGGGCAAAACATAAAACCCAATCAGACATGTATAAGTTAAGTAATCCCAAAACAAAAAATCATTAACTTACCGTTGTTAGAGCTTCGTGCTGATAACGTGTCATAAAACTATCTCTAAACAATAACAAGAATAGAGAATAATAAAGATAGATGAGAGAAAGAGAGAAGAACAAGAGTCTGTATTATTCATCACTAGGATTAGAGTTACAATATACTGATACATAGTCTCTATATATAGGTATACATAATAGACCAATTATATGGGCCAATGACTTATACGGACATCCAGTAATAATATTCATAACAAATACTACTTTGAATGCTCATTTAATCAAATAACCAAATAAATAAAATATTAAATAAATGAATAATCTTAATAATAAAAATAGGATGTTACGGTTGCCGTGGTTGGAAACCAACAAAGACTCATATTTTATATCGCCTCTTATACATCAGATTAAAATACTCGTTATATTCTCCTTTTATTAACATTATTTTTTAAATTAAACATATATAAAACAATATTTTTGTTGACATCTGTTAGAAATAATATAAAACCATTGATATAGTCTTTCCTTAACTAAGTGGTCTAGAGTTCGATCCCCGCTCCCCTCACTTTCTAATTAAAAAGTGGAATTTAAGCATATGGTAGGTGGGCCTATGCATTATCCACGCTTCAAGCCCAAGTGGGCTCTTACGTGAAGGGGTGTGTTAGAAATAATATAAAATCATTGATATAGTCTTTTGTAACAGCTTAAGCTTTTGGGATAATCGGTTATTTGATAACATCTGTGTACTTGAATATCAGTCTCTAGTATTTGAAAATGCAAATCGGTCAAAATTTATTTTTATTTATACTAGGTTACATACATGATAGTGGTTCTATTACACATGTCTAGTTGTTTATTTATTCTAAGGGACGACTATAATACTACCGGTCAACATCCTCGCATGGACTATGGGGATGATATCTCTACTTTCTAAAGATAAAAGGTCGACAAAATTGATCATGCTTTGCGAGCTGCTCCAGCAGGAGCTGCCCCAGGGGCCGCTCCAGGAGCTTGACAAGCAGGAGCTTTTCCTATAACTGTAGGTTTGACATTAGAACATTTAGCCAATGTTGGTGCTCCATTGAAGGTGAGATCTACGTTATTTAGCTCCACGCTATCACATGGTACACCAGCGCTGCAAATAAGAGTGACTCCTTCTGCAGTCCCTGAAGTTCCCTTAATGTTCATGAATGAAACCTTGGTTATCTTTATTTTTGATGGAGTCTATACCATTGAAAATCAGGAAAAGGATGAACAAAAGTTAGACATTTTAAATATAAAAGTTAGACAATTAAAATTCACAATCAATGTAAGAAAGCATTTGATAGATAGGTTCTTTAGTGAATACCTGTTTGTTGCATTGGTTCCATGGACAATACTCTTGGTCTATGATGACAGGGTTCCTGACATTAACCATAGTAATATCTTCAAAATGCAAATCAGAAATAGTAAGTGTTGCTGGTTCATTAGGCCATGTCTTGATCCTCACACCATTGTCAGTTTCTGTCAAAGTACAGTTCTTGACTAAAACCCCTTCTACATTTTCTTCTGTTGTAAACTTTCCAAGGCTTCCAATACTAATGCCATGACCAGGTCCACAATTCACATTTTGGATGGTGAGATTTTTGGTACCATCGCCGACAGATATACAATCATCTCCGGTCCCAATGTTGGTGTTAAGAATTTTAACATCAGTTGACTTTCCCATGTGGATTCCATCCGTGTTGGGACTATCCTTAGGTGCACTAATTGTAAATCCATCAAATGTAATATTGTGGCAACTAAAAACCATAACTTGGAAATTTTTACTGTCCTTACTCGTAATGTCACGGATAATGGTATTGTTGAGGAAATTGAAACCGAAATTCTGTTAAAATTTGACCAGAAAAACTCAATTAGAAATGTTTGTTAAATTAAAATACAATTATTTGTTCATTCAACGGTGAGATCAAATTGACATTGTAACCTCAATATACAAAGTTCAAATTCAATATAAAAAGTTGTAATAATAATATTTTCTTCCCCTTTTTTTTATTGAAAAAGGAACAACTATTTAATATTTACCATGAAAACTTTGCTCATTGGCCCCTTTCCACTCCAAGCAGGACCACCTGTTTTTTGTTTCCAAACAGTTTCACCTTGACCATCAAAAACTCCTTTCCCTGATAAGGTTAACTGGTCAACGTACATAAACTTGACCCATTGATCAGCTCCTTTCATTTCATCTTGATTTGCAGGTGCTTGAATTGTTCCATCAACCTGAACTTCAATAGGTGCCTTACAAGGACCTTTAACATCTATTCCATTCAACATGTATGTACCAGCTGGAATCATAATTTTAACTGCTGTTGTTGATGCACATGCTTCATTCCAAGCAGTTGTGAATGCCTTATGACAGGATAAAACACATTCAATTAGGAAAATAATAATAATAATAATAATAATAATAATAATAATAATAATAATAGGAATGCATAATTAATATACTTGTGATATATCTGAATTTGGTGCTCCACCAAATTTTGATATGTCAAGGACACCGGATTGAGCTGCACAAAAGTCAGATAGAAATAAGAACGAAACAATTATGACAGTACTGATCTTCATATTTACTTTGATTATTGTTACAATCTCTTTATTATATAATTGTATTTCTTTTGAATGAATGTGGTTTCAAATTAAGGTGGAACATTATTTATAATTCAACTGCCAAGCTTTATACCATACGTTTAGCAAAGATATGTCTAAATATGTCTCTTTCCTTTTTTTATAATTGTATGGTTGTGTTTTTGGTCTATTAATAGAAATCATTTTCTATCTCTCTTGGATAACAAATTACTATATTTGTCTTTGACTTAAACAGTCACATGATATATAGAAATCATTTTCTATCTCTCTTGGATAACAAATTATTTTTGCTTCTTTTCTAGAGGTTTTGATTTTTTTTTTTTTTGAGATATATTAAGAGAATATCAGGTATCAAAGGATCTTTAGAAAAGACCCTCATCATGCAGGATTTATAAATGTGTCGGTTCTTTCTACATGTAATTTGTTATTCTTACCAACCTTAATTAAAAAGTTGTAAAACATGCAGAAATTAACAAAGTGTTAATTAATCCAAGACCCTAGCCTATTCATTGATATGTGCACATTCATATATGAAAGTACCGTATCAGTAGAAAATAAAAGATAATAAACTATGTGCACATTCATATATGAAAGTACCCTAAAGCAGTAGAAAATAAAAGATAATAAACTATGTGCGCATTCATATATGAAAGTACCGTAAACCAGTAAAATATGTGCGCATTCATTGATATGTTATATGTTTGCATTAATATACGTTTTTTTCTAACCAAATTACATATTATTAAGTTCTTATAGAGGAGTTCATCTATTCGACCTAACCCAAAGGAGTTTAGCTACTCATTGGCATTGTTAGACTTTTAGGCTACGACTTAGGGAGGGGGTGAATAAGTCAAGGTACACTTTTCAAAGTTTTTCAAAAAGTTTTTCCAAATATAGAGTATAACGTTAACGCGGAAGCGGTGGTAGATCAAGTCTAACCCTAACTTATTGGAAAGAAAGACAATGCGAATAAATAGAAAACGCGTGATTTGATTAATGATAAGAAAGATAAAGATATATTTGATTAATTTTAAGAGAAAATTAATCAAGTAAACGATCAATGAATTTATTCGATTAAGCAATATAAGGATAAACTAGTTTTCAACAAGCGAAGAGGCGAAAACTCGTTTAGAACTTTAATCGAACACTTGATGTTCGTTATTGAGAGTTTGCTTTGAAAATATCCAATCAAGCATTTTCACAAACACTTGATATGCGTGAATTTCAACAATAAAAAATGACAAGTTATCAACTAGTGTTCTGAAGTGAATTCGATGAAATAATGAAAGCAATAAAGAAAAACGATCAAGAAGACACGAGAGTTGATTAGGGAGTTCATAGATTTCCTTTCGTCCTCGATAGTGGTCCGGTACGTCTCCCTCCCAATTTCCAAACGGGAAATTGATAAATTTTATTTGTCAAAAAAAGGTTTAAGAATGAATTTAAAGAGTTTAGGAATACAATACAATTCAATTTCCTCCGATCATTGATTTGACTTCAATTCTCCACAAGAACAAGTACCAAATCCTTTGATATTTGGCCAATTCCCTCGAACCGCCAGATATCAAATTGCACCAAAGATGAGTCATCTCACACAAGTGAAGATAATTCTCAAATATATCAATGGCACATGTGATTATGGCATAATGTAAAATTCTCATGGTGAGTAGTCTATGTTGGTTGGCTATTGTGGTGCTGATTGGGCAGGTAATGTTGATGATAGGAAGAGTACATCAGGTGAATGCTTTTTCATCAGAAACAATTTGATCTCATGGTTCAACAAGATACAAAACTGTGTGTCTCTATCCACAGCTGAGGCAGAGTATATTATAGCTGGAAGTAGTTGTTCCCAAATATTAGGATGAAGCAAATGTTAAGTGAGTACAATGTAGGGCAAGATGTTATAACATTGTACTGTGACAACTTGAGTGCTATAAATATTTCCAAAATTCCTATTCAGCATAGTAGGACAAAGCACATTGACACAAGGCATCAACTTCATTGGGGATTTGGTTGAAGAAAATATTGTGACTTTACAACACGTGGCTACAGAAAATCAGCTTGCAGAAGAGCAACAAAAATATAAAGTGCATAGTGAAATTTAAAGGAAATTAGGCAATACTTGACACATCGAGAATCCCCAACTCAACACAAATATTGAAAAAGGCCTCGGGAGCTAGAGGTTTTGTGAAAATTGTTGGAACAAAATGAATTTTAAATAAACCCTTAAAGTTTTGATGATAACAAAGTATTAAATGGACAATTGGTGGTACTAATTTTTGATTTAGTGTTCAAGTATATAACTTAAAATTTTACACACTCTTATTTGAGAAGAAATAACTTTCAAGCTTTGAAGAACACGTAATTAAAAGTTGTTTACAAGCTCTGAAGAAGTCATGTTCTGGACTTTGCAAGTCCTGAAGACTACTAGAGCCACTGAAGAACTGCAGAAGCTGAAGATAACAAGTCCTGAAGAAGCAAACACCTGATACTCTGTTTTTCAAGAAATATATGATTTTTGATTATATGCTTCTAGGACGTTCTTTGATTGATGACAATTCATGTTTAAGGTATAATCAAATAGTACATCATCCTTATCTTCAACCTTATAACAATGAGAGTATTTAGTACTATATGTACTAACTTTTCTCTAAATGGTGGAGCAATATTTGAAAAGACGAAGTAGTGTAATTGAATTACCACTTTTGGAAAATAAATTCGACTTCATACCTCAAGTATTGTTAATCCACAGTTGTCCATCTAGAATCTTCTGAAACGGTCATTGCTCAACGTCTCTGATACTTATAAATAGAAGACATATGCATTGAGGATTGACTACTGAACTATCACTGCTCTTACAATACTCTAAGCTACAATATCTTTTGATATTTATACAAGACGTTGAGCCTCTGAATTCTTTCATACACACTCAAATTTAGTTTAGGTGTTATTGAGTCTTAGATAAGCTTAGTAATTGTAATAACACTTCTGTTTTATACAAGTGTTAATCTTATATTCATTCATTCTTTGTAATATTAATTAAGAAGTCTTTTGGTAGTTGTAACTTGAGCAATTTGTGAAGTCTCTTGCTTGTGTGCTTGAGCATTTGGTTGTAATCTTTAGTGATTATAGTGAACTCCCTTGAGTGCAAGAAGACTGGAATACTCTCGATTTGTGAGGGGAACCAATATAAATTCTTGTGTGTTCTCTCTCTCTCTCTGTCTTTCTCTCTGTCTCTATTTGTGTTAATCTAGTTTATGATCCGCTACATTTACTCACCAAACTAGAAGGGGTTCTTGTGTTTTTCACACCTTCAATTTGTATCTAGCGCACCAGTTCTATTGCTAATCACCTAACAATGAGACAATAAACAACTGAAAAATACCTTATGTCCGGAGAGTCTGATAACACTACACCTTCACCATCATCAAACACAAATAACATAAGTGTGTGTTTTGACTATAGTTCCATGAACTCAAATTCTTCAAAGTTTGAATGCAACAACAAGAAAGTTCCAGTCTTTAATGGTGATGTTGTTACTTTCTATTGGTGGAAGGATAAAATGTATAGTCACATCACTGGAATTAATGATGAACTATGGGATTTGGTGGAAGAAGGAGTAACTTTTTAAAACATGGATGAAAATGGAAGACCAAAGATGGCTCAAAAGGAGTTACTCTCCACTACTAAAAGAAAGATTTATGTGAAGCATTATAAAGTTAAGGATATTTTCATTTCTGCTATCTTTCATGATGAATATACAAAGATTGGTGACAAGTCTACTGCAAAGTCAATTTATGATGAACTATGGGATTTGGTTGAAGAAGGAGTAACTTTTGAAAACATGGATGAAAATGGAAGACTAAAGATGGCTCAAAAGAAGTTACTCTCCACTACTGAAAGAAATATTTATATGAAGCATTATAAAGCTAAGGATATTTTCGTTTCTACTATCTCTCATGATGAATATACAAAGATTGGTGACAAGTCAACTGCAAAGTCAATTTATGATTCACTCTGCTCAACATATGATGGGAATGAACAAGTGCAAGAATGAAGATATTGAAACCAACAATATGAGCTCTTCTCAAGGAAGCTAGATGAAGATATTGAAACCATGTTTTTAAGGTCTCAAACTCTTGTATCTGCTCTAAGAGCTTGAAAAAGAGTTACTCAACTCCTGATCACGTATGGAAGATTCTGAACAGCTTCTCTGAAAGGTGGAGATCTAAGGTAACTACCATTAATGAAGCTAAAGATCTCAAGAAACTTAGCCTTGAGTCACTCATCAGTAATCTTAAAAGTCATGAGATGGTTTTGAATGCTGATTGTTGAGTTTTGAAAATTGTTTTCATTTTTCGTATAATAAGCCTGAGACCAGATGTTGGTCCCAATGTTTTAACATTAGGATCCAACATCAGGATGCCCAGAAAACATGCCTTTTCTGTTACTTTATCTTGCATGTGGATATGCATGAAAGATTTGAAGAAACAAACTCACGCCTTCTTGAACAACAAGACACGATATGATCTTCTGAAATTGGAACAGTTGGAGTTTTTACAAGATAAAACAAACAAAATTATCTTTTAATTTTATGTTTATCCAAGCAACATATTCAAAGCCAGCTGTGTAACTGATTCTCAATATCGCCTCAAGCCAAAGGATTCAAGACTCTATATAAAGAATAAAGACCTAATCAGTTAAAGTACCTGAAACCATTTTTTATTAAGAGTTTTAGGCTTTAGATTTTTCATTTTTTATTGTGAGCCTCTCATGTATCTCATTGATGCTTGAGTAGGACTATTTTGTTTGAGTTGTAATCACAAATCACTCTTAATATTTTAAGTACAGAGTTTGGCTTGTTTATTAGAAACAATAGTGTTCATCAATTGTGTGATTGAGGGGGAGTGAGAGGGGTCTCATATCTAGGAGCTCATAGGTAGAAGGTTGCACGAGTAGTTGTTAGGTGATAAGTTGTAAACAATTGATTTACTGATAGCTTTGAACTAGATTTATCATAGTGAACTTCCTTCCTGGATTGGTATCAACCAGATTATGTGTTGTTATGCCGAACTGGGTTAGAAAATACTTTGTGTTGTTTACTTTTATGCAACATATTTTATTTGTTTAGTAGGTTCAGTGTAAGTCTGAATGTTACAACATTAGGATCAAACACTATATCTTATATCCTAGTGTTGAAAAATTGTGCCCAACATCGGGAACTTACGCGCCAGAATTTCAATTGGCATCACAGCAGGCACTCTACCTGTGTCAAAGGAAGATACTTTCTGGCAATATGGACAAGGAAGGAGGACTTGTGAACAGACCACCTCTTATGGACGACACCAACTATGGAAATCATGTATAACTTCATTCTTAATATCTATTGACAGTAGGACTTTGAAAGCAGTTCTTAAAGGTTGAGATCATCCCAAGATTAAAGATGCAAGTGGAGCTGGCACATAATAGTTAAAACCTAAAGAAGAATGACTCCAACAAAAGACACATTGACACTTGAAAATTTAAATGCATTAAATGCCATATTTAATGGAGTGGATAAAAATATGTACAGGCTGATCAAACAGTGCACTACATCCAAAGAAGCATGAAAGATACTCAAACAATGCCATATTTAATTGTTAGAGTTAGCTCTGTAATCCAATCTATTTTGATATAATCTTATTTTGTATCATGCCTTTGATTTATATGTTTAATATATATAATAAGGCATTTCTTTATTATGTTTGTTTCAAACTAATAAAGTCCCTAGAATAGCTAGTCTGTTTAATGGAACATTAAGTGTGACTTAATCGTGAGACCTCATTAGAAACAAGGACATTATTCTTAAAGTATCTGTAGTTAAGCTTTACTATGATATGGGATAATAGTAAAACATAGAGTATTATGTGGGTAGACTAATGATCACATCTCACGGATCATGGATAAAAAGTTATCAAGTCTTCACATAGATATAAATATTAGGAGTAATATTTATATTGGATTGACCCACCTTGAGAATACTACATAGAATGTTATGTAAGTGTCATAAGTTATTCTCATAGTGAGAGTGGTGTATACCACCCTTCGACCTGAAATCACTATGTACCCTAGATGTTGGAGTCTAGTGCTTTGTGACCGTTCAAACGTTGTTTGTAATAGGATGACCATAAAGTCGGTTGATGGGTACTCCATGAATCATGCTGAGGGACATGAGTGACCTATATGGAATTTGCCCCTCCTACATAACAGGATAAATGACTACGGGCCCAATATTGAACTGGACAAGGGTGACATGTTATGCCTTGTGTTCAATATAGACATAAGGGCAAAAGGGTAATTATACACACAATCATTATCACAGAAAGGTTTGGTCAGATCACATGACATTCTCGTCACTTGGGTAGTAGTGATGTGTTGCTAGATACTGATCATTGTTTATAATATTAAGGTTTAATTACACTTTTGGTTCCTTATCTTTATTTTAGGTTTCAAGTTGGTACCTTATCTTTTAAAGGTTTCAAGTTAGTACCTTATCTTCTCTGCAGGTTTCAAGTTGGTACCTTTCGTCAATTTTTTAACTATTACCGTTAAATTTGGACACATGGCAATTTTTTTGGACCTATAAATCAATGACATGTGTCCAAATTTAACAGTAATAGTTAAAAAATTGACCGAAGGTACCAACTTGAAACCTGCAGAAAAGATAAGGTACCAACTTGAAACTTTTAAAAGATAAGGTACCAAGTTGAAACCTAAAATAAAGATAAGGAACCAAAAGTGTAATTAAGCCTAATATTAAATATGTGATTTAATATTATTGTCAACGTTACGAGAACCTATAGAGTCGGTCACACACAAAGGACATATAGATGGGAGATTGTTGGAGTAAGCCCTAAAAGCCAATCTATTTGATAGCATTTGCTTTTGTATTGTGACATGATTTATATATATTAAATATATATAATAAGGCATTTCTTTATTATGTTTGTTTTCCAAAATAATAAAGTCCCTAGAATAGATTCTTCATGTAATGAAACATTAAGTGAGACTTAATCGTGAGATTACATTAACTTTAGAACACTATTCTTAAAGTATCCGTAGTCAAGCTTTAATATGAAATGGGATAACATTAAAGCATAGAGACTATTATGTTGGTAGACTGATGATCACGTCTCACTGATCATAGATAATGAGTTATCAAGTCTTCACATAGATATAAATGTTAAGGGTAACTTTATATCGGATTGACCCACCATGAGAATACTACATAGAATGTTATGAAATGTCATAAGTTATTCTCATAGTGATAAAAGGTGCATTCCATCCTTCGACCTGAAACCACTGTGTACCCTATATGTAGGAGTGTAATACCTTGTTGCCATTCAAACGTTATCCGTAACTGGATAACTATAAAGTTGGTTGATGGGTATCCCACGAATCATGCTGAGGGACATGAGTGACCTAGATGGGATTTGTCCCTCCTATATAACGGGAGATATGTCTATGGGCCCAATATTGAACTAGACAAGGATGACATACTATGCCTTGTGTTCAATATAGACATGAGGACAAAAGGGTAATTATGCACAAGATGTTTATCACAGAAAGGTTAGTCAGATCACATGACATTCTTATAACTTGGGTAACAGTGATGTGTTGCTAGATACCGCTCACTGTTTATAATATTAAGATAAATATTATTGCCAACGTTATAAGAACCTACAGGGTCACACACATAAGGACAGTTAAAACGGGAAAAATAAGTAAGACTTATTGCGGGGGTGCAATTAGTGAAAAACGAATATTGGGCTTAAGAAGTCCAAATTCGTGTGAACTGAAGCTCACATAAGAAACTCTATAAATAGAGCCTTATGAAGTTCAGTCTCTCACACACTTTGGAGAAATTCTGAATTTCTCTAAACCCTAATTCGTATTTGGGAAATTCTGAATTTCTCTAAACTCTAATCCGCTCAAGTTCCCTCATTCTTCATCCAAGAACGGCTAGCACCGAAGGTTGAAGGTTCCTGTTCGTGTGGACTAAGTGGAGGCGCTGCAATTGTGGTGCTCGTGATCAATTGAAGGTTCTTGTTCGTGATCATACGGTGTTTCTTGTTCGTGATCGAAAGGCAGTCCGTGTTCGTGATCGTAAGCAGTTTTTGTTCGTGATCGAAAGCTCCTTGTTTGCGAAAGAAATCATCAGTTCTTCAAGGTAACAATATATTTTTGACCATGATCTTTCACATGGATCCATTGAAGGAAAATAAAATTTTAAAATCCGCTGCGTTTTATCTTTGATAAACAGTTACGTTTTCCTTCAGTGGTATCAGAGCCACTTGTGAAACCATGGATCGGTTTTGATGTTTGTTACCGTTTATTAATATGATATGATTGTGAATCTATATTAATAATAATAAGAAAAAGAATTAATAAGATGTGATTGATTAATCTTAATTTATATATGTGATATATAATTCTAATACGACGTTGGTATATGTGATATACCGATTATATTGTTCATCAGAATATTTTGTGATTGGCATGAATAATGGGTGATTGTGAGCATGTGCTTCGGAATCCGATACTGGTGAAGCATTCATGAGTCAATCATCTATAATGAACAACAATTTTGAAACGTTTTGATGAATGATTGTTGTATTAGGATTCATAAAAATACAAGTGTTGTATTATTATGGAATCATAATCGGTTAGGGTTTCAAAATTGTATCAAACGTTGATACAATTAGGGTTTCGTTAATGAACCGTTCATTACGAAACCTTGAATCAGTTTGTTTTGTTTAATCACGTTTCTGTTTAAATTGTTTAAACATTGTTTAAAATCGCTATTCTGTTTAAACATTTTAATCACGTTTCTGTTTAAAGCAAAGGTTGTTTAAATCACGATTCTGATTAATTGTTTAAATCGCGATTCTGATTAATTGTTTAATCGCGTGTCTGTTTAAATTGTTTAAAAATGTTAATGTCTGTTTAAATCGTTTAAACGCATCAGAAACTGTTTCTGTTTAATTCGTTTATGCTTAAAATGTTTAAACATATTGTAATCAATTAAATAATAAAGGAATTAAAATTGGCCAAACCATGTTTCTATTTATGGTTATCGATTGTTTTGATGTTTCGGAACCGTTTCTGGTGAAACATCAACGTATTGATTATCTTAACAAGAGAAACATGTTACTCGATCACATATGCACATAAACCCTATGTGATATTGGTATATATGATATACTGATTTTGATCGTACAATAATTGAGTTGAATGATACTTGTTCATATTTGATAATTGATGTTTGAAACTTCGGAACCGTATCTAGTGAAGCATAAACTTCGGAACCGTATCTGGTGAAGTTTAACGAATTTGATTATCGTATTGAACGAAGAATCAAAGCACTTGATTTGGTATGATCATGTTATTGTAAGAGTATTCATAACGATGCAAGTGTTGTGTCATTATGATTAGGGTTTGTAAAACGTATCAAATGTTAATGCAAAATTAGATGGTAATTCAAAGCGATTTTGACAAATATATTTAATTTTGAAATCGTTTCAAAATTTTAGAAATATCTTTTGAAATTGTTTTAAAAGATAATATTACCAATTTTGGAAAAATATTTTATTCAAAAACGTTTTGATTAAATAAATTGCAATATTTGGTAATTGGAGAATTGTCAAAGATTTGATTCTACTTTAAAATACTATTATTTATTTTAGCAAATTTTGATTCGAAATATATTTAATTTTGAAATCGTTTCAAAATTTTAGAAATATCTTTTGAAATTGTTTTAAAAGATAATATTACCAATTTTGGAAAAATATTTTATTCAAAAACGTTTTGATTAAATAAATTGCAATATTTGGTAATTGGAGAATTGTCAAAGATTTGATTCTACTTTAAAATACTATTATTTATTTTAGCAAATTTTGATTCGAAATATATTTAATTTTGAAATCGTTTCAAAATTTTAGAAATATCTTTTGAAATTGTTTTAAAAGATAATATTACCAATTTTGGAAAATATTTTATTCAAAAACGTTTTGATTAAATAAATTGCAATATTTGGTAATTGGAGAATTGTCAAAGATTTGATTCTACTTTAAAATAATATTATTTATTTTAGCAAATTTTGATTCGAAAGATTTAATTGCGAATTAAAAGGTTTGAATCAAATTGAATTGCTAACTTTGCGTAGTGTGATCAATCGCCGGATTTTAATTTAATTTATTTAATTATGAAACTTTAATTTTAATAATAATGATAAAAGTGTGTTTATTATTATTTTGTTGTGAGTGATTATGGCCTTAGTCTTATAATTCTATTTATTGGGTTTTTGAAATACGGCCTGCGTGTCGTGCCTCTCTCTCTCAAATTCTATATGTACATTCTCCTCTCATCCACTCCCTCGTATGTAAAACGAGTTTCTCTTATTTGTAATGTAATTAGAATAAAAGGATGTAAGAAGAATCCTGACGTTTGAACAACCCTAGAGGTCTAGCTTGGAGAAGCAAGGTCGTTTCTAGGACTAGTTTAGATTCTCTCATTGGCTTGAGAGAATCACAACGTTAGGGGCCATAATCATGTCACTTTTATTTTGTTTAATTGTTATGCATGCTTGAATGATTGGAGTGCGAATATATATGATATATAAGCCGTGGTGAGGTGAGATCAAACTAATTAAAAATCCTTCAAATAATATATTAAGTTTTTTGCTTTCCAAAGAATAGCACCCTTCAAGATCAATATCGATTAATGTAGGTTTTGCCAACGTAAAGTGCATTCTCTATATTGATAAGTTGCGGTGAGATAACCAGTTTATCCGAGGGCTATTCTTTGGGTTAACTTAACTAAATAAATATAATATGATTATATGATATTAGAAGCAAGCGTTGGGTTATTCCATATGATGGATTAAAAATAAAATAAGTGTTATTTACCCAACGGAAAGGATATGAGAGTTGTATGAGATACAATTGGAAAGGAGTTTCCTACCTAAATAAACTAAGTTTTGTGTAATCAGTCCAACGCTGACTTAAAACAAAGTGAAATATGGATCTCATTCTCACTAGAAAATCTTCCAACGGGATTTTTCGAATCATATGCTTGAAGGTCATTTGGTTTGAATAAAATAGTGGGAGCATTTTAATAAAAGTCCGTATTAAAATGATTTAATCATAATACAAAGTTTTACATATCTCTGTAATTAGAATTTTGGAATACAATACAAATTATATTGTCCTTATGAAGGACAAGAATTTCAGAAAAGTGTTTCTGAATTGGTACACAATTGAGAATTGTTCTCAAATGCGAGAAAAACTATGAGTTCTTGAACTATACTCTCTAGCAACCTACTATGACTAGATTCGAGAAGCATGCTTATCAAAATCATATGAACAAGTCATAATGGTAAATACTTAGTTAAGGAATATAATAACTATTTTATCGCATCATGTTTGACATGATTTGATTTAAGATAGTTTAATTATATGTCGTTGACCCTTTGTTGTAATTTCTCTACTTATAGTTATTCTTCACCAATAACTAGCTCTGCCTTTTAAAAGTAATCATAAAGACATCATATTTGATATGAAGGTAAAGTACCTAGTTTGCCTTTATGATAGTTTGGATTGAAAATTTATCAGATAAATTTAATTCCAAATTGGATGAATGTGGAAGTATCCTAAGGAAACTAAGGGATACTAGTCCTACATCACTCTTCAGGACAAAAGTTGTTTTGTTGCTAGACTGAAGCATTCCTCGAGTGGGAATGTGTCTCTTAAAAGAGTCAGTGGGAGTGATATAGAACTTGAATGATTCAAGTACCACAACATTAATATTTTAAAAGGGAACACAAACTGGTTCCTCAAGGTTGTTGTAGGATCAACCGTTTAAGTTGCACATGAGGCTAGACAAGTCTAACATATCTTAAGGCTGGGAAGTATGATTTTATCATGACTTAACAAGGTGATATAGTTTTCATTGAAGATGAATATTTAACTTGTTTAAAAGGTCGTAAATGACCTAAAATTCTGAGAAGTGGCTAAATGCCATAGAATCTTATATAGAATCCATGTACACAGACCTTATGTGATAATGGTTATGTCATTAAGATGAGTAAGACTCAGACGATAAAAGTGAGTCTTCTTATAGAAGACTGACATGGATGATATAGAGACTACATTTAAGATGTAAATAATTATTAAAGGTTTCGCAAATTATGATGAAACCATGATCGTAGTCTAGTTACAATTGTTATAATACATGTTCTGGTAGATGGATGACAAAGTTGCATTCCTTAATTGGAATGACCTCATATATATGTGTTAGACATATACATAGGGTTTTCTCAATCCAAAGGATGCTTGAAAGGTATACAAATTGTAGCAATCTAATTTTGATTAGATCAAGTTCTCAGAAATTGAATTATTTGTTCTTATTTATGAAGTTTTATGAAAACGAATTAATAAAGGACAAATATAATTCTTGTGCACACAAGGAAGTTAGTGGGAGTAATTATCTAATCTGGTATCATGTTTGGATGACATATTAATCATCAAAACATTTTCTTCATACATGTAAGACATGATTAAGGAAATATCTCTTTATGAAATAGGCAAGACTTCCTAAAGAGTTAGGAATCATAATCTATAGAGATAGATTGTTGACGCAACAAATGATTTTATTTGTTCAAAGGACAATGTCACGTCTCATTGGATGAGAAAGAGATACATGAAAAGAATCCACATGCTTTGGCAAATGGATCAGTCATGTATACCATATAATATGTACAACACCAGATACACCATATGCTTATAGCATAATCAGTAAGTACCAAAATTGAATCTAGTGTTTGACACTAATTGACTTCAAGAATATCCCTAAGTACCTTAAAGGAACTAAGGACTATCTTTTGAAATAGGTAGGTATGGAAAAGATCATTGTAAAATAAGTTATAATGATGTTAGTTTCCAATCAGATACATTGTATTGAAATTCAAATTTATGTCAGATATAAACACTGTAAGCTAATAAGCTTCAGAAAGTGTCTATTTCTATTACAAAGGTCAAGTATTTGATTTGGATCGTTTAGTTCAGGATTGAGCTAAAACTATGTTTCCATCGTTGCATATTTCATTAATCACATTAGTGATGATAATGATTTAATCTTGCAATCAAAGGAATAGATCTCACCAACGATTCAGATATATATAGACACCTTTCTATTTCGATTGAGATCGAAAGAGTAACTTTGAAAAGATATGTAAGATACCAACATAGGAAATAGTTCCTTATCCACTAATGTAGCATCTTGCTAAGAAGTTGCTCGATGCTCATGCTAACCGATAAATGTTAGATGAATATTTGATTGGCTTTAGTGCTAGTGGGAGATTGTTGGAGTAAGCCCTAAAAGCCAATCTATTTGATAGTATTTGCTTTTGTATTGTGACATGATTTATATATATTAAATATATATAATAAGGCATTTCTTTATTATGTTTGTTTTCCAAAATAATAAAGTCCCTAGAATAGATTGTTCATGTAATGAAACATTAAGTGAGACTTAATCGTGAGATTACATTAACTTTAGAACACTATTCTTAAAGTATCCGTAGTCAAGCTTTAATATGAAATGAGATAACATTAAAGCATAGAGACTATTATGTTGGTAGACTGATGATCACGTCTCACTGATCATAGATAATGACTTATCAAGTCTTCACATAGATATAAATGTTAAGGGTGACTTTATATCGGATTGACCCACCATGAGAATACTACATAGAATCTTATGAAATGTCATAAGTTATTCTCATAGTGATAAAAGGTGCATTCCATCCTTCGACCTGAAACCACTGTGTACCCTAGATGTAGGAGTGTAATACCTTGTTGCCATTCAAACGTTATCCGTAACTGGATAACTATAAAGTTGGTTGATGGGTATCCCATGAATCATGCTGAGGGACATGAGTGACCTAGATGGGATTTGTCCCTCCTACATAACGGGAGATATGTCTATGGGCCCAATATTGAACTTGACAAGGATGACATACTATGCCTTGTGTTCAATATAGACATGAGGACAAAAGGGTAATTATGCACAAGATGTTTATCACAGAAAGGTTAGTCAGATCACATGACATTCTTATAACTTGGGTAACAGTGATTTGTTGCTAGATACCGCTCACTGTTTATAATATTAAGATTAATATTATTGCCAACGTTATAAGAACCTACAGGGTCACACACATAAGGACAGTTAAAACGGGAAAAATAAGTAAGACTTATTGCGGGGGTGCAATTAGTGAAAAACGAATATTGAGCTTAAGAAGTCCAAATTCGTGTGAACTGAAGCTCACATAAGAAAATAGAGACTTATGAAGTTCAGTCTCTCACACACTTTGGAGCAATTCTGAATTTCTCTAAACCCTAATTCGTATTTGGGAAATTCTGAATTTCTCTAAACTCTAATCCGCTCAAGTTCCCTCATTCTTCATCCAAGAACGGCTAGCACCAAAGGTTGAAGCTTCCTGTTCGTGTGGACTAAGTGGAGGCACTGCAATTGTGGTGCTCGTCATCAATTGAAGGTTCTTGTTCGTGATCATACGGTGTTTCTTGTTCGTGATCGTAAGCAGTTTTTGTTCGTGATCGAAAACTCCTTGTTTGCGAAAGAAAGCATCAGTTCTTCAAGGTAACAATATATTCTTGACCATGATCTTTCACATGGCTCCATTGAAGGAAAATAAATTTTTAAAATCCGCTGCGTTTTATCTTTGATAAACAGTTACGTTTTCCTTCAGTACGGTGTATTTAAGTGCTTGGCTTGATGGCTACACAAGCAGGTCTATAAATAAAACCCTTGTGGTGAAGTTTTGTATGCTTAACCTAATTCACAAGGTTGAAAACCTAGCCGCCGCTCTCCAAACTATTATATCTGAATCTTCGTTGGAATTGGCTAGTGCCGGTCATCCGAGAAGTTTTGTTCTTGTGGACTGAGTAGAGGCATCATTACTTTGCTTTTCTCGTGATGATCATAAATTGTTTCTGCTTCAAAGGTTCGGAGAAGTTCTGTTCGTTTGAACTGAGTAGAGGCATTCGCTACTTTGCTTTGCTCGTGATCAGAAATTGTTTCTGCTTCAAAGGTTCTGCGCTTCAAAAGGTAAACACAAAAATCCTTAAAGTGTTTAAATTTGTGTTTGATTTGTGATTAATGATTTAATCAAGATCCGTTCATCGGGATTGTTCCATTTAGAGGATTAATTTTTTTGAAAATCTCCCTCAAATCCGACTGGTGGTATCAGAGCTTCAGTTTTGATTAAATCATTAGATTCAAATGATGCATAATAGTGTTTATATGCATAATTGTATATGCATGTTTGCCGTAATTATATGATTTAGGGTCTGTTTGGTTCTAATGAGAGGAGGGGAGGAATTTTAATGGAGGAGAGGGATTTTAATTGTATGTGAACATATTATTGAATTATTGTAATTCTAGTAAAACCAGTACTTGATTTTTGTCCTTTGAATTGTTCGAGAGATTAATATTTCAAGAGGTTGGCTATTATTATCATTATTTTTTCTTCAAACCTTAATTGCCTAATAAATTAATTTTGGATGTATTTGATTCAAAAGTGGTTTTGAGGAGTCCAGATCAGCTTCATTTCCTTATGATCAATTTCCCTCCAGTTCCTTCATAGATGTTTGCCACATGGCAATGAAAGTTTTTAATGGCCCATATTTAATAATCTTAAAAAATCACCACAACACAACACTCTTCCTTCTTCTCCTTCCATAACCTCTTCCCTCTTCTCAGTCAAAGCTTCTCCTTCACCCCTTCACTGCGTTCCATTACCTTCCTTAAACATCCTCACACTCACAACAACCGAGTCACACTCCGACTCATGGTTTCGTTCTTCTCAACTTGTCCATAAACAAAATCATATGATTTCCAGTTCACCCGTCACTTTTTTCCAATTTCGTCCACCACCACCAAACCTTGCAAATCACACCTCCGCTAGATTCTGCTCTCGCTAAATTCACAACAACAATTTTTTCTTGTCTTTTTCATTTTTTTATTCAATTTTTAACAACTTTTATTATTATTATTATTATTATTATTATTATATTCTGTAAAGAAAGAGGTGCAGAATCTGTTTTTATGAAACCTACTGGTGCGATGACTGGCTTCCTTCGGAATGTTCCGGTATGTTTTATCTCTTCGCCGGAGAAAATTAATGTAGTCGTTACTGGATCTGGTTCCGGTGTCGGTGCAATCTTTGTCCGATCCTCATATGGATTAGCTTTACCGGTGCATCATGCAAGCAAATATTGGATCAATGGAGTTCGATTTTAATCTTCCATTTTCTAGAATAATAGAAATTTTTAGTGGTGTTGTTGGGGTTGTTGAGGGTTTGCAGAGAAGAGGGAAGAGGTTATGGAAGGAAAAGAAGGAAGAGTGTTGTGTTATAGAGAAATGATGAAAGTATATTTTTCATTATATTTCAGAAGGTGTACAAGTAGTGTATATATGCAAAATAATAGTAACCTAATTGGAGTAAATCAAGCTAACAAATCTTCTCCAATGATTAAGCTAATTATTGTTTGACATTTACAGATGTACAAATCTAAAATAATAATTGATAATTGAAATGCTAATTATTATTGATATCCTCCCGCAAGTTGGACGATCTTGATGAGAAGTGCAACTTGGACAATAAGAGCTCAAACCGAGGACGTAGCAGGGGTTTTGTGGGAATATCATCAAGCTGGTCATTGGTTGAGACAAATGACACACGAAACCGACCACGTTGAACATTTTCACGAACAAAATGATAGGCTAAGGCTATATGTTTCATTCAAGAGTGAAAGATAGGATTAGCACTGAGATGTGTGGCACCGAGATTGTCACAGTAGATAACTGGGCTGGATGTAGGAATATGACCAAGTTCGGTAAATAAGGAGAGGACCCAGAGTAGTTCACTAGATGTGTCGGCCAAGGCTTTATACTCGGCTTCTGTGGAGGACCGAGCAACTGAACGTTGTTTGCGGGAGCTCCAGGAGATCGGAGTGTTTCCGAGATACAACAAGTTACCAGTGGTAGAAATATAATCATCTTTATCAACTGCCCAGTCCGCATCCGAGTAGGCATGAAAATTCAGGGGAGCTGTTGCCGAGATGAAGATTCCTTTGTCACAAGAACCGGCCAGATAGCGGAGTAATCGCTTCAGTGCCGACCAGTGCACCGTGCTCGGTTTCTGCATGAACTGTGCAAGTTTGTTCGTGCTGAAGGCAATGTCTGGTCGTGTGAGACTCGGGTACTGGAGACTGCCAACTAGTGCTCGGTACTCAGTTGGCGATGGCAGGGGATCACCAGAGTGCTTGAGTAGAGGAAGAGTAGCGGCCAACAGAGTGAGTGCAGGTTTGGAATTTGCCATGCCTGATTTGTGTAGAAGATCAGTGATATATTTCCGTTGTGAGAGAAACATACCAGCAACGGAAGGAATAACTTCAACACCTAAGAAGTAGTTCAAATAGTCGTGGTCTTTTAAGGAGAACCGAGCAGCAAGTGTAGCAATAAGACGTGATAATTCAACCGAGGAGCTCCCAGTAACAATGATGTCGTCGACATATACCAGTAAGTATAGTGTAGCGCAAGGTGTCTGGTTGATGAACAGGGATGCATCAGCCGTGGAGTTCACAAAACCAATGGAGAGTATAAATGTGCGAAGTTCAGTATACCATGCTCGAGGTGCCTGCTTTAACCCATAGAGTGCCTTTTTGAGACGACAAACATGATCAGGAAAGTGTTTGTCGACGAAGCCAGGTGGTTGTGCCATGAATACTTCCTCCTTGAGCGTCCCTTGAAGAAATGCATTGTTAACATCAAGCTGGCGTACAGACCACCCTTCACGAACAACAAGTGTTAGGATGACGCGAATGGTCACTGGCTTAACGACGGGGCTGAATGTTTCTGTGTAATCACAACCCGGTTGTTGATGAAAACCTTTGGCAACTAATCGAGCCTTGTAACGATCAATTGACCCATCCGGATTCCGTTTGATTCGAAAAACCCATTTATATCCAACTAAATTTGGAGCAGAGGAACGGCCGACGAGATCCCAAGTGTTGTTCCGATGTAAGGCATCAAATTCGTTTTGCATGGCGAAACGCCAATCGGGGTCACGAAGAGCTTGAGTGATGGTGCTCGGTTCAACAGGTGGGGAAGGTCTGACATGTAAGTTGAGTTTTTGAAGAGGTTTGACGATGTTGTTTTTGGACCGAGTGATGATCCCACCGTCATTGGGGGGAACGGTTGGTTGTGGTGGTGGAGATGGGGACACAGTGATTGGTTGTGGTTCTGGAGACGGGGAAGAGTGTGTAGATGGAGAGGAAACATCATGGTTGGGTTCAGGATGATTGAAGTCATTGGATGAGGATGTTTGAGCCAAGTGTGGTGAATGAGGGATGGACGGGGAGTGAGGGGCAACGGGCAAGGTTGGGTTGGTACGGGCAGTGGGTGCAGGTACACTCGGTAGGACGGGGGCAACGGGCAAGGTTAGGTTGGTACGGGCAGTGGGTGCAGGGATGCTCGGTAGGACGGGGAGTTGAAGTGGGGTTGTTTGTGGTTCATCGGGCGAGCTTGATGGAGTGACCAGGGTGCGGAATGGAAATTCATTTTCAACGAACTTCACATGACGAGACGTGTAAATCTGTCCAGTAGAAGGATCAAGGCATAGATATGCATGTTGATTAGCTGAGTAACCTACAAAAACACACATAGCAGACTTTGGGGAAAGTTTATGATTAGCATAAGGTTTAATCCAGGGAAAACACAAACATCCAAAACATTTTAATTTATGATAATCCGGACTAATGTTGAGCAATTGAGAGTAGGGTGATTTGTGATGGAGGATAGGGGTTGGAAGGCGATTTATGAGGTAGGCAGCGGTGGTCATGGCGTGAGGCCAGTAGGTAAGGGGCATGCCCGAATGGTGGAGGAGGGAAAGGCCAGTTTCGGCGATGTGACGGTTTCATCGTTCAGAGATACCATTGTGCTCGGGTGTATGGGGTGGAGTGGTGTGGTGACTTATACCATGAGTACTTAGAAAGGGGCGAAGTCCAATGTATTCGCCACCATTGTCGGTGTATAGGATTTTGATTTTGTGGTTATAAAAATTTTCAACGAGCAATTTAAATTTGGGAAATATGTGTTGCACATCAGATTTTAGTTTCATTGGATACAGCCATATATAACGAGTAAAATGATCAACAAACATACAATAGTAACGAAGACCATCAATAGATAATATAGGAGAAGTCCATACATCGGAAAAGATTATTTCTAATGGAAACTTTGATTGAAGAGTGGATTCATGAAAAGGCAATTTGTGACTTTTATTAATTTGACATGAATTTCAATCTGATTGCGGGAATTTATTAAAACCTAAAGAGAATTGCTGTTGAATAAATTTGAAAATGGAAGATGAAGGATGTCCGAGCTTGTGATGCCAGGATGTCGAGGAGTCCGTGTGAATGGTGTGGACAGATGGGGAGGGTGTGGGCCAGAGATAAAGTCCATTGACGCATGAGCCTTTATGAGTGGTTTGGCGTGTCTGCAAGTTCATGACATAAAAGGAGTTTGGCAGGAAAACAACAGCAGAGTTTGTTTGTTTGGTAAGTTTAGAGACAGAAATAATTTGTTGTTTCATGGAGGGAACACACAGAGCATTAGATAAGGATAAATCATTAATTAAAAGTGTTCCAGAGTGAGAGATGTTCAAACCTGAACCATTACCCATAAATAGTGAGTCAGGTCGGGTGTATGGATGGTGAAGAGCTAGATTGGCAAGATCGTTGGTGACGTGATGAGTGGCTCCACTGTCGACCAAAAAGTTCGTCTGAGATGGGCCAGCACTAACAGTGTAGACTTGAGGCTAGTCGTGGTGTCGAGGAGGTGGTGGTACACTGGGATGATGTTTCTTAAAGAGTGAACAGTCAGACAAAACATGTCCCTTGAGATTACACCATTGGCAACGACCGAGGAAGGGTTTGCGATTACTGGTGCGTTGGTTTGATGGTGCAGAAGACTGACCAGGGCGAGGCTTATTGTTGTTCGACCGAGCCTGGGCATGCAGTGCTGTAAGCGGAGCAGGTGGTTGCCTTTGAGCATCACCAATAGATAGTTCCTGGATGAGGAGCTTTTCGAGGAGATCATCAAAGGTAATGGGAGTATCCCTGGCATTGACTGCATCAATAACTACTCGGTAAACCATCATCAAGACCACGTAGAACATGGTCGGTCATGTCTTCAACCGAGACAGGGTATCCAAGTGATGCAAGGAGGTCGGTGGTTTGCTTCAGAGAGTGCATATAAGTTGTGATGGATTGGGTACCTTTTGAGGCCATCCGGAGACGTTCCTTGAGCTGTTTGAGATGGCTGCGGGAAGCTTTTGCATAGGTGTTTTTGAGGAGAAGTCAGAGATCATGCGAGGTCCTTGTCTGAGACACCAGAGAGGCCACTTCGTCGGAGAGAGTGGTGAGGATGGCACCATAGATGAGACGATCTTGTCGTCGCCATGTGTGGTAGGCAGGGTTCTCCGTTGTCACGGGAAGTGATACGGTAGTGGTGGTAGGTGGGTTGGCCGATGTTCCTGAAGGCGTAGCAGTAGTGGTGATCGTCATCGATGGCGCGGGGAACGATCCATCTGGGTATTTGAGGAGATCAAAACCATCAAGGAAAGCTTCAACCTGTAGGTGCCAATTTGGAAAATTGGTAGGGAGAAGCTTGGTGACACTGCCGAGAGTGATGCACGCAAGAGGTTTGGAAGGCTCATAGGGGTTGGCGATATAATGAGAGCTGTCGGAAGCCATGGGAGGCGAGGATGACGGCACAGGGGGGAGAAAACGGTGTTTCTGGTTTAACAGGGTAGGGCTGGAACTTTTCCAACTGATACCATATAGAGAAATGATGAAAGTATATTTTTCATTATATTTCAGAAGGTGTACAAGTAGTGTATATATACAAAATAATAGTAACCTAATTGGAGTAAATCAAGCTAACAAATCTTCTCCAATGATTAAGCTAATTATTGTTTGACTTTTACAGATGTACAAATCTAAAATAATAATTGATAATTGAAATGCTAATTATTATTGATATTGTGATTGTTGATTTTTTAAGATTATTAAATTTGGACCATTAAAAACTTTCATTGCCACGTGGCCAACATCTATGAAGGAACTGGAAACAAATTGAACATAAGGAAATGGAACTGATATGAACTCGGTTTTGAGAGATACTCCATAGTTGTGGCAAAATGTTTTGTCAGTGAATAGTTTTACAAATGGCAATTAAAGACATTGAATTACAGCGAAACGATTTACGTATCCGCCTCTAAAAATTAATGCCATGATTTGTTTATGCTTTGAATTTAATTCACATTGTTTCAAAAAGGGATGATATTTTAAAATTGTTTTAAAATGTCATTAATTGCCAAATCTTTCTTCCATAAGTCTGTTATGGAAATATGATATCTTTTGAAATTGTCTTAAAAAGATAATATTATTTATTTTGAAAAATTTTATTCAAGAGATTTAATTGAAAATTAAAGGGGGTATATTTTGCAATTTGATTCAAAATAGTTTTGATTAAATTATCATATTTGATAATTGGAAAATTGTGAAAGACTTGATTCAAAATATTTGAATTAGAATTAAAAGATTTGAATCGAATTTAATTGATTCGGTACTTTTTAAAAGTGATGGTGAATCAAAAGGTCTGATTCTCTTTTAAATTAACTAGACACTGACCCGTGCTATCGCACGGGTTTTGTGGATTAGCATATATGATATGAAAAGAAATATAACAAAAATGTCAAAATAAAAATTCCAAAAATAAAAAGAATTCAAACGATATTGATTATAAAAATGATAATATTCAGTAGATTTATATTTAGGTAAATATGTTTCAAAAGAACTACTGAATATCACGAAAAACTTCTTTATAAACAACATTTCCAGTGTCGGCCGAAAATATTCTTAAACAAACAAAAATCAAAAAAATATAGTATTGGTTAAAAATGCATAACAAACAATAATTAAGAAATTTTGAAAACTTCTAGTGATAGTCATAGCAATAGTTGAAATGAAGATATTGTTTGATAAGTAAAAAAGTAGTGAGTAGTGTGGAAATAAACGTTTCAGTAATGCTCTTTTTATAGTAAAACGTGGTTAAATGACAATGATATATTTTTTGCAAGACATTAAATGGATATTATTTTCATTCCATGGTAATTATCAAAAGTCAAACATTATATATTGTAATATTATAGATAATTAAAAGTCATTTGAAAAAAAAATCTGTTTATAGCCGTGATTATAAATAATTTGGTCAAACATTTAGAAACAGTTGTAATTTTATAGGTAATTTATTATAGGTAATTATAGAAACCGTTGTAATTTTGTACCTTTTATTTAAAATCCGTGGAACAAATACGTGATTATTTATAGCCGTGATTATTTTTTTCAATTATAGGTAATTTGTAACAAATCAGTGATTATTTTTTTTCTCATATAATAGATAATATTTTCATTCCATGGTAATTATCAAAAGTCAAACATTATATATTGTAATATTATAGATAATTAAAATTCATTTGAAAAAAAAAATCTGTTTATAGCCGTGATTATAAATAATTTGGTCAAACATTTAGAAACAGTTGTAATTTTATAGGTAATTTATTATAGGTAATTATAGAAACCGTTGTAATTTTGTACCTTTTTTTTAAAATCCGTGGAACAAATACGTGATTATTTATAGCCGTGATTATTTTTTTCAATTATAGGTAATTTGTAACAAATCAGTGATTTTTTTTTCTCATATAAAAATTAGTATTTCTTGCATAGTTTTATATAAAAATATCGAAAATAAAATGAAAAACGAAAATATAAAATGGAACAAAGCAAAAAGAATGATTTGAAAAAAAAAATATCATTATAATTACGTGTTGAAAAAAAATAATCACAATGATTTGAAAAATATAAATAATTATAATTATATATTAGTAATAATTGAAAAAACATGTATTGGATTTGTAAAAAAAAGTCACGGCTATAATTATAGGTGTCAATATCCCTTGACAGATGACACTTTAAAAGATATAGCACTGTGATTATAATTAGAAATATAAAGACGTAGTTATATATTGGTGTATGCAAAACATATCAAATAAATTCAAATGGTGTAGTGACAATTGAGTTAAGTAAATGTGAGAGGATATGGGTTCAAATCTTGGTGAGTAAATTTTTTAACATTTTTAATTACATGAGGGTTAAATTAGGGTTAATTGGAGACTTAACTCCTTTTATATTTATAATGATTATTTAATTCAAAAGTGTTTTGAATAAATAAATTAACATATTTGATAATTGGTAAATTCTCAAGATTCGATTCAATGAATTAAAACATTTGAATCAAATTTAATTGATTTCATTATTTTTTTAAAGCGATCGATCTGAATCAAAAGTTTGATTCTATTTTCAATTAATTATTTGAATTAATTTTCAATATTCAATTTTCAGATTAATAATAATTATAATGAGTTATATTATTATTTATTATTATATATATGGTATATGGTTATGACTTATGACCTTAGATGTTTTGGCCTTTATTTATTTAATTAAATTTTATCTTAAATACGGCATGTGTGTCGTGCCTTTTTATTCATTTATTTATTTAAATAATGTAATTACTCGAGTTCAAGAGAATGCGCGCACCAAAATGTTGATATCGATGGAGAAGCTTGGGAAGTTTGCTCGTGGATCAAAGAATTGTAAAATTAGTTTTGAAATTCTGGCGCGTGAGGTCCCAATGTAAAGCACAATGTTCCAACACTGGACCTCCTGAACAGACAAAAAATAAATCGACAAAAATAAATAACACAAGTTATTTGTTAACCCAGTTCGGCGTAACTACACCTACTCTGATAGTACTAGTTCAAAGCCCGCAGTAAACGCTCCGTTTACGACGTATCACCTAATCACTACCCGTGCTAACTTCTGAAGGTGTGAAAAATACAAGAAGGGGGGGTTGAATTGTGTTTTGACAAGTTAAAAGTTTTTCTCTAAGAAGATTGAAATGCAGCGGAGTATAGAGATAAAACACAATAACAATAAAGGACAATGCTAGGAGAGAAAGGCACAAGCAATTTTATACTGGTTCCTCTCAATAATGAGAGTAGTCCAGTCCCCTTGTCTTCACAAGAGATTTCACTATAATCACACAAGATTACACAATTGCTCAAGCACACAAGCAAGAGACTTCACAATGCTCCAGATCACACAGCAGGAGACTTCACAATCTTATATAGAATAACATAAGCTAATTTGAACTAAGCACCTAAGACTTTTACTCTTTTGAACTTTGAATAACAATTACAGAGAGTTACAACTTCTTGAAGAAAGTAGTCAGAGTTTAAAGTCTTGTGCAAATGTAAACTTTGATAGCTTTGAGTGTAGTTTTCTTGAGTTGTGGATTTGTGAGAGAGATTTTCCGGTTCACAAAGTCTTCTATTTGCAGGCATTTGAAATGTAGACGTTGGAAGTGACCGTTTATGGGTTTACGATGTCAGCGCAAACTTTGCTGCATAGATACTTGAGTTTTTGTCCTTATACCAAAAGAGGCAAAACCTGTAGCTATCAGCTTCCTTGCACACTACGATGTTTGCACAAAAGTGGTAAAGTCTTCCTTTTGTCTAGGCGCTCTTCCTTTAGATGTGTTGACTTGATTCAAACTAACATATCTTTTTAAAGTGCAGAGGAGAGCCCTTTCCTTAACGGTTGAATCTTCAGAACTTCAAAATATAACTTCTGATTGCAAAATCTTGATGTCCTCTGATAACACTTGTTGTAGCTTCTGAGTGTCTTCAAGTCTTTCAGAGCCTCTGACTTATCAGTCAAAATCTATCTCTTGTATTTTTCCTGCATTCTTACAAGGTAGATTTTTAGTATACCAACTGTGAATTAATACTTTGTTATCATCAAAACTTCATTACATTAACAGGATTTGTATGGAAAACCATTCTTGTTCCAACAATCTCCCCCTTTTTGATGATGACAAAATAAGTATTAATTGCTCGTTGTTGTTGAATTAATTCATCATGTTCTTCTCAGGTTTGTGTGTTTTGAAAGCTCCCCCTGAGTCAGATATCCTATAGGGTTAGGTTTGTAAGCTTCCCCTAAGTTTATCCATGATTAATTAAAAGAGTTTAAGAACTAATTACTATATCTTTAAATCAGATCTTCATACTTTGACACTCAGAGGCTAGGTTTCCTCTTATGTCATGTGAGACCAAGACAATTTCGCAAGTTGTCTTAAGTCTTACGTATGAATTTCCAGTCAAATAAGATTATAGTTAGATCTCCTTTCATAAATAATCCAAAAATAAAAACTGATAAATTCTTTAAACTAATAAATGGTTCACTTTTAAAGTTTCAGATTTTTACGTGCAATTAATAGCTTAATAGCTCTCTTACTCCCCCTTTTGGTATCAATCAAAAAGAACTAGAAGCATAACAAATATATAAAGCACATAAGCAAGTTGTATATAAAGAGAAACACTTAATGAGAAAGTTGTACATAAACATAGCAAGCTATCTAATAGTGCACAAACATATCAGTTAGAAGCAATTAAGGTTTGGCCAGGGTTGGAAATCCATAAGAGTGGTAAATTGTTGCTTCATTTCACGTTCCATTGCCTCTTTGTTTCTTCAGAAACATTACCAGTCATGATTGAACTGATCATCCCACCATGATGTATCTTCAGTGTCTTCTGGAAGTGGACAGGGTAAAGGATTATCTTCGTCTAAACTACTGTCCGTTGAGTTCTCATTTAATTCTCTTTCATCGAATTCGAATTCGGATTCGGAATCAGTTACTTCATCAAAGATGTATTTTCTAGATACAGCAACAAGAAGACCATTGCACGTCACTTTTACCCAAGAGATGGGAGTATCAATATCTCTTCTCATTTTTCCAGAAATGAAAATAATTTTGCTTCTTGGCACCCACTATTGATGCTTCCATATGGGTTAACTTCCATCTTCTTGTGATATTCCTTGAGTTACCTCTTGATATGAATCCTTAGTAAATCCTTGAGATGGTTCATTTAGTCTAACAGCAGTTTCACATTCCAATTTCAGTTTCTCTTGAGGTAAGACTTGCTTTAGAGAATAGGAGAACGACTCAGCAGGTTTTGGACGGTGTGAGGAGAATAGAAGATGAGGATAGCAAGCGTTGACATTCTTGATTCGAGTAACAGAAGTTGATAAGTCGCTGGAATGCATGGATTGAGAAATCTGATGACAATCGCTGGAAAACTCAAAGACGTCTTATGTGAGGGAGAGATGAGGATGTCATAGTATTGGTTGGAGAGAATATCAAGTATTCTGATGGTTGGGAATAAAGTGTGGGAAGTGAGTGAAAGATGTGTGATAGTGTACAAGTGATATATATATATAGACTTCATGCCATAGGGAGAGACGAACTATTAAAAAATATGCACTAAAGATCATATCATTAACTTTCACTTTACCCACTTAACACTTGACACAGATCTTGGAGAATTGATTGAAGTAACTGACACAATAATGGACAGTTGTGAGTCTTAAGGACACGTAGCTTCCATTCTCTAGTCAGAGCCATTTTTGAAAATTGAAAGGTTACAGACGCTGAATGACTCAGAGGCACACTATAGTCAGAGGATCTGAGAGAGTGACTTCTTAGGTCATTCATAGTCTGTTTTTCCAATAGTTATTCAGAGATCACTTTTCATCATAGATAAGAGCCATATTCAAATTTTTCTTTATAAAATCATACATTTATATTGCCAAAGGCTTAGTAAAGATATCAGCCCATTGACTTTCAGTTTCAACAAACTTTAAGTCAATTGTTCCTTTTTGAACATGATCTCTTATAAAGTGATGTTTGATTTCAATATGCTTAGCTCGAGAATGCATTATTGGATTTTTAGAAAGATGAATGGCTGCAGTATTGTCACAATAGAGAGGGACATTTGAACTGCTTACTTTATAATCATCTAATTGGTATTTCATCTAGAGTTGTTGTGAGCAACACTTTGCAGATGAGATGTATTCTGCTTTGGCTGTAGATAATGCTATAGTGGTTTGTCTTTTATTGGCCCAAGAAATAAGATTCTCACCAATAAATTGACAATTTTCACTGGTGGATTTTCTTTGTAATTTATCTCTAGCAAAATCAGCGTCACATAATCCAACTAGCTTAAAATCATTGGACTTCTTGTAAAAGAGTCCAAGATTAGTAGTTCCTTTAAGATATCTAAAGATTCTCTTCATAGCAGAGATATGAGATTCTCTAGGATCTGATTGGAATCTTGCACACAAACACACACTGAACAAAATATTTGGTCTAGATGCAGTGAGGTAAAGTAGTGAACCAATCATACCTCGATACAACTTCTGATCAACTTTTCCTTCTGAATCATCTTTGTTTAGACTGCTTGTTGGATGCATTGGTGTTGACATTGGATTGCAGTCTTCAAGGTTGAACTTTTTCAGAAGCTCCTTGGTGTATTTTGTTTGATGAGTGAATGTTCCTTCACTTCTTTGATTGATTTGAATTCCAAGAAAGAACTTCAATTCTCCCATCATGCTCATTTCAAATTCATCCTGCATCAACATGGAAAATTCTTTACACAAAGATGTATTAGTAGAACCAAAGATAATGTCATCAACATATATTTGGATAATCAAAATATGTTTCTTTAGTGTTTTTCTAAAGAGAGTATTGTCAACATGTCCTTTTTCAAACCCCTTTTCAATAAGATAAGTACTCAATTTTTCATACCAGGCTCTAGGAGCTTGTTTGAGACCATAGAGTAACCTTTTTAATTTAAAAACATAATCAGGGTTTGGTATATCTTCAAAACCAGGAGGTTGTTTGACATATACTTTTGCAGAAATGACACCATTTAAGAAATCACTCTTTACATCCATATGTTAAAGAATAATATCATGATTTATAGCAAAGGAGAGAAGGAGTTTGATAGCTTCTAATCTGGCTACTGCTGCAAAGGTTTCAGTGTAATCAATTCCTTCATGTTGGCTATATCCTTGTGCCACCAATCTTGCTTTGTTTCTCAGTACTTCTCCTTGTTCATTTAACTTAATTATGAATACCCATTTTGTTCCAATAATGTTCTTGTCGGAAGGCTTGGGTACCAGAGTCCACACATCATTTCTTTCAAATTGGTTCGACTCTTCTTGCATTGCCACAATCCAGGCATCATCTAGGAGCGCTTCATCAATCTTTGTTGGTTCTGACAATGAAATAAGTCCAAGTAATGAGTCTTCATTTCTGAAGCTTGATCTTGTTTTCCTAGGACTGCCTTTGCTTCCAAGAATCAACTCCTTTGGGTGTGAAGACTTATATTTGAAGGTGTTCCTTAATTGTAGATTGTCTTCACTTCTTGGATTGTCAGCTTCTGATGCTTGTGTGGGATTAGTTGATGCTTCAGCTTCTGATTCTTCATGGTTGAAAGTAGGTTCAGATAGGATATCTTCATCAGAGTCTCCATCTTCTGATAGTTGCGCATCTGCAAATTTCTCAACTAGCTCTAACGTGCTGTCAGGCTGCTTGTCATGCATACCCTTAGAAGCTTTTGCATCAAATTTCTTTAGATGGACTTTGTGTTTAGGATATAACAGATACATCCAAACTGATGAAAGTAAGAGACATAAGGTTTTCTTCCTTTGAACAATTCAAACGCAGTTTTGTTTAAGATAGGTCTGATGTAAATTCTATTTTGCACATAGCATGCTGTGTTTACTGCTTCTGCCCAAAAATGTTTTTCCATGTTAGTTTCGTGCATCATGGTTCTGGCCATTTCTTGTAGAGTTCTGTTCTTCCTTTCAACTACTCCATTTTTTTGTGGAGTTCTTGGAGAAGAGAACTCATGAAGAATGCCATACTTTTCACAAAAGATTTCAAAAGGTTCATTTTCAAATTCACCACCATGATCACTCCTAACTTTTAGGATTCATAAATTCTTTTCGTTTTGAATTTGTATGCAGAAAACAGTAAACTCATCATATGCATCATCTTTTTCTCTAAGGGATCTAACCCAAGTCCATCTGCTGTAATCATCAACAATGACAAGTCCATATTTCTTTCCATTGATTGAAGCAGTGCTAACTAGTCCAAAAAGATCAATATGCAAAGTTTCAAAAGGTCTGGAAGTGGATACAATATTTTTAGCTTTAAAAGAGGTTTTCACAATCTTCCCTCTTTGACAAGAACCGTAGAGAGCATCTGAGTGATAGTTAATCTTTGGTAGCCCTCTGACTAGATCATGCTTACTAAGTTTTGAAGTTAATCTCCAATTAGCATGACCTAATCTTTTATGCAAGATCCATTTCTCTTCACTCATAGTCAGAAGACATACTACTCTTTGGTTTGCCAAATCAGAGAGATTGACCTTGTACACATTTTCCTTTCTTTTTCCTTTAAAAACAATGGACTTATCAGAATCTCTGATTACAGTACATCCATCTTTATTAAATGTAACCACAAACCCACTGTCACAAAATTGACTGATGCTAAGTAGGTTGTGTGTTAATCCATCTACAAACCAAACATTATCAATTGACAGAGAAGAATTAGCTACAGTACCTGTACCAATAATTTTTCCTTTCTGGTTACCTCCAAAACCAACTGTACCTCCTTCACTAAAAGAAACTTGACATATAGCTACGGCGAAATTCTGTTGCTAAAGGTCTAAAATCCGTGGGTATAGGTCATAAAACATATACCGACGGGCGTTTTGTTCCGTCTACTTTATCTCGCTGTACCCATGGCAATTTGCCGTTGCTATAGCCTATAGCAACAACATTTTTTTGCGTTGGACTAGCCTAGGAGCTATACCTACGGACATTACAAACTATTGTAAATCGGTTTACCCACGAATTTGTTCGTTGGTATAAGTTTATATTTTTTTTCCATCTTTTTTTTTTGACAGATTGTACATTTTTTAAAAATAATAATAATAATTTTCCGATATGCATCTTTTCTACACACCAAGTCAACTATAATTTTAAAAGAGAATTTCCATTATATTGATTAAAAAAACTAATAATTCTTACAAACTAACGGTGTACATTAAAACACCAAAACAATGTCACCTAGCTAAACCTTCCAAAATTGACATTGCACCAAATAACTTAAGAGAACTACTAGTTACTTCTAATCATATATATCCATCCCAAAATTACAACTCTAAAAACATACATATGTATGACATCCCTACCAAACAATAAACTACGACGGCTTACAGCCCACAATATAGTACATGACATCCCTATCAAGCAATAAACAACAACAGTTTGCATTGTTTACTTCTAATATCTCTCTTCAATCTTCGTCAGTGTATGGACTTTGAGAATCCGTTTCGTAGGGGGCACTAGAAGCATCTGTAACCTATTGGAAATAAAGGAGATCAAATTACAAACTCAAGTTAATTGATGTTTTCATAATATTCGAAATATGAACACAAAAAGTAAAATAAAATATACCTGTCTTGCAGCTCGTAAAATGTCATTCACATCTTCTCCAGCAAATCAGTAATGACAACACATTTGCCAACACCGCATTTGTACTATCTTGATTTTCCATTTGCTTAAGTTTATCGCGCAACTCTTTATTTTCAGAGAGAAAGAAGCTTTCAATTTTTTTGGGTTTGGGAATCTTGCCAATAGATCGTGCAACTTTTGATCAATAATTATGATAATGTTTTTTGACGGTCAATGAGGCATCCAAATACTATCAATAATTTATATAATAAATAGTATTAATTGATTACTTTTGGGTCATTGATGCATTCAATAACACATCTCTTATATTATGAAAGAATCAAATTCAATTCATATCAATATCACATCGAAGTCATCAAGCAACTTTTACATTATGATTAGAGTTCATAATCTTTTTTTACATTCAATGAGACATCCAAATGCTATCAACAATTTATATAACAAATAATATTCATTGATTTCTTTCGGGTCATTGAGACATCGAATAATTCATTGCTTATATTATGAACGAATCAAATTTAATTCATATCAATATCACATCGAAGGCATCAAGCAACTTTTACATTATGAGTAGAGTGTTCATAATGTTTTTCTTACGGTCAATGAAGCATCCAAATACTAGCAACAATTTATATAACAAATAATATTATTTGATTCCTTTCGGGTCATCGAGACATCTAATAATTCATCCTCATATATTATGAATGAATAAAATTCAATTCATATCGATATTGCATCGAAGACATCAAGAAACTTTTACATTATGAGTAAAGAGTTCATAATGTTTTTTACGGTCAACGAGGCTTCCAAATACTAGTATTGAAGACATCAAACAACGGAAGTACACACATGAGAGAGAAAAACCCCAACAAAATTGAAGAAGAAAAGTATGGAATAGAAACCTTACCCAAAATCAAACGTAGAGCATAGATAAGGGAGTGTTGATCTAATCCTCTAAAACACCTTTCACGGAGAAATCAAACCCTAATCAAAATAAAAACCATTAGACGTGGATAGAAATCGAAAGAAGAGAATTAAAGAAAGGGATTCATGCGAGAGTTCGAGAGAGAAATTGAGAGATTGACGAGTAGCGATGTTATATCCTACTTTTTTTTTGTTAGGTATCCTGCTTTGAGTGTTCCTTTCTCTCTCTTTTTATTTTTTTTATTTTGTATGTAAAGTAGTATTTTTTTTGTTTTGTATAAAGTCAGTGTTGTTTTCTTTCTCCATAAGTTCCTTAACTTTTGGTTATATATATTTCCTAATATAATACTCCATCCGTTCCTTTTTATATTTCCTTTTTATTTCCTAATATAAGGACCTCATGCATATCGCTCACTACTAGGTTTTATTCCTATTTTTAGTGAGCGATATGCATGAGGTCCTAGGTTAAATCCTCATTGAAACCATTGTAAACAAAAAAATGATTACCACCAAATTTAGTAATAAAAAAATATTAAAAAAAATATTGAAAAAAGTATAAGATAAAAAAACAAAAAAATAATATAGAAACAATATAATTAATCTATACATAAAAATAGAAGAAAAAAAAAGAATTTTTTTTTAATCTATACATAAAAGTAGGAACAAATCTATATTCACAATTTAAAAAAAAAAATGAATCGCATAAACTATAAAAGTATAAACTTATCCTTTTCTAATTTTCAATTTTCAATTTTTTTTAATGAAACATATTACCCACATTTAATAATTTTTTCCGTGGGTATAGGGTTGCTATACCTACAACATATGCGGCTGTCACTAGAAACCTCCGTTGGTAAATGGCAATTTTCTTGTAGTGCTTCATCCAGAGAGAGAGATTTAAACATGTGCTTGTTCCCGGTCATGTGTCTTGAACACCCACTATCCAGATATACCAGGAGTGACTAAGAGTTTGTCTTTGTCTGGATAGCTATACAATAATTAACATCAATCATCGCAGTAATATACACCACACTCAGTGATGTATTCATTGTAATATTCATAGCCTTCTTTTAGTGTTTGTGATTCATTTGCAAAATAATGTTTTGACACATAGGCTTTCTTTCCATTGCAGATGACCGTCGTCCACTTATCAGGTAGTGTGTCACCCTTTTTGAACTGAAAATCTGTATTATAGAAAACTTCACACTTTGGTACCCATTTGGGTCCTGATTGGTTAGTTCTTCCATTTTTACTCTTGTGTTGTACCCTTGGAGTGCCCATTGGATTAGTATAAAATTTCCTTTGAAAATAAGGTCTTTTGAAAGTTTTAGCTTTAATCCAAGGTTTTTTTGAGAAGGTTCTAGACTTAGTATCATTACAAGTATTTGTTCTTTTAACAGACCTTAGTGTTGGTTTGTTATAGATCAACGTACTTGTGAGATTCTTTGGTCGTTGCATTGATTGATTCAGAGTCTTTTCTTCTACCAAAGGAGTTTTTGAAGTAGTCAGAGGCTCTGAGACAGTTGCCTCTGAGTTCTCTTCAGACTGTAAAACAATCATAGCTTTACCTTTTCCTTCTTTGGGTGCAAACACAGTGTAAAGATGAGGATAACATTTTCTTATACATAATGATGTACTAGGAGTTCTATTGCAGCATCCTAATCCTTCATTATTTCTTTGAAAATTATTAAATAACATAGAAATGATTTTACTTTGATCCATTTTGTTCTGAGTGAATTCATGGAACTCAATTTCATATTCATCATAACATCTGTTACAAGTGGCACATCCTTTTTCAAGATTCTTTATTCTAATTGAAGAATCAATGTAAAGATTTTGATAATGATGTGCCTTTCTTGACATTTCATCATACTTGTTTTTAAAATCTTTTAGTTCAGATGAAATGTCAATAAATTTTGTCATGGATCTTTCAAGATAAATTAATAATTGTTCTTTAGTAAATTTAGAAAATACCTCTTTTTCAGCATCGTTGTCTTCATAGTCATTCTCAGAATCAGAGTCATCACATACATTAGCATATGAGTCAGCATTTGCCATAAGTGCTAGATTTGCTTCTTCGTCTTCTTCATCAGATGATAGATCTAGACTTTCAAATGTCACCATAAGACTCTTGTGAAACCTTCTTTTAAATCTTTCCTTTCTATCACTTGGCTTCTTGCTTGCTTCTTTAGTCCGTTCTGGACAGTCTACAATAAAGAGTCCAGTCTTCTTGCAGTTGAAGCATGTCTCATCCTCCTTGTTGACAAAGTTTCTTGAGCTACTTCCTTTGTTTCTACTAAAGCTTTTCTTGGCCCACTTCTGAAAGTTCTTCGTGAAATATGCAAATTCGTTAGCTTCTTGGTCCTCCTCTTGATCATCTATGGAAGATTCTTCTTCAACCTCCATAGCTTTAGCTTTAAGTCCTTTGGAAGAATTTCTGGTTGATGACAAAGCCACTGACCTAACTTTCTTCTTTTCAACATCAGCGTTCAATACCAACTCATGGCTCTTGAGATTGCTGATGAGTGACTCAAGGCTAATGTTATCAAGATATTTAGCTTCTCCAATGATTGTGACATTAGGTTTCCACTTATCAGTTAAGCTATGTAAAATCTTCCACACATGATCGGAGGTTGTATAACTCTTCTTGAGAATTCTGAGATTTGATACCAGAACTTAAAATCTAGAGAACATGGTTTCAATATCTTCATCTGGTTTCATTGCGAAGAGCTCATATTGTTGCACCAAGAGTCTAGCTTTTGCATTTTGCACTTGCCTATTTCCATCATACTTCGCACAGAGTGAGTCATAGATAGTTTTGCCTGTAGAGATCTGTCAATGATCTTTGTATATTCATCATTGATATGGCAGACATCATGATTTGTTTAACTCTGTTGTGATTTGCAAAGATATTCTTATTGGCAGTAGATAGAGCTCTCTTATGAGCAAGAGATATTTTCCCATCACTTCCAATACCATCAATGTTAACTCCTTCTTCAACAAGATCCCATAAGTTATCATCTGTTCCATTAATGTAGTGATAGATGCTATCTTTCCACCACTCAAAACGATAGCATCTATCAGTGCTTAGTTCAAATCCTGCTTGAGTCATATTTGGATGAGGAGTTCATTGTTTCGTAGTCAAATTGAACGTTTCTGTTATCAGTGCTTGTGAGGTGATAGTAACAGAAGAATCTCCAGACATAGAGTGTTTTTCAGATCTTTTATTGTCTCACTGTGAGGTGATAGTAATAGAACCGGGCTCTAGATACAAATTGAAGGTGTGAAAAACACAAGAAGGGGGGGTTGAATTGTGTTTTGACAAGTTAAAAGTTTTTCTCTATGAAGATTGAAATGCAACGGAGTATAAAGATAAAACACAATAACAATAAAGGACAATGCTAGGAGAGAAAGACACAAGCAATTTTATACTGGTTCCTCTCACTAACGAGAGTAGTCCAGTCCCATTGTCTTCACAAGATATCTCACTATAATCACATAAGATTACACAATTGCTCAAGCACACAAGCAAGAGACTTCACAATGCTCCAGATCACACAACAGGAGACTTCACAATGCTCAAGCACACAAGCAGGAGACTTCACAATGCTCAAGCACACAAGCAAGAGACTTCACAATGCTCAAGCACACAAGCAAGGGACTTCACAATGCTCCATATCACACAGCAAGAGACTTCACAATCTTATAAAGAATAAGATAAGCTAATTTGAACTAAGCACCTAAGACTTTTACTCTTTTGGACTTTGAATAACAATTACAGAGAGTTACAACTTCTTGAAGAAAGTAGTCAAAGTTTAAAGTCTTGTGCAAATGTAAACTTTGATAGCTTTAAGTGTAGTGTTCTTGAGTTGTGGATTTGCGAGAGAGATTTTCCGTTTCACAAAGTCTTCTATTTGTAGGCAGTTGAAATGTAACATATCTTCTTAGAGTGCAGAGGAGAGCCCTTTCCTTAATGGTTGAATCTTCAGAACTTCAAAATATAACTTCTGAGTGCAAAATCTTGATGGCTCTGATAACACTTGTTTTAGCATCTGAGTGTCTTCAAGTCTTTCAGAGTCTCTGACTTATCAGTCAGAATCTATTTCTTGTATTTTTCCTGCATTCTTACAAGGTAGATTTTTAGTACACCAACTATGAATTAATACTTTGTTATCATCAAAACTTCATTACATTCATAGGATTTGTATGGAAAACCATTCTTGTTCCAACAACTTCTACCTAGGAACTCCTAGATATGAGACCCCTCTCACTCCCTCTCAATAACATAACCTGTGTTTACTTCTATTCACTACCTGTTCCAAAACTTCTTGTTCTTGGCCTTTTTAGGAGTTGGGCTGACTTGTCTCACTTTGTATGGATACTCATGAAGCTTAGAGCAGAAAGGCTTTATGTGTCCATACTTACCACAGTAGTGACATCTCCATGATTCATACCTTGTGAGTCTTTGATGTGGTCCAGAATGTTGAAACTTTCTAGACTTTCTCTTGTGTGGAGCTGAATATTGAAACATTTGCCCTGCGTTGTAGTCCCAAACTTGTGGTTGGGTTGAACAAACTTCTTGTCTGGGGCTGAGGTTTGCTTCTTTCAGTGTTGATAGCTGAAGCCTCGTCCTTTGCCTTTATTGTTTCCTTCAAGAATCACATCTTGCCTGTCAGTCCCATTGTTGCAATCTTAGTTGTTTGTCCATGCTCTCAAGCTTGGAATTCAGCATGCTTGCCTCACTCTAAAGATTTGCTATGGTAGCCAGATGCACTTGCTTTTCTTTTTCAAGTTGGGCAATGATCTTCTTTTGTTCCTCACTTGTTTTGCAGAGTTCTCCACTTTTGATGCATAGATCTTTATAGGTTGCAGCAAGTTTATCATAGGAGACATCGTCATCAGAGTCTGAGTGAGGTAAGCATCTTCCAGTCATGTCATTGATTGATTTGGCTCCTTCATTGTCACTTTCAGAGTCTTCTTCATCGGACCAGGATATAGCATTTATGCCTTTCTTCTGCTTCTTCAGATAAGTTGGACATTCTGCCCTGATATGTTCATAGCCTTCACATTCATGGCACTGTATTCCCTTGCCTTGATTGATTCTTTCTTCAGTTCTTGTTTTCTTTGACTAACTGCCCTGTTTGCTGGTGTCGGACTGAATGTGCTTAACATTGGTCCTTGGCTTTACCTTCTTTAGAATTTTGTTGAATTGTCTTCCAAGTTCCAAGTAGTTCTAAGGCATCTGAGATGCTTTCATCAGCGTCGTTATCACTCTCTAAGGCTTCATCAGCAATACTTTTGTTCTTCTTTTCAGTTCTATCTTTCATTGAGAGTTCATAGGTTTGAAGAGAACCCACCAATTCATCCATCCTCATGCTTGCTATATCCCTGAATTCTTCAATCGCAGTGACTTTCATATCAAACCTGGATGGTAAGGATCCGAGGAGTTTCCTTACAAGTTTTTCTTCAGGTAATTTTTCACCTAAGGAGTCAAAGGTGTTTGCATAGTCAAGTATGCTCATGTGGAAGTCATGGACTGTCTCTTCCTCTTTCATCTTCAGACATTCAAACTGGGTGGTCAGGATTTGGAGCGTAGACATCTTTACTTTGCTTGTTCCTTCATGAGATATAGTGAGAATTTCCCAAGCTTCTTTGGCTGTTGTGCATTGTTTAATCAGCCTGAACATATTTTTGTCTAATCCATTAAATAAAGCCTTTAATGCTTTTGAGTTTCCCAATGCTAGTGTGTCTTCTGCAGTAATCCATTCTTCTTCTGGTTTTAGCTCTTCAGTGTCGACTCTGTTTGCGTCTTTGATCCTGGGATGCTCCCATCCTTTGAGAACTACTTTTCAAGTCCTGCTATCAAGGGATTTTAGGAAAGCAGTCATCCTTGATTTCCAAAAATCAAAGTTTGAGCCATCCAGAAGAGGTGGTATGTTCATGAGTCCTCCTTCTTTGTCCATATTGCCAAAAAGTATCTTCCCTGGAGCTCACCCATTCAGGTAGGGTGTCTGCTCTGATGCCAATCAAAATTCTGGCACGTGAGGTCCCAATGTGGTGCACAATGTTATAACACTGGTCCTCCTGAACATACAAAATTAAAACGACAGAAAGTAAATAACACAGGTTATTTGTTAACCCAGTTCGGTGTAATAACACCTACTCTGAGGGATACCAATTCAGGAAGGAAGTCCACTATGATAAAGCTAGTTCAAAGCTCTCAGCAAACCAACTGTTTGCAGCTTCTCACCTAACAACTACCGGTTTGACTTCTACCTAGGAATCTCCTAGATATGAGACCCCTCTCACTCCCTCTCAATTACACAACCCGTGTTTAATCTTTGCTCCTAATGAACAAACCAAACTCCGTGCTTGTGCTTAAAATCTTAGGAGTGATTTGCGATTACAATAATCCTTAACAAGTATTGATGTGATACAAGCAAAAATAACAAAGAACAAAATAAAACTAAAGCCTAAAACTTAAACTCGCACTAACTGTGTTAGTATCTTCAATAGTTTTAGGTACTCTTCGTCGAATGAAGCTTTGTTCTTTATATAGTCTTGAATCCTTTGGGCTTCATGAATAATAGGATCGTTTGTTGCAAGCTGAATCTTTTATTCAAATTCCTTTAGATAAGGAAATCGGTTTGACCAAACAAATAATATTTGATTTGTTTTAACCTTTTAAGATTCTAGCTGTAGATCTCCAATCTTCAAATAACAAACTCGTTCCTTGCTGAATAAGGCAGCGCGAGTTTGTTTCTTCAATCCTTCAAACATATCCGCGATACCAATGTTACAACATTGGGACCAACATTGGGCCTTAGGCTTATTTTACCAAAAATGAAACCAATCTTCAAAACTCAACATGATCAAATGTGCTTTAATAAGGAACTTTATCCACATAAACAATCTACTCACTTGATTAAAAATATTAGTACTACCAATTGTCTATTTAATAATTTGTTATCATCAAAACATCCATAACGATTTTCTTTTAAAAACTCATTTTGTTCCAACATTGTCAACATGCCCCTTTATTAGTACTACCAATAGTCTTCCATACCAAGCTCTTGGACCTTGCTTCAAGCCATAGAGTGACTTCTTCAACTTAAGAACATGATTAGGATTTGATATATCTTCAAAACCAGGAGGTTGTTTGACATATACTTCTTCATGGATTACATCATTCAAGAAGGCACTTTTGACTTCCATCTGATAGAGAGTTATGTTGTGGTTAACAGCATAAGAAAGAAGTAATCTGAATGCCTCAAGTCTTGAAACAGGAGCAAAGATTTTTGTGTAGTCAATGCCTTCTTATTGACGGTACCCTTGTGCAACAAGCCTAGCTTTGTTTCTGACTACTTCTCCTTGCTCATTCAGTTTGTTTCTGAATACCCATTTTGTTCCAATAATGTTCTTGTGAGTAGGCTTAGGTGTAACACCCTACTTAAATCTACCCAAAAATTTCGACCAAATAAATAAATAAAACACAAGTAGACACAAGTAGAGCGTTACATGTGAAAATCAATAATCAACGATAGCATATAATCCAAATATATATCATCCTTATCACATACATTGCAGCGGAAATAACAAGAGCTTCTCATACAAATCATGATTCAAATAATAAAATCATAAATAAGTCAACGACTAATAACCATTAAGTTCAACGATCATAATGATTCATCATTCACATAAATCACCTACAAATATCTCGTCATCAAGTAATAGACAATTAAGTACTTGGCATAAGCCTTACACCATCATAAATAAACAAGTCTAAAAACGACACTAGGCAAAACCCAACAATAAAGATAAAACCCCAACATGGTGTTACAATCCTTCAGAGCAACGGACAAGGGTACTATACTAATAGTAATGACACATCTCCTCACCCCGAATACTTGGCAACAATGTCGGGTACTCCTCCTAAGCAAGCAAAGAAAATCCTCACGCCTGAGAATCTGAATCGTCCAACGATCCATTACATAAAGAAATAGAGAGTTAGTACATATAATCGGCATTTAAAATAAATGAAAGTAAATTACCAACATTAAATCCAACCCAACATATACAATGCATACATATACACATTCATTCACTATCCACATAACTAACATACATATAATACCAATTCATCTCCATCAACATGGCATCACTACAAGAAAATTGACATTTACCAACAGAGGTTTCTAGTGACAGCCGCATATGCCGTAGGTATAGCAGCCCTTATACCTACGGAAAAAATTATTAAATGTGGGTATAGATATGTTTCATTAAAAAAAATTGAAAATTAAAAATTAGAAAAGGATAAATTTATACTTTTTTAGTTTATGCGATTCATATTTTATTTAATGGTGGGTATATATTTGTTCCTACTTTTATGTATAGGTTAAGTTTTTTTTTTCCTTCTATTTTTATGTATAGATTCATTATATTCTTTCTATTTTGTTTTGTTTTTTATCTTATATTTTTTTATTAATAAATTCAGTGGTAATCTTTTTTGTTTGTTTACAATGTTGCCAATGAGGATTTAACCTAGGACCTCATGCATATCCCTCACTACTATATCAAACCTAGTGGTTTTTGTGGTAAATCAATCATATTACTTGTATTGTATAGTATTATATATTTCTTTTAAGAAGTAGAGTATTATATTAGGAAATATATATATATTTACCACATAATTTATTAATAAATAAATATTGAAAAAAATATAAGATAAAAAACAAAAAAAATGTAGAAAGAATATAATGAATCTATACATAAAAATAGAAGGAAAAAAAAAGAAAAAGAAAAACTAAATCTATATATAAAAGTAGGAACAAATCTATACCCACAATTAAAAAAAAATATCAACCGCATAAACTATAAAAGTATAAACTTATCCTTTTCTAATTTTTAATTTTCAATATGTATATATATATATATATAACCAAAAATTAAGGAACTTATAGAGAAAGAAAACAACACTCACTTTATACAAAATAAAAAATACTTTATATAAAAAAAAAAAAAAGAGAGAAAGGAACACTCAAATCAGGATACCTAACAAAAAAAAAAGCAGGATATAACATCGCGACTCATCAATCTCTCAATTTCTCTCTCTAACTCTCGCATGAATCCCTTTCTTTAATTCTCTTCTTTCGATTTCTATCCACGGCTAATGGTTTTTATTTTGATTAGGTTTTGATTTCTCGGTGAAAGATGTTTTAGAGGATAAGATCAACACTCCCCTCTCTAAGCTCTACGTTTGATTTTGGGTAAGGTTTCTATTCCACACTTTTCTTCTTCAATTTTGTTGGGATTTTTCTCTGTCATGTGTGTACTTTTGTTGTTTGATGTCTTCGATGCTAGTATTTGGAAGCCTCGTTGACCGTAAAAAACATTATGAACTCTTTACTCATAATGTAAAAGTTTCTTGATGTCTTCGATGCAATATCGATATGAATTGAATTTTATTCATTCATAATATATGGGGATGGATTATTAGATGCCTCGATGACCCGAAAGGAATCAAATAATATTATTTGTTATATAAATTGTTGCTAGTATTTGGATGCTTCATTGACCGTAAAAAAACATTATGAACACTTTACTCATAATGTAAAAGTTTTTTGATGCCTTCGATGTGATATTGATATGAATTGAATTTGATTCGTTCATAATATAAGCGATGAATTATTTGATGCCTCAATGACCCAAAAGGAATCAATGAATATTATTGGTTATATAAATTGTTGATAGTAAAAAAACATTATGAACTCTACTCATAATGTAAAAGTTGCTTGATGACTTCGATGTGATATTGATATGAATTGAATTTGATTCTTTCATAATATAAGAGATGGACTATTGGATGCATCAATGACCCGGAAGAAATCAATTAATATTATTTATTATATAAATTATTGATAGTATTCGGATGCCTCATTGACCGTCAAAAAACATTATCATAGTTGTTAATCAAAAGTTGCACGATGTATTGGCAAGATTCCCAAACCCAAAAAATTGAAAGTTTCTTTCTCTCTGAAAATAAAGAGTTGCGCGATAAACTTAAGCAAATGGAAAATCAAGATAGTACAAATGCGGTATTGACAAATGTGTTGTCATTAATGATTTGTTGGAGAAGATGTGAATGATTACGAGCTGCAAGACAGGTATATTTTATTTTACTCTTCGTGTTCATATTTTGAATATTATGAAAATATCAATTAACTTGTAATTTGATCTCTTTTATTTTCTATAGGTTACAGATGCTTCTAGTGCCCCCGACCAAACGAATTCTCAAAGTTCATACACTGACGAAGATTGAAGAGAGAGGTTAGAAGAAGTAAACAATGTAAACTGTTGTTGTTTATTGCTTGTTAGGAATATCATGTACTATGTTGTGGGTTGTAAGCCGTTGGAGTTTATTGTTTGGTAGGGATGTCATACATATGTATGTTTTTAGAGTTGTAATTTTGGGATGAATTTGATTAGAAGTAACTAGTAGTTCTCTTAAGTTATTTGGTGCAATTTCAATTTTGGAAGATTTAGCTAGGTGACATTGTTTTGGTGTTTTAATGTACTCCATTAGTTTGTAAGACTTATTAATTTTTTTAATCAATATAATGGAAATTCTCTTTTATAATTATAGTTGACTTGGTGTTAGAAAACATGCATATTGGCAAATTATTATTATTATTTAAAAAAATGTACAATCTGTAAAGAAAAAAATGCAAAAACAAAAAAATTCAAACCTATACCAACGGACAAATTCGTGGGTAAACTGATTTACAATAGTTTGTAATGTCTGTGGGTATAGCTCCTAGGCTAGTCCAACGCCAAAAAATGTTGTTGCTATAGTCTATAGCAACGGCAAATTGTCATGGGTACAACGAGATAAAGTAGACGAAACAAAATGCCCGTGGGTATATGTTTTATGGCCTGTACCCACGGATTTTGGACCTTTAGCAACAACATTTCGCCGTAGCTATATGTCAAGTTTCTTGTAGTGCATATACATATAATCAATCTATATCCATAAATCTTATCCGCACCGTCATCATTCAGCAAGATATATGCACATTCCATTAGTACACAATTATTCGAATATCACATCATTATCACATTAACACAATTAAGGTTCACCTTCCTAATGCATCTAATGTCACCTTCATGTATGTCCTAGACATGTCTACATGTGGTACTATATCACCATCTATATAGGATACAAGAATCCCTTCACCATCTATTATCACCATCAATTGACACAACTTATGCATGAATGATGTGTCACGACATTTCATCAATATAAATCAATTTATATATGTTCACCAACACTTCATGTATTAACACATGATATCACCAACTCACCATCAAATATTTCATACACATATAAGCATATTCATACACATACACCCTAACATACTCATTAGAATCCACCATCATTCATCTTATCATTTCATATACATACCAACACATTTATACATACGCATATTTGAGATCAATTCAATTCATCACCATCCGTCACGCAACACTCATATAGAAATATTATCATTATTCATGTATCTCTATAAGACTAGCAACCTATACACCAAACTATCATCATCATCAATTAAAAAAATCAACTAAGACTGGCTGTCTTCGCCATCTCTCGCTAGGCGAGCTCTGGCAAATCAAGTTAGAAGCTTTCTTGCTATCTGGCGAGTCCTAGCGAGTAAGTCTGGCAACCTTCGGCATCTTCTCGCTAGCTCTCGCCGTAGCGAAGCAAGTCAGACAACACAGGACTGGCTGGCGACCACTGGCGAGCCCAGCGAGTTCCCTCGCTAGCTCTCGCTTAGCGACGAGCGCCCAGAATTACTGCTCTGTTTTCGTGACCATTTGGATTCCACCACCAAATCATTCAAAACATGTTCCAGTTTTAAAAATATGTTTCCTTTAGGTTATAAGCATGTTATCATACATAGAAGTACAAGTTTCATCTCTTACAAACATCAAAATCACCACCAATCAAAGATTATGCATATTTTTCATTCAAAACACAAAAACCTATAATTTCATATGAACATACTTTGATTCTCAAAATTGAAACCATCAACATGTACTTTTAGCATCACATAACATAGAAATAACGAAATCATTGCAAAAGGAACATTTTGATTCATATAAAAACATAAAAATGTTAACTTTAAGCATAGCAAAGGGTGAGAGGGTTTGGGAAAAGAGAACATGATTTCTCCTCCCTCTTTATCACCCACAAATTATATGACACTGCTCTCTTGCCTCTAATTCTTCAAGAATTAGCTCCCCAAAATCTTTCTCTTAGCCTCCTCTTCTATGTTCTTCTCCTCTTCTTCTTCTCTAGACTTTCTCTCTCTATTCTTCACAAAATGATGACAAATGATTTTCTCTCACTAAGTTTCAAACTTATACCTAGGTTAATTCCAAAAGCCACATATTTAAATAATTCACACAATATGGAAATTAAATAAATAATTAAATAAAAACGAGATGTGACATTAGGCACCAGAGTCCATACATCATTTCTCTCAAATTGATTCAGTTCTTCTTACATTGCAATAATCCAAGCATCATGTAAGAGGGCTTCATCAACTTTGGTTGGTTCAATCATTGAGATGAGTCCAAGTAGTGAGTCTTCATTCCTGAAGTTTGATCTTGTCGTTCTAGGACTGTCTTTGTTTCCAAGAATAACTCCTCTGAATGTGAAGATTTGTATTTGAAAGTATTTCTTGTTTGTACATTTTCATCATTGTTTAGATTAATAGCTTCTGATTGTGATGGAGGTTCAGAGCTGATTACATCTGTTGAGGTTTTAGTGTTGTGGACAGGTTCTGATGAACTATCATCTTCTGAGTCTTCATCTTCTAATAAATGTGTATCTGCAAGTTTCTCAACTAGCTCTAACATATTGTTAGGTTGTCTGTCATCAAATTTGACATGCATACTCTCTTCGACTGTATTAGTTTCTGAGTTATACAGTCTGTATTGAAATTCTGGCACAGGCTGGTGACAAATGTTGAGTCAGATGTTTTAACATCGTACCAACACACTTCAAATAAATACAGAAAAGTAAATAACACAGTATTTGTTAACCAAGGTCGGCGTAAACACACACCTACTTTGGGGGATACCAATCCAGGAAGGAAATCCACTAAATAGTATTAGTTCAAAGCCCTCAGCAAACGCCCCGTTTATGACTTCTCACCTAATCACTACCCGTGCTAATTTCTACCTAGGAACTCCTAGATATGAGATCTCATCTCACTTCCCCTCAAAAAACCACACTCAGTGTTTACAATCGATAACAATCAAATGGAGACACACTCCTAGAAAACAAATCGACTCCGTGCTTAAAAGCTTAAGAGTAGATCCACAAATTACAACTCAACGAAACATCCACCTATGTGCTATGATAATTGTTGGGTTTTTGAAATTGGTTATATTTTGCAAAAACAACATCTAGTCAGATGTAGGGTCAGATGTGGCTACATTTGGAACAACATCCTGAAGCTAGAAAATGGGAACAGTTTGTTACAAGTTTGTTGCGCGCTATATTTGTCAAGTTAATCTCTTTAGCGCGTTACTTGTTCCTCAAGACATGGAGATCGGTCTATTTCTTGAAGATATCTCAAAGTATATCACGCCTAAAATATATTCCTATATTTTAGGATTTTGGTTGGATTTGTTTTAATGAATCTTTTCTTATCGGATATGCTTTAATTTTAATTTAATTGTGAAGCCAAAATAAAGGAACTACCGAGGCTATCTCAGAGCTATATATATTGAAGACTTAAAACCTATTTAGTAACTGAAACTCTTGTGAAGAATTGTATTCTTGTGTCTAGGGTTTTAGCATGTCAATTGTTATTTTGGGAGCCTATCTTGTATCACCTTGGTACATGCTTAGGACTGTGTTCTTGAGTTGTAATCTTTTAATCTACTCCTAAGCTTTGAAGTACGGAGATAAATATTTGTTTGAAGTGTGTCTTCACCAAATCGCAAGTTTAGTTGCAATCACACTGGGCGTGTGGTTAAGAGGAGAAGCGACGGGGTCTCTGATCTAGGTGGGCCTAGGTTGAAGATAGCACGGGTAGTGACTAGCTGACGAAGTGTAAACAGGTCGTTTGCTGATAGCTTCTAACTAGTATTATCATAGTGGATTCTCTCCTGGATTGGTATCCCTAGAGTAGGTCGTGTTATACGGCGAACTGGGTTAACAAACACAGTGTGTTATTTATTTTCAGTTTGTTATCGTTTATTATTTATTGCTTCTGCTTGTAGACTCAAAGAATTTCAATAATCAATGGCATCACCATAGTGGTATACAAAATAAAGCACAAGGCTTACAAAGACACGAAACCCTAAAAGACTACATCTTTGATATTCTAATTCAGTTCGGTTTCGGTACCTAAAATTAGGTCTTGAGTCTTCCTTATATAGGATCTGCAACATATGCTTGTTGACCAATTCAGGCTTCAAATAAAACAGCTGGTAATTGGAGAAGTGCAGCACAAATATTCTTGAACCAAATATAATGTTTCCTTAAATACATTGTTTCGTTAAATATATAATTTCCTTAAACGTTGAAACACTTTTAGAAACAAAACTAGGGTGTAGCCGCCTTCGGGAACATCAAGGACAATGCACGTCTTGGCACACAAGAAAACGAGCGTGGTTTCCATAAATAAACACCAGAAGATACGATCCATTATTAAGACGCGAAATCTGAGTACACAGAAGCTGTATCCACATGTTGGAACATTTGGTCTAACATCTTGCAATAACATTGTTTTAACAAAATGATGCCAACAAATAAAACCTCAACATGTATGCTTTTGAGCATTCAGAGTATCCTATAAAGATACCTTTAGAAGCTTTAGCATCAAATTTCTTTATATGAACTTCATGTTTAGAACATAACAAGTAAATCCAAACTGGTGAAAATAACAGACATCAGGTTTTCTTCCTTTAAAGAGCTCATATGCTGTTTTGTTTAAAATATATGCCTAATATAAATTCTATTTTTAACATAACATGTTGTATTTACTGCTTCTGCCCAAAAATATATTTCCATGTTAGTTTCATGCATCATAGTTCTGCCCATTTCTTGTAGAGTTCTATTCTTTTTCTCAACAACCCGATTTTGTTGTGGAGTTCTAGGAGATGAGAACTCATGAAGAATGCCATATTTTTCACAAATTCTCCACCATGATCACTTCTAACTTTTATAATACCCATTTTGAATTTGTGTGCAGAATACAGTGAACACATCATATGCATCATCTTTAGATCTAAGAAATTTTACCCATGTCCATCTACTGTAATCATCAACAATGACAAACCAATACTTTTTTCCATTGAGAGAAGCAGTATTAACTGTTCCAAAAAGATCATTGTTAAGTATTTCTAAAGGTCTAGAAAATGAGACAATGTTTTTAGGCTTAAAAGAACTTTTCACAATTTTTCCCTTCTAACATGACCCACTGGACTGATATAGGTCGACCGGATAAAGAAACAAACGTCTACACCTTAACTGGCTTGATGCTTGGTGGACTGTGGACTGATATGGAGACCATATCATGAAATAATATTATAGTTTGACCATTCATGTCACCACAAGTTTCACTCCTACAAGCTTAGCTCCACCACGTTGCGAGTTCCGCTCTTACAGGCCTAGCTAAATCACATAGTTTTACCTTCGCATGTTTCACCCCCACATGATCTTCACGTGGGGGTGACGTGAGCTAGGTTGGTTCCACCTCCACCTGATTTGCACGGATAGGTGACGTGAGCCACGTGACTTCTAAATTCCACGCGTGCTGTACAGACGAGCTGCTTTTGGATCTCGGTGTCATGCTTATTGGGCCTGGATACCTCAACACCAATGAAGGCCCATTAGGTCAAGAGATGTTGGACTATAAAAAGGAGGCACTTAGGAGGAAAAAAGGAGGATTCATTCTAGGTCAAAAACAGTGTATTGTGATAGTTATTTTATTTGAGTGCTCTAGGACTCTCTAGGGAAGCTCACCTTTTGTATTAACCTTGTGTTTACATACGTGAACACCCACAAATAGCATCTTAGTATCTTAGTGATAGTTGATTTTTGGAAAACCTCTGACAAAATCATGCTTGCTAACCTGAGAGATTAATCTCCATTTAGCATGCCCTAATCTTTTGTGCCAGATCCATTTTTCTTCACTCAGAGTCAGAAGACAAATTACTCTTTGATCTGCCAGTTCAGAGAGATTTACTTTGTATACATTGCCTTTTCTTTTTCCTTTGAAAACAGTTGACTTGCAAGACTCTCTGGTTACAGTACATGTTTTCTTATCAAAAAGTACTACAAATCCACTGTCACAAAATTGACTTATGCTCAGTAGATTGTGATTTAGTCCATCTACATACCAAACATCTTTAACTAAAAGAGAAGAATTACCTACAATACATGTACCTATTATTTTACCTTTTTAATTACCACCAAATCCAACAGTACCACCTTCTTCCATGGTGAATTTTACTTTGATTCATGTTTTGTTGAGTGAATTCATGAAAGTCAATTTCATATTCATCATAAAGCTTGTTGCAAGTGTCACACCCCTTTTAAAATGATATGTTTTCTTTATTTCTTCATCGTACTGATTTTTTAAAAGTTTTAGTTCTGATGAAGCATTAGCATGCTTTGACATGGATTTTTCAAGATAAATCAATAATTGCTCTTTAGTATAATTAAAAATTACCTCTCATGTTTCATCATCATTGTCAGGGTCTTATTCAGGTTATGAATCATCACCAGAATCAGCATCTAAGTCAGCATTTGCCATAAGTGCCAGATTGGCTTCCTCTTCATCTTCCTCATCAGATGATAGGTCTAGATTTTCAAATGTGGCCATTAGACACTTTTGAAATTTCTTCCTGAACCTGTCTTTCTTGAAGTTTGCCTTTTTGCTTATCTCTTTTGATTTAGCTTCTGGACAGTCAGTAATAAAGTGTCCAATTTTCTTGCATTTGAAACAAGTCTTGTCCTCTTTGGTATAGGTGCTCTTTGAGGTGTTTCCTCTGTTGTTTCTACCAAAGTTCCTTTTAGCCCACTTCTAGAAGTTCTTTGTGAAGAATGCAAACTCATCATCGTCTTGATCTTCCTCTTGATCATCTATAGAAGATTCCTCTTCAACCTCAATAGCTTTGACCTTGAGTGCTTTAGAAGATCTTCTGGTTGATGCCAGAGCCACTGACCTATCTTTCTTCTTGACTACATCAGTGATCAATACCAACTCATGGCTCTTGAGATTGCTGATGAGTGACTCAATACTTATGTTATCAAGATCTTTAGCTTCCTCTATAGATGTGACCTTAGGTCTCCATTTATCAATTAGAATATTCAGAATCTTCCATACATGATCAGAGGTTGTATAGCTCTTTTTAAGAACTTTAAGATTAGATATCAAAATTTGAAACCTTGCAAACATGGTTTCACTATCTTCATCAGGTTTCATTGCAAAGAGCTCATATTGTTTAACTAAGAGTCTGGCCTTTACATTCTGAACTTGCTTGTTTCCATTATACGTTGCACAAAGTGAGTCATACATGGACTTAATAGTAGATCTATTACCAATTTTAGTGTACTCATCGTAAGAGATAGCAATAAACATGATATCTTTGACTCTGTTGTGTTTAGAGAAGAGTTTCTTGTCAAAGGCAGAGAGCAATTTCTTTTGAGCAAGAGTTATCTTCCCATCCACATCTATGCCATTGATAGAAATGCCTTCTTCTACCAGATCCCACAACTCATTATCAACTCCATTGATGTAGTAGTAGATTTTGTCCTTCCACCACTCAAAGATAGAAGCATCACCATTGAATAGAGGAACTTTCTTTGAATCATACTTTACATATGTGTTCATATCATAGTCGTGCTGAACTCTTGAGTTATCAATGGTAGTTTCTGCGGTAGAGTTATGTGTAGATTCTCCAGACATGTAGTGTTTTTCAAGATCTTATACTGTCTCACATTAAGGTGATTAGTAACAGAATCGGGCTCTAGATACCAATTGAAGGTGTGAAAAACACAAGAAGGGGGGTTGAATTGTGTTTTGACAAGTTAAATTTTTTTGCTTAAAAGTAGTTTGCAGCGGAATAAAGATAAGATAAAAACAATCAACTAATGCAGTCAGGGAGAGAGAGACAGAAGCAATTTTATACTGGTTCCTCCCACAAATGAGAGTAGTCGAGTCCTCTTGTACTTCCAAGAGATTTCACTATAATCACACTTGATTATACAAAAGCTCAAGCACACAAGCAAGAGACTTCAATTCTTATATAAAAATAAGATAGAATGAAAACAATATGCACCTAAGACTAGAACTCTTTCAGACTTAAACAAATACAGAGTATTAGAATTTCTCAAAGGTAAAGCTTTATGAGTAAGAGTCTCGTGCGTCTGTTTTGCGTTGATAGCTTTGAATATATGTGTATGCAGTTGAGTTCATTGTAATTCAGTTCAGTTGTCTTTCCAGTCAAAATACGTCTTGTATTTATAGGCAAATAAAATTGTTGACGTTGAGAATGACCGTTGTAAAAAAAAGAGATGTCAGTGCAAACTTTGCTGATATGGTAGTGGACTTTTAACCTTATTCCAAAAGAGTTAAAGAGCTACCACTACAAACTTCTTGGAGACCACAATGCTTGCATAAAATAAGTAAACCTTCACACTTGCCTATACGCTCTTTCTTCAGATCCATTGACTTGAAACTCTTTCATATTTAAATTTAAACGTAGAGGAGCGCATTTCTTGACATGAGTAGATTCTGAGTGAATGGGATTAACTTCTTGAAACACTTATGACTACCCACTTTAGGTGCCTCTGATAACGCGGTTATGGGCCTCTGAGAGTTCTTGCGCTTCTGACTCCAGTCAAATCCTATCTTCATGCCTCTGCATACTTATAAATTGAAATTTTTAGTATTCCAATTGTGCATTAATAATTTATTATCATCGAAACTTTTTAAAGCCCTTGGAGTTTGTTTTAAGAACCATTCTTGTTCCAACACACAGTGAATTCCTTCACAGGGTGAAGGGAGTGGATGTACCAATAGGGGAACCACTATAAATTCTTTGTGTCTTTCTTCTCTTCCCTGCCCTCTTTATTTTTCTGCAATCTATTCATAACTTCATCAAACCTTCAAGAAAACCATAACATTTCTAATAATAACCAAAAAGTCATAAGAACCTACCCCCCCCCCCCCCTAGGTTGCACTCTTAAGAGTAGTCGAGGGGACCTTGCCTTCCTTCCCTTCATTTTTTTGGGTTCTTGAATTATCTATGATTCTTTTATTTTGATATTATGTCGAGTCTAATTGACGTTGAGTTAATTAAAAATCTAAAAATAAAGTCGATTTAGCCATGTAAAGATTGAGTTGAATTATGATCCTTATTTGGTTTAAATGTCTCATAAGTCGAGACACAACTCTCTCAGCAATCAAGCTACTAAGTCTTATGTAGGACCGAATGTTGGCACATCGGTACTCAATGAAGAACAGGTACCTGACTCTGTCCCTGCTTCACTAGAAGACAACACTAAGACTGGCGATATGCAGAAAAACGCAAATGAAAGATCAAAGGGTGACACTCAGTCAGACAAGAGTGAAGATCCCAAAAACAGTGAAGAAGGTCAGAAAAGTCCATCTAACAAGACTGTAGCTGCTGAGACTGAAGTTGTGAATGTGGATGAATGCATTTCAGATCCACACCAAAGAAGATTGTTCCTGAGAGCACTGCGAACAAGTGTAGGAAAATCTGTGGTGTCCACAAGTACCCCAAGTAAAGAAAGTACACCAGTGAAGAAGACTAGACTGAAGCCAGTGAGATATGGCCCTCCTAAAAGTAAGAGCAAGGGCACACACCCCATTAAGAAGAAGAAGAAGAACCTCAAGAGAAAAGCTCCTTCATCAAGTGATTATGAATACGATGTGGAGCAAAATGAGTCTAACATTGGAGACTCTAATGAAGACACAAGGCAGGATGTGGGTCACAATGTGCTTGCCATTGGGATATCTGGAAGGAAGAAACTGAAGGGAATGAAGATACCTCAAAACATAACTAAAACACCAATGGACAATGTGTCCTTTCATTTTGTTTTAAGTGTGCAAAGATGGCCATATGTTTACCAAAGAAGACTACGCCTTGAGAGGGAACTGAGCAAGGAACTCTTAGAGAACAAGGATGTTATGGGGTTGATTGACAAGGCAGGGTTGACGAAGTCTGTGCAGGGAGTTGGAGAGTGCTATGAAAAATCAGTGAAGAAATTCCTGGTTAATATAACAGCTTATTGTGATAGTCCACTAAGCAAAGAATACATGAAGGTGTTTATGAGAGGAAGATCTGTGAATTTCTCCCCTGCTGTGATCAAAAAAATTCTTGGAAGAAGTGAAGAACCATAAGTTGAGCTGGAGGTGACTAATTAATGATGTATGCAAGGCTATATAACAACAAACCATGTGAAAGTGTGGCCCAAGAAAGGAAAGTTGTCTGCAAGCAAGTTGACAACCAAGTATGCAATCCTAAACAAAATAGGAGTTGCAAATTGTTATCCAAATTATGATGACGATACTCCGTTTTACCTTCGTTTTAGTATATATCTATGGGTTGTAATAAATAGTGTACCTCTGATATTGTAACATCGGGTCAAGGTGTGATGCTCATACTCTTTATTTTGTTGTTGTTGGATTTTAAGACATTGCTAGTGTTTTATTTGCTGAAATTTGTGATGAATTATGAATAACTATGTAGTTGAAGTATTTTAGAGATCTTTGTATGATGTAGGATGAATTCTTATTATGTATATGAAATAGATTTAATTTCCACTCCTATATTAAATGAAATATCTCTAATGCGTGCATGGTTTGTTGATGTGTAAATCTTAGATTCTTACATGATTATTTATTTAAATTAATAAATATGCATATAGGGTTTAGGGAGTTACAACATACAAGTGAACATATTGGCCACTATACTCATAAGATCAATTAAAAACATAGAATTAGATTTGATACAAAGGAAATCATAAAATAGAGTAAGGGAATGAATCACAGAACCTCGATCATAGGGACTCCCTATCATCCTAAGATAAGGGTGACTACTAACTCATGATCATACTCATCGTAAACAAAGAATTGGGTAATCAAAGCAATAACAAGAACCAATAGAAACCTGGAAGAACAACTATGAAAAACTAGAAACTATTTTATTGATAAAGTAATGTTTGTTACAAATGATCAGACGTGCCTTTTACAAAGGAAAAGAGGTCCTTATATGAGATTATGTGGTTGTATGAATTGAACCGCTGCTCATAGTCTGTAGTCCAGCCGGTAACAGATACCATAACTTCACTCGTTTAGAGTCTTCACCTAGTCCAGAGTCCAAAGTCTTGACGTTCAGAGTCCATTTAAGCTTTAAAGTCAAGAATCACTTTGTTTGCTTTATCTCCGATTCAACTTTCTAATTACTTATTTTATGCACACTTAACAAAACGGATAGTGCATAAAATTGTTCTCAAATATTTTGTTATCATAAAAACATCTGAGATAATAGTTGCAAAACCAACCTTGTTCCAACATGGCGAATCCTTATGGCTGAATATTCTCTATATATAGGAAAAAACCCGTCCAAAATTCTCTAAAATCGAGGCACGATGGCTTCTGTTATGTGAAAAGATCTTATTTTGAAATTCTACATCGTGGCACGATGGCACCAGGAGAAAACATGATTTTTTTTCAACATTTTCACCTTATTTTGCCTTTTTCTTCAAAATTTTCTACCTTCTTCTATTGAGCTAAAATCCTTAGGTATTTACCATGTAATTCTACCTAAATACTATTAAAATATTACATTTTAACTACTAAAAATATAGAATGATGGATTGTCATCAGTCCCTCTCTTTATGTGGGATGAGACGGAATATCTCGTGATAGGGGTCATTTATTCGCTATATAGGCAGTGTATTGATGACTCCACGTCATTACTATAGTTTTACCTATTCCAAAACCTATTTACAAGGTTTTTAGTACGTTTTTATTATATTTTTGCACAATAATAAGTGGAAGTTACATCAAGTACAAGGCTGCTGAAAGCACAAGAAACGCAGGAAATTTATGTAGTCAATCTGGTGTTTGGCGCGGGGCGCCAGAGGTGCTGCGCGGGGCGCCAACGACCAGAAGCCAACCATCCTTTTCTGTTGTTTGGCGCGCGGCGCAGGGATCCTGCGCGGGGCGCGGGCCCGTAACCAAAGCCTATATATTTGAACTTCTGAAACAGAATTAGGGTACATAATTTTATGGCGAGAAACAGAAGACTTTTTGAAGAAACTCAGAGCTCCTTGTAATGCTTTCTTTCACTTTTATTATTGTTAATTTGTGTTTAGCTATGACCGGCTAAATCCTTATGATTGGCCTTAGGGGATTCTAATCCCGAATTATCTCGAACCATGTGATTTCTTTTATGTTTATTAATTAATTACGAAGTTAGTTTCATCAATTTTTCCTTGTGCTTAATGCTTTACATGATGTGACGACTTGTGTGATGATGTTTATAATTTGTTTTACTATGAGAATAGGAATAGATTATTGATCTAGGAATTATTGTAAAATTGGTTTTCACTTAAGAGATTTTGATTTACTAATTGAGATCAAAGATTAAAGCGCGAATTCCTCACTTGATCATAAATCACCTTTGAGATTTGGGATTCATGATCAAAGGAGAGGATTATGTTACCAAGACATTGGGCATAGTTACTTAATTTAATCGATCGTGAAACTAAATTTGTAGTTCGTTAATAAACATGGAATCACCGAGATGAATTAGGATTAGATGAACCAAAAGGTCCAATCGCTTGTTTCTCTCTAAAAACCCTAATTCAATTCAAATATTTTATTTGAATCTTTTCTAAATATTTTGTTTAAATCTTTTATTTAGGCAACAAATCCAAAAAAACAAACCCCCCTTTTATTGCTTTTAGTTCCTAGATATAATTCAATTGTTTTGTCAAGTTTAAAACAATCCCTGTGGATCGATAAATTTTATTACTTAACGACGACTTTAGTACACTTGCTAAATTGTCATCAAGTTTTTGGCGCCGTTGCCGGGGATTGTTGATTTAATTGACAACCCGATTGAACCATATTTAGTTTTTTTTATTTTCTTGTTTTTTTTTATATCAAAAAAAAAGAAATACTATTGTTAGAGTTAATTTGGGATCTTAGTTATATTTTGTTTATTTAGTAGATTCTATTTGATTTTTTTTTTGTTAGATTATATTTTTATTAGTAGCAGCTTTTGTTATTATTTCAAAAAAAAAAAACTCATAATCTTTATCGTTTTCATTGTGCTTTACTCCTAATCAGTTTATTTTAGTTTCATAAGCAATGGCAGTGCAATGGGACCTAGATGAACGGTCTAAGATTCTTAAAACAATCATCGAACTTAGCCAAAACAATAATAGACCCATAGAAGAAGCCTTTGAACTTTTCAGTGAATTCATCAATAGACCAAGAAGACACACATCGTTCATGGAAAACTGGATTGAATTCGTTGAAGAGGATTTTGAAGCCCAAAACGGTGAGTCAATTGAATCAGTTACAACCCAGATTGAACTGGATTCAAGAAGCAACAAAAGTGAACACTCTGATGCTGATAAAGTGGCAGAAGAAATAGCTGAAACCCCAACAAGTGAGGAAGAAGTACACCATGAAAAAGAAGATAAAGAGGAAGATCTAGAGAAACTATTGGTTGAGGTAGGAATTAACCAGCATGACGTTATAGAGAAAGAAGAAGCTATAAGAGAAACGTCAAACATGCAGAAGGAAGATATCTATGGGAAGAGTGAGTCTCAACCAATAAAGATTGAAGATCAAGACAAGTTCATGCCTAATTTTGATTCTCAACTCCAAAATATTTTGGACGAATTCTTTAATACCAATCAAGCTTCTTTTGATAAATTTGAAGTTCGATGTGATAATTTAGTTTAGAAGGCATATCATGTGGAAAGACAATTGGTTGAGATAAAGATGAAACAACATGCCATTATGGAACAAGAAGAATTTAAAGATAAGGAAGATGGCATGAGAGAACCATTCAAAGTGAAGAACATGGATCTCTATGTGCCATCCCAGTTTCAACCAACGAAGTTTCTAGAGCAAGATCTCCAATACAAAGACCATCCGAGCAACAAAGCCAAAGAAAAATCAGAGATCGATAAAGTCATAGATATGATATGTGCTTTGTTCGCTATGGCCATACTGAAGAGGATATGGAAGCAACATCCTCTCTTCCTGAAGTTCATGGGAGTCCTAACAATCAAGAGGAAGAAGACGGTTGATATATTCCACCTCTCATATAAGACGCCCTAACAATCTTCTTACGTCTAGCTAATGACGTTAAAGAAGCGCGTGACCCCTAGGTTACGGACCGTCAAGCTATTGACGTTAAACGAGCGCTGATTGGGAGGCAACCCAAGGTTAGTCTCACTTCCTTTTAACTTGAATTTAATTTTGTCTTTAATGAATGTTTTGGCTATTTGAAAACTTGCGCACTATCGGAATGATTTTGTTTGAATGTTATTATAAGTTAGTTAGGTTACCATCATGATTCATGAAGTTGTGACTCCCTTAATTGATTGCTTTTCATATTTGATTGTAATTAGAAAAGTTGAGGAAATTTCTCAAACATTGACCACTCGATAATCCGGCCAAGCCATGAGAATTTGAGCCCAAACACATAAAATTTTCTTGTCATGAGAGATTCCACAACTTAGCTAATTCTCTAGAACTTGCTTTTGTTCTTTTAATTGATTGATTGCTATGAGTTACACACCGAGGCATGTTGTTTGTACCTTGAGCCTTTTTGAAGCCACCATTACTTATGTTATATCCTTCGTTAAACCCCATTGAGCCGAAAGAAATATGTTTGCATTTGATAACCCAAGTTTGAAAATATAAAAAGAAAAAAAAAATGATTTTCTTGGAGTTAGATCAATTTACTTATGATTCGAGCACAATGTTCATCATTAAGTTTGGGGTTGCTTCTGGAATAAGCAACAAATTAAGTTTGGGGTGGGGTACTAGAGAACTACAAAAATAAAAATAAAAATGGTGTACACAAAAAGAAAACACCAAATGATATGTGAAAAAAAAAATATTGATAAATAAGTTCTCTAGTATGACAATGCTTGAAATAAAGGGGGAAAATGTTTGAATAATCCAATCTTGTGAAATAGGTGATCTTTTAAACTCCAAGTTTTTCTGCTTACCTTCCAAAAACATCCACCCAAAAACCTTAGCCCCGTTATAACCCTCAAGTCCTCTAAAGGTGTGAATTCTTACGTATGTTGATCGAAATTTAAAATGATTGCAAGCCTATGGTAGAATGGCTATGTTTGTGTTGATTGAGTGAAATATAAACCATCTTTAAACAGGAGAGAATGTGAGGGAGTGAAGTGATTAAAGTTTGGTCAATATTTGTGAAAAGTTCTTGATTTTTCGTTATAAATCTATGTGCGAGTAAAGTCTTGATAGGGATGATCATTGAAATGATAATTGTGGGTATCTAACTTGATTGACTTTGATGCTCTGAATAAGATTGTTGATGATAGTGCCAGGTTTTCCGATGGATAAAGATATTCCTTGAGGACAAGGAAAAGTTCAAGTTTGGGGTTGTGATGACTCCACGTCATTACTATAGTTTTACCTATTCCAAAACCTATTTACAAGGTTTTTAGTACGTTTTTATTATATTTTTGCACAATAATAAGTGGAAGTTACATCAAGTACAAGGCTGCTGAAAGCACAAGAAAAGCAGGAAATTTATGTAGTCAATCTGGTGTTTGGCGCGGGGCGCCAACGACCAGAAACCAACCATCCTTTTCTGTTGTTTGGCGCGCGGCGCGAGGATCCTGCGCGGAGCGCGGGCCCGTAACCTAAGCCTATATATTTGAATTTCTTAAACAGAATTAGGGTACAAAATTTTATGGCGAGAAACAGAAGACTTTTGGAAGAAACTCAGAGCTCCTTGTAATGTTTTCTTTCACTTTTATTGTTGTTAATTTGTGTTTAGCTATGTCCGGCTAAATCCTTATGATTGGCCTTAGGGGATTCTAATCCCGAATTATCTCGAACCATGTGATTTCTTTTATGTTTATTAATTAATTACGAAGTTAGTTTCATCAATTTTTCCTTGTGCTTAATGCTTTACATGATGTGACGACTTGTGTGATGATGTTTATAATTTGTTTTACTATGAGAATAGGAATAGATTATTGATCTAGGAATTATTGTAAAATTGGTTTTCACTTAAGAGATTTTGGTTTACTAATTGAGATCAAAGATTTAAGCGCGAATTCCTCACTTGATCATAAATCACCTTAGGGATTTGGGATTCATGATCAAGGGAGAGGATTATGTTACCAAGACATTGGGCATAGTTACTTAATTTAATCGATCGTGAAACTAAATTTGTAGTTCGTTAATAAACATGGAATCACCGAGATGAATTAGGATTAGATGAACCAAAAGGTCCAATCGCTTGTTTCTCTCTAAAAACCCTAATTCAATTCAAATATTTTCTAAATATTTTGTCTAAATCTTTTATTTAGGCAACAAATCCAAACAAACAAACCCCCCTTTTATTGCTTTTAGTTCCTAGATATAATTCAATTGTTTTGTCAAGTTTAAAACAATCCCAGTAGATCGATAAATTTTATTACTTAACGACGATTTTAGTACACTTGCTAAATTGTCATATGTATCATAAGAATATGTGAACCCGTGGGGATGAAACTTATACACTATGGGTGTCGCTATATGAGGATGATATGTCTTAGTTATGATGATAGAAGCAATGTTAGACTTAGGTTCAGATTAAGTATTGGCTCTCTGGGCCTTTGGCCAATCTGAAAGAGTGTTAGTGGCAACTGAAATGATTTTGCAGAGCCAGTCAACTAATAATAATATTAACATGAAAATAATTTATCAAACAAACTAACAACATAATAACAAAATATATATAGGAGGAACTGTCACATTTATAAATTCCGCGTGATTTACTTATAAAACCTCTACATAAGAAGCAAATATAAACATGTGACTATTTAAGTTTAAGACAATTATAGTAAGTTGTTATCCAATAGAGATGGAAAATTATTGCTATTAATAGATCCAAAACGCAACCATACAATTAGAAAAAAGGAAAGGTCCATATTTAGACCTATTTTTTCTCAACTTGTTCATGGTATAGAGGCTTCTCCATTCAAGTATAAATAATGTTCCAACTTACTTTGAAACCATATTCATTGAAAAGAAGTACAATTATATTAGAATAAATAGATAGAAACAATAATCAAAGTAAATATGAAGACCAGTATTGCCATAATTGTTTCGTTCTTATTTTTAGCTGGCTTTAGTGAAGCTCAAGAGGGTGTCCTTGACATATCAAAATTTGGTGGAGCACCAAATTCAGATATATCACAGGTATATTAATTATTCATTCCTATTGACTAAACAATAATTTCACCTATTATTATTATTATTATTATTATTATCATCCTAGTTAATTGTATTTTATCCTTCATAAGGCATTCACAACTGCTTGGAATGAAGCATGTGCATCAACAACAGCAGTTAAAATAATGATTCCAGCTGGTACATATATGTTGAATTCAATAGATGTTAAAGGTCCTTGCAAGGCCCCTATTGAAATTCAAGTTGATGGCACAATTCAAGCACCTGCAAACCAAGATGAGATTAAAGGGGCTGATCAATGGGTCAAGTTTACACATGTTGACTTTATAACCTTATCAGGCAAAGGAGTTTTTGATGGTCAAGGGGCAGAAGTTTGGAAACAAAAAAAAGGCGGACCTGCTTGGAGTGGAAAGGGGCCGAACAAAGTTTTCATGGTAAATATTAACTTATTTGATCATCATTTTCAAGCCAAGTAACTAAATTAAATAGTAGTTTCTTTTTTCAACAAAAAGGGAAGAAAAAATTATTATAAATAATGGTGGGACTAATCGCCATTTTACAACTATTTTATATTGAATTTAAATGTTGTATATTGAGGTTAAAAAGTTAAGTTGATCTTACCGTTGAGAGAACACATAATTGTGTGTTAATTTAACAAACATTTCTAATTGAGTTCTTCTGGTTCAATTTCTACAGAATTTCGGTTTTAATTTCGTCAACAATAGCATTATCCGCGACATTACGTGTAAGGACAGTAAAAATTTCCAAGTTTTGGTTTTTGCTTGCCAAAATATTACATTTGATGGATTTACAATTAGTGCCCCTAAAGACAGTCCCAACACGGATGGAATCCACATTGGAAAATCAACTGATGTTAAAATTCTTAACACCAACATTGGGACCGGAGATGATTGTATATCTGTCGGTGATGGTACCAAAAATCTCACTGTCCAAAATGTGAATTGTGGACCTGGTCATGGTATTAGTATCGGAAGCCTTGGAAAGTTTACAACCGAAGAAAATGTAGAAGGTGTTTTAGTTAAGAACTGTACTTTGACAGAAACTGACAATGGTGTGAGGATCAAGACATGGCCTAATGAACCTGCAACACTTACTATTTCTGATTTGCATTTTGAAGATATTACTATGGTTAATGTCAAGAACCCTGTCATCATAGACCAAGAGTATTGTCCATGGAACCAATGCAACAAACAGGTATTTGCCAAAGAACTTATCTATCAAAAACTTTCTTACATTGATTGCTAGTTACAATATCATTTAAATGAGTAACTTTTGTTCACCCCTTTCATGTTTCTCAATGGTATAGAATCCATCAAAAATAAAGATAAGCAAGGTTTCATTCATGAACATTAAGGGCACTTCAGGAACAGCAGAAGGAGTCACTCTTATTTGCAGCGCTGGTGTACCATGTGATGGTGTAGAGCTAAATAATGTTGATCTGACATTCAATGGAGCACCAACAGTGGCTAAATGTTCAAATGTCAAACCTACAGTTGTAGGAACAGCTCCAGTTTGTCAAGCTCCTGGAGCGGCCCCTGGAGCGGCCCCTGGAGCAGCTCCTGCAGGTGCAACTCCCATTGCTTGATCAATTTTGTAGACCTTTTGTATTTAGCAAGTAGACAAACCATCTCCATATTCTATGCGAGGATGGTGACAATTAGTAGTCTAGTTGTCATTTGGAAAGTAAATAAACAATGCAACATGTGTATTAGACCCATTGTCATGTATATGTATATGTGACCCTTCTAGTATAAATAAAAATAAATTTTGACCGGTTTGCATTATCAAATACTAGAGACTGATATTTAAGTACAAGGATGTCAACGAAAATATTCTTTTGTATACGCTTAATATAAAAACAACAAGTGGGTTGATAAATGCCGTACCCTAAATTTTGCCCACCTTTTTTATCATGATATTGATTTTAGTGACATTTTCTTTTGAATATGTTTTTTTTTTTTTTTTTTGAATGGCAAATATATATATATATATATAAAGAAATAACACAACATAAGAGGTTAAAAGAGGAGAAAACAAACAAAGAGGAGTACCAGAAGTACCCACAAAAGAAGAAAACAAAAAGAAGAGAAAAACCCCAAAAAACATAAACACCACCAGACACCAACCACCCAAATCCATTACCACAACAACTAGTAACAGTGAAAGATAAGGACAAGGGAAAAAGTACAAGGAGTAGACCATCCACATAATAGAGACAAGGGTAAATAGTGTTTTACCCCCCCGCAAAGTACGCGAGTTTTGATTTACCCCCTGCAAAATGAAGATTCCTTCAATTACCCCCCTAAGTTGACAACTAGGACATGAAATATTCACTTTTGCTGATGTGGCATGTCTAGGTGGCATTTATTTTATTTTTTATTAATTTAAAAAAAGTAAAAATTGATATTGCCACATCATAATTGTATTTAAAAAAAATATTGACATTTTATTTTAAAAATCAGAAAAATAAATTAAAAACTAAAAAAAAAGATTTAATTTTTTTCTGGTTTCAATTATCTGATTTTTTATAAATAAATGTTAATTTTAATTTTAAATTTTTTCTAATTTTTTTTTAAAAAAATGTTAATTTAAATTCAATTATTTAAAAAAAAAATCTGATTTCTTTTAAAAAAATGTCATATTAATTTATTTTTTTAAAATTCAATTAATTAAAAAAAAATTATTTTTAAATTTTTTTCTGATTTATTTTTTAAAAATATGCCAATTTAAAATAATTTCCCGATTTTTTTTAAAAATGTCAATTTTCTGATTTTTTTAATTCAATTTTGAAATTAAAAAAATTAAATTTTTATTTTCGATTTATTTTTCAAAAAATGTCAATTTAATTTTTTAAAATAATTAAGTTGACTACCCTTTTTTAAATAATTGAATTTAAAAAATTAAATTGACATATTTGTTAAAAATAAAATAAATCGACATTTTTTAAAAAAATTGAAATTTTTTAAGAAAAATCAGAAAAAGATTTTAAATGACAATCTTTTTTTTAAATAATTGAATTTAAATTTTAAATTTTAAATTTTAAAAAATTTAAAAATTCACATTTTTTTAAATAAAATAAGAAAATTGAAACCAAAAAAAAAATTTTGTTCTTTTTTTTCTGATTTTTAAAATAAAATGTCAATTTTTAATTTTTTTTTTAAATACAATTATTATGTGGCAATATCAATTTTTAGTTTTTTTAAAATTAATAAAAAATAAAATAAACGCCATCTAGACATGCCACATCAGCAAAAGTGAATATTTCATGTCTTAGTTGTCAACATAGGGGGGTAATTGAAGGAATCTTCATTTTGCAGGGGGTAATCCAAAAAAATAATTTTACAGGGGGGTAAACCAAAACTCGCATACTTTGCGGGGGGGTAAAACACCATTTACCCTAGAGACAAACTAGCACCCAAAACCACACCCCACCAATCTCTATCGACTCCAGCACATGACAGGTTGTACCTCCCACTCATAGAAAGAGCAGGGGTTACCAGGGTTTTTGGCTAAGAACCACTTCCACGATGAAAGTTTTACCTTTTCAACCAAAGTATCGACAGACACAGTTCCTCTAGCAAAGATTAGATCATTCCTAGAGTTCCAAATGGACCACACAGCAGCATGCCAAATTAACATCCAACCTAACCTAAACTTCCTATTCACGCTAAAACCTAAAAACCCCTCGAATAGGCCTATAATACTATTGGGGGAAACAAACTGAAAACCTAACCACCTGGCAAGCTTATACCAAACAGGAAATATGGAGTCACAAGAAGTGAACAAATGATAAACTGACTCGACCGAAACCCCACAAAGAGCACAAAAAGAATCGCTTATATCCCTAATAACTCGACGTCTCAGAAGATTTTGTCTGGTCGCCACTCTATCCTGAAGTAATTGCCAAGAGAAAACAATCATTTTTAACGGGGCCCAAGAGTTCCATACCCGCGACAAAAGAGGATTAGGATCAGAAACAACCTCTGAACCTGTAAGAGTCAAAGTAGGCCGACCTAACAGAGAACCTTCCGCTAGGGTCATATTTCCAAACCCATGAATCCTCCACCCCTAAAGTCGGAGACTGAGTCACCACCTGCATTAAATCGTGAGCCAGGTCAAATTCCTCCAGGGAAAGCTCCCTCTTCCACCTGAAATCCCAATTCCACTCACCCTGCACCCAAGATCCCATATCACCTACCAAGTCCAAACATTGCTCTGAAACTTGGAACAACCTTTGGAAGCGGTTTTTAAGAGGAACTGACCCAACCACGGGTCAAACCAAAAAGCAGTCTCTCTACCATTACCAACCCTCCTGATCATCCCATCTGAGAACCAGTCTGAACATGTCACAGTTGAATCCCCTAAGAGTGACACGTCTTTCCACCATAAGGAAACCCCCGTAAAACCATTAGGGCGACCCGTGTACTAAGTCTATTAGGTAGTAAGAGAAGAGTTCAAGGATTTTTGTGTCTACCGTCATGTCTTTGAGTCCCACCTTTTCCAACTTTTTGTATTTTTCTTTGTTTACTTGTATTTTATTCACAAAAATCACCTTTTATTTCTAATTTCAGTTTTTATTATTTTTAAGTTTTAGAAAATACTTTTATTTATTATTATTTATTACTACAAAATTAAAAAAAGAAAGTCAAACAAAAAAAGGGCAACAAACAGCTCAAGCAAGCAATGTTACGCTCCCTCCTCCATGCTCTCCATGATTCAAGCTTCTTTCCAATTCAAGACAAATTTGCATCAAGCATTATTCCTTACCTTTTTAAGATTCAAACCCTAATCCTTTTGGGTATAAAAAGACAAAAGAAAAATAGAAAAGAAAAGAAGCAACAACACAGCAGCACTGCTGCGTTTTCATCTTCAACCTCCCACCACTTTTTTTCATCAACCACCATTTCACAACCTCCATCTTCATGAAACCATAAACCACCCTCAATCTTAATCATAACCATTGTTCATCACTTCCCTCTTAAACACAAATAAGAACACAACAAGAAACAAATATGAAAACATTGTTATTATAACCACTGTAACATCACCACCATCAACCTTCATCCACCTATACCCGCCATCTTCACTCACAAGCACCATATCTGAATTAACAGAAGTTAAAAAGAAGGAATCCAAAGAAATAGAAACGGAATCAAAAGAAGGAGGAGGTCGCGAATCACCATTATTATTATTATTATTTTATTTAATGAAAGTAATTCTATTTTACCCATTCATTCAAAAATACAAGAATAATACTTTTAATTTCCCTGAGTAAATAAATAAAATAACAAAACAACAAAAACATCAATTCTAATTCTGTCTTTTAAAGTACTTGAGTATTAAAAAAATTCTTTTACCATCAATTTGAATTTAAAAAGAGATTGGCGAATGTACATTCGTTTGTCTCTCGAACGGTCGAGGGCTTAGCGTCACGCTCTGTCGACAGATTGTTCATCTTCACATAAACCTTTTTTTAATAAAAATCTTGGATTATAGAGGAGATTGGCGAATGTACATTCGTTGGTCTCTTGAACAATCAGTGGCTTAGCGTCACACTTTGTTCGTCTTCCGCACCTAAAAACAACTCAACTCATCAAATCAATTTCTTTCCATCATGCAATAAAAGTAAAAAAAAATAAAAAATCTCTTTCCGAACAATGTTTATCCAGTGAATACAAAAAAATGGTTAAGTCTCCCACGCGTGAGCTTACAAACTACGTTTAACCACTCGAATGCGACCTAAACGTTGTTCCCTAAAATCGACCAACACACAACCATTTTCTACCTAGAACTACGTGTAGCTTTGAGTTTCCCATTTAATCCGGAAATACTTAGGAGCAAGATTCATACATCTTGTCAAGTACACTAATTAAAAAACTAACTTTTTCCCCTCTTGTAAATAACTCTAATAATTAATAAAGAACATGCAAGCAAGTCGAAACACTCTTTTAATCCTAAAATTAATGAGAAGGTTCCCGTTGAGTACAACGGATGTGAGGGGTGTTAATACCTTCCTCTCGCATAATCGACTCCCGAATCTGGAAATAGTTGTGATGACCGTCTTCCATTGCTTTTAAGGTTTTATCAATATTTTCTTTTACCTCCGGAAATAAATAAAGTTCGGTGGCGACTTTACTGTCTAGGGAGCATTTTCCGCTCACGTATTTTTCCACCCGCTTCAATAAAAAATATGAATTTTGTATTATTTTTTATTAACTTCATTTCTGATATTCATCATATTACTAAGAATGAAATGAGAGTGAAAAAATACTCTATCTTAATAGATCAATGTGCATACAAGAGTTATTTATAATGATATACATTAATGTAGGTTGTAGTTCCTATGAGATTGGCTGCACTATAAGGCTAAAACAACATGTGAAAAGCAAAGATGTGCAGGTGCAACATGTTGAACAAGATGTGTCAGACATCTTAATACTGGGCGTAGAACATGTTCAGAACAACATGTGAAGACGAGATGTCCCAAACATCTAGATGGACATCGTGCCCAGAACTAGAGGCTGAAGATCAAGTTAATCCAGAAACGCGCGTATCTCTTCAAACTTGTAACAAGGCGCGATTAATGATTTCCAGCTACTGAAAGGATGGATAACAATGTTTGTTATCAATCCTATATGTTAGATATGATTGTGAATTGTAACTAACTTAAATAAAAAGATTTAAATTCAAATCTTTTTATATGAGATTCAGTTTTGAAATACGTTTATTTCAAAACTAATTCTCTATCAGAATGCATTCAAATCACTCTACAAATCAAAAGGATATGCATCTGAATAATAAAAGATTAAATGAATCTGTTATCGTGTGGAAAAAGTATTAAACAAAGTTTGTTTTAAAACTAATTCCTATCAAAGTGCAACTCAAATCACTCTACAATCAAGGGAGTTACAACTCTATAAATAGAGACTCAAGTTATAGTTTCTATTTACCCACAATAGTTGAAGATTGTGAGTCCAAGACTTTGTACCCACTGTACAAAGTAGTCCCGACTTCTAGTTGCGACTAGGAGTTTGGTTGTTGTTGAATGGTCATTCAACATTGAAGAACGACAACGAAGAAGACTACCATCACTTGGGATTAGTGGTGAGAGGGAAGTGAGCAGTAACTCATATTCAAGGGAGTAAACTCTTAGGTAGAAACACACTATGATTAAGAAAAGACATACACATCAATAGGCTTTGGTGTGTGTTGTAAGACTAAGTATTAGTTCAGAGTAGTGGGTTTCATTTCCTGGATTGGTATCCCCTAGAGTAGGTTTTCAACGAATTGGATTAACAATATCTTGTGTCGTTTATTTGTTTTCAGTATTTTACTTCAGCATATTTTAATTGATCCTGTGAACCAATTGTTGTACCAGTTGTCTGAGACAGCTGGCGGATTACACAGTTGTCTCAGACATCGTGTAAGACATATGTCCACTGTTGGAACAAAATGAGTTTTATCTGAAAAACACCCTAAGGTTTTGATGATAACAAAGTATTAAATGGACAATTGGAATTTCTAATTATTGATCTAGTGTGTAGGAACAAACTATAACATTATTACACAGGATAATTTTCTTAAGTTCTGATAGAGATCTTTTAGAGCCTCTGAAGTATACAGTGTGAAGAATACTAGAGCCTCTGAAGCTAATTGAACTCTGAAGACTGCCAGAGCATCTGAAGACACTATCAGTGGTTGAAAGTTCATCATATCCAAAAGAAGCATACTCTGTTTTTCAAGAAATCTCGTATCTCTGAGAATAATCAAATAGTACAACATTCTTATCCTCAACCTTATCATCAAATAGAGCGTATAGTACATTTCTGTACTATCTTTACTCAAAATGATTGGGCGTTTGGAAAAGAGAATCCATTTCATATCTTCTAGAACCAACAACTGTTAATCAACAAAGAATTGCAACGGTTTCATCTCAACGTCTACAAATCATTGAAGTATAAATAGAGGACATCTATCTTGAGAAAAGGATGACTAGAACAACTGAACAACTAAACGACTGAACAACTGAACTTTCAACTGGACAATACACTAAGCTACAATATCTTTTGATATTTGAAAGACTCTGAGCTCTAAAACTATTTCATTCACTCAAATTTGATTTACATCTTAGTGAGTCTTGTGTAAAGCTTAGATTATTAGAACACCTCTGTTTTACAAGTGTATTAGTATTGATTATTTGTTTTAGTTTGTAAGAAGTCTCTTGCTTGTGTGCTTGAGCATTTGGAATTGTAATCTTTAGTGATTATAGTGAAATCCCTTGGAAGTGCAAGGGGATTGGACTGCTCTCGGTTTGTGAGAGGAACCAGTATAAATTTCTGTGTGTTCATCTTTCTTTGTTTGTGTGTCTTGTATTTATCTAGTTTTTCATATATCCGCTGCATTATACTCTAAAAGATAGAAAAAGTTTTAACTTTCAAAAACACAATTCAACCCCCCCCCCCCCCCCCCCTTTCTTGTGTTTTTCACACCTTCATTCACCAGCGAACAATTCAATCTTTATGAACATGATTATTTCATGGATACAAGGTTTGTTACAATGTGGATAGTGTAAATGTATGCGTTCTTCTTAGGTTTTAAATGATGTCAAAAATTAGGTAAATTAATATTGAATTGAAAAGTTGGCAAAAAGTACAAGATACTATTGAACCGGTACAAGATCCTCCTGGGAATCTTGAACCGGTGCATTCATCTACATGGACTGGTGCATGTACTTGACAGACAATTTTATGTACCGGTACATGGTATCATGTACTGATACCATTCATGTCTGGGTTTCAGCATGAATCGGTGTATGTAAACAATTAAATAACTATAAAAAAACACTTTATTTCCATAAAAAGTATGACTAAATTTTTATTTTTATAAAGGATATAACTATATGAGATTACAAGTAATAAAATATCATAGACTCTAAGACTCCTTCCCAAGTGTCACAATCAGAGCGGGCTTCTCGAACTCGAAAACTCGACAACCTGTAGATACTGCGATTTCACAACCGCAGGACCAAGCCAAACAACACAAATAGCAAGGGGTGAGGAAGTGGATATTTAGAATAAGACTATGTGTGAGAGAAGGGTAACTGTCTATCTCATAATATGAATAAAAGACTTTAAATGGGGAAAGAAAATAATCCATAGATCCAATATTGCATCAGTATGTTTTAGCTAGTAGTATAAGTTAAATCTTTTTGACTATATTTTCTTAAAATAAATTGAACTAGAGTACAGGGGATCAAAAAGTTATTTAAAATAAGGTTAAGTTTGGAGATTACTGTCTTGAATCAAATTCCAGTTTAGACATCATTATGAGCTAAAGGTTCATGAATAGGAGTTTCAACATGATTATCCCTTGAAATCAAGAGCATCAAAGCTTTGTTTCTTATTAAAATAATAGAGAAGAAAAATAAAACATTGTTTGTGCTACTAAACTTTATAGAGAATACAAACAAAATAAAGGAATATAAGAAGAAGATATTTATAGGAGAGTTTGAATGATATGTATGGACAACTAGGAGACCACGTTTTCATCTTCCTTTGTGAAAGAAACTTCAGCCACGTTGATTCATTCACATGGTAATTCTTATCTCTATAACTTGGCATTCTTATCTCTTAATTTTTCATTTAAATTTTTTGTTTATTTTTATAACATAAATCATAAAATTAGTGATACTATCTAAACCTACGTAATTTTGTGATCTCAAAAAAATATTTTTGTTTCTATTTTCTGTGATATAAATTTATACTGTCGAGTAAACCACTGTCTCAAATCTGGTAGAATTTTAAGCCTAAAATTTTATCATAGCCTACGATGTTTGATTTTTATAATCATTTATATTAAATTCACTTTCTAGAGAGTAAATTAATTATTAGTCGACATAAGTTAAAAATACTATCAAAAGCACACATAGAACAAGTTAAAAATATTAGGGTACAATGACAATTTTTCTCATAATAAACTATTTAGTTTTAACAATGTGTACAGTTAATCAAAATTTGTTGAAATTAAATTTCCAAAACATAACCATAGCTTATATAAATTTAGTAGATTATATCTATAATTATATTTTTATCTAAAGTTCACTTCTGAGAAAATAATTACTTAAAACATTCAAGAACTTCACAAAATAGTACTATTGTACATTAGTTGATAATATTATTTTCACAAGAAAAATATAATTAAATGATCAAAGTCATTTTATAAAATAATTAAATTAATGATATAAAGAAAATTCTAGTTTATAAAATTTGGGGCGTTACATAAGTCATCCATATAACTTCACCAATAAATCCAACAAAACAACATAAGTATTGGCATCAAGCCTTACACAATTCACACAAACAAGGTCTAACAAGACTAGGCATAACCCAAATAACAAAACTTTCCCGACATGGTGTTACAACCATCAGAGCAAACTGGACAGAACAATAAAAACGACATGGAGTAGATAAGCTAACTCCTCGCAACAAGAGTACAAGAAAGAGTACTAAGCAAACCTCCTAACAACGAGCGCTAATCCTCAACCTAAGAATCTGGATCACCCAACGATCCGCAAACACACAAAATAGAGAGTTAGATATATCCGACAATAATAAATGTAAGTAATTTACTAACATTTATCTCAACATATATGATAATTAATGATTTAATTGCAATTAATGTATATCCATTTACCAAGCATTAGGCACATATCACAACTTAATATACACCTTCATGATATGTCCCTAGACACAACTACATGTGGTACCAAATCACCATCCATATCGGATACAAAAATCCGTTCGCCATCCATTAGACACAACATATGAATGAATTATGTATCTCCAACAACATGTAACATATATATATATATATATATATATATATATATATATATATTACATGTAATATTACATGACTCCATCAACTCACCATCCATTTATTTAACCTACATATATATACATATTCACACATATATATATATATATATATATATATATATATATATATATATATATATATAAGTATGCTTTTCCAACATCATAATAATCATCAATTACACATTCATAATCATTAAATAAATTATGAGCATCATTACCAATCATAGACATACATAAGAATATAATAACTCATGTATTGCACCATCATCAACATCAAAGACATTATAGAATAAAATCTAAATTAGGTGTTCTCGCCCAACGAAGCCTGGCGAGTACCTCAGCGACAAAAACAGAACTTTTCAACATCTCTAGCGAGATCCGGCGAACCTCGGCGATCTCCATCAGTGACCCTCGCCCGGCGACCTCTTTAGCGACAAAAACAGGGAGTTTCAGGGTTTCCGGCGAGCACTGGCGAGCCTCAGCGAACTCCCTCGCTGACTCTCGCTGCTCTCGCCCGGCGAAAACGCCCAGAATGAAACACTTTGTTTTCGTGTCCTTTCGAATTCCAATACAAATCCATCAAAACGAGTTCCAGTCCCAAAAATGTGTTTCATTTAAGATATAATCATACTAATACACATAGAAGTACAACTTATAACACATAAAAACACTCCATTCATCAATGACCAAAGATTTATCATGTTTTTTCTCAAAAACTCAAAGAACATATACATTCACTCAAACATCTATAATTTCTCATTTTCAAAATCATCAATTTGTACTTTTAATTTCTCAACAATCATAGGAAACGAAAATAACACACAAGATTCAATTTTGATCCATAAAAATGTCACCTTTTTCAAATAAAATGAGTGAGAGGGTTTGGGTAAAGAGAAGTGTAACTTCTCCCCCCTCTTGATCACGCATGGATTATATAATCTACACTCTTACCTCTTGATCTTCTAGAAATTCCAGCCTAAATCTTCTCCTTCTTCCTCTTGCTCCTCTATGTTCTTCCTCTATTCTTTCTATTCTTCTATTCTCTCTCTTCCTCCAGCAAAATGTGAGAAAATGAATTATCTCTCTCTAACTTAACCTTTTATACCTAGGGTTAATTCTCTAACTTAGCCCACTACTCATAAAAGCCTAATTCTATATACTAATCAAATCTCACAAAAGTCACTATTCCACTAACTATTCTCACAACAAATGCCACCTAAGCTCTTTAATTAAAACAAACATGACAATTAAATAAAAAAACACAAATAAATAAATAAATAATTAAAAACGGGGCGTGACAGTTTGCACTAGCTTCCTTGAATAACCTTATTATTCATCAAATGGATGTTAAAACAGCATTCCTAAATGGAGATCTCGATGAGGAAATCTACATGCAACAACCAGAAGGCTATGTGCTTCCTGGAAATGAACAAAAGGTATGCAAACTTGTTAAATCCTTATACGGTTTGAAACAGGCACCAAAACAATGGCATCAAAAGTTTGACTCTGCCATACTCTCAAACGGGTTTAATCCAAATTCTTGTGACAAATGCATGTACACAAAAGTACGTGAAAACATTGTAATGTTCATGTGTCTATATGTTGATGATATGTTAATCATTAACAATGAAATGAATGGGATCTTAGAAAGAAAGAGATTTCTAACTTCCACATTCAAGATGAAAGATCTTGGGCTTGTTGACACTATATTAGGAATAAAAGTAAGAAGAAACAGTGGGGGTTATGAACTTAATCAAACACATTATATTGAGAAAATGCTGGATAAGTTCAAACACCTAAACTTCAAGGAAGTAAGCACTTCATTTGATCCTAGTGTCAAACTACAAAAGAACTGTGGCCCAATTGGAATATGCAAGTGCTATTGGATGTCTAATGTAGCTAATGCAATGCACCAGACCAGACATAGCATTTGCAGTTAGTAAGATGAGTAGATTTACTAGCAATCCAAATGATGAACATTGGAAGGCCATAACAAGGATTTTTGGCTATCTCTTAAAGACCAAAAATCTTGGCCTTCATTATGGTAGGTTCCCTGCCATACTAGAAGGATATACCGATGCGAGTTGGATATCGAGTATTGGAGATTACAAATCTACAACTGGGTGGATATTTACATTAGCAGGAGGTGCAATTTCTTGGAAGAGCAAGAAACAGACTTGTATTACCCTCTTAACCATGGACAAAAAGGGCCGCACAAGTGCAACCAAATGGGCCACACAAGTGCAGCCCACACCACAAGCAAGGTGGCGCTCGCCACACACACAAACAACACACGCCAACACCATGCTGGCGCACGCCAGCCTCATGAAGACACACTTGTGGCGCACGCCACAAGTCTTGCAAAGGAGGAAAAATCCTAGCGCTCGCCAGGAGATCTAATGGTTGAGAATTGCACCGCATTTTGTCCCACATCGGTTAACACAAACAATTGGTTTCTCATATTTTAGTATAAATAGGTCCCTTTCCCCAACATTCTAAACATACAACTTTTAACAATTGACTTGAAACAAGCACATCACTTGTGATAGTCAATTGGAGAAAAGAGGACCCATTTCTTAGTGCAGGAACTCTTTCTCAGAGTTTAATTTTATTTTCTTTTGTACCGGCATTATACTCGGAGTTTTATTCAGGTTCTTATTTTATTATTTTCTTGTTTTATTTTCTTTATTGCTTTTATTTATTTATGCTTTATTTATTATTTGCTTTATGTTTATTTTTCCTGCTTATTTATTTATTTCGCTTTTAGTTTTAGTTTTAGTTATGTCTAGCTAATTTAATATTGTTAGGATGTGTAATTAGGAGCTAGTAGGGGTTCGGTAGTTAGTTCGCGCGCCCGTTTTTAACAATCGGTTTTTAATAATACGTTTCATAATCTGTCACGAGAGTGAGGATTATTTAAGGCATAAGCCAACATAGACGAGAGTTGAGGTTTATACCGGACAGTAAAAATCGGGCATTAATTCTAGAATCCGCGAGAGCTATTTAGGATTAATGAACTAATAGTTTTGTTAAGCAGTTTTTAATTTAACGATGATTATAATTTTTCGCGAGAGTGAGAATTAATTAAAGTGAAATCAATATAGCGAGAGCATGATATTTCTACTAGATAGTAAAAACTGAACATTGACTTTAATTTGAAACGAGAGTTAGGGTTGGAGTTAATTAAATTATTTTGGTTTTCAAAAAGTACTTTATTAGCGGATGTGAGAACGAGAGTAAAGCATCACCTTTATAATCTACAATACTAGTCAAGATTTGTGAGAACTGCGATTAGTGTTTTTAAATCAATATAGTTTCGAAAATTATCCCTTTTATCAAAGCGCGAATTAAGTATTGAACCCTTCGAAGCAACTAAGAGCTCATCCTAGTAATACGCTTTATTATTAATTTAAAATCCAAAAATAGTTTACAATTCTAAACCCTCTATTTTACTATTTAGCCTTAGATTTACAACGTAACATTGATAACGGTAGGTCGACTATTGGTCTCTGTGGGATCGATAATCTTTTATAACTACACGCGACAAGACTGTATACTTGCAGTCACGATTTAGTCGCATCAGGGATTGTTGTAATTTATGAGCATTAATTACAAAGAGTATGTTAAAAAATGAAAAGAAAGTGAAAGTGAGTAAATGCTAGTGTTTTGAATTTTGAATTTGGAAGTTGCAACACTTGACGAATTGTTGCAGAATGAAAACATGCAACTCTTGGATATGTTGTTGTTGGCCAAACATTGTAACTTTTGGTAAAAGGAATTGTTTCACCAAGGGTCGCTACCTTGTGAACTGATGACTCACTATTTGTGAGGATTTTAGGCCCTTGATACTTGGATTCTCCCTGCCAATATGGTGATCTACTATTGTTTTGAGTCATTTTTATAAAGTCTTGAGTCTAGTTTATGTATTTAGGATTTTATATAATTCTCTATATGAAGAGTTAGTTCTAGTGACAACTGGAGTCAAGACAGACCATTAGGCTAAGTAATACAGTTTCAGAGCCAAAGATTGATAATCAGAGTCAATACGCTTAGTTCCGTACTGTTTAGAAGGTCGATTTATCATATGCAATCAGAATGTGCCACGCATGTGTACTGGGAGAAGGACGCACCTATCTAAATGAGGAAAGGCAGCTGGCCATCCCAGAAAGTAAAGGATTGTACTATCATAGTATTATCAGCAATTTGGAATATGCCTTATTCTTTGGGCTGCTGATATTTCCCTATGTCCTTAGGCCCACAACCCAAGACCTGGCACTATATAAAGGTTGTCAACCTAATTTTCAGAGCTATCCAAGAGAATACAATTCAGAGTTTGAGGATCAAGAGCTGCCGTCACAAGTGTGGAAGGAGAAGCACCATTGCCGTCAATAGTTGGAATATGTGAAATCCAATGAAGCAGTATGTTATTCATGTGATGTGATGTGTTGTTTATGCTTCTTTAGTTCTTTTGTTATATTGTTATATGTTTGCATCTTTGACTGATCAACTTAGATTTAGGCAAAAGTTCATTATTATGAGACATCTATTAATGAATGGAAATAAAGGATTATTATGGTCAAGTAGAGGATGGACACATACTTCTTATCTAATGACTTAGACATAAGCTTTAGAGCCATGGTGGGACTTTAAACAAGCAAGGTTTTTCTGAACTGAAAAGCGTAACCTAGACATAGGATCCACCTTATCTCCCATTATATAATTTAACGTTGTAGACATACACCACAAGGCAAGCTTGCTCACAGTAAGTAGCCTTGACATCACTTATCATCACTCACATAGAATACTATGGATTTGAATGAATCATTGTTCCAACTACTTTCTTAACTTGATTTCAAAACTCTTTTTATTATCTTTTTATTATTTTCGTATTTGAAACACTGAAATGATATATGTTATTTTATTTACTCACAAGTTAAAGATTAATTGTATGATGAATGAGATTAAGTTCCCTTAAGCAATCCCTGTGAGTTTGATACTTTTTCTTATTACTTGCTGCAATTGCGACTGTGTATACTTGCACATAAAATTGCTAACTACATTGAAAGCAACAAGTTTTTGGCGTTGTTGCCGGGGATTGCACGGTTCTGAAATTTCATTTATTTTACTTTTAGTGTTTAGCATATTTGAGATTTAATCTATTTGCTGCTAAGTGGTGTTAAGACAGCACTAGTGGAAAAAACACTTTTTAAATCACCATTTTAAATCAGATAACATCTAACTGATCTAAGGAGATGAAAATTATGGACACGGAGGTTACAATTTTAAGTGCAAGAAAATTAAATCAGTTAGCCTGATTTAAAAGAAATTATTTATAATAAAAATAAAAGAAAACTATATCAGATAGTCTTTGTCTGCGCGTGAAAACATTTTCCCTCTCCTTCCAAAAGAAAACATTTCGTTTCCCTCTCGTCTTTGCCTTTCAATTTAACAAACCCAAAACCAATCCCTCTCTTGTCTGAAACCTAAAATCATCCCTCTCTTGTCTGAATTCCATGTCTTGCGAACCCTAAAACCAATCCCTCTTTTGTCTGCATGAACCCTAAAATGAAATTTCTCTCTCAATTGATCTTCCTTAAAAAACCCTAAACCTCTCTCTGTAACGAAATAGCTAGGGTTCGTTCTCTTCGTCGACGAAGGAACATGACTTGCTTCTCATTCCAAGGTTAGTTCAATTCCATTTTGTTTTTTGTTTTTTCTTCATTGTTCGACAGATTCTCATTCCAATTTCCCCTTTCGTTTAGTTTTTAAAGTCGACTTCACCGCTACTGCCGCCATCTTCGCATTCATTCGCTGTGGGTTTTATCGTCACCTTCATTTATTGTGCTAACACACTTCTTAATCTGCTGGTATGTAGCTCCAAACTTATTAAAACTCAATTTTATGTGTTGTGTTTTTTTTATAAGTAATTTTATGTGTTGTGTGATATTGTGTTTTCTAAAGTTCAATTTGTTTTGTCATTTGTTTTGTAAATCCAGTTTGGATTTAATTTCTATAAGTAGATTTACATAAGTTTTTATAAGTTCAATTTGTGTGTGCCTTTCTATGCTGCAATTAAGGTAAATTTGAAAGAACTATCCCTTGTCACATTTATGTGTGTTTCTGTGCTGGAATTTGTTAGGAATTGTTGATGACCTGCAAGTCAATAAACTGAGACTCCTTGTGATAGCAGTTAACTTCAACTAAGTGTTAACTTCAACTATACCTCAACATAGAAATAAGTTCACTCCTAGAGTATTGCTGTTACTTGTGTTTTTCTTGGTTACCCTACTGGTTATAAAGGTTTTAAAGTCTACCATTTAAATTCTAAAACCTTTCATGGTTAGTTCAAGTTCCATTTCAATTTTTGTTTTTTCTTCATTATGCGACAGATTCTCATTCCAATTTCCCCTTTTGTTTAGTGTTTTCAAAGTTGACTTCTCCGCTACCGCCGCCATCTTCGCATTCATTCGTTGTAGGTTTTCTCATTATCTTCATTTATTGTGCTGACACTTCTTAATCTTCTGGTATGTAGCTCCAAACTTATTTAATCTCAATTTTATGTGTTGTGTGATATTGTGTTTTATAAAGTTCAAATTTGTTTTGTCATTTGTTTTGTAAATCCAGTTTAGATTTAGTTCCTATAAGTATATTTACATAAATTTGTATAAGTTCAATTTGTGTGTGCGTTTCTGTGTTGCAATTAAGGTAAATTTGAATGAACTATCCCTTGTTACATTTGTGTGTTTCTGTGATGGAATTTGTTAGGAGTTGTAGACTGAGACTCCTTGTAATAGTCGTTAGCACAATATCACAATAATGAAAACACAATTTTCTCTCCTAAGTGTTAACTTCAACTATACCTCAACATAGAAATAAGTTCACTCCTAGAGTATTGTTGTTACTTGTGTTTTTCTTTGTTACCCTACTGGTTATAAAGGTTTTAAAGTCTACCATTTAAATTCTAAAACCTTTCATGTGTCTAGAGATATTCTGTTTCATGAAGACATTTTTCCTTTTCATTCAATATCTCAAATAAAAAATCATGTTGATCCTTTCTCTCAATTAGTCTTTTCATTCAATATTTCAAATCAATAATCATGATGTCCCTAATACCCTCCTGATTTTGCATATTTTGATGAAAGTAATAGCAATACTCCACCTGTTATTAATATCACACCTGATGTCCCTCTCATTGTTGTCCTTAGAAGATCTACTAGGATACATAAACCACCTCCCGGTCTTAAAGACTTTGTCTGTGACGCTCCTTATCCTATTGACCATACACTTTAGTCACTGAGTCATTATAGTGGCATGATTAGTATAAAGCATGATTAGTATTCCTTCAATAAAATGAGAGTTCTCATTCTACAGAATTAAGGTAAATGTGAAAAGAAGACTTTTATAAAACAAAACATTACACCGATAAAAAAGGTAAATTTGAAATGATTGGCTAATTGAGGGCTGTTGTTGTGTGTTCTACTACTGCTATAGCAGTTGTGTTCTTGTTAACCCGACTCAATATGTACTTATTGTAAGAACCTTAACTTACTATTTTAGTATCTATTTTTTTTAGAAGTAGTTATGGATCATAGTTGGATGAATTGTAAACCTTTGAGTGATGAGTATGAGGAAGGAGTGGACAAGTTTATAAAATTTGCTTTTGAAAAACTTCCTGATAATAATGGAAGGTTTTACTGTCCTTGTATGAAATGTTTTAATGTTTCCAAGTTACATTTTGAGTCGATAAAAAGTCATCTTATTTGCCATGGGGTTAACCAAAGTTATACCAAATGGATATGGCATGGCGAGTTGGTAACCGAGCCAATTGCGTCGAATACAAATGTAGTCGATGTAGATATGAACGATCGGCTAGACGATATGATCCGTGATATAGGCCCAGAGTCTTTCCAGCGAGCACATATGTATGATAATTTGCACAAAGACAGAGAAGAGACATTGTATCCGGGGTGCACTAACTTCACACGGTTGTCTGCAGTGTTGAGATTGTTCAACTTGAAGGCGAGAAATGGATGGACAGATAAAAGATTCACTGAATTGCTTGAGTTGTTGAAAGAAATGCTCCCAGAAGGTAACACATTACCCAATCGTAACTATGAGGCGAAAAAGATATTGTGTCCGATGGGTATGGAGTATAAGAAAATACATGCATGCCCTAATGATTGTATATTGTATTGAAATGAGTTTGAAGATTTGAAGAGTTGCCCTAGGTGTGGACTATCACGCTACAAAGTGAAGGGCAACGATTCCAATTGTGATGAAGGCATACAACAACCTCCTGCGAAGGTGTTATGGTATCTTCCAATAATGCCAAGGCTTAAACGATTGTTCAATAATGTAGATGATGCAAAGAATATTAGATGGCATGCAGACGAGAGGAAATGTGATGGGTACATTCGCCATCCGGCTGATTCTTTACAATGGAAAAAAATTGATGCTTTGTATCCAGAATTCGGGAATGAGCCCAGAAACCTTAGGCTTGGACTTGCTACAGATGGCATGAATCCATATGGAAACTTAAGTAGCATCCACAGTTCATGGCCTGTCCTCTTAATTATTTATAATCTACCTCCTTCGATTTGCATGAAGCGCAAATACATTATGTTATCCGTGATGATTTCAGGGCCAAAGCAACCGGGAAATGACATTGATGTTTATCTCGGTCCATTGATTGAAGACTTGAGAATGCTTTGGGAGGAAGGTGTTCGTGTGTTTGATGCCCATTCTCGTGATTATTCACGTTGCGCGCGATGTTATTTTGCACCATCAATGATTTTCCTGCATATGGAAACTTGTGCGGCTATAGTGTCAAGGGGCATTTAGCATGTCCATATGTGAAAAAGACACTAAGTTCCAACAATTGAGAAATGGAAAGAAGACAGTTTACCTTAGGCATCGACGTTTTCTCAGGCGTAATCACCCATATCGTAGGTTGAAAAAAGTATTTAATGGAGACCCGGAAAATGAAATTGCTCCAAAAGCCTTAACTGGAGAGCAAGTTTATGACAAAGTGAAAGATGTCAGTGTTATATTTGGGAAGGGCCAAAAACAGACCGCTGAGAAAAACATATGGAAGAAGAGGTCTGTGTTCTTTAATCTTTCTTTAATGCATGTCGAAAAAAATGTGTGTGATAGTGTAACTGGAAAACTTCTTAACATTAAGGGCAAAACAAAGGATGGTGTGAATGCTCGTCTGGATATGGTTGAGTTGCGTATGAGAGAGGAATTAGCTCCACATGAAGAAGTAGGTAAGCGAAGATATTTGCCCCCGCATGTTATACTTTGTCAAAAAAACGAAAAAAAAAAAGCTTTTGTGACTGTCTACGGGGCATAAAAGTTCCACAAGGTTACTCTTCAAACTTCAAAAGTCTTGTCTCATCGAACGATTTGAAATTAGTTGGACTGAAGTCTCATGATTGTCACATATTGATGCAACAATTACTACCGATTGCAATTCGTGACATATTGCCTAAAAAAGTTAGAGATGTCTTAACTAGGTTATCCTTATTCTTTAATGCTATTTGCAGCAAAGTAATTGATCCTAATAAATTAGATGAGTTGGAAAACGAGGCTGCAATTATCTTGTGCCAACTAGAGATGTATTTTCCTCCTTCTTTTTTTGACATAATGGTTCACTTAATTGTTCATTTGGTGAGGGAGATTAGGTTGTGTGGTCCTCTTTTTTTGAGGTGGATGTATCCAGTTGAACGATACATGAAGATTTTAAAAGGGTATGTGAAGAATCTACGCCATCCCGAAGCATCTATTGTTGAAAGATATGTCGCAGAAGAGGCTATCGAATTCTGTTCCGACTATATGTCAGAAGCGGAAACAATAGGAATTCCTAAGTCTCGTAATGAGGGAAGATATGCAGGCAAGGGTAGACGAGGTTTAAAACTTAAGAGCATGGGGCGTGCGGAAGTACTTCAAGCACAATTGTATATATTGAATAACACTGACGAGGTTCAACCTTACCTTTCTGCTCATAAAGCCATTGTCAAGGGAAAAAATTGTAGAATGAGTGAAAAATGGTTGATGAAGGAGCATAACAAGACTTTATTAAAATGATTTAAAGAAACCATTTTAAATGACAATTCAGCTTCAGATACATTAAAATGGCTATCAAGGGAGCCTAATTTTGATGTTATAACTTGGTCTGGTTATGATATCAATAATTTTTCATTTTCTACAAAGAATCAAGATGACAAAAGTACCGTTTAAAACAGTGGGGTTATGGTCATAGTTGAGGCCATGCACTTTTCTAGTTCAAAAGATAAAAATCCAGTTATGGCATCAATACCTTATTTTGGAATCATTGAAGAGATTTGGGAAGTTGATTTCATGAAATTTAAAGTGTATGTTTTTAAATGTAAATGGATTGACATAAACAGTGGTGTTAAAACTGATGAATTTGGTTTTACATTGGTGGATCTTTAAAAGGCAGCTTATACGGATGAGCCCTTTATTATGGCATCTCAAGCAAAACAAGTGTTTTATGTTTGTGATCCTTCTAACAAAAAATGGTCAGTGGTTCTTCAAGGTAAAAATATGCTTGAGCCTAATGAAAGTCTAGATTCGACCCTAGATATTTCTGAGAGTCCTTTTTCTCAAAGGATACCTACTTCCATTTAGGAAACTATAGAGGACGACGTGTATGCCACTTGTAGTGATCATGAAGAAGGGATTTGGGAAAAAGTTTGAAAATAATTTTTATCCATATTTGGTTAGTTTATCAATAATTTTTACTTTGATTCTTAACATTAGTTTTTATCCATATATGACATTTTATTCATTATTTCAGATTTAAATTAACTGTTATTGTTTCTTATTTTAATGCAGAGATATGGATGATCCATCAGCTCCTTCGTCAAGCGGGACAAGTACCGAGCCTACCAAAAAGAGGGGTAGATGTGGAACACGGATGAAAGAGTTGCAACTGTCTAATGATAAGAAACCAATTGAATTCGATCCAAATATCAAACTACCTATAGGGGATCATGTAGATGTGGCAGTGAAGAATCAGATTTGGGACGATATCATGGTAATATTAGTTATGCTTGCCAACTATACTAATTAAATGTAAAGTTTTTATACACTAACTAGTTTATTTGCTGTGTAATGTAGATAAAATGGGATATTCGTGATACTGATATTGGAAAATTGAAAGACAAATGAATTTCCTATGCGGGTAAGCGTTGGAGGGCATTTAAAACATCCCTAACAACGAGATATTTAAATGATGGGAAATTGAGTGACAAATCTCCTCTTGAAACATATCCCTTCCTTGATGAGGAAACATGGCAGGATTTTATTAAGACACGAGAGGATCCTTCCTTTCTGGTTAGTTAGACTTGAGATTTAGTTTGTCAATCAAGTTTATTTTTAGTATTTTCTTTAATTGGTGTGTGTTTATATCAGGAGAAAAGAAAGAGGGCGCAAATGATTCAAGCTTTTAATAAATATCCTTCCATCATGTCTCGTGGGGGATATGAGTTGATTGAAGAAAAGATGATGCAAGAAAAAATAAAACAAAGACAAGTGTCAGCTGGAGAGTCCCTACCTACACCTCCATCTCCACCAAAACGGCATGAGAAATGGATAAGGGGCCGAAAAAGGCCATCAGGAGAGTATACTGAAGGTGAAAAACACAAGAAGGGGGGTTGAATTGTGTTTTGAAAAATTAATTCTTTTACTTGAAAGTAGATTGAAATGTAGTGGATGTAAGATGCTAGACAAAACACAAAATGCAAATAAGACAATGAGAGAGAGAGAAAGCACACACAGAAATTTTATACTGGTTCCTCTCACAAAACGAGAGTAGTCCAGTCCCCTTGCACTTCCAAGGGATTTTACTATAATCACAAAGATTACACCACTAATGCTCAAGCACACAAGCAAGAGACTTCCTTGATCTAGGTCACACAAGACAAAGAAACTTCCTTGCTCTAATCACACAAGATCAGAGACTTCCTTGCTTAAGCACACAAGCTTAAGGCTTCCTTGCTCAAGTCACACAAGACAAGAGACTTCACAAACTAACTTAATACACAGATTAAGTAAGACTGAAAGTTCTAAGCAAGACTCTCTAAACACTAAGTTCAGAGTCTACAATATCAAAAGATATCTTACTTAGAAGGTTACACAAGAAAGAATAACAACAGTTCACAGCTTGAATACAATTTGAATCTTTCTCTGAGTTTAAATGATCTTCCAGTAGTCTTCTCTCTATCAGGATGTCTTCTATTTATACTCTAGGTATAAAGACGTTGAGAGACGACCGTTGGTTGTACAATCTTCTTTTTGTTGACAAGACCGTTGTACTATTTCATTAGTTATGAGCTGTCTTCCTTCAGAGTGTGTTCTTCAGACTCTGATGATAACATTTCTTTGATCTTCTGAAGATGTACACAAGCTTCAGACTGTGTTTCTTTCTTTGGCATCTGAGGACTTCTTCAGAGGCTCTGAAGCTTTTTGCTTTAGAGTCTTAATACTTCAGACTATGTCCTTCAGAGGCTCAAATGATGATCTACGTGGATGAGATTTTTACTTTGTTCCTGAACACTAGATCATTCATTAGTAATACCAATTGTCCATTTAATACACTGTTATCATCAAAACTTAGGGTGTTTTATGATTAAAACTCATTTTGTTCCAACATACACATCAGAAGAAACACGCGTTGTTGCTGAGAAAATTGTAAGTAAATTAATTGTGATGAATACATGATTTTAATCAATCTCCTGCATGAATTTTCACTAGTGTTATAAGAACTGATTGTGGTAATATTTCTCACAATAGTTTAGCATTTCTATTCAAACAAATGCAAACACAATCATGTTTATTAATTTGCTCTCCTTATTAATTAAGTTTGTAAACATTTAGCAATATAAGAAAGAGATTAGATTCTTATTGAAGACAGTTTCAAATTCTTATATGAGTAGGTATTAAGAAATACACTACTGACACAATTGTACAACTAAATAATACTCCCCCTTTTGTCATTAGCAAAAAGTTTTTAATGGTGAAAACAAAAAAAAATTGAAAAACAAAAGGTGAAAAACAAGAATCCTAAGGGTGTTTGGACAAGAAAAGAGTGAGAAGCTGCTGAGCCTTCCGTTCAGATGCCCCTGAGTATGCTACCAGCTCTAGAAGCTTATCTTCTTGTTCATCAAGCGCATGTTTAATTATGTGTAGAACCCTTGCTGTCAAGTCTGGATTTTCTTCTTCTTGCTGTTCCACAAGTGGTGTAGAGACTGGTTGACTTGGACCACTAGGTGAACGAGTCACATGATCATCTGGTACATCAATTCTATCATTTATTGCAATTTCAGTATCTATAAGCATCTCAGGTGATGAAGATTTTTGAGAGTCTGATGGAATTGATTTGGGTTGTTCAGATGATATGTCATTTGGTGGTTCAGAGGTTTCATGGATTGGAGAAACTCTAAAAGATGTCTCTTTTAGAATCTCTTCCTCAGTAAGAATTTTGGGTGATGACTGAGGGATGGCAATATCGGATGGCTGAGTTGTTTCCTCCTCAGGAATATGCTTAGCTCTGGAAGAAAATTGTGCAAAACTAGCCAAAATGTCATCAAACGAGGAGTCAGAAGACTCTGACTCAGAGTTTGAAACTTGGACAACTTCAAGTTCAGAGGGTGTTGGATAGATGGTATTTAGGGGTTGGATATTTTCTAGGATAGATGCTTCAGATATTTGATTGCAATAATTAAAAGAATGATTGATACCTGTATCTGACCTTTGTTTCTTCTTTCCCCTAGTGGTGCAGTGCTTTGTGCGAGATCTTTTGAGAATTTTTGCACTAAGCAAGTCTTTGACAGTAGCTTCTGCAGCCACATGCTCTTCATCAACACTCTCTTTAGCCATAGTAGCTCTTACTTCCGGATGAACATCCTTTGACCTCTTAACTGGAGTTTCTTCCATGGGTGGTTCCTCAACCATTATATCTTCCTCATAGTCACTGAATACTTCTTCTTTAACTGCTCTCATTATTTGTGCAAATGTTGGACCATCACCTCTTCCGATGTCCTTATGAGTGACTGTAGTTCCTCTTTCCTTCATTAATCTCATGTATTCCAGAATGACTTCAGGAGGTTCATTATCAAATATGAAGGCGTCACTCATAGGCTTGAATTTTGTCTTATTTATCAGAAGAGGTTTTTATGGATAAATGAGCTTGCCTGATTTCCTTAAACGTAGACTCACCAAGACTTTAGCATCAAGAATGGGTGCTCTAACTTGTTCAAGGTCTTCAGACACCCCAGCAAGCATGAATCTATCAGGAATACCAAGTTGCTCAAAGATGGAGCTTAAGAGCCTTGGATGAGAGATCAACTTGGAAGGATTGTCAAACTTCTGAGCCTCACAAATTGTCTCACATAGATGTTGAAAGATGTATACAGGTAGATTCATTTTCCTTTTTGTTGAGAGGAACTAGATAAAGTGTCTCTGATCCCAATTCAGAGAGTCACTGCCAATATCCCTTGGGAGAAATGAAGAGAATACAATCTTAGCAAGAACCTTTTCGCGATCATTCAGATGACTAACTTTATTTGACAACTTCTGATCCTTGAAACAAAGTCTGGCCATATCATTGAGGTACACTGACTTTCTTCCAGAGGCTGCAGTATAGAGCCTGATCATTCCAGTGTTGGGAAGATTCATCATCTTGGCCAAATTGCTTCGTGTCAAGATGACTGGAAAACCTCCAATCGCTAGAACGAATCTCTGTTTCAGTGAATTCCCTCAGACCCAATTCCACCCTTGATTTTCCTTTATTTTCACTTGGGTTCTGATCAATTACTCTTTGAAGTTCAGCATAAGCATCTACCAAAGTCACAACTTCACTCTTTCTCCAGAAGTCAAACACCAAATTGGAGTAGATAGGTCCATTAAGCATATCCAAGTAGTGCCCCCAGCCTTGTTCAGTGAAGAATTCTTTGTAGTCATGTCCATTGACTTTTAAGGCCTCAAAGTCTATTGGTCTTTCCATAACCAATTTACTTTCTTCAAAACGAAGATTCATAGTGGCATCTTTAAGATAGGAATCCTGAGGGTAGATGTTTATTGGAATGTCCTCTGGAAACCTTGGTACAGAAGATGAACTTGCCATTGTTGAGGTTAACGAACATGGTGTTGCTAATATAAGGGAGGAAGAAAGTGTTCTGCGTTTTAGAGAAAGAAAAGTGTGGGATGTGAAACTGAACTTGTGCGAAAGTGAGTAAAGTGATTTTGAAAAACTCTTGTAAAAAAAAATGATGAGGGAGTACATTCGTTACTTTAAAGAATTTCATCATAAACTGCCTTTACTCTAACCAATCATAGACCGAGAGTAAAGACAAAGTAATTGACACGTATACTCCACTTGGTTAAACACTTCAGAGTTTAAAAATGTTCAGCATCTGAAGACCTTTCAGAGTTCAGAGGTTGAATCCACAATTTTGTTATTCAGAGCTTGATGTCTTCAGAGACTAAAGACATGTTCAGATGCCTTTTGATAAAGTCTAATCTTTCAACTGATAAGGGTTTTGTAAATATATCAGCCCATTGTCTTTCAGTTTCAATGCATTGAATATTTACACTACCCTTCTGAACAAGGTCTCTTATAAAATGATGTTTAATTTCAATATGTTTAGCTCTTGAATGCAAAATTGGGTTTTTAGAAAGTTGAATAGCTGCAGTGTTATCACAGAAGAGTGGAATATTGTGACTATTGACTTTGTAATCCTCTAACTGATATCTCATCCAGAGTAGTTGTGTACAACACTTGGCTGCTGATATATATTCTGCCTCTGTTGTAGACAAAGCTATAGTAGTTTGTCTTTTGCTGGCCCAAGATATGAGATTTTCTCCAACAAATTGGCAATTACCACTTGTGGATTTCCTCTCAATCTTGTCTCCAGCAAAGTCAGCATCACAGAATCCTATCAGTTTATACTCATTTATTTTCTTATAGAATAAACCAAGATTTGTGGTTCCCTTCAGATATCTAAAGATTCTCTTTACAGCAGTAAGATGAGATTCTCTAGGATCTGATTGGAATCTTGCACACAGACAGACACTAAATAAGATATCAGGTATTGATGCAGTTAGGTAAAGTAAAGAACCTATCATACCTATGTATAGCTTCTGATCAACTTTGCCTTCTGAATCATCTTTGCTGAGACTGCTTGTTGGATGCATTGGTGTTGTCATTGGTTTGCAGTCTTCCATGTTGAATTTCTTCAGCAGCTCCTTTGTATACTTGGTCTGATGAATGTAGGTTCCATCTTTGTCTTGGTTGATTTGAATTCCCAGAAAGAATTTTAGCTCTCCCATCATGCTCATTTCAAATTCTTCCTGCATAATCTTAGAAAATTCCTCGCACAAAGATGAATTAGCAGATCCAAAACTAATAACATCAACATAAATTTGAATAATTAAAATGTCATTCTTAAATGTTTACTAAAGAGAGTATTGTCAACTTGACCTTTTTGAAAACCTTTGTCAACTAAGAAATTGCTCAGCCATTCATACCAAGCTCTGGGAGCTTGTTTTAGACCATAGAGAGATTTCTTTAACTTAAAAACATGGTCAGGATGTGAAGCATCCTCAAAACCAGGAGGTTGTTTGACATATACTTCTTCAGAGATGTAGCCATTTAAGAATGCACTTTTAACATCCATTTGATACAAAATAATATTATGAAGAGTAGCATAGGAAAGAAGTAATCTAATAGCCTCAAGTCTACCAACATGAGCTAATGTTTCAGTGTAGTCAATCCCCTCTTGTTGACTATATCCTTGAGCTACTAGTCTTGCCATATTACGAACAACTTCTCCTTGTTCATTTAGCTTGTTTCTGTAGACCCATTTTGTTCCAATGATATTCTTCTTAGAAGGTTTGGGTACTAAGCTCCATACTTCATTTCTTTCAAACTGGTTTAGCTCTTCTTGCATTGCCACAATCCATGCATCATCAGCTAGTGCTTCATCTGTTGAACTTGGTTCCACTAAGGAGATCAATCCAATTAATGAGTCTTCATTTCTGAAGCTTGATCTGGTTTTCCTTGGACTGTCCTTGTTTCCCAAGATTAGCTCTTCTGGATGAGAGGATTTGTATTTGAAAGAATGTTTTGATTGTTCAACTCTGCTTGGACTGCTTCTGATAAATTCTGATGCTGGGTGATCTTCAGAGTCCAAGGTTTCAGGAGTTGAATTTGTTTCTTCAGGTTCTGATTCTTCATCATCTGATAGTTGTATATCTGCAAAATTCTCAACTAGCTCTGACAATTTGTCAGGCTAATTTTATGTGCATACTTTCTTCAACTGTATGAGTTTCAGAATTATACACTCTATATGCTTTTGAGTGTTCAGAGTATCCAATAAAGATAGCCTTATAAGCTTTAGCATCAAATTTCTTCAGATGAACTTTTGTATTCAGAATGTAACATGTACAATCAAATTGATGAAAATAGGATACACTAGGTTTCTTTCCCTTAAATAGTTCATATGCTGTTTTATTCAAAATAGGTCTAATATAAATTCTATTTTGAACATAACATGTTGTGTTTACAGCCTCTGCCCACAGATACTTAGCAATGTTAGTCTCATGCAACATGGTTCTGGCCATTTCTTGCAGAGTTCTATTCTTTCTCTCTACAACTCCATTTTGCTATGGAGTTCTAGGAGAAGAAGACTCATGTAAGATGCCATATTTTTCACAAAAATATTCAAACATTTCATTTTCAAATTCACCACCATGACCACTTCTAACTTTTAAAATATGTAAACCTTTTTCTTTTTGTATCTGTATGCAGAAACTACTAAAGACATCATATGCATCATCCTTATTTCTGAGAAATTTAACCCAAGTCCATCTACTGTAATCATCAACAATGACTAGTCCATATTTCTTCCCATTGATTGAGGCTGTACTCACCGGACCAAACAAATCAATGTTAAGCAGCTCTGAGGGCCTAGAGGTAGAGACAACATGTTTAGGTTTAAAAGAAGTTTTCACACTCTTTCCTATTTGGTAGGATCCACAAAGAGCATCTGAGTGATAGTGTAGCTTAGGTAGGCCTCTGACAACGTCAAGTTTGCTAAGCTTAGAGATTAACCTCCAGTTAGCATAGCCTAACCTCTTATGCCATACCCACTTCTCTTCACTCAGAGTTAGCAAGCATTTTACTTCTTGGTCTGCCAAATCAGAAAGGCTTGAAATTCTGGCGTAGCAATGGGGTACCGGATGTGCCTACCTTTGCAACTACAATGTGCACAACGAAGTAAATAATATGCAATATAATAAGTAACTGGAAATTAAATGAACGCAGGAGTTTGTTAACCCAGTTCGGCGTATAACACGACCTACTCTGGGGGATACCAATCCAGGAGTGAATTCACTATGATAAAACTAGTTAGAAGTCTCCAGCAAACGACCCGTTTACACTTCGTCACCTAGTTTCTACCCGTGCTTTCTTCAACCTAGGACCACCTAGATTAGAGACACCTATCTCTCCTCCTCTTAACCACACAGCCAGTGTGATTGATCTAACCTTGAAATCAACGAAGTCACACTTCAAAACAATAACCTATCTCAGTGCTTAAAAGCTTAGGAGTAGACTAAAACCCTTACAACTCAAGACCACAGTCCTAAGCAAGTATCAAAGAGATACAAGATAGGCGCACAAAGATACACACGATACACCTGAAAACCCTAGATACGAATATATATTTCTTCACAAGAGTTTTCGTAACCTTCAAACGTCTTTTGTCTTCAATATATATAGCTTGTGGAAAATTAATCGTTCCTTGATTTTTGGTCTTCAGAATATTATTAAAATTATAACATATCCGATACCAGCTTGTGGATTAAGCAAATCCAACAAAATCCTAAAATATAGGAATATATTTTAGGTTTGATACACTATCGGATATATACACACAAGAGGCGAGTTCCATGTCTTGAGGAACAACCAACACGCAAATATATCATAAACAGATAGGCTTGAAGAAACGCGCGCGCAGATAGCCTTGTAACAAACTCTTCGCTAATTTGTACTTCCGAATGTTGTTCCAAATGTAGACACATCTAACACTACATCTAACTTAATGTTGTTTTTGTAAAATACTGCCAATTTCAAAAACCTAACAAACTCCCCCTTTGGCAAATTTTGACTAAAAACAATATTAGGCAGATTTTCACAAGATGTGGATAGAACACCAAAAAAAACTATACCTTCTACGCTTCAAGTGAATTAAACTCTATAACAAGCATCAGATTTTGGCACAGCGGAATGAGTTTATTCACGACACAACAGCATCAAGATATAAACACTTCTTCAATGTGGGTTCATAAAAAAACTCTCATGTCAAAGTCTTCAACAACACATATTTATCACAACAGAAGACTAACATAAACATCAGTCAAATAGAGAAAAATAAATTCTCCATTCAGACTCTCTGGATGGTATCCAGGGTGAGGCAACATCACCAGCAACATCTCATATACTCCCCCTCAAATCATACATACTAAATTTTTCTCCCCCTTACTGTATGCATATATAACTCACACACACTTCAGCCAAGTTAACTATCATTTCTACCGCATGCATAAACACACAACAAAATATCAAAACTTACTCCCCCTTTTTAGTCATGAAATTTGGCAAAGATAAGCAGGAGAAAAACATCGGAGTAGTAGAGTGCAGATATTACAGGACAAAAGCACACAGAGGTGCATCAGAAATCCAGGGCATAGCCCATAAAGCAAAAGAAAAGAAGAAAAAAAACTTCGGAACAGAACATCAGCTAGTAACACAGCAGTAGTATCACAATCAGAAACCAAGACTTTCGTCAGAGTCTTGTACAACAGCATCCACCATGGTGGCTTGTGAGGTATGAGCAGCAGTGCTCTTTTCTTCTAGCATCAAGGCCTCAATAACCTTGTCCACCTTCAGCTTTTTGTCACCCAGGACTTTACTGACGTCCTGCAAATCAGCAATCATTTGCTTTCTTGACATGGGCACACCAGAGGGGGTGACA